>OX359288.1:26553941-27753941 GCA_947179395.2 Pulicaria dysenterica
CTCACACAATGTGTGTTTACTTTTTTTTTTGTTTGTTTTTTGTAATTTAGGTAGAGCAAATACTCTTGGAAGGAAGGAGTCCTTAAATTCAAGTTTTACAAGTCAAAAGGTGAAATTTGGCCATTGTTTTAAACAATATTGTGGAAAATTCCCTCGCGAATCTAGATGTTATTGTTGTTATAGGTGGAAACCAGCACTTTGTTGGGATGATCGTGATTATTGTGAAAAAAAGTGTACGGAAAATTAATAAATTAATAAACATTGGCTTACTATATATCCTTTGTTGAAATTCATTTTGTACTACTACGATGGATGGCAATAATCGTGCATTTCTTCCTTGCTCATGTGAAAAGAATATGGTTCAAGAAAACCCTGAGATCCAATATTTTGTAAAGGGATTAAGAGGATTGTATGATTTTTCTAACATATTTATAACAAGGTTCTCCGAAACCCGTATTTTACGACAGGTTTCTAATAAACATGTACATATGAGTTTGTTGGGCCTAAGAGCTACGGGGTAGTCTGGTGGGCCTGACTCCTTGTTGGGCCTAAGGTTGTAGCATAATGAACAGATTTAAGCGCTTTATCTCTAATTAGCATATTACATACGTAATACGGCGATGACAAATAATTTTCACTCGATAACATGTCTATTTTTGATAAAGTATGGTATCATATTCACGCACTATGATAATGTTGAATAGTTTTCATCCGCAACGTCTATATTTTTTCTGCTTTTCAATTTCTTTATAGCATTAACTATTTATTAATTTTTATTTAAGATGTTATAATATCTAGCTTATAGGTTACAAATTGATTTGTGTTGATTGACTTTTTAAAACATTATTTATTACGAAATGTTTAGTTATTATAATGGTAATTAAGTATATAATTAAGTCTATTTAGTTGTTTCCTTTTAGGTTTAAATGAAGGTATATTAGTAATTTCATCTTACTTAATTTTTAAGAGTTTAAGCAAAAGTGTTAAATGCTTTATAATATAGTATAGATAAAAGTTATTGCTTTAGCTTCAAGTTTATTTTTTTAAACTTTAGCAGTCTCAGGGTCGGTTTCAGCTTCAGTTAATTATCGCCACCAGAGTCCAACGGAGGGTAGGGGGTTGTTTCAGGCCGGAGATTATGGCCTGGCACCGTATACTTAAGTTCAGGAAGTACAAACAAAAAGAAAAATACGTGTTTGTGATTTATTTGGGTTTGTGGCCTAGGATCGCAGAATAATATGTGTATATATTAAAGTTGATTATTGTTATTATTATTTTGCCAGAGAGTGGTAAACATATATATATATATATATATATATATATATATATATATACAAAAGTTCATGCGAGAACCGTTGTTAGCGCGAGAACCGCGGGAACCAATCTAAGCCGTCTAATTCCCCCTCCTTTAATGTCATTGTCCACCCATGAATTCCTCACATGCACCCTGCCACACTCTATCCTTCCACGCTCTCCATCCATGAAACTTCCCATATCCTAGGAACGGCTAAGATTGGTTCTCGCGGTTCTCGCACTAACAACGGTTCTCGAATGAACCCTCTCCTATATATATATATATATATATATATATATATATATATATATATATATATATATATATATATATAGGGGAGGGTTCATGCGAGAAGTTATTATATTGCGAGAAGTGCGAGAAGCATTTTAAACCATAGAATCTAACTAGTCAAGATCTTAGTCAAAAGGATAATACTGTCTTTTTGTATTTACTTAATTAATTCAATGTTAATTTAATTATGGTAATTCGTCTATTTTATCTTTCAACTTTATATGTCACAGATTTTTTCAAAATTTATTATACTTTAGATATATAATAATTATTTTAATTCACCAGAGCCGTTTTATTGATTCTTTTTTATTACGTCACGAAATACATAACCTTTTTTTCATCCTTTTTTATCAATACGATCAATATTTCACTAATGAAAAAAATATTAATATAGGTATTTTGTAGCATCGAATTTTAAAATTAATATTTTTATATTAACTATTTCATTAATCATGCTTTAATAAAAATTAATAATTTATAGTTTTTCATTTTTGTAATCACCTAAATCTTTTTTTCTGTTGTTTATTGTGTTTACAAGTGAGATACATAAAAATACAAAATTTCATGTTTGTTCATGAATGAACATGAGAGTTATTAAGAACATTATAATATAAAAGATTACTGTTCACTAATAAACAACTTAGAAAAAAGATAATACACATGACCAAATTACTAATGAACAACCTAAAAAATAAAAAGGATACGAAGTCTAGTAATCCATGTCAGGATCGGATATAGATTATATCAAATAACAAGAACTAACTTTTGAATAACAAATCAAAGTTGAATAAAAGTTAATCTTTAACTATGATCACAATCAACTAAGAAGTTGCGGAATCACACTTAATTGATTAAAGAAGATTTGAACACAAAGAGATTCAATCAAACAGTAATTTTATTAATCAATGAGAATGATTACAATAGCAAACTTCACCCCCAATCTAACTTATTATGTTAGACGAAGAACACAGATTGTTCTTAGGTTTCAATGAGAAACTTAGAGGCTTAACACTATTCAGAAAGCAAATTACAACTTGAAGAATGAATGCAAAAACTTAATCAATGAGTACGTACAAATTATGAATTCTAATATATCATTTATATACTTCTTGATCTTCCTTGATTTACTGACAGTTAGGTAATCTTCTATCTTCTGAGATAATCTTGATGATCTTCAAAGTATTTCGAGATATCTTCAAAGATAGGGTTTTTCCATATTTAGCTCAACAGAAACTGTTTAATGAATACAACAGTTCTTGGTTCTTCTAACAGTCTTCGGCTTCAAGGTCTTCAAACAGTTGGAGTAGTTTGTACTAACAGTTCTGAACTCTATATAACAACTTTGAAGTTCACAGCAACTGTTGGTTACAACTGTTTTCACAATTTTCACTAACAGTTCTAAACTGTTTCTTCAACACTTCTTCTAACAGTTTTGAACTGTTTTCCATTAACAGTCTTACCAGTTTTGATATTTGCATGTATAACAATTTCAATGA
The DNA here is from genome assembly GCA_947179395.2 of Pulicaria dysenterica. Taxonomy (NCBI): domain Eukaryota; kingdom Viridiplantae; phylum Streptophyta; class Magnoliopsida; order Asterales; family Asteraceae; genus Pulicaria; species Pulicaria dysenterica. Next base: position 26,557,023 of record OX359288.1, read on the forward strand.
CTTAGCCAATTTCCCAACAATCTCCCCCTAACTTAAAGTATTGAACAATACAATTAAGTTGCTTGTTTTAAGGGTTCAATCATAGACAAATTAACATAAGTAAAGAACATGTTTATCATTGAATGCAAAATCAAACTGTGACAATAAAAAATTCAAGAGATAGAAAAATTACATTTTCTCTAACTGTATAAGCTCCAATTTCTTCTTCAATCTCTTCATCAGATCTTCCTTCACTTTTGTAGGGCCATAAAACTTTGCTTTCAACATATACATTAGCTTTGGTTTACTGTGCTCGATGAACTCAAGATCAAACCACTGAGTTTGAGCATTTCCCATCACCATTTGATATACCCTTGATCTTTCATATACTTTCACAGTAATGATTGGAAATCTTTCATCACTTATCAACATGGGCATAACTCCCAGTGGATTACATATACTTGATAAGTGCATCATCAAGACTTTTACTTCAACCTCAGCTGCCCCGCCATAGTGACTTACTCCATATGCATACATCTCCTGTATGTCTCTCCTGGTCACACAATCCATCATATGGAAGAAACTGGAATAACTTTCAATTGGTTCCAGTTCCCTGAGAATAGTAAATCCTTGCTTTCCAGTCTCTACCCTCAAAAATTCAAATCTCCACTCAGTAATGTGAGATTTTTGACCAAGCTGCTCTTTTTCTAATTTTTCAATTCTTTCTGCAATCTCCACACTTAGTCTGTCATGAAGAATGGTTTGAACCTTTTCAGCTTTAGCTTTTTCTTCAGACTTTTGGAATGTTTGGGGCTTTTTCCTTTCAACTACTGGCTTGGGAGGTGGAACTGTTTTCTTCTTTACAACTTTTTTCTTTTTACTCCCTTACCAGCCTTCTTCTCCCTTTCTTCTTCATTCAACTCTTGTGTAAATTCAACAACTAGTTGTTGAGCTAGATCATGATCTTTCTTTTCTTGCTGTACAAGCTCAGCATTCAACCTTTGTGCTAATTCCCTATCATGCTCTTCTTGTTGTTCTTTTGTGAGCTTGAGCTTGGGAATATCAACAACCACTTCCTTTCCCTTACCTGGCACAGGGGGCACCCTTTCATCTTTCTTCCCTTCAATAATTGCAATACCTTTAAACCCTGGCTTAGGTGCAAGTGGTTTCAGCTTTGACACTTTTCCATCCAACCATCCATCATCAATCTTTTGTGCCATCTTGAATGTGCTGATATTCATAGTTTGAGCACCTATTTCAATCAAATGATTTTGTTTAACTTTAGACCATGTTTTAAAAACCTCGGTTGTTGGATAGTCTCCTGTCATGATCATCTTGTTAATCAACACTCTATCCACAGCTGACAATCTTTCTTCTTCTTCTTCCACTTGTTGAACACTTGCAACTGTTTGTTCAATTGGTGCAACTATTGTGCCTTCAGCTGCAACTGTTTGTGTACTAGATGCAACTGTTAGTTCAACTGGTACAACTGTTTCAGCAACTGTTTTTGGCTTTAAAGATTTCTCCCCCTTATTGATTGGAGTTGTTTGAGAGGAGGGTCTGGCAAGAGTAGAAGACTTTTGGAGCATTTGATCATGTGCGTGAAGGACATCAGTAGCCTTCTTCAAAGAAGCTGACAAAAATTTGATTTGTTGATCCTGCTTGATAATTAGTTCATTATGCTTTGTCAGAAGCTTGTCATATTGGAAATTCCTGTTTTTGAGATAGAGGAAAGCAGCAACAAATGGTACAAGATCAGGATTCGTCAATGCTTTAAGTTTCATACTTGCCTCAATGTCAGCCAGTGTTGCCACTTTGACCATATCATCGGCAGATAAAACTGGTGGTTCACTCAATTGAGATTCCACACCAGTACCCCTCTGTTCTTGGTACTGGGGATTTCCAGAAACTGTTTGACCAGCCTCTGTTGCCGTGGCTGAGGTCTTAGTTATGTTAACACTGTCATGTTTATCCCTTGCGGATGAAACAGTAGTGTCAGCCTCATCAACCACATGATCACCCTCTAAAGGAGTGATCACCTCCTCATTGTGCCTGGGAGACAGCACAAGGGGTTCCCTTTCGATATTCTGCACAGGTGAATGCACCTGTGCAGGGTTAACAGTTTCAGTTTCATGAACTGTGGTGGAAGGAGCACCAACAGTTCTTTTCCTCTTCTTTTGAAATATTTTTAGTGCAGGGGCTTGTGTTGTAGCTCTTTCAAAGGAAGCAGAAGGGATTATTTGAGTATCATGGGCTGTGGGTTCCAGAGGTGGTGGTGTAGCAATAAGTTGGGCTTCATGCTCACCCCTGGCAGCTCTGTTTCTTGAAAGAAACTCCACCATTGCAGAGAGTGGTGGAGTTATGGCACCTGAGAAATTCTTCCCATTTACCATCAACTTGCTCAATGTGGAGGCCACATGAGCAGAGGGAGTTAGGACCCTCTTGTGTGCTTTAAGATTTGGCATAAAAAAGTTTAACAAAACTTGCACAAATCGCGGGTACATAAAAAAGAGACCATATTTGGTTTCTAGATGCTTTACCATTCCATTAAAGATCATTTTTGAGAAATTAAAAGCTCTGTTGTTGGCTAAACAAATGAGTGCGAGAGCAATGTTGCTCCCAAATTCATTCCAGCCAGTTCTCTTAGGGCTCATGCACTGCTGGAGAGTATGGATAATGTACTTCCAGTGCGAGTAAAATTGCCCTTTGTAGAAGGTGCCCTTTCCCCTAGGGCCCTCATACCCCAACTTTACGAGTTCAGCATAAATAAACTCAAGTGATACAGAATCAGAATACTCACCATCCTGATCATTCAGTTGAAGTTGTTGGCTTATTATGCTTTTAGAGATGGAGACAATGATATCATCCACCATAGAGTCGATCCATTTCACTCCATTTTCTTCCCTTAGAGAGGCATTTTTCCAGAACTGATCAATATGAGAGAGATAAATGGTGGGGTTGACCTTAAGAGCATGATGGAGAGTGGAGAGTGAGAGGTAGTCAATCACATCATGGAAAGCACCGAGATGATCGGGTTTGGACAAAAATGCGAGCATGTTGTGTTCCTTTACGAATGGAAGGGGAGTCATTTTGATTTCGATCGCTGAGAGTTGTTGAGAGATTAGGGTTTGTTTCTGATCGAAGTTCGTTTTGGACGTGTGAGTTGCTTGGTAAGGAGGGAATTGCCTTATATATGTTTTGAATGTTGAATGCAATTCAAAGTTTCCAAAATTCTGCAAAGACCAAAACACCATTTAATAGCTTAACAGTTGACGGACAAAATAAACTAACTGTTTTAAAGCTGTTTTCATAAAAAGTGACAACTGTTATTTAAAAGTTAACTCCCTTTTGTTTGATTATTTATTTGGATTAACAGCTATTTAGTGTTTACAACTATTCTCATTTCTCCCCCTCAGTTGACGAATTTCTCCCCCTCAGTTGACAAATTTCTCCCCCTCAGTTGCACATGGATTTTGCCTAACAGTTGTGGAAGCCATATACTAACAGTTGAAAACTGTTAGTATTTATTGAAACAAAATTGTGCAACTATCAAATAAACTTTAGCTCAAATATATCAAATGCTGAAGCAACAATAACAAACCATTAGTGAGCACAGTCATCAACATAAGATGTATTTTATTCATGATAATCACAATTGAGCTACAATAATTTTGAGAGAACAAAACTGTTTGTTGCTATAGATCTAAACACAGCTTATATTAATTGTCTTAACTCCTAGATCTAACAAATCTGAACTTTAAGGGAAGACAATCATCATCACATTCTTTCTCGTGAATGTCTTCATTATTTAAGAATCGAGTTCAGAATAGCCTCTACAGTGCCGCCATAGCCTTACTGAGAAGCCTGTCTTCAAAGAGTGGTCATGTAATGCACAAGCCATTGTTGGTACTGTTTATCTAATTGTGCAAGGCCGTCTCGTAGGTGTGGGAGAACAATGATCTACACCGTAAGTGTAGACAACTTTTTCCGTTAACAGAAAAACAGTTGACATGCCTTAAACAATTTTCAAAACTTAAAACCCACCAATGGGTGTGCAGTAGACCTTCTCATCATATGTACCACCAGAGATGATTGTCATAATTTGCCTCGAGGGATGATGGTGAGAGAGACCAATTCATCATCAGTGGAACTAGTCATCTATTACAATGACTTCCACTGCCTCATCATCCAAGGCCCTCTGGTGGTTATGAGTATTATTTCTTCGAACATTGAACCACACTACGGAGTTTGTAGTGCCTGCCAGGTTCAAGACGAATCTTAGACAACATGGTGTAGGCAATTCATGGAAGAGAGTGAAATTTTCAAAATCACCTCTTATACGAATATGATCAATTGGTTTATTTGGCCTACGTGGATCTGGATGTTGTGTCAAGGTGAACCTATCTCGAGCATCATGCATCTCAAGAACACAAGATGAGTATTTCCAAAGTTCATGCATTCGAACAAATGGGGCAGGGATGGTTACATAACTTTGTCTAACATTAATTTCTTTGAAGTTTATGAGAAAGAAGTTAGTAGCCATTTGCAGAGAGAAGTGTGTGCAAATGTAGGTGTGATTTGTGAAGAATGGATGCAAGGCTATTTATAGATAAACTGGGAGGCATTAATGTCCATTAATAGCCATTAATGACCATTAATGTCCAGTAATTTCCATTAATAGCATGCAGTGACTTGTCATATCAAATTCACTATACTACAAGCAAAATGACTCACCTTTATCAGTCTGGAACTGTTGTTTCAATAAAGTGAATTTACCTTTACTTCTTAACAAGGACAGTCACGGATTTGAAAACTGTTTGTGAGACAGGTAAGCAGATATGGTCAAAACTGATGTGTGAAATTGCATTTCCTTCTCTGAATACTTAAAAGACAACAGTTGTTAGAAAACATAACTAACAGTTGCAAACTGTTAGTGTGAAAAACATAGAGTAATGAACAACTGTTAGTCCAAGTTAATCATTCCAATGTTTGAGATCAAAAAGTTGAATCTGCTCACATCAAATGCTTTAGTAAACAGATAAGCTAATTGATCATCAGTATGGACTTTCATAACTTGGATTAATTTCTTTTCATTGCAGTCTCTTATGAAGTGAAATCTAATTTCAATGTGCTTGGTTTTAGAATGCTTTACTGGATTGTTAACTATGCTGATAGCACTAGTGTTATCAACATAAATAGGGGTATTTAAGAAAGACAAACCATAATCCAGAAGCTGATTTTGAATCCACAACACTTGTGAACAGCAGCTTGATGCAGCAATATATTCAGCCTCAGCTGTTGAAGTTGAAACTGTTGTTTGTTTCTTGCATTGCCATGAAACCAGCCTTGATCCAAAGAATTGACATCCTCCAGAGGTTGATTTTCTGTCCACATTGGCTCCACCATAGTCACTATCAGAATATGCCACCAAGTCAAAAGGTGAATCTTTAGGATACCAAAGTCCCAATTTTGGTTGGCCTTTGAGGTACCTAAAGATCCTCTTCACAGCAAACAAGTGTGACATCTTCGGACTGCATTGGAATCTGGCACAAACACACACAGCAAACATTATATCAGGTCTAGAAGCAGTTAAATACATTAATGAACCAATCATTGACCTATAGAGGTGTATATCTACATCCTCCCCCTCAGAGTCTGCTCACAATTGTTTGTGTGTTTCCATTGGAGTGCTTGCTAGTTTCACATCTTGATAGCCAAACCTGTCCAATATGTCTTTGACATACTTAGATTGGCTTAGAAAAATACCAGTGGGCTTCTGTTTGACTTGTAATCCCAAGAAAAATGTGAGTTCACCCATTGAACTCATCTGAAACCTTTTGTGCATGATGACTTCAAATTCTTTGCACAAGCTGTCATCAGTGGATCCAAAGATTATATCATCAACATAGATTTGAACAAGCAAAATCTCTGTTTTAACAATCTTTGTAAACAATGTTTTGTCAATTGTGCCTCTCTTAAAACCATTCTCAAGAAGGTAGGATGATAATGTCTCATACCAAGCTCTAGGAGCTTGATGTAGTCCATATAGAGCTTTATCCAACCTATACACCTTGTCAGGGTACTTTGAGTCTTCAAAGCCAGGGGGTTGACACACATATACCTCCTCATCAATAGTTCCATAGAGAAAAGCAGACTTGACATCCATTTGATACACCTTAAATCCTTTGAAGCTTGCAAAGGCAAGAAATAGTCTAATGGCTTCAATCCTTGCAACAGGTGCAAAAACATCATCATAGTCTATTCCTTCCTCTTGTGTGTAGCCTTGTGCAACAAGTCTGGCCTTGTTCTTGATTACAATCCCTCTTTCATCTTTCTTGTTTCTGAACACCCACTTGGTGCCAATTACTCTTTTGCCTCTTGGAAGCTCAACCAACTTCCAAACTTGCTGAATTTGAAATTGTAAAAGCTCCTCTTGCATTGCTTCCACCCATGAAGGGTCTTTCAATGCCTCAATTGCTTTCTTTGGTTCTATTTGAGATAGAAAGCAAGCATTCACATCAAATTGGGCAAGATCCACACCACTGTTTTCATTTTGCAGCATATTCCTTGTTCTGATAGGAGTGGTTGGATCACCAATTATTTGTGATATTGGATGAATCTTGTGAACTCTTGATGTAGGAATGTTTTCTTCAGTCAGTTCATTCCCTAGATTAGACAGATCAAACTCACGTTCACTTGAATTTTCAGCAGTATCACACACTTGATCAGCAACTGTTTGGGATGCAGAGTCAGTGTGTTGTTGAGGATCATGAGATTCCATGTCCTTTGAAGATTCAGCATCAATCAATGGATCAACAACATTGGAGAACTCTTGTTGAAGCATAGGAATCACAACAAAGTCTTTAGTAACTTTGTTTGAACCAACTGTTGTTGGTTTTGAGCTAACAGTTTCAAAACTGTTTGGGCTGTTGGAAACTGTTTGTTGATTTTTACCAACAGTTGTGGAGGTACCTGTAGCTGTTTCAGTAGAATACTCAAAAGAAAGAGATTTAGACAATGCATCAATATCAAATAACCAATCAGGCCCATTGCCTGCAATATTGATCTTATTCTCATTGAAAGAGACATTTATACTCTCTTCTATGATTCTAGTGACATTGTTAAAAACTCTATAAGCTTTACTTTGAGTGGAGTATCCTACAAAGAAACCTTCTTCAGCCTTACTCTCAAACTTGCCTAATTGTGATTTGGTATTAAGAATAGTGCAAGGACATCCAAATGGTTTGAAGAAGTTGATTAAAGGTTTTCTCTTGAGGAACAACTCATAAGGATTTTTCCCTTTGGACTTGACTACTTGTACTTTATTCTGAACATAGCAGACATTGTTCACTGCTTCTGCCCAGAATGTCATTGGAAGCCTAGAATCAGCTAACATGGATCTAGCAGCCTCTATCAAAGTCATATTCCTTCTCTCAGCAACTCTATTCTGTTGGGGAGTCCTAGGGGCACTAAACTGTCTTTCAATACCTTTACTTTCACAAAAACTGTTTAGCTCATAGTTCTTAAATTCAGAACCATTGTCAGATCTAATGACTTTCACCTTCAAATCAGATTGATTTTCAATTTTAAGAATAAGTGACTTAACTAACTCAGCAGTTTCATCCTTAGTTCTAAGAAATTGAACCCATGTGAACCTGGTGAAATCATCAACTATGACTAAACAGTAGGCTTTCTTCCTTATACTCACCACAGATGTAGGACCAAAAAGATCCATGTGTAACAATTGTAAAGGTGCAGTAATGGAAGAAACTTCTTTGGTCTTATAAGAAGTTTTGTGTTGCTTGCCTTTGAGACAGGCTACACAATGATCATCACATGAGAATTATTTTTGGGGCAAACCTCTTACCAAACTGTTTTTAGCTAACAAGTTCATGGTTTTAAAATTCATGTGACACATCCTTCTATGCCAAATGGCAGACTCAACATGAGATTCCTTTGAGAGTAAACAACTTAACACATTCTGTTTAGCAATCTTTTGTGTATCTAGACAGTATACATTATCTTTTCTAGGTGTTCTCAAAAGAACATCCTTCTCATTTAGTTTAAAATCTTTTGAAAGAATAATGCATTCTGAATCTGTAAAAAAAACTTTGTTTCCATTGTCACAGATTTGAGATACACTTAACAGATTGTACTTAAGCTGTTCAACAAAGAAAACATCATTAAATGTAAGTGTATCTGCCTCAACAGCTCCTTTACCTGTGATTTTTCCTCCCTTAGCATTTCCTCCAAATGCTACAAATCCACCATTGATGCTTCTGAAATCCTTCAAACAGTGTGGATCTCCAGTCATGTGCCTTGAGCATCCACTATCCACATGCCAGATAGATCCATGATTGGCCCTATGAATGCTCTGCACAAATAAAATCAGTTAGTAGCAGGAAGTACCCAGGCCATGCAGGTCTTGGGTACACCATTCAAGTCATAATACTTAAACAGAGTTTGGTTCTTTTTGATTTCATCCAAATTAGATTTCTCTAATTTGTGTGAGGAATACTTTGTAAGAACATGTGGTTTCCAACTGTTGTGATTAACAGTGGATACCTTTGAACAAACAGCTGGTGGAGTTGGTAAAACAGATGAATCAACTTGTGATTCCTTTTGATTTTCTGTTTGAAGAACAGTTTTACCCTCTCCAGAATCAGTTTGTTTTTGAATTTTCATCCAAGCCAAACCAACAGTTTTTGGTTTTGTTAAAACAGTTTTGGAACTGTTAGTTGGTTTGGATGTAACAGTTGTAGAACTGTTTGCCTGTTTTGGCTTAGCAGTTTTAGAACTGTTGATCTGCTTTGACTTAACAGTTTTAGAACTGTTATTTTGTCTTTTGGGACTTTTGTTTTGAGTGCCATTGGTCTGTGGGTTATAGTAACAATCTTGAACTAAATGATTAGATCTCCCACAAATGTAGCACTTTTTGGTTTTAACAATAGGTAAACCAGTTCTTTGTGACCAGAATTAGTTCCTATTTCTTTGATTTCCTCTAACAGCTGCAGATTGAGGAAACTTTTGGACACCATGCTTTTGGCATGTGCATGTAGGCATTTCAGTATGCCTTTTCTTAGGCTTGGGTTTAGCCTGAGATTTTGGAGCTTCCATCTTCTTCCTTGCATACACAACCTCACCAACTTTCTCCTTTCCTTTGGCTTTTGTACTAATAGTTGGGCTTTTTGGCTTAGAACTGTTTGAGACAATTTTAGAACTGTTAGTATAAAAATGGGGATTATTGGCAACAGTTGTGAAACTTTTTATGGTTTGGATAGCATTTGAAGGTGTTGGCTCAGTGGTGAGGGGTTCTGTGGATGCTTTTACAAACACCACATGCTTGAAAGATGGTTTTGTGGGAATGGGCTCACAACAGATGTGATTTTCTTATGGAATAACTTCATCCTTCTTCACAACTATCTCAATATCTTCAACACTTACTACTGACAGAACTTCATCTTCATAACTCTCAAACTTTGGATCAGCTGACTTAAGTTCTTCTTCCAAAGGGTCACTAACATATCTGTCAGCTACCTCTGACATTGGAGTTATGTAGTTTTGATTGTATGGAGGTGGGGTTTGTTTGTATCCTAGGCCAGTTTTCACCTTGTCTCTGACTTGAGATTGTAACAAGGTTTCAAGTTTAAGATTTGTTGCCTTGAACATGCTTAGATCAATATCCACACCCTCCAATTTCTTTGTGAGTTCATCCACCTTGCTTTCTTTTTCAGCCAATTTCTTTTTCAGACTATCAATCTCATCTTGAAACTGCTCTTTCTCCCACTTATGATATTTTCTATCATAGTCCATTTGCAGTTCATTAGCCTGATAGTCTTTAATTTTCTTTTCAAGATCTTCTATCACAGTAGTATACTCATACCTTCTCTCCTCCATTCTACTTAGAGCAGCACATACTTTCTTATTGTGTTCTCTAAACCTCTTAACAATAGCTCTACATTTACCAGGACATAGTTTGGAAGATACCTGTATGTCCTCAGATTCTGGGGAATCCATCTTGATGGAGGAGTCAGTCAATGCCATCAAAGCTTTGTTGTTTGTAGCCTCTTCTGTTTGATCACTCCAATCAAACCCATGGCCTTCTTGTGAGACCAATGCTGAGGAGGTTTGATTCTGAGTTTGCCTCTGACTTTGATTCTAGACTTGTCCTCCAGATCTGCATTCTCTTGCAAAGTGGCCAAGTTGTTGACATTTGAAGCATCTCATCTTTGACTTGTCAAATCCAGCCTTGCCATCAGCTCTGAAATTCATGTTTTGCCTTCCAGTCCTTTTGATGAACCTCTTTGCTCTAACAGTAAGCATGGCCATCTGCCATTTGAGATCCATCTCCTCAAGATCATCAGGGTGCACTTGTTCAAGATCCTCATTGGTGAGGGTTGAATGTGCATGGCTGGCAAGAAAAGCTTCAAGAACAGCATCTGGAGTGTTCATATCTAGTCCAACAGCAGAACTAGTACATGCACAACTATCAGTAGAGTTAGTTAATGAATGGTTTGATTCCATACCTGAGGATGACAGGAGAGCAGCATTGTGGCTAGGGACAACAGTTTTTCTTTTTCCCTCTATCTCTCCCTCAAACACTATCAAACTATTATAGAGGTCATCTAACTCTATGTCTTCAAGGGAATCCTTAGTCCTCCATTGTGCAGCAAACACAGTCCATTCATCACCTAGAGACCTAAGAAACTTTCTATTTATCTCATCTTGATCAAGCCTAACCTTAGCACTCTCTAGTTGGCTTACCAGCTTGTAAAACCTATCAAAGATTTGGGTTATACTCTCATTCTTTCCACTGGTGAAGTTCTCATAGGCTTGTTTAAGAAGATCTCTTTGGTTTCTCTTAGAGCTAGCATTCCCAGCAAACCTCTTCTCCAGAGCATTCCAAAGTTCATGAGAATCATCAAATTTCTTGAATTGATGTTGATACTCATTGGGAATTGCAATCTGGAGGATGCTGAGAGCTTTCATCTCAATCATTCTCTCCTTCTTTTCAGCATCTGTCTTTGGTGGTGGCTTCTTCTTTGGTTTTCCATTCTCATCCAGATCAATGGGGTTAGTGGGAACAGTTTCAATGATTTGCCAAACAGCATAGTCCATTAATTGGACATGCTGCTTGATCCTCAATTTCCACATCTCAAAATCAGTTGGTTTGAGCATGGGAACACGAATGTTTGACCCAGAGCCATTCTTATCAGAGGATCCACCAGAATCCATTGAAACAAATTGATTTGAAAACGGTTTTAAAAATAAAGCAAAGTGATGCAAAAACCTTCAACTGGTGATCAAAGGAACCTTAATGATAAGGCTCTGATACCATTTGTCAGGATCGGATATAGATTATATCAAATAACAAGAACTAACTTTTGAATAACAAATCAAAGTTGAATAAAAGTTAATCTTTAACTATGATCACAATCAACTAAGAAGTTGCGGAATCACACTTAATTGATTAAAGAAGATTTGAACACAAAGAGATTCAATCAAACAGTAATTTTATTAATCAATGAGAATGATTACAATAGCAAACTTCACCCCCAATCTAACTTATTATGTTAGACGAAGAACACAGATTGTTCTTAGGTTTCAATGAGAAACTTAGAGGCTTAACACTATTCAGAAAGCAAATTACAACTTGAAGAATGAATGCAAAAACTTAATCAATGAGTACGTACAAATTATGAATTCTAATCTATCATTTATATACTCCTTGATCTTCCTTGATTTACTGACAGTTAGGTAATCTTCTATCTTCTGAGATAATCTTGATGATCTTCAAAGTATTTCGAGATATCTTCAAAGATAGGGTTTTTCCATATTTAGCTCAACAGAAACTGTTTAATGAATACAACAGTTCTTGGTTCTTCTAACAGTCTTCGGCTTCAAGGTCTTCAAACAGTTGTAGTAGTTTGTACTAACAGTTCTGAACTCTATATAACAACTTTGAAGTTCAAAGCAACTGTTGGTTACAACTGTTTTCACAATTTTCACTAACAGTTCTAAACTGTTTCTTCAACACTTCTTCTAACAGTTTTGAACTGTTTTCCATTAACAGTCTTACCAGTTTTGATATTTGCATGTATAACAATTTCAATGACTTAGCCAATTTCCCAACAATCTCCCCCTAACTTAAAGTATTGAACAATACAATTAAGTTGCTTGTTTTAATGGTTCAATCATAGACAAATTAACATAAGTAAAGAACATGTTTATCATTGAATGCAAAATCAAACTGTGACAATCAAAAATTCAAGAGATAGAAAAATTACATTTTCTCTGACTGTATAAGCTCCAATTTCTTCTTCAATCTCTTCATCAGATCTTCCTTCACTTTTGTAGGGCCATAAAACTTTGCTTTCAACATATACATTAGCTTTGGTTTACTGTGCTCGATGAACTCAAGATCAAACCACTGAGTTTGAGCATTTCCCATCACCATTTGATATACCCTTGATCTTTCATATACTTTCACAGTAATGATTGGAAATCTTTCATCACTTATCAACATGGGCATAACTCCCAGTGGATTACATATACTTGATAAGTGCATCATCAAGACTTTTACTTCAACCTCAGCTGCCCCGCCATAGTGACTTACTCCATATGCATACATCTCCTGTATGTCTCTCCTGGTCACACAATCCATCATATGGAAGAAACTGGAATAACTTTCAATTGGTTCCAGTTCCCTGAGAATAGTAAATCCTTGCTTTCCAGTCTCTACCCTCAAAAATTCAAATCTCCACTCAGTAATGTGAGATTTTTGACCAAGCTGCTCTTTTTCTAATTTTTCAATTCTTTCTGCAATCTCCACACTTAGTCTGTCATGAAGAATGGTTTGAACCTTTTCAGCTTTAGCTTTTTCTGCAGACTTTTGGAATGTTTGGGGCTTTTTCCTTTCAACTACTGGCTTGGGAGGTGGAACTGTTTTCTTCTTTACAACTTTTTTCTTTTTACTCCCTTACCAGCCTTCTTCTCCCTTTCTTCTTCATTCAACTCTTGTGTAAATTCAACAACTAGTTGTTGAGCTAGATCATGATCTTTCTTTTCTTGCTGTACAAGCTCAGCATTCAACCTTTGTGCTAATTCCCTATCATGCTCTTCTTGTTGTTCTTTTGTGAGCTTGAGCTTGGGAATATCAACAACCACTTCCTTTCCCTTACCTGGCACAGGGGGCACCATTTCATCTTTCTTCCCTTCAATAATTGCAATACCTTTAAACCCTGGCTTAGGTGCAAGTGGTTTCAGCTTTGACACTTTTCCATCCAACCATCCATCATCAATCTTTTGTGCCATCTTGAATGTGATGATATTCATAGTTTGAGCACCTATTTCAATCAAATGATTTTGTTTAACTTTAGACCATGTTTTAAAAACTTCGGTTGTTGGATAGTCTCCTGTCATGATCATCTTGTTAATCAACACTCTATCCACAGCTGACAATCTTTCTTCTTCTTCTTCCACTTGTTGAACACTTGCAACTGTTTGTTCAATTGGTGCAACTGTTGTGCCTTCAGCTGCAACTGTTTGTGTACTAGATGCAACTGTTAGTTCAACTGGTACAACTGTTTCAGCAACTGTTTTTGGCTTTAAAGATTTCTCCCCCTTATTGATTGGAGCTGTTTGAGAGGAGGGTCTCCCAACAATCCATTACTCACAATTTGTATTAACTTGTAGGCAAAATAAATAAACTTAAAAACTAACAATATTTATGTTCACACATGAACAACGAACTAAACGTAACTTAACAAACCGTAATTTAAGAACCAATACTAGATTTTTCTTCTAAACAAGAAACTAATTCTTAAACAAAAGCAAGTTCATATTAGAAAAGTGGAAATTGTTGGTCCCGAATGGATACTACAACAACAAATGTTTGTAGAAGGGGGGTTGAATACAAACTTTAGCAAATTAAAATTTAAGAGACAAACGGTTTACTTTTATATAATTCTTATTGACGTTAATCAAGAATTACATGAACTAGATGCGGAAAATCTAAGTTCAATAAAAGGTGGCAACTAATTTTGTCTAACACATAGACAATGCTAATCTTAAACAACTAATGTCTAAGACGTTCAACACATGAACAAGTTTGTTACACTGAAAGTAAAATGCTAACTCTTCTAATTCTCAACTTATGAGATTTCAGTGCTTTTCAACGCATTCGCTTCTTTAGCATGTTTCCATGCATGAATATATATAAGCAATGTGTGTCCGGGTTAATGAAGAGAGAAGGAGACAAAGGTACTTGGTTTAATAATATTATAATAGATAAAGTTAGTGGGTGAAAAGTAAGTTAACTTTATACACAAAGTGTGTAAAGTAAAAGTACTTTTCAGTAATGAGTATACCCACTATCTATTATCTATTATTATATTATTAAATTACTACCTTTATGTCTTGAGAAAGTAACCTTATCCTTCCATGCTTGTGCTTTAATCGACACCATGCTTTTTGAAGATTTGACTTTACCAAGTATGGAGTTGTCAGCCATACTTAACATCATATCTTCGAGATCTTCTTTTCAAGAGTATCTTTCTCCTTTTCCAGGGGATAAAGATCTATCCTTTTTGTATCTTTGTAGATCCAAAAAGTGCTAAGTACTTTTACAAAGAAAGATCTAAGGCATACTAAGAACAACACATGTTCTGCCTTTGACTTTAAGAAAATATTACATAGAAAAGCTATTAACTGAGATATACAATAAAGACTCAGTTAACAGACACTGAACTACAAATATAATTTTGCTCAGCTAAGGATAAGTGTGAAAGACTCAGCTGACTAGACTTGCTCAGCTGATCAAATTGCTCAGCTGATAATACAAATCGTAGCAGCAGCTAATAAACTGATTAACTCAACTGTCAGCTGTTCCCAAGGGCTCAGCTAATCATTTGAGTATAGTCAGCTTATAAAGAGAAGATTGGATAAGTAGCAAATACCTTATCTGACAGATGGAAGGCATCAGCTGATAACTTGTGATTGTGTCAGCTGATCCTTGACTGCTTAGCTGACCTTGAAATCTTCATTAGCTGATGGTTCTAGGCCATAAGCTGATCCAGTATGATTCCTCAGCTGATGCTCTTTGACTGATCTTTTCTTCTCAGCTGATCTTTCTGAAGCTGGTCCTTTGGCTGATACTCAGTGTTCAGCTGACACTATGATTCGTCAGCTGACATTTCTTACTTAGAAATTCTTTAAGTCTCAGATAGAAAAACAACACATGTTTTTCATCAATCTAAGTCCAAAACTGAATATATGGTTTTGTTAACATCAAATCCTATTTTACTTAATAGATAGGTTTGATTAAGGTTTGATATTGCTATCTCACAAACAGAAATTTTCATTTTTTGTATTAACATCATCAGAGACAAAAAAAAGGACCCAAAATAGAAAATAATCCATAGAAAAAAAAATCCCAGTTTAAAATCTAAATCCACATCAATGTTCATTATTTAACACCATAGCAAAACCATAAACTTAGAAGCAAGACTTTAAAAAAAAAATTTTAATCGAACAAATAAATTTTACTTTTGGCGTCCCGTATGAACAAATTTTAAGAATATTTGAAAAGAAGATGAACATATAAAAATAAAGAAAAATCTTTACCAACAAACCAAACCATAATATATATTTAATGAAACACAATCATTCTTTCCAAATTAGGCATTAATCCTAAATATAGGAAACACAAATTAGCGATTCTTCTTGTAATCTTGTTCTTCATAAAAAAAAGTGCTTCCAAAACGTGGTGCGTGCAATGAAGATGGGTGGGGGATTAAATTAGGTAAATGGGTTGAAGATATTAAGGATTTAAGGGATAATGTCTATTGTACCCTTTTAGTGTTATTTAATTTTCCTAAGATATCAATTTAATTACATAAATGCCACAACACATCTTAGCCTTTAATTACATAATCTAATGGTTTAAAACGCTTCTCGCATTTCTCGCAATATGAGAGCTTCTCGCATGAACCACCCTCTCTCTCTCTCTCTCTCTCTCTCTCTATATATATATATATATATATATATATATATATATATATATATATATATATATAGGGTGAGGTTCAAGGGAGAACCCTTTTAAATAGAGAACAGAGAGAACACGTGTAAACTTGTAATTTATTATTTCTTCTTTACGTTCATGTTGTAGCTACCCAAAAGTCAACTTTACATCCTAAATCTTAAAATCAAAATTATTTCTATAATTATTAACAATTTAAAATTTTGGATGCATTGATGCATCAAATAACACTTTTGTATGCATCGATGCATCAGGATTATATTCGAACATATTATCTAAAAAGCGTGACATATTTTAAATCCGATGATCAATGGAATCAAATGCCTAAATAAATTGTGACAATTTTTGAACCATCTGATCAATGAAATCAAAGTTTCAAAAGTGTTCTCTCTGTTCTCTATTTAAGAGCGTTCTACCTTGATCCTAACACTTATATATATATATATATAGGTAAAAGTTCAAATGAGAACCTTAAATTAAATGAGAATGAGAGACTCAATCCCAGCCGTCCAATTTCCCCTCTTTATATGTCATTACCCACCGATGAATTCCTCACATGCACCCTGCCACACTCGATTCCCCCACGTTTTCCATCTATGAATTCCACTAACAAAATGAACGGCTGAGATTGAGTCTCCAATTCTCAATTAATATATCATTCTCATTTGAACCTTCCCCTATATATATATATAGGGGAGGGTTCAAACGAGAACTGTTTTTCGTACGAGAACTGCGAGAACCAATCTCAGCCGTTCCTTGAATATGGGAAGTTCATGGATGGAGAGCGTGGAGGGGATCAAGTGTGGCAGGGTGCATGTGAGGAATTCATGGGTGGGCAATGACATTAAAGGAGGGGGAATTGGACGGCTCAGATTGGTTCTCGCAGTTATCGTACGAAAAACAGTTCTCGTTTGAACTTTTGCCTATATATATATATATATATATATATATATATATATATATATATATATATATATATATATATATATATATATATATATATATATATATTAATATGTTTTGAGCACAGGGTGTGTAAAAAGTTAAAAAAAAGTGGGTGGTGGTGGTTGAGTATGGTGGAAACTAGTATGCGACCGTTAAAAAGGGAGTAAATTGTGTTAAAATATAACGAATTTTGTACTAATTTCTATTAAATGCAATCAATTTTAATGTGTATCTAAAACTGCAACCGACTTGAAATCTTGGTTCATTGTATACAATTGGTAACCTGATTATAATTAACAAATTCATATGTTTTTGGTGTTCTTGAATATTCGTTATAATCTTTTGAACAAAATAATTATACGGGGTTACAATCGAGCAGATTAGTGATCGGACCATGAACAATAAAGAAACGCTAATTTGCAATGGTATGAATAAACAAGTGGATTCCAAAAGCATGACTAGATCTATGAAGCATAACATAACCCTAATTGATGATGAATACAAAATGATTTTTATATAAAGATTATGAAGATTGTTAGATAAAAGTTGATTATTTATATATACATACTAGTTTGAACTTTAAGAGTTCATTATCAAATGTTTTTAACTTTTGGTTTGATCATGAATTCATCATATATTAAGCACGTGCAACGTGTTTTGATGATGAATGTACACATATTAAGAATCATTGAGTAGTTACTCTAGCAACTAAGAACATGATAAAATTAAGGAAAATTGATAAAACGTCACCAAAGTTGCAAGAATACTTGAACTAGAACAACAAATGATATGATGAATGTTCTTAGTTATAACATAAATATACCTTCAATTTTTCCATCAATGTGCTTAGAATAGTTAAAAGCTTTTAAAAAGGTTTAGACACCTTATAAAATAACAAAACACAATAATTCATATTAAATTATAATCAAACCAATTATAAACAATATAAATACATATAGTTACATGTAAAAAAATAAAATTTATAAAAATTAATAAACTAGAATTCAATGAGAAAACTTGGAGATTTAAGCATTAAAGAGGTAGTCATTTTACAACAATTAACAATATTACACTAATATATATTATATAATATTTTTGAAAAAAAAAACAAAGGAAAAGAAAATCAACACTCATGGCTGGCCCGTCTCCCCTTACCCACACACACCCTTCACTTTCTTGCATTGTATACACAAGATTCTCTGAGTTCTATCCTCCCTGTATTTCTTGTATATGTTATATGTGTAGATGCCATGTCATCAAGTTAGTTGTGCCACCTCATTTGTTAGTTAATGTTAGTTAGTTATGAGCTCATCTATATATAGATGTAGCCTTCTCTTTGTATTGTAACACAACACATAATATACGGAGTAATTGATATACATTCTCTCTATCTTACTTTTCTATCATTTACTGACACATGAATTCTCTCATGGTATCAGATGTAACACCCCAAAATGGGGCCTAGTTATAAACAGTTGTACATGTAGCTCTAATAGTTATACATTAACTTTAATTGGTGTTTTGTTGTTAAATGTAGTATACATGTTGTTAAATGGTGCTCAATGTGTTAATTGGTGTTTTAAACGTGAATTGTTGTTAATTGGTGTTAATTGTGGATAAAAAAAATGTGGTATTATGAAAAGTGTCATAAGTTGACCAAGTTGATAAATAGTTGAACGGTTTTGGATAATGGTTCCAAAAATATCTCCGTTAGTTAAAACGGATAACCCTAAGTTGTGTTTTAAGTTGAATAGGAGAACAAAATACCCGAGAGGGGGTATTAGACCATAAGTCGGCCTAAGGGCCTTCCTTATCCCCTGGGAACTAAAAACACATACACACACATTACATACATACGTACTAAGCACCACACACCCAAACCTTTGATCTTTTGAAAGAGAAATCAAGAAGGGAAAGGATTAGAAGCTGATTTCAACAAGAGTCCAAGCTAGCAAACTGTTCATAACCATCATCTTTGTAAGTTTTATTGTTTGAAACCTAGTCTTGGTGTTCATATGGGTGTAGTGTCAAATTTGAAGGTTTAATTGTGTTGTGGTGTTGTTTTCGTGTCCAAATCATGTTAGTAGGTTAGTATATATGTTAGAAATGTTGTATAAACGCTTGGATACGGATTCAAGTTGATTTTTTGTGTAAAAAATGTGTGAAACAGCTGCTGTGTTCGAACAGAGCACGACCTTACTGTAAAAGTGGTTCCTACGGGCGTAGTAGAAAGTCACTACGGCCGTAGGGGTTGGTCCGTGTTACTGCGGTCGTAGGAAATGGTTGTTACGGCCGTAGGAATGTGTTTAAGAGAATTATCACCTACGGGTGAAGGAAACAAGACTACGGGCATGGGTACATAACCTACAGCCGTAGTTACCCAAGGGATACCTACTACGGACGTAGGGAGTGGTTCCTACGGCCGTAGGTCATGGTTCCTTGGCAAGGCTTTCTACGTGCGCATGGCATATACCCTACGGCCGTAGTAGGTATTGGAAAGACATCCTACGGGCGTAGGAACATGTTGCTACGGCCGTAGGAGGCTGTCAGAAGCCATGTTGACCTTTTGTTGAGACAGTTGTTAGTGCAATCGAATGTAGTGTATACTAAGTGGTGTTTATCTGTGTCCCTTGTGGTAGGTGATTCGGACGACTCTGTGTGCTCTTGGGATTCCTGATTGCATATCTGCCTCTTGTTGTTTCGAGTTGAGTACCGGTTTCCTATGAGTCTCAGTAGGTAAGTTATCTGTTGTACATGTTGACACGTGATTGGTGTATTGATACGTGAGACACGAGGTATGCTATGATAGAGTTTTACACGCATGCTTATTGTTGATATGAAAGATATTGTTATGATTATATGTGCGCATGAACTGGATCCTTACTGGATCAGTTAATTGTTTATGAGATATTCTCCGGACATTGAACGAAAGAACTACGGAGGTCAGTCAGGTAGATGGGTGATAATATCTGGCTGGGTTCCCAGGGTCCTTAGGGACTATGAATTGGGGAACTAACGGTACTCAGGAGTATACGCTTGGGTATGGCTCTGTAGGCCACCGTTCCTCTATGGAACTTGGTTCCTTGCTTAGGCTGGAACCAGCATGATAGACAGAATGTACCACGTGGACTGCTCTTCGCTCCCCTACTGGTGCAAATGGTTGCGGCTGATTCCCCGGCTTGTGTTGTTGAGCGGGGTTTGCTCCCCTGCAAGATATGAATCCTGCTGACATGATTGGCGCGCCGCAATATGATAGGATAGCCCTGTGTGCTGTTCTGATACATGATAGCCTGCTTATTGATGCTTATGTGTAATTGGTGCTCACTAGCTAGTTGTAGCTAACGGTGCAAGATTTTCCTTTTTCGCAGGTTGATGCTAGAGGCCTGGTGAGGCGGGTACTGATGGGTGTATTTTTGTGGTAATTGTCTTTTGGGGAACACGTTGTTGTATATATGGATCCGATGGTCGGAACTTGTAGGTAACGCTTGTAGTTTACGAACTTGGCTTATTTTGTTGGTGTAATTAAATAGCCGAGTCAAACGATGTTGCTTTTGGAAATGGCGTTTTATTCCGCTGCACGCTTTTGATAATAGTAGTTAACAAGTTTAAATTAACTCTAATTTTAAGCTCGTTAGAGGTGGCGTTACATCAGAGCTGTGGTGAATGATTCATAGCTCATCGAAGAAGAAAATACAGTTCATATATCACACAGATTGTACGATTACAATCACAGATCAGACCATCAGATTATCGATACAGAAGACACAATTGTAGTTCGATCATCATATTATCACAAACACATATTACAGATTGTTCAATCACAGAAGCATCAGATCGACACAATTACAGTTCGAATTGCAGAAAATTATAGATTTGGTAATTCATACACTTACAGGCTTAACGGCAGATTATAGATTTGGTAATTCCTTTATGGAGTTATGCTCGAAATTCTTAAATTCGAGTGTTACAGTCTCGGTTATGGCTACTCTGTTGAGAGTTCCTCGTCAGTTCTCCTCGTCAAAAGAATCTTTAGCAAAATCGAATGAGACCGCCGGTACTCGAGGAAGAGGAAGATCCACTAGGGTTTTTCGAGGTCTTGGTGGTCGTCGAAGTGGTTTTGGCCGTGGTGCTTTTGGTCGTCGAAGTGGTTTTGGTCGTCAAAATGGCGGTAGCTTTGATCGATGCCCCGATTCTTTTGATCGATGCCCTAGCTTTGGTGGCAGATGCGAAAGTGATCGATGTTCTAGGCCAAGCTATGGTGATTCTTTTGTTTGTGGGCCTCATTTGTCTCATGACCCAACTTCAAGAAATATTTTCATTAAATCACATCGTCCATTTAGCTATGGTGATTCTTTTGTTCGTGAGTCTCATTTCTCTCATGGCCCAATCTCAAGTCCTATTTCGAATAAAACACATAGCCCATCTTTCTATCAAATGAATAGAGCTCAAAATGAAGACAATCAGTGGGCGGCTTCTAATAGATTTGGGCCGCATCATTTTGTTAACTTGGCCTCTGTTGGTTTAAATTCGTAACAACCAAAATATTGGACACCCGAGCATGCCTTTATGGAAAATATTGGTCAAAATAATATTTCTGGTATGTGTGACTTTGTTGATTCCTGGCTACTAGATTCGGGTGCCACCTCTCACATGACGTATGATCCCGTTCTTGTTCATAACGCTCAACCATACACTAGGAATGAACGAGTTATAATTGGGAACGGTATGACCCTTACTATTACCCACGTTGGTCACTTTGTGCTTAATCTTCTCACTGTACTTTACACCTAAATCATATGCTTCTTGTACCAACTCTTAAGAAAAGTTTGTTGTCTATTCCTCAGCTTGTTCGTGATAATCCATGTGTTGTTTCCTTCTCATCTTTTGGTTTCTTTGTCCAGACCTTGATGGGACAACTTCTTCATCACATTCCGCTTAACACATACAATGTGTATGGTCTCTCTGCTACGTTTACGGACTCTTTGTCTTCATCTCAGTTATGGCACATGCGTCTTGGGCATCCTGGCTCATACGTTTTACGCAAAATTTCCTTGTTGAATAGAGACATTTCAATTCCTTGTAATTTTTGTAACATTTCCAAGATAACGCGAAAACCATTTGATTCAAATGTAATACATTCTGTGGTTTTGTTGCATATTATACATTGTGATATATAGGGTCCCTCACATGTTGCGTCTCGTACTGGTTATCGGTAATTTATCACATTTATCGATGATTACAGTCGTTTTGTCTGGCTCTATCCACTTACTACTCGTTCTCAAGCTTTTGAAGCTTTTTGTCACTTTAAAAATCATGTTGAGAATTTGCTTTCTACAAAAATAAAAATCTTTCAGTGTGATGGTGCTCCCGAACTTATTAAAGGTCCTATGGCACGATATCTGTCTGAGTGTGGTATCTCGTATCGTATTTCGTGTCCATACACTCCGTAACAAAATGGTGTTGCAGAACGCAAGAATCGACATTTGTCAGAGGTTGCTCTTACTTTGTTGTATCAGGCAAATCTCTCAAAATATTTTTGGGCTGATGCCTTTTCCACTGCTGCTTATTTGATAAATAGGCTTCCATCCTCACTTCTTGGTCATAAATCACCGTTTCAGCTCATTTTTCATACTTTGCCTGATTATACCATTCTTCGCACTTTTGGATGCTTGTGTTATCCATATCTTGGTCATCTTCGTCAAGACAAGTTGTCTCCCAAGTTTGCTCCATGTATTTTTCTTGGCTATGCTCCAAATTACAAAGGATATATTTGTTTCGATCCTTTGACATCCAAAGTTCATACGATTCGTCATGTTACTTCTCAAGAGACTACGTTTCCTGATTTTCCAAACAGGTCATCTTCAACTGTTTCAGTTCGAGTCACCATTCCATCTATTCCTTTTTCCTCACCTATACCACCCGCTTCCTCTGGTGACTCTTCTTTTCCATCTACTTCCACCTCATCATCCTCTACTTCAAGTTTTTCACCTCCACCCCTCCTCCACCACCACCTTCTGCTCCTTCGACTGTCTCTCATCCTATGGTCACACGCTCCCATGATCAAACTCGGTCTATTAAATAGTTTCCTAATCATATTGTGTATCTTACTGAGTCTATGTCCCCTCCGACTAAAGAACCTTCTTCATATTCGCACACTAAAAAGTGGCCACAGTGGTGTAATGCTATAGAGTCCGAACTGTCTGCCTTATACTCGAATCAAACCTGGGTTCTGGTTCCCCCTCCTTCTGGTGCAAACATTGTGGGTTGTAAGTGGGTTTATCGAATTAAACGAAATTCGGATGGTACTGTTAGTTGGTATAAAGCCCGGTTAGTTGCTAATGGTTATTCTCAGATAGAGGGTGTTGACTACTTTGAGACATTTAGCCCGGTTGTCAAAACGACTACCAATCGTACAGTTTTATCTGTGGCTTATACCAGAGGATGGAGTATTCAACAGGTTGATGTCAACAATGCGTTTCTGCATGGTGAATTATCAGAGACGGTTTATATGAAGCAACCTCCTGGCTATGAGGATGTTACTCGACCACATCATGTTTGCTTGCTTTGCAAAGCTTTGTATGGGCTTAAGCAAGCCACTCGGGCCTGGTTTGCCAAGTTGTCATCTGCATTACTCAGTTTTGGATTTACACGCTGTGTTTCAGATACGTCTTTGTTTGTTGTTCATACAACTACTGAGGTTTGCTATGTTCTAGTATATGTTGATGACATCATTATTACGGGTAGTTCTTCTGAGTATGTTGCTGCACTTATTGCTAATCTTAACTCAAAGTTTGCTCTCAAAGACCTTGGGCCAATTAGCATTTTCTTAGGTTTTCAGGCCACTTTTACTGATGGTTGCTTACATCTCAGTCAGGAGAGGTATGTTCTGGATTTACTTGAGCGTTCAGGATTACGGGATTGTAAGCCGTTATCTACCCCCATTTCTCCAGGACGGTTACTATCTCGACATTCAGGGATTCCCTTATCTGATCCCTCATTATATCGGAGTGTTGTCGGGTCGTTGCAGTATCTTGTCTTGACTACACCAGAGATATAGCTTTTGTTGTGAGCAAAGTATCTCAATTTATGCATTGTCCTATGGATTGTCATTGGGTGGCTGTGAAACGGATCTTACGGTTTTTACGTGGCACTCTTACACATGGCTTGATTATTAGGAAGTCCTTGGGTTTTGATCTTCATGGTTATTCAGATGCTGATTGGGCTGGTTGTCCTGATGATAGGAGATCTACCACTGGGTATGTTTTTTATCTTGGTGATAATCTTATTAGTTGGAGTTCGAGGAAGCAACAGACTGTTGCTTGTTCTAGTACAGAGAATGAGTATCGTGCTTTATCTCAGACTACTTCTGAGATATCTTGGCTACGATCATTGTTACGAGAGTTGTATGTTACTCTTGTGTCCTCTCCTACCTTGTGGTGTGATAATTTGGGTGCTACTTATTTGGCGGCAAACTCTGTGTTTCATCAGAGGATTAAGCATATAGAGATTGATCTTCACTTTATACGTGATATGGTGTTAGCCAAGACTTTAGACATTCGTTACTGTCCTACAGTCTTACAGCCTGCTGATGTGTTTACCAAAGAACTTCCGGCTGCTCGTTTCTTCTCGTTATGGTCCAAGCTGTGTGTTGCTACTCCCGCACAGCTTGAGGGGGGATGATAGTGTATATGTTATATGTATAGATTCCATGTCATCAAGTTAGTTGTGCCACCTCATCTGTTAGTTAGTGTTAGTTAGTTGTGAGCTTATCTATATATAGATGTAGCATTCTCTTTGTATTGTAATACAACACATAATACAATTGATATACATTCTCTCTGTCTTACTTTTTTTCTCATTTACTGATACATGAATTCTCTCACTTTTCGCTAAAATACTCCCATTTTCTCTAACAAGGTGATCAATATGATCGACATCTTTTAAGCAAATTTAGTTTAGTATGTTTGTGAGTGACCTTGAGTTACAACATTGTATTGTGATTGACTTATATCAACAACTCTCATTATAAATCAATAGAATGACACATCACTATGTTTATATTCACTATACATGACGAAATATGGCTATGAGTGACTTTCTTTTATTATGATTAATCATGATTTTGAATAACCATATTCACTCTAATCGAGCATAACATGTCATACTATTAATGACCTTTTCAACTAAATATAACTATAAATGATTGAGTATAGCTATACTACTATGCTTAATTATGACCGCTGTTTTACTTTATTTCAACCAAGTATGCACGTGAATAACCAAGTATATGACTAAGCGAGTACAATTTTGGGTGAAGATGGTTGAACAAAATGATAATGTCTCACTTTGATCGATTTGTTCCAGCCTAATCAAGTTTCATTAATTGACCTTCAGTGGCCATGTTTTCGAGTGTGAGTGGTCATATATATATAACCATGCTAACTAAGAGTGGTCATGTTTGATATTGACCTATTCATTCAATCATTCAAAAATTAAACTTTGTAAGTATTAACTTTAAATTAAATATTATATGACAATCTTATTTATAATGTTCCAAAAACTAATATATCATTTATAGTTATTATTCTAAGATGAAGAATACATTTAACTACAAAACGCTTGATTCAAACGAGTTTTTGATACTCTGTGTGATGCGCCGGATAAAAGCAAATTAATACATTAACTTCTTGTATGCACCTCACTTATTTTTCTTTTTAAAAAAAAATACTACTTAAATGTTATCTAAGCTTCAATATTGTTACACAAAAGTTTGACTTTTTTTTAGCTGCAAGTACCACCTAATTAGAACTAAATAACATCAGACTGAATTCAAAGAACCACATACAAAAACCGCATACTTTGTTATCTAAGTGATAAAAGAATCAGCTCTAACACCAAATTCTCATGTGTTTTTCTTTATTGCGAGAAATTCAAAATGTCACAACTATATCAAGTCGTGAGATGAAGACATAATTACGGAAGTAACTCGATATGGAGTTGTTTCACTTCCAAGCTTATATGTTAAACCCTCCAAAACTACGTCGTTTTGACTAAATTAATCCTTCTAAGAATTCAAGTTAAGTTGATTTTTTTTGTTGCAAATGTTTTTCTCCCCGAGATTGGTAATGATCTGTTTCATATAATATATTTTCTTAATAATATTGAAACTCAATATTTGTTATATAAATATATTAGCATTTATATAATATTATATTTTCTTGTTATATCTTATATAACCATATTAGTTTTGTAGTTCATATACTACCCCTGTCACCCCTATGACTTATCATTTTATATAATATTATATTTTCTTATTGTAGTTCATCTTCCACCGCTCCTTGCCTTGTCTTCTTGTGGTTTTGTTCACAAGTTAGTCGACCCACAAATCATAATCTCTAGCGTGTTTGTTTACAGGTTAGTAGAAGCCATTTTCAGTTTCAGAAAACACACAATGCAATCTGGGTTATTGTTTTAGGTTACATCAATTGCTCATCTTATTAGTTTTTTAGCTATATGTGTGACTAAAATATATGGTTATTAAAGTTGTGAGTAACATAGGGTCAAAATCTTCGAAAAATCAATTGGTGGGAGGTTCAGTCACGTATTGATCTTGAATCATGCTACTATAGTCATTTGAGGAGAGTGATTTACTACTTCAATTGCATTGGTTGTTAATTGTAAAGGATCACTGCTGTTTTTGAATGACTACTTTTATTTTTTTCTTCAAAAATTTAAAAGTTGTTCAATATAAGGATACTTTTTGTCTTTTAAGTTGGTTTGGTTTATAGTTGATACTAGTAAGTGTCTCAATTGATGCACAACCCACTAAAGTAAATGTTTAGATTTAGCTATAAATTAGGTTTTTTCCAATAACCAAAAACCACTCATAAAGTATTTGGTATTCGGTCATCGGTCATCGGGTTCTGGTTCGGTTATCACATAGGTACCCAAACTAAACATGTTAACAACAAATTAGCATAACAAGTACAAAACTGCATAATTTACCACAAAAAGTTAACACCAAATGAATATTCAGAAATAAACAAACTGTCTCATGACCTAGAATCCAACCTTATAACCAAGTAGACTATCGTTATCTCTTAGGCTCTCCGCCAATAATTTGTTAAATTTATTACTATAAACATTAATTTATTTTTATATCTTAAATAATTTATTGTAGTTTTAAAAGGGATCTTTAATCATCAACAAGTAGACTATCGTTATCTCTTGGGCTCTCCGACAATAATTTGTGTAATTTAATAACTTAATTTATATATTAATAGATATTTTATTTATTTTTAAAACATAGGAACATTGCAAATGACTAAAACTTTCTTAATCGGTTAACGTAGGACTTCCTTCGTTATAAATCTGTTTGAAAAATCACACAATCATTTTAAGCCCTATAGAACGAGAATACAGGACCTCGTTGTTTTCGTATTAAGAAATTAATTTTCGATTGAATCGTTTATATACATGTGTGTGTGTCGCACATGTATGAACGCTTTTTTTTCACAGGTTGAGGATAAAAATGCAAGATTGTTACCATTCATCATAGGAGTGCGAAATGAATTTGAACAAAGGACAACCAAGTCGGCCAATGTTAATATTAATAATTTCTACGCACACATTTTCTCACATTGATCACGATTAATCCAACAAAGTGGTGGGTTCAAACGAAAACAACAGTAACATCTAAAGGAGAAAGGGAATTGATCTTCACAATGTTTATAAAAGCAATGGCCAATGTTGATTTTTTCACTTGTAATACTTGAATTTAAGAGCTCCTTCCTTCCAAGAATATTTGCTCTACCTATACCCCAAAAAAAAGGCAAATAGAAAACAACACACTGGATTAAATAAATAAACTATGAAAAATGATACTGATATTTTTTCTTATTTTATTATCTATCTCATCACAAGATAAGATGTGGAATTTACTAATTTTCTTCGTCTCTTTAGCTCCATTAATTTTGACACTAGTATTGATGTGGTGAATAGGAGGATAAGTAAAAGAAAATAATTTGAGGATATATCATCTATCATTAACAATTACTCAATGGGTGATGGATGATTTATCACAACAACAATTTGCCATATACAACAAAAAATGATTGATTAGGCAATTTTACTCTTGAATTTGTGGAAAGAATAAATGGTTGTGAGTTGGTTGAGATATAAAAGTCCTAAACTTTTATGTATGACAAAAAATTATTATAAATCAATAATCTTGCTTTATTAGTGGGTGTGGTAAGGTGTGATATATATATATATATATATATATATATATATATATATATATATATATATATATATATATATAGGGGAGAGTTCAAACGAGAACTGTTTTTCGTACGAGAACTGCGAGAACCAATCGCAGCCGTTCCTTGGATATGGGAACTTCATGGATGGAGAGAGTGGAGGGGATCAAGTGTGACAGAGTGCATGTGAGGAATTCATGGGTGGGCAATGACATTAAATGAGGGGGAATAGGACGGCTCGGATTGGTTCTCGCAGTTCTCGTACGAAAAACAGTTATCGTTTGAACTTTTGCCTATATATATATATATATATATATATATATATATATATATATATATATATATATATATATATATATATATATATATATATTGAGAACCGATTTAGTGCGAGAACCGCGAGAACCAATCTTAGCCATTGATTTGATAAGTGGAATTCATGGATGGAGAGCGTGGGGGGATCAAGTGTGGCATGGTGTATGTGAGGAATTCATGGGTGGGCAATGACATTAAAAGAGGGGGAACTGATTGGCTCAGATTGGTTCTCGCGGTTCTCGCACTAAAAATGGTTCTCAATGGAACTTCTTCATATATATATATATATATATATATATATATATATATATATATATATATATATATATATATATATATATATATATATAGAGAGAGAGAGAGAGAGAGAGAGAGAAAGAGAAGAAGGGAGGTAATACATTCATGAATTGATGCAAGAGCAGCCATTAGAATAAGGAACCAAACTGAAAATCTCATATTGAGAATGTCCATAAGGTAATGCATATTTGAAATGAAATGAAAGTGTATTTATACAACAATTGTTTGTCTTTTACCGTTTAACTAGCAGTGTACCCGCGCAATGCTGCGATGGTAAATAGTTTCTGTTTTGCAACATGTCGTTTTCAATGATTTAATGATACGTTATTTGCGTAATTCAATATCACGGAAAAAGTTTCTGCAACATGTCCGTTTTTTCTACAAATTTTCATATATTTGTATCAAATATTTTATTAATTTTAAAAATAAATTCTAAGAAACATTATAAAAAATAAAAAAAGATTTATATTTATGAAATAAGAAAAGATAAGTTAATAAGATTTTGAAAATTATATTGTGTTTGTGTAAGATATGGTGTTAGTGTGGGAATATATTTTAAATAAATAAAAAGTTAAAGTTTATTAAGAGAGAGAAATATTTAAAAATTGAGTAGGTGAGATTAATTTAGATAAAAGAAGGGTGGAGATTGATTGGTGGTTGAATTTTAAGAAGTTTTAAGATAGGAGGAGAGAGAGTGTTAAATGTATTATATAGTAGTATAGATAACCTGCATTTATATAATTTATTATTCTTTATGACTTTCAATCAATCTAATTAGTGTTACACATTAGCTATTAGTACTACATTTATGAATAATACCTTTAATATATAGAAATACACAAACCCACAAGCACATACACTATTCATTCATAAAATTCATTACTTACCTTTATTATTTAATCTAAAATAGTTAATACACGATTTATTATATATTTCCATGTAATGTCCATGTATTACTTAATTACATATTTAATAGTACATGCATTAAGTAGTACAAATTTACTAAATTCAAAAGATATCGTATATTAACATAAATTTTGAGCAAACTAAGTTAGTAGTATAAGTTAAAAAATTCAGTCAACGCACATTAAGAATACTTAAGAAATTCAAATGTATTATTTGAAAGATAATAAATATTCTGATGGACTATTGTTAAAATTGTTTAACATAATGGTAGTATGTGACTATGTGAGTGATTGCAACAACACTCCCAAACTTCAAACATTAGAGTTTTGGTGTTAAATTTTCACTTCTATAAAAGGAGCTGGATTTCCTCTTCTTGAGAGATGGTTGTTATCCAAAGAACAGAAATAACATATTTTAGTGATCTGATGACGTTCTTCAAAACGACTTTTAACGTGAAAACGTTATCGACTAAAAAACCTGTGGTGGGTTTACTCAGCAAATTTCTAGTTGAATTGCGGAAAGAAGATTTGAAATGGCGATGGTTGACATGCTTGAAGATAGATTTGTCAGAATTTTATAGTAGAGTGTTGTTTCCATAAACTGTGAAACTTTTTTTGCTACGGAATTCGGCAAATACGAAGTCTATTACCATTCATCCAGGTTGTGAAAGATGTGAAATCCGTTGTACTTGTACCATTTTGAAAGTTCATTTGTGTGCTTCCGAATGAGAATGAACTTGACTCCCTGTTCACATTATTCGATCACAGTCACCTATCCTTTTATGTGTACCCAAGTTCGTTTGCATCCTTATGTCTTGTTGGTCAAATGATCTTATTAGTTAATATTTGATGAGACAAAGTTAAGTTTGTAAGATATGTTCTAAATACAACTTAAACAGAATTATGAAGCTTGGTCAGACTGAGCACTTATAGTGTTTCAGACTGAGCATAAGCTGAGTATAGGCTGAGTATTATAGTTGATCATCTTAGACTATATCTTAGTAAGTTTATCTATATCTTTTATAAGCTGTATGTTACCTAAGGTATAGGTTAAATATTCAGCTTGATGTGTTTCAAGCAGAGTGACTCTGCCTTTAGGCTGAGTCAGCTTAACAGAGTTGCTAAGTCCGTTCTAACTAACTCTTATGACTTCTAAGAATGAGTTAGTCATTATACATGTTAGTACATGTTTGATATCGAGTTAGCTCTCGATGAAC
Source organism: Pulicaria dysenterica (assembly GCA_947179395.2). NCBI lineage: Eukaryota > Viridiplantae > Streptophyta > Magnoliopsida > Asterales > Asteraceae > Pulicaria > Pulicaria dysenterica. The sequence goes on from OX359288.1 coordinate 26,587,984, forward strand.
TCAGCTTGATGAGTTTCAAGTTGAGTAACTCAGCCTAACGAAAGAAATCAGTTTAATAGAATTTAAATATGTTTTAAATTATGTTATCTCTATCTACGGTGCGGATAAGAATATTCTAGACTCAAGATTGAAGATTGAAGACTCAAGATTTAAGATTAAAAATTCAAGATTTAAATGTCAAGATTATCCGTTAGTTTAAAATAACAGATTATGATAGGTTCTAGTTTGTTAGGTTACGTAGAACGGGGTTATAAATACTTACCTACTAATTAGTTTAGAGGCAACATGTGTGTTATGTATCTTGATACATTGATTGTTTGTTGATCAACGTGATCAAGTATTCACAGATTGCCAACAAGAGTTCGTGTGTTCGATCTTCACGTTCCTTGTGAAGTTGGTAAGTATTCAATCTGTGATAAATCCTGTTTAGAGAATTAGGTTGTGTTTATAATCATTAGTTTATTATAGACAGCAAGTTTGATCAATTAGTTTGAGAGATTGAGAGAGTTAAATTGTATTCGGTGTTTATACATCAAGTGTTTCATACTTGATAGTTATTGCAATCATCTTTTTATTAATAAAAGCATTCAGTTTTATTCAAGTTGATTTGTGTAACACTTTTTATTGATTTGTTCAATTTTCCGCAGAAAGTGTATTCAACCCCCCTTCAACACAATAATTGCTTGTTGTTTATCTCACCAACGGACCAACAACTGATATCAGAGCAGTCTGAAATCTTTCATAAGTTGAAGTTCAAGATTCTGAGATAGAGTAAGATGTCGACAAGCAACAATTCATCAAACTTTCCTCAGATGGCTGCTAAAGGATGTCCCATATTTGATGGATCTGATTATCCTATGTGGAAATTCATAGCCATGCTTTTCCTCAAGTCCATTGACACCAGAATGTATGATGTCATAACTAGTGGACCCATAATCCCCATGATTCCTGCTGTTGTCAGTGATAAGTCTCCTGACAAGACTGAAAAGGAAGTCAATAAACCATTGTCATCTTGGACCGAAGAGGATTGGAAGTTACATTCTCTGGATGACAAAGCAAAAAGTGTTCTGGCAAATGCCCTAGCCAATGAGATTTTGCATACTGTGACTGAGTGTCAATCTGCAAAAGAAATCTGGGATACTCTAAGTATCACATATGAGGGTACAGATCTGGTCAAGCAGCATAAGAAGAGTCATCTTAACAGATCTTATGAAAACTTCTTTTCTAAGAAGAATGAAACCTTATCTGATGTGTTCACAAGGTTTCACTGCTTGATTAATGACCTGCTAAGTATAGGCATTAAAAAGGATGAAGCTGACCTAGTGCTAAAATTTCTGGATGTGTCACCAGAGAAATTCAATGAAGTGGCCATAGCACTAAGGGCTGGAGGTGCCTTACATATGTATAACCTACAGTCCATATACAGGATTAAGCTTAATCATGAACATATTACAAAACACAAGAAAACTTCTCAACAACAGATGAAGGACTCTCTTGAGAAGAATGAAACTGCATTAGTTGCAGAGAAGAAGAAAAAGAGTTTCAAAGCCTTCATCGTTGAATCTGAGACTGAGTCAGATTCTCAAGCTGACTACTCATACTCAAACTCAAGTGATACTGATGATTTTCAGACCATCACTGAGCAAATGGCCATGCTTGCCAGAAGGTTGAGAAGAGCACAAAGGGGAATAGGAAGATATGACAGAGGCAAATGAAAGAGTTCCTTTGACCCTAAGAAAGATGTGTGCTTCAACCGTCAGAAGAAGGGACACATTGCTACTGAGTGCAGAGTAAAGAAGGATGAAACAACTTCAGTAGTTGACAAGAATGCTTACAGAGCTTATATGTACAAGAAGAAATATACTAAGCTCAAGAAAGGAAAGCCTGAAGACAAGTCCAATGCTAAAGGACTTTATGCTGAAACTTGAGATACAGAATCATCTACCTCAGATGATGATGACAAATGTCTGATGGCTCAAGAAGATGAAGAGTTTGAAATAGATGAAGTTGATTATGGTCTGTCTGAATCAACTTTTGAAACTAACATGAAGGAAGCTGAGAAAAACAGCAAATTAAGCAACTGGGATCCTTCCTCCATGTACAAGGTTAGTAATTTCAACTCTTACACTAGGGAAGAAAAAGGTCTTATGTTTGATTATCTGTTAAATGACTTTAAGACCAGCCTTAATACTCAAGCTGACCTCAAAGCTGAAATAACTAAGCTTAAAAATGAGATTAAGGAAAATCAAACTCTCATTGCTGCTGGAAAGAAAGCACAATGTGATCTTGAATGTCAAAGACACATTAACAAACTTCTAAGTGAAGAAATTTAGGAAGCTAGGGATAAAGCTAACCAACTTCAAAAGGTTACCAAATCTTGGTATAAGTCATCAAAGCTTGCTGAAAAGTGCATCAACCAGCAGATTCCTAAACAAGTGAAAGTTGTACTTGGAAGTGACTATCAATCCGCAGCTTATGCAGCTAACGATGATGAGATAGCAAGTACATATTCTGAAGAAGACAGACAACTGATTAAGTTTCAGAAGTCAGCCTCAGAAAAGAAACATGATCAAGGTCTTAAATACAATAAGTTTGTAAAGGCAAAGGATCATGGAAATGAATGTTCAACTTCAAGACAGCATAGTAAGTCCAAAGTTGTTGAAACTGGTAAGTCCAGAGAAAATGACAAAGGTAAGTCCAAAGTCAAAGAAAGAGATGAAAAGAGGTTTGTTGATCAAACTTCTCATCGAAAGGATAATAAGCCTAGATATGACAAAGGTAAGTCCAAAGTCAATGAACATCAGGTGAATCAACTTGCAAAGAAAGTTGAAAAATTATTCACAACCTATAATCCTAAAACTGAGAGCAGATTCTCAAAAGGATTATTGGAAAATCTCCCCCCTGTAGTTACTAGTAGAAGAAAGTGCTACAAATGTGGAGGTAGAGGACATGAGGCCAAAGATTGTGATAGTGAAATTCTAAGGCCTGAAAAGGAACAAGCTGATCAGCCTATGCAGGACTCAACACCTGCTCAAGCTGACCAGTCAGTTCCACAGGATGAATTGGCTAAGTGCTTATCATCTGAACCTACTTTAGAGGGGATTCCTAAACAAACTAATATGTTTAGTTTTTCATGTGCAGGTTTCAATCGTCCAATCTATTTATAAATCCACCCGAACCAAAGCCTTACTTGAAGAACTTGGTTTTGACACCTCTGAGTCATCCAGTTCCTAATCCTCCCATGCTGAGTCGGCTTTTCAACCAGGTGGTGACCCTGCCATTGAACCTGTCAATTCTCCTTTGGGCACCCCTGACCGACCCATTGATCAACCAGCTGACAGCACCCCTTCCTTCATGAAACTAATAGACCCACATACTACCTCTCCCGACCAGACCCAAACTGTTCAACCTACTCCTGTCATTCCTCAACCCGGTGGTCTGGTCATAAATCTGAACCCTCCTACCCAAACTACTGAAATTCCTACAGCCATAAATGCCATCATAGCCCCTGACCATGACATTCCAGTCCTTTCTCCATCTCCTGACTTATTTGTTGAAACTGGCTCTATCACCCCTGATTCATTAATACATCCAAATCAATATGCTGGGTATGGTCCAGGTAGTGGTGAAGATGAAGATAGTTTTGTGGTAAGGAGTGTGAGTGAGAATGAGGAGGTGAGAAAAGAAAAAGAGAGTGTTGAGGGACCCCTAGCCCCAGAAAGCTGGGAAGCCATATCTACTATGGGACCTGACATTGTTGGGTCTCGTATTGAACAAGTCGCGGTTATCCCACCCGTGCAGCTTTCAACCACACCAAGCTACTACGGTGTCTCTCAACAAGCACCGTTTTCATTGCACAGGGCTATAGCACATACACTAGGTCAACCCCAATCGGTCGTTAGACCTATTGAACATAGAGGACCGCCTCCCTCGTCCTCGACTCCTTTCAATGCACAATTCGATATACCGCGGATCTCCGCTTATCTTGACCAACACAGGGTTACAATTGATGCACTAAGCTTGTATGTCCAACAACTCTCCTCAACTTCCAGAGGTGGTACCTCTCAAGGTGACATTCGAGGATTGGAAGGAAATCCTGTTGGAGCCAACATCAATGCTGCTCCAGTAGGTGGTACTGCCTCTGTGGCTGGTACCTCAACAGGAAGTCTACGTGATTCCGGGTTTGTTACACGTGCTGAATTACAGGAAACAATCCAACAAACCGTGGCACCTCTCCAACAACAACTCACCGATACAAATTAAAAGTTGGATAGGATTGAAGTACTCCTTGCTACGAGACCTGCAGCTCCTGAGCCTCAGCCGCAACCTGATCCAGCAACCATATCAGTGGATGCTTTGAAGAGCCTTCTGTATGTCAAACTTCTGGAACAAAGGCCCGAATCTGCTCATGATCAAGACCTTCTGACTACTCTTCGCACTGAACAACGTCCACAGGGAATCTCCTTGGATGACTTTCAAGAGTTTCATGAAGATGTTAACAGCAAGATTGATAGGGTGGCTAGGGGCTTCTATACTTCATTGGAGAAGGTTACTGAGCGGATGACTATCCTTGAACAAACTTGTCAAGCTCAGGCACAGAGTAGCAAGAGGATACGGGATGATCAGGACCCCGATGATCAACCCGAGGGGGAGAAAAGAAGAAGAAGATTATACATATCTTCTCCCTCTGTGGCTGCAAAGGCAACTGTACCAGTTACTCCACTAAGTTCTTTAATATCTGCAGGTACTAGTTCTAGCCAGCAGCAAAAACAACAACAATTGGCCGATGAAGTTCATGAACAACAACAAGACAATGCTGACAAGCAGATTGTACTTTATGTACCCCAGCAACAAGTGGAACCGAGGCTAATAGATCTTGAAGAAGGTGAAATACCTTATGAGCAGTCCCATGCCGAGATGGTTGAGCTATTCACAGACTCTGAAGATGAAATGGATGATCTATACGAGTATATGCCTACATCACCAATCAGGCATGAGGGAGAAAGCAGTACTGCTCAAGAAGAAGGGCTTCAGTTTGACATCTTCAATGATTTCGATTTAGATCAAACAGAAGGAGCTCAACCAGAGGAGGAACCTGAGGATCCTGAAATCCGTGAAATGTTCAAAGACATAGATGAATATGTGAAAGACACTACACGTCCAGCTTCACCCAGAATTGTCCACAGATTTGATGATGTCATCAGTGAAAGAGAACTTGCACTTAAAAGAAAAGAATGGGCAGCAATCTCTAGAAGGGAAGCTAGAAGGAAACCTAAACAGAAGAAAACCACCTTCGACGTGTCCAGGGTTCTCAGTGGAGTCAATATTGAAGTTCATGAAAGCTTCCCTCCTCCTCGTGGTCAATTTCAAGAATCAGCTGCAGACATATTGGAAAGAAACAGACAGAGAGAAGCAGCTGAGAAAGCTAGAAGAGAATCTGAATGACCCTTGCCACCAAACTTCATAGTGCTACCTTCTCCTCCAGTGTATCGTGGAGATCCAGGTCAGGATGCAAATAACATGTTCACTAGAAGTGCAGGCCTGCAACCGTTATGGAAAAACTATTATGTTAATGCTGCAAACCTTGAAAAAAGAATATCAGACATATTCTGCAGTGAACAAATACAGGTTATTCCCCCCGAGTTGCGGAACATAGATGATAAACAAAGAAGAAGATATGAACATATCCTCACTCAATCCATGACAAATCCAGAAGAGATCAAATCAGAGTATCCAATTGTTGAACTCATCAATGTCTACACTCAAACCACCTTCAAGATAAAGTATGTCATCTTTCACGTCAAAAGAGCAAACAACCTAACATACTTCCTCACCGAAGCAGATCTTAGGTTTGTTAAAGTTGAAGACATTAGCTTAATTTTTGACACCCTCTCTCAGAAAAGAGGAAAGTGGCCAGAAGAAGAATTTGGGAGAGTTGCTTTGATGAAGTACTTAAGAAATCTGATGGAATTTGTGGAGGAGCATGATCTGCAACTTGGAGCTGAGAACAATTACAGAAAGATCAATCTCTTAAAGCCTAACCAGAGCCATCCAGATTTAGAAAAGCTTGAAGAGTTGACTGTTATTGATGAGGGACATGAAAGCTTCAAGGGTGAACATGGAGTCGTCTCCAAAAACACTAAAGGAGAAAAGATATTCATCAGAGTTGATGAGCTGATGTCCTACTCAGATGGCACCTTGAAAATCCTTCATCATAAGATTCATCAGAAGGTATGGGATAACCATGAGGCCTACACTTATGATCAACATGCCCAGGCCTATCGTGCTATAGAACATATGAAGACTACACTGTCCAACAGAAGGCAAGTTAGGAAGTGGCAAGTGGCTTTTGGGATTCACAACAAATCAGCTTATGAATAGATTTATTTATTTCTTTGTTGTGAATATTTGCACACCTCACTTAGGGGAGAATGTTAGATTATGAAAAGTGAGGGTGCAAATATGTAAATATTGTAACTTGGGCAAATGCTATAAAAGACATTTGCCCCACTCATTTCAATCTAAGCTTTGCATTATACAAGACTTGTGTTTTTGTTCTCTCTACCTCTCGGCTCTCTCTCTAAACCGAACACACACAAACACACACTAACAAGATAATCTTCCAAGCATAGTTTCGTCCTTTATACATTAAAGGGACCATCAGAGACTTCAAGGATATTTGATTTGGTTGATGTGTTTGTTTCCGATCTACAACACTTCTTAACGATCCGTCATGACTGGTTGTTTTTCATGATGGCCAATGAAGATTATGGACACCATGAGGGGGAGATATAAGGTTGATTTAGTTGATGTTTACTTTAATGAGATATATTTTATGAGGTATTCAGTCTAAGGGAGAGAAACTCAGATGAGAGAATACTTTATTCTCCCCCACTGTCAACAAGGATCGAAAGCAACATTGTAAGGGAGAGTACTTTTAAATATCCCTTTTGAGATTCTAGGGGGAGGAAGCAATATATTCTTTCGTGATGATGAATCTTCATATGCTTCCACTAATGTTACAAATGCTCAGAGATCCAGAAGCTGAAAACCTCTATATGAAAACCGGCTTATATAACCAAAGGCGATAAATGCCTTAGGTTACCAGAGCGATACAAGACAGTAAGCAAAAAGACCCTCAAGAAGTTGAAAAGATCAAGACTCCTATTCGGTTGATTCTGCAACTCTCATTCCATTAAAAGGGGGAGATTGTTAATATTTGTATTATTGTAATAGAATAGGAGTTAATATCATATTAGTGGTGCTTATTGTAAATATACTCAGGGAGTATATATATCTTTTGATTATTATATTGTATTAAGGATTGTCATATTACATGAATAAGAGCTATGTGTTTTCTATGGTGTAATTGAGATTCTGTCAACATTCTATATAGTTCTACCTTGCAATCCTTCATATCTACCATATATATCTTACTATTTCTTGATTATAAAATGGGTTTTAGAGTACTAAATAATGTGTACAGATTACTATGATACCCTTGGAAGATGTAACGTCCAGATTTGGTCTCCCATTAACACAAATATATATATATATATATCATGGATTAACATAGAACCACCCTTTAAACATATAACCTAAAGAACCATTATGAACCATTGGATATTTAATATCAAGGGTTGTGATTAAAAGTAGTATATATATGGAAACTAATAATTCATTAACATATAAGATTTGTTTAAGGGGCAATTTAGTAACTAAACAAATTTTTCTTACTTGCTGCAACATGTTCACGCCTCCCCTCCAGCCAATTCAACTTTCCATATTTTTATTTTTAAAAAACCCATTAATCTTTCTAATGACCATAACTATGTCATGTTTTCTATTTTTAACAAAAAAAAATACCATTAGGTTCAGTTTTTCTTCCTCTTTAATTCAAGACCAATCTTCCTATATTTCTAAAACTTTTATTTTGAACATGCAAATACAAAAATGCAGAAACTAGCAAATCCAGAACGAAAATGCAAACTCGCAGCATAACAAGGACGAAAAAGCAAACTCCCAGCATAACAAGAACGAAAATGCAAACTCCCAGCATAACAAGAACGACAATGCAAACTCCCAGCATATCAAAACGAAAATGCAGAAACCGTCTAGAACCACAATCGAGATGAAGAAATCAAAATGCAATCTAGATGAAAGAAGAGAACCAAAATGCAAAACTAGAAATCGTCATATCGATTTTTGCATTTTTCGGGTTTGAATGTGTATTTTTGCATTTTTGTGTTTGAATATGTAATTTTCATTGTGTATGGATTTTTTCATTTTTGGGTTTATATTTGTATTTTATATTTTGGGGTTGTTTTTTTCATTGATCAGATTGTGGTTTTTGCATTTTCATTTGCTAATTTAGTGATGTACCGGAATGTATTTGCATTTTGCATTTTCGGAAGCAAAATGCAAACTCAGTTTGAAAGAAACCCAGTTCAAAAGAAAAATGCAAACTCAGTTTGAAAGAAACCTAGTTCAAAATGCATTTTTCGGAAGTAAAATGTTTTTTTTGGGTTGTATTTTTCATCGATTCAGATTTCTGCATCTCCATGACCTGCATTTTTTATTTTGCATTTTTTGGATTTTTTGCATTTTGCATTTTGCATTTTGGAATGAAACCCAGTTCAAAATGCAAATTTTGCATTTTCAAAAAAAAAGTTTCAGAAATATATCAAGCCTGGTTTAGTTTGAAAGAAGACGAAAAACTGAATCCAATGATATAATTTTCTTGCTTAAACTCAAAAAAAGAACGAGTTATGATCATTTAAAGATTCAGGGTTTTTTTTTCTTCCAAAAATCTTGTTGCCTGGAGTTTTGTAGGAGGCGCGTGTATGTGTAATTTGTTTCTATCTTCCAATTTTACCCCTCAGTCAAATTGTCACGTGTCACCACCAGAAGTGGTTCTTTAGGTTCTATGTTTAGAGATGGTTTTATATGTATCCTTACCATATATATATATATATATATATAGACAAAAGTTCATGCGAGAACCGTTGTTAGCGCGAGAACCGCGAGAACCAATCTAAGCCGTCCAATTTCCCTCCTTCAATGTCATTGCCCACCCATGAATTTCTCACATGCACTCTGCCACACCCTCTCTCTCCACGCTCTCCATCCATGATACTTCCCATATCCAAGGAACGGCCGAGATTGGTTCTCGCGGTTCTCACACTAACAACGGTTCTCGCATGAACCCTCCTTTATATATATATATATTTATATATATATATATATATATATATATATATATATATATATATATATATATATATATATATATATATATATATAGGCAAAACTTTATTTGAGAACCATTTTTATTGCGAGAAACACGAGAATTAATATGAGCCGTTCAATTCTCCCTCCTTCAATGTCATCACCCACCGATGAATTCATCTCATGCACTCTGTCACACTTGATCCCCCCTCCCCCCGGTTCAACATCTATGAATTTTACTTATTAAATGAACGACTAAGATTGGTTCTCACATGACTCATATATACAGGATTATAGGGGAAGGTTCAAAGGATGTTTTCGTAAGAGAACTTCGAGAATCAATCTTAGCATTGATTTCATAAGTGAAACTCCTGGATGTAAAGCGTGGGGGTATCAAGTGTGGCGAGGTGCATGTGATAAATTTATGGGTGGGTGATGACATTAAAAGAGGTGGAATTTGACGGCTCAATTTGGTTCTCACAATTCTCGTACGAAAAACAGTTCACGTTTAAACTTCTACACCTGATTGATACACTGATCCAAAGATCTGCAATTGTTCTTACAATTTTCAAATAAGCAAGGTTGCCTTAATTAATAATGTCAGGATCATGGAGATTTGTTACCATTCATAAGAAAATAATAATGTTGCATATTTAATTAAAAATTTTAATTAATTTATCAGTATCAAAATCTAAAATCTACCTAATAAATGAATGAATGTTTCTATCGGAATACTTTATGACTTGCCTTAATTAATAATACTAGGATCATGAAGATTTGTTATTTATTTAATAACAATATTTATCTTACCGTTAAAAATCATCATTCATTAACGCACACGTTAGTTTATGAATACCAGTATACCGGTATGGCGGTATACCCATCCTTTATTTGCTTACTAAATGGACCCACCCCTAATATTCTTCCAGCCCAATTGGACCCGTTTGATTTAAGTTTAGGTTTTCTTTCAACCCCAATTAACCCTATTATAAGAGTTCTCAACCCAAAAAGGCCCGTATATTAACCTTTTCCGACCCAAATTAACCCAAACTTTAATTTATGGGCCATATTTTCCAGCTCTACCTGCAATCATCGCTTCATCACCGACCAGGGTTCTAAAAAACGCGTTATGGCGGCGCCAAGACGTGAGGCGCGACTCCAACGTTAAAAAATAGCTCTTGGAAGTGAGGTTAGGCGTGGTGTAAGACAAGGCGGTATAAGGCGCATTTTTGCGCACCAAATGGCGAGTTTTTTAAGGCGTGGCGCACAAAAAACATTTTTTTTAAAAAATTTTGACTTTTTTTATATACATTTTGCGATTGCGTGTATTGAACTTCTATAAATTTGTATTTTGTAATTTATATATGTTACCTTGCCCCTAATTTGTGCAACTTTATGTGATTTGTATATTAATAATGATAAATTTGATATAAATATTTATAAAATATATACAAAAAGTGCCGTCTTAAAAAACGTCATGGCTCGTCATATCTCCTAAATCTTGAGGCTTGACCTCGCCGCCACGCCACGCCTTATGTTATTTGGAACCATGTCGCCGACACACAATGTAACCATATATCGATCTTTCGTCTTCTTTCTACAGCCGCTTGTCCGCTTATCTCGTCTTTGCCGGTGTCATTGCTCTCTAACCACCATTTTCTGTTCTGGTTTGCTGCCTTCAATCATTTTTTGAAGACCTGGAAACTCGAGTTTCTGTATGATTAAGTTCTGTTGTTGATGATTTGTGAATCATATATCAATGAATTCAGAAGAACTTGTTACTGCATTTTGAGTTTATAAAATCAGAAGCAAAATTGGTGAGGAACAACATTTTATTATGGTTTTGCATTTTTATTTTTTGTTTTGGTGTTTCATTTTGATGAGTTTTGTTTAGAGGTTTAGGGTTTTTTTTCTTGTAGCGTGGTATTCTAAAATGCATATATATGAACTTTTTGCGGTGCATGGTCATTTTTATTGTTGATGAATGTATTTTAGTTGATTGACATATATAAATGCAGATATATGAATATACAATGTAGTTTGTATGTATGCATTTAGTTCGAACATTTCAACATTTTTTGGGTTCTTGAATGGAAATGGACAAAGCATGTGTAGTTCTTCGGATTCTTTTTTATACTTTGAATGCATATGCGTCTTCGGAAAAAGGCATGCATTTTCGTCCATGCATTTTGGATTGTTGTACAAAACTATGTCAAGATTGGTCATGATATATTCTTGATATAAAGAGAGTGAAAAACTGAATATAATGGAATAATGTTTTAGTAAAAAAATTCTAAACATGAGTAACATAGAAGGATTAGTGGTTTTTTTTTAAAAAAAGAAAATGATGTCTGGAAATTTAATACGAAGGCTGGATGTTTAAAATAGTTGAATCGTCTTCTTTGCCCTTTTCTCCAATGCCATGTGTCATTATCATACATTTTTTTAAGTAATTTGATTAAGACTGGCTTTTCATTGATCCATAATATATATATATATATATATATATATATATATATATATATATATGTGTGTGTGTGTGTGTGTGTGTGTGTGTGTGTGTGTGTGTGTGTGAGGGTTCATACGAGAAGTGTTTTTATTGCGAGAAGTGCAAGAAGCAATTTCAGTCATTGATTTTGTGGTTCACATTAATCATATTTAATATTTTTATTTAATTTATAAGAGTAAATTAGTAAACAAAAATATTTTCTCTCTTCTCTCTCAAATTAACTTCTCTCTCTAATTAAACTTTTTCGAGTTTTAGAATTTAGATTAATTTACTATTAATACGATGTTCACTACTGAAAACAACCTACAATTTACAAGTTATACTTAATGGAAACAGTATTCATTAGTGCACACATCTACTCCCAACTTATCAAAACCATTAATAAACTTTTTAAATTATAATTCGAAATTCTCTATTTAGCATGTTAAATCATAATACCATCTTTTTGGAAGTTCTTTTTTCTGTGTTCATTAACCAAACATAGAAAAATTTAAAACTTTGATATTACTAATAATTATGTTCAACCATGAACAGAAAAAGAAATTATACTTATAGAATAAAAACATTACCCGTATTTCAAAATTTACTAATAAACAATAGAAAAACCAAACTAAAATGTTACATTAAACTAAATTTCTTTTATTCATTATTCTAAACAATATAATTGCATTTCCTAATAATAAAAAACATTAACTCAAAATTTGTTTTAAAAACGATCAGCTCTAGAAAACGACTTTAGATCATCAACATTGTAATTTCTCAATCATGCAGCAATGAACTCAATATTATAATCAAGAATTAAAACAAATCTAACTTAAAATAGAACTATTCAAAAATTCAATATGTAAATAAGGAACCACGGATTGTAAAATAAAACCACAAGCTTGTTCATATTGCCGTCGTTGTGTAGCAAGAAAGAGGAGTGGCAACGGTTGAAAGCTTGTTGATTTTACGATCGAGAGGGAAAATCACTTGATTAATCACTTGTTGTTTAGTAATAAAGAGGTGCTTGTTAATTTTCCGATCAACTGTTGCAACCTGTTGACTTTCCGATTGACGGTTGCTTCCTCTTCTTGTGATGGTTCTTGGTGAGCGGTGCTAGGCACCAGATGCTGTGGGTTGCTTGTCGGTAGAAGCTTTAACATCAGATCATGTGCAACAGTCGTCGACTAGTACAGGGGACGAAACTATGGGCTACTCGTCAATCGGCGACGGGTGACGCACATTTAGTACAGGAATTATCATTTAGACCGGTTAAAAAGGTTATATAGACCGGTTTTCTTAGATAGCAGGTGTTTATAGACCGGTTTTACATGCTACCTCCTCTCGGAATCATATTAAGACCGGTTTAAAACCGGTCTTTGTTTATAGACCGGTTTTCATGCTATTAAGACCGGTTTAAAACCGGTTGTTTATAAACCGGTTTCATTTTCATGCTAGCTCCCCCTCTTTTACACTATCGACACCGGTTACGTTACTCTTTTTTTAAGACCTATATTTTGTCATCTAGACCGGTTTTTAGTGGTTTTATTAAGAAGAACTAGTTTTAATATACTATTTATTTAGAATTAAAAATCATATGAATGGTGGTCATAAACAACGGTTTCTATATGTATTTTTTTAGTTTTTGCATTTTGGGACAATACCTTTTTTTTAATTTACAATACAACACCACAAATTACACCAAATAGCATTATAATATGAAAACAAAACTTAAATATAATTTTACATATCAAAAATTAAAAGTTAGAACTGATATCAGATATCATCACATTAAAGTTGCATCATGACAAATGATATGTACTCAATTTACAACTAATAAGAATAAGAACAGAGTAATTTTTCGTGAAATTACTTGGTATTAGTGTGTTAGATTCAAACTTCAACTCTATAATCTTCATGTTCGCGTAACATCAAAAATAGCTACCTTCCCAAATACTCACTTCGAATCTCTCTTTCAATTCCTGTTCATCGTCCTTAATCTTCCTTGCAATTAGCTTTAGAGACTCTCGAAAACATAGTTTTAATTAGCGTCTAGTTAGTCGAGACATAAAAATTAATAATGACTAAAAATAAATATATTAATATTAGAATCTTCTAGTATAAACTACTAAAAGACCACCACAAAAGACATTAAAAACACACACCATGGCTATAGCAATAAGTCAAAGAAATTCAGTATAATAACACACATCGTACAAATGAAAAACCAACACAAACACTTGTTAAAAAATAAGTTGGATATCCAAGTTTTACACAAGTAGATTAAGTAAACATACCTGGTCAATATCGCATACCGTATGCCATATATTAACAATGGCATTCAATTTTTTCTTGGTAAAAGCCTTCATACTAGTCCAAGGATTCATATATATACTTTCACTAATGATATATTTGTATATAAATTTTAAAATTCAAAAAGGACAATACTTGCTTTAGCAGGGAATTCATATATGTACTCCATAACAAAATCATATTAAAATCTCATCATGTAGTATCCACATTCCCAACCATCATTTTGTTTATTGCACTGCTTGTTAGTGGAACAAATAAATACATATAAACACTTATCTAAATCAGTGAAATTATACATAATACTGATTTACCTTAAGTAGTCTCCATTTCACACCACTACCAAGCACCCTGAAAATACGCACGGTTAGGAGATACAGTTACACTTAAAATATGCTAGGAATTATAGGTAATACTTACTCGATCAAGCAACTTGTGAATTTGTATTGCTTCTCTGATTTTGCACCAGTTTTGTTGAGGGAGTCGAAAATATATATAGTTCCTTGTTTTTTGTGTATGACATACAAAACCCAATGTTGGCTGATAATTTGAAAAAAAAATTTAGTAATTACAATAATCATGCTTTATAAATAAAAAGAACTAGTACCTTTGAAAATATGCACCAAGAAAAAACTCAACGTTAGCGTTCCTTTCATCATTTAAGACATCCCTTAAATAAGTTAACACTAATTCTCGATCATTCGTGATATATACATCACAAATAATGTTAGGCATCAAGAAAAACGCCCTCTCCTTAGCTACCAAATCCATGTTTTGGTAAAGCTCCCTAAAACCATAACACAACATAATAGTAAAATGTTTATTAGTAAAATTACAAGAAAGACAAGTAAACCATAACAATATCTATTTAAACTTACCACTCGAACCAAGTAATGACTTCCATATCTAGCCAATTATTTGTCCACAAGTAATACACATCACGGGCGTCAACAATGATATTAACCTCTTGATCCTTTATCCCAAAGATCTCATCCATAGGAGTAACTATTATCACATAAGGTGAAGTAGGATCATACCAAAGCATCCATTTTCTATATCCTTCAAATAAAGACCGTTCTCTTTCAACTAAATTATCATGCAATCTTAGCAATTTATAAGACATTTCTCTTTTTCTCTCTTTTTCATCTTTATCGCTTTTATTTTTCTTTTCTAGTGCATCTTTTGTTTTCTCTTCTTCCTTTTTTTCTTGTCTCTTCCTTTTTTCTTTCCTCTTCTTTGTCCTAAACAACAAAAACTATTAAGTAATTACCACAAACGCAATTCTAACAACCAATGTGAAGCAATAAAAAGACAATAAGATATTATAGACTTTTATGACACTCGTAGATTTAGACATGGAAGAAGGGCGAGTCACCGTTTGATTGGGGGTGGTTACTGTCTTCTTAATCACGCGGATACGTGGCACATGCCACTGAATAAAACAACCCGTTTCTTGACCTAATGTCACCATCTCTTCACCAACAGGCACAGATAGTTTGAAGTCTACGTACTTGTCATAAACAAAATCTATAGACACCTTCATGTAAAATGGTAGTATAGGAGAACCATGAAGTACACTATCTTTTGTCGGATGCACCATGCCCCAAGCAATCTCATTTTTAAAATCTTCACCCTGTGGGTCAAACAAAGCAACCTGTCGTGGCTCCTATAAAACATGAACATGTAGAATTTATTAGTCGATGTGAGAATTTTATGTAACATGTAATAACTAGATTATATACCGTAATATCTTGTAGTCGTTGTACCTTTGGTTGTTGCTGAGTTTGCAACGGCTGTCGATTGATTTGAGGCATCGGAAATGGATTGTTTTGACCCTTTCTACTCTCTGCAAGATCAATCTGTAAAACTCTAATTTGTTCCTCCATTTTCTTCAACTTGTCTTGATGTTGCTTCTCCTTTTATAGATTATCAGCTTCTTGTTGTTTCCGTTGTTCTTCTAATGCCTCTTTTAGTTGTTCATCAAATAACCTTTTCACTTCTTCTCGATCAATTTTGCTCATTTTTTTTCAGAGTCGACAAAGAGTTGTTGAAATTGATTATGATATTTGTCATCAATACCATCCTCTAAATCATGCAACATTTCATCTAAATTGTCATCATCGTTAATATGCAAATCATTTTCATCTAGATTGTCATCATCGTTAATATGCGAATCATCGTAACCATCTTCATTATATTCTGGAACAGATTCGTTACAACCATCTAGTGGTTCGCCATGCCAACACCAACGCGTATACCCTTTCACAAACCCGTCTACTATTAAATGATATCTGATTTTATCAATATCACCAAAGCACTCGATATTTTTACACTTTTGACAAGGACAATTAATTATAGATCTTCTCCTTTTCACTTGATCATGTTGAGCAACTTTTATGAATTCGGATAACCTTGTCATAAACTCATTGGTACAACACGGTATCTCATACATCCTGTTAGAACCTAGAGGGGGGGTGAATAGGTTCTTTAACTTAGTTTACCAATTTTTACACTTATAAAATTTGTAAGTTGTGTTAAAAATATTTTTCTTGAAGTTTATAACACAACAAATATATATACTTGAAATAAAGAGAATAAGGGTAGAGAGATATCACCAAATAGTAGACAAGAGATTTATAGTGGTTCATGCAAGTGTTAACAAACTTGCACTACATCCACTCCTTGGCCTCACCCACCAAGAGTTTGCTCCACTAGCTTCTCTCTTTGAAGGTAGAGATAAACCTTTTACACTTCTCTTTTTCACTTGCAAGAATTAACACTTCAAACTTGCAAGTAAGGTAAAGATAACCTTGCTTCACTCTAATTCTATAGGCTAGAGTTGATCCTTACTTCTCTCTAATTCTAAAGGCTAGAGATGATCCTTACTTCACTCTAATTTGAAAGGCTAGAGTTGATCCTTACACTATTACAAAATATATAGAAAGATGATGTAGTGTTTAAGCTTTGAAAGCTTTGCTCTTGCTTGATTCTTGATCTTGAATGATAGTTGAATTATCAAAGAATATGAGCTCACAAGATAAGAATATATGTTATGTGTTTTTGCTTGTGCAAGAGATACTAAAAAATGAGGTTTGAGTTGGTTTAAATAAGGAAAAAGGTGAAAGTCCAAAAGCTGTCCAGTACCCTCACGGTCGATCCACGGTCGACCGTGGCTAAAACCGTGAGGTACCTGAACTTTCTTGTTCTTTGCAATATAGACGTTGGACTTTATTTAAAACCACACTCAACTCATTTTTACCATAAAAATCAACTGAAAAGTATATGTTCAAAAGGTTGGTTGATCCCATACTCTTAAAGTTTGAATTTAAACACATATATGAAAGTTTGGAAACCAATACACAAAGCATGTTGGAATTTTACCCCTTTGGGAGATTCCTTTGCTAATTATGGTGGTGTATTGTTTCAAAGTAGGATTGTGTTTGTTATTTGCTTAAAATAGGAAGTCTTAGATTTAATCAACCAACACAATTGAGTTTTATAAAATCTTTGTCATTTTTATAAAGTTTTTATAAAAATAATTTTATAAAAACATAAACTAATTTAATTATTTTATTTGTAAGCTCATATAATTCGAACTCTTGTTTGTAGATATCTTTGTCATCGGCTTTGAAGATGTCATCTTCACTTGTTGAGTACGAGTTCGGTTGACTTGAAGAAGAACAACATTTAAGAGTTGTGAGCTGAGCAGCGACGGTTGATTCACGGTCGACCGTGGTATCGACCGTGAATGTTGATTTATCTTGATTTCTTCTTTTCTTGTTGAATTGAAGTCTTCAATTATTTGTTCTTCACTTGATCATTAATTTTAGGTTTGTTGATCTTTAAAGAATGTAGCATATGAACATATGAATAAATTTGATAAGCAATAATATTACTTGTTCATATTTTTATCATCATCAAAATAAGGAGTGCATTTCTTAATGTGTGACCATGTATGCACTAACACATCCATTTACTACGATCCATCTATAATTTAAAAATAAAAAGAATTGATTATATAGAAGGTGATTAGAATGATGAAGACTATACGTACATATTCTTAAAGCACAATAAGATTTGCAAAGCACATAAATTGATGAAAATGTACAGTAAAAACATAAAGAAACTAGAGAGTGGTGATTAAAAAACCATAATGTACAACCTCGATACTGATGAACGAATAGTGGAAAAAAAGGATGAACCGGTGAAACCATTTTTAGGTGGGAATACTTACCAACATATTAGGAATTAGTTTAACTAATTAAAATATAACCGAAACGTGATCAATCATATCAATGTAAAAAGTTCACTTTACCCTTTTACAGTTTTTACCAGTTTATATATATAACTAAAAACAGGATATTAGGCTACACTTATCATCCTCTTAAGATGCCATGTGTAATTTTTAATATATTCTTAGTCAATTAGCAATATCCTTAATTAAATATAATAAATATAGTTGGTAATTATCCAAACTGATATTTAAAATATTGAACATTATCTGCCTATAAAATAAAATAAAAGAGTTTAAAAGACATAAAAAATCATTCCACACGTAATTTAATAATTTCAAATTAGTTTTTAATTAAAAAAATTTATTAGCTATCATGATAATAAAGTGTAAAACGTAAATTTTTATACATTTAAATAATCACATACAAAAAAGATAAGATTATCACTACAGGATATATAACTTTTAATTTTAATATTAAACAAGAACCAATATAAATTTAAGATAGAATTAAATATATATCATTACAAAGTTTGGTAATTACATATATATCCGTCTAAACTTTAAAATTACATATATATCATTTTAAAACCTAAAATCTCTCATATATATCAAATGACTTAATTTATTTAGTTTTAACCTATTTAAAAATTAAAAAACATTTTCTTTAAATTGGTTTATATAATCTAAAAACTAATTGATATGTT
Source organism: Pulicaria dysenterica (assembly GCA_947179395.2). Lineage (NCBI taxonomy): Eukaryota > Viridiplantae > Streptophyta > Magnoliopsida > Asterales > Asteraceae > Pulicaria > Pulicaria dysenterica. Next base: position 26,606,951 of record OX359288.1, read on the forward strand.
ATCCCAAAAACACCCTTAATCCAAATCGGAGAATCATGGGTAGATAACTTACTTGTTCGAAATTTAAAAGATAAACAAAGATGAAAACCTACAAATGCGTGCAGCCCTACACCCAACGAGAGAGTGACTAAGATAATTGGAAATTCTGAATGCTTGGATTGAGGAAACGACATTGAAAACGAAGGTTGGTATGTCAATTTGAGTTTCATTATATCTTTAGGTAGTATTTAAACTCGCTGCAGAAAATTCCAGAGTTTAATTGCTTGATTGCTTGTACCTTGTGCAATATGACATGTACAATTAGGTGGAAAACTTATCTACCAGACTTGGACTTTGGCAATGACGTTCTTTGAGACACATTAGGGTTATATAAACAAATTTGCAGTTCGAAGAGATATGTTCAGGAAAGGAACATGGGTATTTTAGTAATTTAGCTAAAAACCAATTATAAAAAATATTTTCCTATTTTTAAATAGTTTAAAAATTAAAAAAATTAGGTCTTTGGTTTATATGAGAGATTTAAAAGTTTAGAAGAATATATATGTAATTTTAAATTTAGAAAGATATATATGTAATAATCAAAGTTTGTAATGATATATATGAAATTCTCCTTAAATTTAATGTATAATGAAATAAGTAGTAATATTCTTTTTTACCTTTATAGCCGAAACTCGTATTTTTCCTTTGGCTAATTGTGTATATAGATCTTATGGTCGAACTTCTTTCTTTTTCACAAGAGCTACGTGCTGATAAATATAGAACAAAAGAAAAAGAATATAAAGGAAGAAGTCAATATTATGCATTAGGTAATCCTATCAATATAATTATACAAATAACGAGCTCTCAAGAAACAAAACTTTATAAAGAATAAAAAAACTAATAAATACTAATATATGAATAAAACTTATACCTTAACCTTTGTTGGATACTCAACGATTGAATCATGCTCAAATAGAAAATAAAAGGGTGTGGGCAGGTTTTGAAGAAGATTATGGAGATGGGTAGGTTTTTGAAGGAGAATATATATATATATATATATATATATATATATATATATATATATATATATATATAGAGAGAGAGAGAGAGAGAGAGGGAAGTTCCATCGAGAACCAAAAAAAATGCGAAACTGCGAAAATCGATTTAAACCGTAAAATATCTACCAAACGCCAAGATATTAAATTATGAAAATTATATCAATATGCTCTTTAACATGACATTCATATTGCTATATTTTTTTCAACAAAAAAATTTCGTTTTTGCCGGGTTTTTTTCTATCACTATAATGTATGTTACATATATGTAATCAGTACTTAACATATTTGTAATCAGTACTATAAGGTATGTTACATATATGTAACGATTTTTTTTTGTTGAAAAAAATATAGCAATATAGATGTCATATTAAAGAGCATATTTTTGTCGTTAATTTGGTATAATTTTCATAATCTAATATCTTTCCGTTTGTTAGATATTTTAGTTTTAAAAAGATGGGGATCAGTTCTCACAGTTCTCGTATTTTTTTTGTTCTCGATAGAACCCTCCCCTATATATATATATATATATATATATATATATATATATATATATATATATATATATATATATATATATATATAATGTTTAAAGAGATAAGAGATATGAATCTATCATAATTTGGAAAATTGTTTACGTTAGATAAGATTTGAGACCATAAATGGCGTACATACCGGTTTATAACCGGTCTAAAAGGTCGTGTGAACCGGTCTAGAAGCATGGGTCTTAAGGCTCACAACCGGGGTGATTTACAGACCTGTTTATAACCGATCTAAAAGGCTAAGACGAATCGACTTTCTAAAACCAGTGTTAAAGATGGCATACAGACCGGTTTATAACCGGTCTATAAAGTTGCTGATGTTTAGGAGCCAATTTTGTTGGGTTTTTAAGACCCAATTTCAAAAAACCGGTCTTGAAGATGGCATACAGACCGGTTTATAACCGGTCTATAAAGTTGCTGATGTTTAGGCGCCAATTTTGTTGGGTTTTTAAGACCCAATTTCAAAAAACCGGTCTTAAAGATGACATATAGACCGGTTTGTAACCGGTCTATAAAGTTTCTAATGTTTAGCGCCACTTTTGTTGGGTTTTTAAGACCCAATGTCGTAAAACCGGTCTTAAAGATGACCTTTTAAAACCGGTTTCATAAAAAGGGTCTTGAAGCTTGGGACTAAATAATAATTTCTGTAGTAGATGGCGTCGAAAAGAGTGCGACAGGCAGGAGCAGATGGCATATGACGGGCAAATGATTGATGACTGTCCGGTGTGACTTTTCTAACAGGCATATGAAGAAGAAATATGCATAGTAGGGCCGGAGGATTAATTTTAAAGCTAAAAATTAGGTGGTGGTCTTATTTAGGGTATAGATTTAGTGATTACAAAATAGCATTATTGTTTAAACTAATTACAAAATAGCCATTCTTCATCATAGCCAATTAGCCATTAATTAAATGATCCAATGGTCTTAATAGCTTCCCGTACTTCTCGCAATATAAGAACTTCTCGCATGAACCTCCCTATATATATATATATATATATATATATATATATATATATATATAGGGGAGGGTTCATGCGAGAACCGCGAAAACCAATCTTGGCCGTTCCTCGGATATGGGAAGTTATATAGATGGAGAGCGTGGAGGGATAGAGTGTGGCAAGGTGCATGTGAGGAATTCATGGGTGCGCAATGACATGAAGGAGGGGGAATTGGACGGCTCAGATTGGTTCTCGCGGTTCTCGCACTAACAACGGTTCTCGTATGAACTTATTCCTATATATATATATATATATATATATATATATATATATATATATATATATATATATATATATATATATATATATATATATATATATATAGGAGGGATCCTGTGAGAACACGTTTTATTTGGAGAACGGTGAGAACACTTTTAGGCCAATCATTTGGTTTAATTAAGGTATGTTGAGTTTATATTCCTTAATTAAACCAAATAATTAAAATTCAACATTCCTTAATTACACCAATTTAATATCAACCATTAAATTAAGATAATCCAAGGGCTATAAATTGTTCTCACCGTTCTCCAAATAAAAGGTGTTCTCATTTGATCCAGCCTCTCTCTCTCTCTCTATATATATATATATATATAGGGTGAGGTTCAAGGGAGAACCCTTTTAACTAGAGAACAGAGAGAACACGTGTAAACTTGTAATTTATTATTTCTTCTTTACGTTCATGCTCACCCATAGCTACCCAAAAGTCAACTTTACATCCTAAATCTTAAAATCAAAATTATTTCTGTAATTATTAACAATTTAAAAATTTGGATGTATTGATGCATCAAATAACACTTTTGTATGCATCGATGCATCAGGATTATATTCGAACATATTATCAAAAAAAAAAAACGTGACATATTTTAAATCTATGATCAATGGAATCAAATGCCTAAATAAATTGTGACAATTTTTGAACCATCTGATCAATGAAATCAAAGTTTCAAAAGAGTTCTCTCTGTTTTCTATTTAAGAGCGTTCTCCCTTGATCCTAACACTTATATATATATATATATATATATATATATATATATATATATATATATATATATATATATATATATATATATAGGAGGGAGCCTGTGAGAACACGTTTTATTTGGAGAACGGTGAGAACACTTTTAGGCCAATCATTTGGTTTAATTAAGGTATGTTGAGTTTATATTCCTTACTTAATTAAACCAAATAATTAAAATTCAACATTCCTTAATTACACCAATTTAATATCAACCATTAAATTAAGATAATCCAAGGGCTATAAATTGTTCTCACCGTTCTCCAAATAAAAGGTGTTCTCATTTGATCCAGCCTCTCTCTCTCTCTCTCTATATATATATATATATATATATATATATATATATATATATATATATATATAGGGTGAGGTTCAAGGGAGAACCCTTTTAAATAGAGAACAGAGAGAACACGTGTAAACTTGTAATTTATTATTTCTTCTTTACGTTCATGTTCACCCATAGCTACCCAAAAGTCAACTTTACATCCTAAATCTTAAAATCAAAATTATTTCTGTAATTATTAACAATTTAAAATTTTGGATGCATTGATGCATCAAATAACACTTTTGTATGCATCGATGCATCAGGATTATATTCGAACATATTATCAAAAAAAAAACGTGACATATTTTAAATCTATGATCAATGGAATCAAATGCCTAAATAAATTGTGACAATTTTTGAACCATCTGATCAATGAAATCAAAGTTTCAAAAGTGTTCTCTCTGTTCTCTATTTAAGAGCGTTCTCCCTTGATCCTAACACTTATATATATATATATATAGGAGGGAGCCTGTGAGAACACGTTTTATTTGGAGAACGGTGAGAACACTTTTAGGCCAATCATTTGGTTTAATTAAGGTATGTTGAGTTTATATTCCTTACTTAATTAAACCAAATAATTAAAATTCAACATTCCTTAATTACACCAATTTAATATCAACCATTAAATTAAGATAATCCAAGGGCTATAAATTGTTCTCACCGTTCTCCAAATAAAAGGTGTTCTCATTTGATCCAGCCTCTCTCTCTCTCTCTCTCTCTCTCTCTCTCTATATATATATATATATATATATATATATATATATATATATATATATATATATATATATATATATATATAGGGTGAGGTTCAAGGGAGAACCCTTTTAAATAGAGAACAGAGAGAACACGTGTAAACTTGTAATTTATTATTTCTTCTTTACGTTCATGTTCACCCATAGCTACCCAAAAGTCAACTTTACATCCTAAATCTTAAAATCAAAATTATTTCTGTAATTATTAACAATTTAAAAATTTGGATGCATTGATGCATCAAATAACACTTTTGTATGCATCGATGCATCAGGATTATATTCGAACATATTATCAAAAAAAAAACGTGACATATTTTAAATCTATGATCAATGGAATCAAATGCCTAAATAAATTGTGACAATTTTTGAACCATCTGATCAATGAAATCAAAGTTTCAAAAGTGTTCTCTCTGTTCTCTATTTAAGAGCGTTCTCCCTTGATCCTAACACTTATATATATATATATATATATATATATATATATATATATATATATATATATATATATATATATAAGTTCAATCGAGACTATTTTTTGTATGAGAACTGTTTGTAACGTCATTTATGACTCATCAATATTGTTATCTTTGTCATTTGTATAGTTACACAACCATGAATATCTCATTGTATGCCGTCATTAATTTTTGAGACTTGATTTTCCCTAATACCCTCTTTAACGTGTCATTAATGAGCAAATAATGAATCATTAATGAGCCATCATTTGAACCCTATCTATGTATATATAACATAAATAAATGGTTAATGCAGCAAAGAAGGACAAGCCAGCAAGGTTCAAAGAAGCTTCAGAAATTCGATTTCACATTCAGAAAGGATTTCGAGTGAAATACGATGTACGATGGAAGTAGGGGAAATGTTGGGTTTTAAGATGGCAGGCTGTGAGGATGAACTGCGCAAGGCCATCTCCAAACAAGGTGACGTCGTTTTGTCTTAATGAAGATACTTTCGATAAATATTAGGGGAATAGCTTCTGATCTCAAACAAAACTAGATGAGATGGCTATATGGGGGTAACAAAATCAAATTTTTGGGTATTCAAGAGTTTTTTGCCAAGGATCCTGATGATGTTTCAATTAGATCACTTTGGGGGATTGTGGCTTTTAATTATGAGTTTGTAGAAGTCATGGGCAGATCAGGTGGTCTAATTTCTATCTCGGATAATTCATGTTTTTCGAAAATTAGGTAATACAAAGATCCTAATTTCTTGGCGGTATGGGGTAAATGGATTAGGATTAATGGTATATGTGGTTTCATTAACATATATGCGCCTCAGGGGGTATCAAAGAAGAAAGTACTATGGACACACATTGCTTCCTTTTTGAAACAGCATGATCACATTAAAGGATTCTTTTTGGAGACTTTAATGAAGTCAGATGTTCAAATGAAAGGCTGGTTTCGAACTTCTCATTCCACGGGACTAACTTATTTAATGATCTTATACACGAGGCGGGGCTCACTCAAATCAAAAGCGGAGGCAGGAAGTATACACGCATATGTAAAGACGGGGGAAAGCTCAGTAAACTTGGTTGATTTCTCGCCTCTCCAAACTTCCTTTCGATATGGAACAACCCCAGCGTAACAGTCCTTCCTCATCTCCACTCGGATCATTGTCCGGTTATATTTCGAGGGGATGTTCAGAACTTTGGGCCCTCATACTTCAAGTTTTTTAATTCTTGGCTTAATAATGCCAAGCTGATGGAGATTGTGGCGAATCATTGGATAGTTTATAACAGTTATTCCAAGCGTTCTCCCATGAGGCACTTATTTGAAAATCTTAAGTTGATTAAAACTAAAATCAAGGAATGGAGCTCCTCTGGAGGGAAAGAGGAGTTGGAGAGTTTTAAAGACATCAAATCCAACCTCAATAACCTCGAATCTAAAGCAGAATCACTTCCCTTGTCAGACGAAGAAAAAGGTCTTAGACAAGATTACATGAATCAAATTCTTGAAATTGAAAAGGCAAAAATTCTTGACATAAAAAAGAAAGCAAGGTTGATATGGGCGGTGGACGGGGACGAAAACTCTAGCTTTTTCCATGGAATTCTTAACTCGAATCGGAGAAATAACTTTATCCACGGGTTGTCCATCAATGGTATTTGGGTCATTGATCCTTCAATGATCAAATTGGAGACGTTTAATATTTTTGAAAAAAAATTCAGCCTTGCGCTGCGTGCCAGACCTGTTTTTCAAATTAAAAATTTTCAACCCTCTCTCATTCGTAGAGAAATGGTATCGAGTTGCCATTTACAATGGAGGAATTAAAGATAGTAGTTTGGAGTTGTGGCTCAGAGAAAGCCCTCGGTCCAGACAGTTTTTCGTTTGGTTTTTTAAAAAAGTTCTGGAGAACCATTAAAGATGACTTGTTTTTTTCTGTCAAACTATTCGAATACTCTGCTTCCTTCGATGCCGGCTATAACTCGTCATTTATTGCACTCATCCCCAAAGTGAATTCACCGATATCTTTGAATGACTTCAGACCCATCAGTCTATTTTAAACTGTTTTTACAAGATTGTTGCTAAGATTTTAGCTAACCGGCCGCCTCAAGAATGTTATTGACTCTGTTATTGGTGCAGAGAAAACAGTCTTTGTGGAGAGTTGAAGCATTCTTGACGGTCCTTTAATTGTTAACGAAGTAATTGCTTGGGCCAAGAAAGCAAATAGGAGGTCTTTTTTCTTCAAAGTGGACTTTAACAAGGCATTTGACTCGGTTAGATGGGATTTTCTAGACGATGTTATGATGCAAATGAATTTCAAGGAGAAATGGCGATTATGGATCCGGGGATGTCTATCCTCCTCAATGGTTTCTGTCTTAGTCAATGGATCTCCCACCAAGGAGTTTAAAATGGGGGTCGGGGTTAGACAAGGTGACCCTCTTGCCCCGTTTTTATTCATCATAGTTGCGGAAGATTTAAATATAGCTTGAAGGAGGCTTGTAGATTGAGTGTCTTCCATGGTATACGGTTATCGAATAATAGGCCAATTATCTCTCATATGCAATACGCAGACGATGTTATTTTTCTAGGTGATTGGTCGCTTTTTAATTTGCGTAATTTGATTCGTATACCGAGATGTTTTACTTGGCTTCGAGGCTTAAAATTAACATTGACAAATGTTCATTAATGGGTGTCGGTGTTAATCTTGAAGAGATAGCATCTATGTCAAGATTGATTCATTGCAAGCCAGGGTCCTTCCCATTTTCTTATCTCGGGGTTCCCGTTGGAACGTCGATGAACAAGTGTGAACATTGGGAACTATCATCAACAAATTTCGGGTTAAACTTTCTTCTTGGAAGGCGAGGTCACTCTCCTATGGAGGTCGACTCACCTTAGTTAAATCTGTATTGGGTTGCTTGGGCTCATATTCTTTTTCGTTATACAAAGCACCGGAGAAAGTTATTTAAAAGTTAGAAGCATTACGGCTTAAATTTTTCTGGGGCAGTAAAATCGGGGAAAAGAAAATAGCATGGACCAAATGGGACTTAGTTCTCTCGGATAAAAAGAAAGGTGGCCTTGGTGTTGGTAACCTACAATGTTTGAATCTTGCTCTTTTAGCAAAACGGATTTGGAGGTTTCATCGAGAAGATGGTACATTATGGAAGATAGTTGTGCAATCCATTCATGGGGCTCTTGGAGGGTTGGAAAAATCATCCCCGACTGGATCTACATCGGGTGTGTGGCGAAATATATTAAAGATCCGTAAGTCCTACGAAAAGGTAAATATTCCTCTTGCTAGCTGGTTCGAACAGGATAATTTTGATGGCTTTAGGTGGGCTATTGAACCGAATGGATGCTTTTCGGTTACATCCCTACGTTAGGCATATGATTTTTTTTATTTACAAACTTCATGTAATATTTCTTTTAACTAGATTAAACGGGTTCCCGGAAAAATCAACATCTTGGCATGGAGAGCTTTTCATAATAGGTTGCCTACAAAAATCAATTTACAAAAAAGGGGAGTTATATTGATCTCTACTGCTTGTTCCCACTGCAATTTGGAGTTTGAAGATGAAAATCACATATTTAAAAACTGTCCAGTAGCAAGGAAGGTGTTGTCTGAAATAATGCAGTGGTGGACTCTTAATCGAGCCGATGTGCAGGCCGGGCCCAATCCATCTTTTTGGCCTGCAATAACCGAACTTCAGGGGGTCAATAGTAAGGCTAACAATTTGGGTCGGGTTCGTGTTATTGGGTTCGTGTCTTTCAAATTCGGGTCAGTTTTGGGTCGACCCTATTTCGACCCATGTACTTTCGTGTTAGGCTCGGGTCGTGTTTCGTGTTGACACATTTCGGTCAAAAGTATTTGACTAGTATTTTTTTATTTCGATTATGGTTTTCGGATGCTATTTTCTATTATGGGTTTCAAATACGGTTTTTTATTACAGTTTACAAATTCGGTTTTCGAATACGGTTTTCGTCATAAAATTTTCGAATTCGTTGTCTATTTCCAATTTTCTCTACTAAGTAGTGATTAAAATATCGAATACCAATACAATTATAGCTTTAATACAAAAGTGCTAACTAGTGAACAAACCATGAACTAAAATAACCTAAAGGAGATTATCCAATTTCAAACAAGTGTTTTTTCTTTTTTGCCATTGTATTCTCGGAAGGATATCGGTTGGGTGGGTTCCAAAGGGTCTTGATTTAAATCATCATGACTATAATATTGTTTCAGTTTTAATCTTACCATATGGACAAACGTCAAAGTATCAAAAGTCCAAAATAATATAGTCAAATTAGCAAATTTAAAAATGATGTAATATTGTTTAGGTTTAAATATTTTATTGCTTATTTAAGTTTTTAGCTTTTTAAGGGTTTTATACTTTTGTTTATCAGATTTTATATCCTAAGATGTCACTCCCTCATTTGAATTCACAATCTTTTTTTTGAAATTTTAATTTTAAATATTAATATTTTTTTTTATTTTTAGTTTTACCCTTATACGGGTCACTTTCGGGTTGTCGGGTTGACCCTAACCCAACCCATTTATTTTCGTGTCAACTTCGTGTCGACCTGGTTTTGACCAATTTCCGGTTCGTGTCACTTTTTTCATGTCAGGTTCGGGTCGTGTTTCGTGTCGGGTCAGGAATTGCCAGCCTTAGTCAAAAGGAAGGCTTTCTTGTGTGTCATGTATGTTTTCTTTTGGGTAATATGGAAAAATCGAAACTCAAGAATCTTTGAAAGGAATGCAGAAGCCAAGGAGATGTGGTTATTTGATCAAATTCAGTCTTTCACATTCTTTTTGATTAAACACAAGTCAGGCGATGTTTTCTTTAAATATAAATGAAACGTATGGTGTAGTGCTCCGTACGATTGTTTCTGATCTTGTATTTTTTTTCATTTGTACTATTTTCTAGCATCTTGCTAGATTTGCTTGTTTTTTAATGAAATTGCTGCCGTTCAAAAAAAAATGTTTATGCCTCCGTAAAAGCGCATCGACTTCCAAAAACTAATTCTTTTTATTTTATCTTATACCAAGTTCAATATTGTATCTCTAACGAAGTTTAATGTAAGTGGCGTAGCTAAATAGATGTCGGGGTGTTTGTCTTGAGCCTATATCTCCATTCTTATCAATGGTTCATTGGTTCCCCATCTAAAAAATTCACAATATAAAGAGGAGTTAGATTAGATGACCCGTTACCTTCTTTTTTATTTATTATTGCTACAGAAATATTAAAATGTTGCGGGAAGTAAAGTTAGAGATTTTTCATAGATTCTAGCTTCCTAATATGCAATTTGCTGATGACATAGTTTTCATGGGCTCGGGGAGGTACAAATATCTAATTTTATTCAAATCATATGCTGCTTTTATTTATCTTCTAGTTTGAAAATAAATATAAATAAAGTAGCTTGATGGTTTTGTAGTAGATAATGCTTAATTATATCTAGTATCAAATTTATAATTATACGTATCTAATTGTAACGGTAGACAAAAAGCATACAACTGACAACAAATAAGTGTTTCTTTTAAAACATGATTTAAAAAATAGCATACTAATATGCAAATACTAATTAACCCATTACAAACGAAGTAAAACTAATAAACAGTTATTCAGTAATTAAAATTTAATATTTACCAACACTACAAGAAAAAGTAGCTTTAAACATTAAAACTTTGGGAGGATGAAAGTTTACTACAGGACAAAAGTAATGTATTTTTCATCTTCATCTTGGGAATAGAGGAATAGCAGGTGGGACCATGGCCGGTCCTAAGTATTATGATGCCCCGGGCGAGATGGAAAAATAATGCCCTATAAAAAAATCTTTTGTACATACAACATGTTATTTTTTGAGGAATTTAAAACCTAGTCGGTGAAAAAATATTACCCGATTGTTTTTTCTTTCTTATTCTTCGGTCCAACATTCAATCATCAATGTGTCACTACACCTATAGTCCAGAGAATCAAGATTAAGAACCAAGAATTCTAAAAATGATACACCAAAAGAACAAAGATTCATAAATTATAACTTATAAGTGATCGAGAACTCAATACTTCAAAATGATGTATCTATACCCATTAATGATATATAAGTTATTAAGAATAGGAACCAAGAACATAAGAATGATACATACATGATCAAGATTGCAAAATCATATGAACTAAGAATCTAGTATAACAGAATCTTGAGATTGATATATCATATTATCATAAAATTATGTGATAAATAATTCAAGATTACAAAATGATGTACGAAATACCCACAAATGATGTGAACAATAATCAAATATGAATTGCCCACAAATCTGAAATCATAATCCATTATGCACTTAAACCATGATGATAATGTAACATTCATCGTTCCCTCGAGCCGGTCAAATTCTCGACTCTTAAACCCACCGCTCATGTAGAAATGCAGGAGCATCCCACATTGGTGAGGCAAGGGAAATTCTTCCTCCTTATAAGGAGGGTGGATCTTACTCTTACCAACTGACGCGTTTTAAAGCCGTGAGGGGAAACCTAAATCGGACAATATCGTTGGTCGGTTCCCTGGTTGCAATCCTAACAATTGGTATCAGAGCCGCCGGGGGGAGGGGGTGGCTGCATGGGGGAATGTTGGGTTTATGAGGTTCATCGTGATAGATTGTGTGCAGGGATAGTGTACATGCGTCATCACATCCATATACACTATGAGTCACTAAAGGGTCACACAGCTGCACACCAACTAATGAAACAGGAATAATTCGATGTATATAAAATATATAATTAATAGTTAATTAATTATCAAGAAAGAGGGAAATAATAAATAAGATATTTATTATTAAGAAAAAGTGAATATTAAATATTAGTTAAATATTTAATAAATTAAGTTTGGCTGGAAAAATATTAATTAACAGTTGATTAATTAATATTAACTGAACAAGGAGGGTTTGTTTTGTAAAAGGATCAAAGTTATTGATCATGGACCGAGTTTTAGGGTCTAAGGGCTTAGGCGCAGAGGGTTATCTATATAAGTAGGTTTAAACCTTAGTTTTTGTCTAATGATAACAAGAAAAACCTAATAACCTACAAAACACACAAAGTCTTTCCTTTCTCTCTCTCTATCGTCGGCCGACCCCACCACCACGGTGGTCTCTCGGTTTCCGGCGGCGGCTCACCGGTGGACACACCCGGTGGCGCACGGCAGTGCACAGCGGCGCAAATCCCGAGGCCGACCCCCTTTGTGGCGGGTCCCTTCTCGGCGGCGGCGATCGGGGCAAAAACCCGTAAGTTTTTGCCGGTTGTTATACACACTTGCATATTGTTCATTATTGGCGGTCTAGTAGCCAGTTCAAGGGTGCAGTAGCTATGTATCCCCCTTCAGCAGTGTCAGGTATATTTCCTATCTCTTAGATAATGACTGATATTGGGCATATATGTTTCATGATATATCTGGTTTTATGATTATTGTTCTGTTTCCCCACCTGATCCATTGGGCTCCTAGGAACGAGATTTGCAAGTTTATTTTCCGCTGTGCTTTATTGTACCCTGTAAATCCCTACAGTGGTATAAGAGCCTTCTTCTAGGCTCGGTGGGATACAAGTTGATCAAATTTATATCATATATATATATATATATATATATATATATATATATATATATATATATATATATATATATATATATATATATATATATATAGTGCGAAAATTAGTACTGTGGTTAGGATCAAGTTTCTGATCTGTTACCTGATTAATTTTCCACTTCTACTGATTAAATATATATTTTATATATTTGTGTGAAACTTTGATTTTGGTTTAAGGATCAAGTTCTGGTCTTTTTATCATTAAAAGTTTCTAGTTTATTGTTTATATATTATCTGTGTGAAACTTGATATTTGGTCAATGGTCAAGGTTTATGACTTTTAACCAATTAAAGTTTTCAGATTATCTGTTTTATATTATACAGATATTATGTGAGAAACTTGGTACTTGGCAAAAGGTCAAAGTTTTGACTTTTAACTAATTAAAGTTTCTAATTTACATGCTTTACTTATATTTGTATAAATTGTGTGTGAAACTTGTGGTTATTAAAAGTTCAAAGTTCTTGGATTTTTAAATTAAGTTTCCAGCTTTATTATTATGTATTTAATAATATTGACGTTTAACCTTGTGGTATTTTTTGTTTTTATCCAGTTTGAGATATTTAACAAAAAGGCCCAGTTTTAAGCCCAGATTGAGGTCCAGGTTAAATGTTGAGGATTAACACAAAACCAGTCTGTGTTTTGGTGTTAAAGACTCAAGTTTGAATCTATCCAGAATTATATATGTGTATGATGGTTTATAATGTGTGTATTATTATTATTTAATTTTCCGTACGTAATTGGTTGTTTATTACTTTTAAGCCAAACGCCTAAAACCTAGCGGATCATCTTGTGGATGTTTATTCTTTATTGTTTGTGGTTGGTTTTACATTTATTTTTATCTGGTGTGTGGAGGCCTGCATGCCACTTGTTGGATTACGTGCACAGATAATTAATGGGTACATTGTGTCCAATGTTATAAGAGACTAAAGGGTCACACGGCTACACACCCAATTAGAACAGTTTGGAATTTACCAGTATTTGTGTGGAAATAATTAATCAGTTGAATTAATTATTTGAGAGAAATAAATAATAAATAGTTATTTATTATTTAAAGGGAAATTAAATATTAAGTTTTAATATTTAACGGACCAGTTATATAATAGTTAATTAATTAACTAGTAAAGTTCAGGAGGTCAGAGTGCAGAGAATGAAAGGTCAATTAAAGACATGAGCTTTAATTGAACGGGTTTGAGCTTAGATAAGGTTTAAGGTATTTAAACCAAGAAAAAACTCATTATCCATAAGAGAGAATTAATTCTGCGAAAGAAAAGAACCCTAGCCTCCTCCCTCTCTCTCTCTACGCCGAACTCAACCAAACACCCGAAGGTGTTTTGGTTCTTGCTTCTGCGTCGACGACAACAAGAGGCAAAAAGCCTCTCGGCTTTTTGGTGTTATACGCACACACACGCACGGTTTCGCGTGTTGTTCAAGTTATTCCTATCTCGGTCTACCAGCAGTTCGTTGGTGGTGCAGTAGCTGTGGACTAACTTTAGCAATCCCAAGATCAAAGAGGTAATCTCTTAAACATTTGTTCTTGATTGTTCATAAGAAACTGATTAGATCATTAGTAAGATCCTAACCCTTTTAGGGTTTAGGGGGTTGTATTCAATTCAGTTCCGCTTTAGGATTGAACCAGTAGAATCAAACCCAGGGTTAGACCAGTTTGTCTCTTAAGGTGGTTTTGGTCTGATCAATAACCTTCACCACTTACAACCCCTATTCAATTTTGTAAAAGTACTAATTTTAGCGGGCTTGTGTGCCTTTGAATTATTATGTAATAGGGCACTAGTTTATCAAAATTGTAATTGGTTAGTTTGATATTTATAAATCTAATATTGGAGCCAATCAAGACAACTATCAAGACAAGGAGAGAGAGGATGTCATGGATGCTGGAGCCAGTGGGAGCATCAACATTAAGTTCATGCCACGTGGGTTGTTTATGATCCACTTAGGGTTTGACCACAGGGGTACTTAATTTTAATTAAGTACCAGTGATGGTCAAAAGGCGTTATGTATGTTGGCTTATTATTGTTATTATTAATTGCGTGGTTGTGATTTAATTATTATATAGTGCACGCTCATCATTAAAACCATATACATATATATAAAGGACATTTTTTAAGATGAAAAGTTATCTCACTTAAAAAGCAATAGTTTTACAAGTTTTGTAAAACGGATAAAACTGGCAATATGTTTTTGAAACAAATTAACCCTTTTCAAAATCTTAGACCAGTAGTGCTACCCATCTAATGGTACATCTTTCCTGCTACCGGTACCTTCGTGTGTTGTCGTGCCCAAACCGTGCGCATTGGGGTTCAAACCGATGAGGGGGGGGGGGGTAAAAGACTTTGCGATTTCCTGATGTGACGGGCCAAAGTTCACCCCATCTTAGATGGTGAGGTCTATTTTGGTGATTCCCTTATGTGACGGGCCCAAAGTGCACTTAGGAGGACTAAATACGTACGGATTCTTGTTTCATTCGATGTCCTAAAGATATAGGAGTCGTGTTTTGGTTTAAACACGATCGGTATGGTTTATACGCACCAGCAAATAGCACGGGGTCGGTGTTGTCGTGCCCAAACTGTGCACCGGCACGTGTGAAATATGGGTCCTATTTTAAAATATATTTATTTAAAGGGTTATAAATTATTTTAGAGGAATTAAATTACTGAAATGTTTATTTCTTGCTTTCTAATGTAGTTGTCGATATTATCTTTTATACCGTTTTATACACCCGAGGAGTCTCTTAGCCTCATCATGAGCAAGTGGAAGCTTTCAGGTACAAACTGTATGGTTTGGGAGTTGCACTTTAGGAACATCCGAATGACACATGGAAGGTTGTACACAGTAGACAAACCTCCTCTAGCACGACCTGACTCTTCTGCTCACTTTTTCTTTATTTCTTAGACTTTTCAACAAATATATATATATATATATAAGGAAAAAGAAGTAAGCTCAAAAGGTGTCCAGACATCTCACGGTCGATCCACGGTCGACCGTGGCTAAAACCGTCAGCGTACTGGAGCATTTTTTAGCCTTTCAAATATAGACGTTGGGCTTTTACTAAAACCACACACAACTCAATTTTACTATAAAAATTCACTGAAAAGGAGCTTGGCAAAAGTTAGGTTGATCCATACTTCTTAAGTTTGAATTTTAACACAAAAATGGAACTTTGAAAACCAATACAAAAAACATGTTGGAATTTTTCTTCTTTGAGAGATTCCTTTGCTAAATATGGTGTTGTATTGTTTCAAAGATGTATTATATTTTGGGATTTGCCAAAATAAGAAGTCTTGTATTAATTCAACCAAGCTTGTGAATTTTATAAAAAGTTTGTTAATTTTTATAGAAGTTTTTATAAAAATGATTTTATAAAAGACTTAAACTTGTTTAATTTATTATTCTTGTAAGCTCATATTTTCCGAACTCTTGTTTGTAGATTTCTTCGTCATCGGCTTTGAAGAATTCATCTTCACTTGTTGAGTACGAGTTCGGCTGATTTCAAGAAGGACAATGTTTAAGAATTTTGAGCTGTGCAGCGACGGTTGATTCACGGTCGACCGTGGGATCGACCGTGAAGGCTGAATGTTTACTTTTATCTTGTTATCTTCTTTTCTTGTTGAAACAAAGTCTTTACTTGTTTATTCTTCACTTAATCATCAATTTGAGATTTGTTAACATTGAAGAATATAGATATGAACATATGAATATTTTTGATAAGCAATAGTATCACATGTTAATATTTTTATCATCATCAAAACAAGGAGTGAAATTTTAAATGTATGACCATGTATGCACCAACAATCTCCCCCTTTTTGATGATGACAAAATATACAACATTTAATTAATATTGCTACACAAAAATATTCATGTTAACAATGTTGCATAACTATATTCTTCTCCCCCTTTTGTCAAATCAAAAAGGAACATTCGTCTTCCCTTATTGATCTAGCACAAAATATGTGATGAAGCTCCCCTTGATCAAAGCTCCACCTTGATTGATGACCCCTTTGAGCTAGCACTTGACAAAAGATAGACAAAACAAAACACAAGTGCAAGATATACAAAAGTATTTGCATAAACTTAATTTAGGAAGAATCAAATATACTCAAGTAGGAATCATGAGAGATTTATGCATCATTATCTTGTATTTATGCTAATGATAGGAAGGGAGGGTGTGAATATATATGAAATTTTCTTTTTGGTTGGTAACTCCCCCTTAAAATGTGCAAATTATGTTAGGAACAACCAAAATCCACAATCCTAATCTTAAAGTTAAGTATCAAAAATTTCGTAGCTCTAGATTGTGGAGTTTATCTCAATATTAGTTTATTCATTTCAAAAGTATTCTCATGAGTACACATGTGTGCAATACATATACTATAATAATTATTTATGCACGTATACCTCATAGATTCATGTGTCAAGTGATAGTAAATTAAGCGTGTGACACATGAGATAGTCATTTAAGTACATAGGCATACTTAAGCACATATCAAGATGGCAAATAACATGATTTCTTATATGAGGCATACCTTGTCATCTAATTTTACTATCTTGATTACAAAGAGTAATTCATTAAGTACCATGACAAGATAGTAAGAACTACTTGTAACAATCAATGTGTTAATTTATATTTCTTTACCATGTAATCATCTTCATATATCTTTCATCACAAACTTATTTCAAAGACTCTTTAGATAGTGATCTTATATGAAAAATCCATGTGTGAGATAGCTTGACCACAATTCATTACATGATAAGTATTCAACACTTGATTAGCATGAATGACATATCATAATGTTACATATGTTTAGTGATATTTCATGTAAGAATCACATATGTAATTTGATAACATGAAGAACAAGGATATGTCAAATATGAACCAAGGTATTATCATTTAGCGTGTATTGATGTAAACAAGATATTGTGAGCACCACAATTAAATTGCATGTAAGCATTTTACTTTTTCAAACCATGTAAGATATAGAATTTAAGCATAAGATTTGTAAATTCACTTTATTTCTTCATGCATGCAATTACTTAGTGAGTTCTTTTACAAAGTTTACTAGTTCATCACCTTTACAAAAACATCTTGTCTTTTTAAATGAAGTTCTTGAAATTGAAACCCATGATAAGATACTCAAATTTTAACATCGCAAGAAGTTGCATGTTAGCATATTGTTGCACTAAACCAAGGTATTATAATTCGTTTCATGAAGGTTTAGGCAAAGCGTGTTAATAGCATAAACATGCTTTTGTTCATTTGTTTACGATGTTGTTCCAAAAGTTTGTATAAGTTCTCAAAGTAATAGGTGATGAAGTAATGATGATTCATTTTATTTGAAACACATATGTGAATGTAAACTTAACATGTTTGTGTATACCAATTTGGTTCATGTGTTCTAAATGTTATAAGATTTCGGAAGACAATTGAATCACTTATGTTGCATTGATGTATGTTTAGTATTAAGCAAGATTAAACCTATGTATAAGCCTTAAATAGAAAATTGTTAAAAGTGACATCAAGCTCATGGTCGAAGTCACGGTCGACCGTGGTTCGACCGTGGAGCACCTGATAGATTTAGAATTTTGAAAACCTCCAAAGGGTCGATGGTCGAGGCACGGTATCGACCGTGTATCGACCGTGAAGCATCTGTTCACTTTTTCTTAATTTGTTAGAATTTTCAACAAATAAATAAATAAATAAATATATATATATATATATATATATATATATATATATATATGTATATCTCAGTTATATTTTGTCACAAACTCATTTGTCATCATATTAGTTTTCCTTCATTCTCATAGACACAAGGCTCAATCTTTACTCAACATTTTTTAAACATGATTCATGTTTAAATGCAAAATGAAACCCTAAGAAGATGAAGAAACAATGGTGAGGAATTTTACTTATGGTGAAGAACACTTAAGAATCAAAGAGGAAATCGAGAATGAGTGAGTTTTCAACTGAAGATGTACCATGAATCTAACTTGGGCTTCAACCATAGCTTTAATCATAAGGTAAATCCTTGTTTCTTGTAGTAAATTTTAAGCTTTTTGAGTGTCTAAGCAAAAATGGAGGCTAGGGTTTTTGTGGGGAAGATGGGTAAAGTGATAAAGTGGTGAGATGAGAGAGAAATAGGGCAAAATAGGTTTATTATCCGTCAGACATCCGACGGACGATCCACGGTCGACCGTGGCATCGACCGCGAGATTTCTTTCAATTTGATCATTTGGACAGTGGATCCACGATCGATACACGGCTTCGACCGTGGTTCGACCGTGAACCTTATGGAAGCACAATTTTGAAAGGTTTTATATAATCAAACTTTACTTCCTAGGGAACATGTTCAATCATTCCTAAACCAAAATCTCATTGTATCAACTACTTCTTTCTTAAGTGGTTCAGTATTTATGTCCACAATATTTTTGCATTTTTGTTTGTTTGAAATATTATTTCTTTAATATATCTTAACTAATTTTAAAGCATCTATATAACTTCTAAGCACTATTTTTATGAAGTCACAATTATGATTTATCAAAGTAAGTTGTCTTAATTTGTAATATGATATCTTTTAAATTCTAGGACAATGTTACTTGTGATAAAATCTAATTTGGTTCTTTAATTACTTAAACCCAAATAGTGTATATGAAAATGAAATCCATGGGATTTAAGCAAACATTTAATTCTTTGACAAATGATTTATTATTTGACTATATATTTCAATATATAGAAATATATAACATATATATTTCCATATCATTTAGAGACTCTTAGCCAAAACATGATTTGTGAGAAATTTAAGCATTGCATATTATCACTTAAGGCAATATGATGAACATGAACATTGTATATCAAGTTTTAAAGTATTGTTCATCAATATGTAATTTTAACTTTAAGCACACTATTTCTCACATTCAAAAGCAAATACTCTTGTTTAGATGTAGTTTAATTATTCTAACTTTATGAAATCATACATCTAGAATTATTTTCACAATTAATCAACTATCAATTTTTACAAATTTGATATAGAATGATCTTCAAGATAGTTTAATGTTTTTCTATCATATATCAAGAAGGACTTCAAGTTAAATTTGTATGATTTAAAGCACAAGTCCTAATGATATGAGTATAATTAATATGTCATTATAGTACCGTATATTTCAACTTTGTAACTCAATCAAAAAAACATTTCACGTGAGTATGGATTGAGCTTTGCAAGACATTTAAGCATATGATAAGTATTTTTTTATGTCTTCTACATTACTAATAAAATACTAGTTATTTAAGATTAAGTTTTTATATCAATACTTTTCGATTTTCATGACAAATTTAAATGATTATTTTCACACACATTTTAATTAGAATATCTTAGGAAAATTTTCAATTGTTACACATATAAATGACGTCTTGGTAATATGTATCTACTTGAATGATCATCAAGACTTCAATTAAAATGATGTGTTTTATAAAGTTTCCAAATCCAAGTAGTTCCTAAGATATCATCATACTATTCTAGTACAAAGTGTGACTTTAAACCATTTTGATAAGTCATGAAAATATTTGATAAAGCATTTCATGATACATAACATATTTTCTCATGTCTTTTATTAATGTTTTTGCTACCCTTTATTTATTTTTATATCAAACCAAGTTTTAATAAAATTCTAGATATAATATACACAATTAAATATATCAAGTAGCTACACATATGTTCTCGTGGTACTTTCAACACATAGATGTTAACATATAAAGCTTTGATAAGTGAAGGAGAAACTTATCTTGATTATGTTTCATAAATGTAGTTCAAGAGCATTATTCTTGATGATTTGTTATCCAAGTATTTCATCCACACAATATTTCAAGTTGCATCATGAATGATATTCAACCTCCAATGCAACCTATAACTCAAACATATTTCATATGTGTGGTACCCATATTTTCATGGGTCCGGGATTGTTAGTATCAAAGACACCTACTTTGATCCACCTTTGTGTTATCTTGAAACCTTTATAATACCAAGTGTTCATAGAATCAATAGTTTTATGAGAACATCTTGATCTTTGAAACACTTTCGATTTAGGTTTCTTGAAACTAAGTTTATGCCTTGAGGTTGGAGTATAAGAATTCATCATTTGTTTATTACCTGCAACCTTAGGCATATACATGGAAGAACTAGAGACAATATTGTATTTTCCAAATTTCTCAACCTTCCAGTGTGCCGACGGTCGATGCACGGTATCGACCGTGGTTCGACCGTGAGGCTCCTGGATTTCTACTTTTGCCTCTTGGTTCACAACATTGATAGATTTGGATAATATTTTGCTTGTTTCAATTGAAAACTCAAGACCTCCTTCATCGCTTGATGATTTTCTTAACTCATTTATTTCCTTGACCAAGATTTCATTAAGATCTTTGAGTTTGAAATTATCATTCTCAACATTTTTCAAATCGTTGATCTTGAAAATGAGTTTTGAATTGATATCAAGTAACATATTATATTTATCTTTTAGCTCAACATAAGAATTGTATGAGTTATCTTTACTACTAGAATCATTTATGAAAGATACCTCATTTTCTTCAAAAGCCATGAAGCAAGAAAGTTCTTTTGATGTCTCTTTTTCTTCATTTCTTCTTGCTTCAAGCTCCTCAAGTTTACCTATATTCTTCCATAATCTCTTGACACAAGTGTAAGAACACATATATTCATATTTACTTCCCTTAAGAGATTTTTGAATAAATATCAATGCTTGTTCATTTTGTGACATATCTTCATCAAGTTCATTTTCAATAAAGTCACCCATGTCATACTCTATTGATGTTAAGAATGTCAACATGTAGGCTTTCTAACCCAAAATGTATAATCAATAAACATAGGTAAAGTAGCCATATAAACCCCCAAACTTAGGTTATCATTTAAGTCCATGGATCTAACTCAAGATTTTTGTATAAAATTGTTTTCTCAAAATATTTATAAAGCAAGTTCTATCTCAAAAACAATTTTAACAAAAAATTTTAGAGCAACTTGCTCTGATACCAATTGTTGGAACCTAGAGAGAGGGGGGGGGGGGGGTGAATAGGTTCTTTAACTTAGTTTACAAATTTTTACACTTATAAAATTTGTAAGTTGTGTTAAAAAATATTTTTCTTGAAGTTTATAACACAACAAATATATATACTTGAAATAAAGAGAGTAAGGGTAGAAAGATATCACCAATTAGAAGACAAGAGATTTATAGTGGTTCATGCAAGTGTTAACAAACTTGCACTACATCCACTCCTTGGCATCACCCACCAAGAGTTTGCTCCACTAAAAACTTCTCTCTTTCAAGGTAGAGATAAACCTTTACACTTCTCTCTTTAGTTTACAAGAAATACTCTTCTCTCTTGCAAACAAGGCTAAGATGAGCCTAGCTTCACTCTAATTTGATGGCTAGAGTTAATCCTCACTTCTCTCTAATTATGTAGGCTAGAGATAATCCTTACTTCTCTCTAATTATGTAGGCTAGAGATAATCCTTACTTCACTCTAATTTGAAAGGCTAGAGTTGACCCTCACACTATTACAAAATATGTAGAAAGATGATGTAGTGTTTAAGCTTTGAAAACTTTGCTCTTGCTTGATTCTTGATCTTGAATGATAGATGAATTATCAAAGAATATGAGCTCACAAGATAAGAATATATTTCCTGTGATTTTGTTGTAGAAGAGTTAAGTAATGAATGAGGTTTGAGTTGGTTTAAATAAGGAAAAATAAGTAAGCTCAAAAAGTGTCCAGACATCTCACGGTCGATCCACGGTCGACCGTGGCTAAAACCGTCAGCGTACTGGAGCATTTTTTAGTCTTTCAAATATAGACGTTGGGCTTTTACCAAAACCACACACAACTCAATTTTACCATAAAAATTCACTGAAAAGGAGCTTGGCAAAAGTTAGGTTGATTCCATACTTCTTAAGTTTGAATTTTAACACAAAAATGGAACTTTGAAAACCAATACAAAAAGCATGTTGGAAATTTTCTTCTTTGAGAGATTCCTTTGCTAAATATGGTGTTGTATTGTTTCAAAGATGTATTATATTTTGGGATTTGCCAAAATAAGAAGTCTTGTATTAATTCAACCAAGCTTGTGAATTTTATAAAAAGTTTGTTAATTTTTATAGAAGTTTTTATAAAAATGATTTTATAAAAGACTTAAACTTGTTTAATTTATTATTCTTGTAAGCTCATATTTTCCGAACTCTTGTTTGTAGATTTCTTCGTCATCGGCTTTGAAGAATTCATCTTCACTTGTTGAGTATGAGTTCGGCTGACTTTAAGAAGGACAATGTTTAAGAATTTTGAGTTGTGCAGCGACGGTTGATTCACGGTCGACCGTGGGATCGACCGTGAAGGCTGAATGTTTACTTTTATCTTGTTATCTTCTTTTCTTGTTGAAACAAAGTCTTTACTTGTTTATTCTTCACTTAATCATCAATTTGAGATTTGTTAACATTGAAGAATATAGATATGAACATATGAATATTTTTGATAAGCAATAGTATCACATGTTAATATTTTTATCATCATCAAAACAAGGAGTGAAATTTTAAATGTATGACCATATATGCACCAACAAGTAGGTATGGTTATGTGTATCTGATGAGACACAAGTCTGAAAGTTTTGATTTCTTCAAACAATTTCAGAGGGAAGTACAGAACCAGCTTGACTAGAAGATAAAGCTACTTCGGTCTGACCGGGGTGGTGAATATCTGAGTCAAGAGTTTGACGATCATATAAAGGAATGTGAGATTTTTTCACAATTCACACCTCCGTATACGCCAAAATGGAATGGTGTATCAGAAAGGAGGAATAGAACCTTACTTGACATGGTTCGGTCTATGATGAGTCAAACTAGACTGCCAATGTCGTTCTAGGGTCATGCACTCGAAACGGCTGCTTTTATGTTGAACCGAGTTCCAACCAAGTCTGTGGAGAAAGGAAAGACACCGTTCGAGTTATGGACGGGGAAAAAGCCCAAATTGTCTTTCATAAAGATTTGGGGTTGTGAGGCGTTCGTTAAACGACCGTTCTCGGATAAACTCAAACCCAAATCGGATAAGTGTATCTTCGTGGGTTATAAAAAACCTTAGGGTACTATTTCTATAATCCCGATGAGATCAAAGTTTTTGTCGCTTGGTTAGGAACATTTCCGGAGGATAAGTTTCTAAGTTCAGAAACTTCTAGAAAACAAATAGATCTTCAAGAAGTTGAAGAGAATGAAGGTATACCTCCTCCATTTGTGGAACCCATAAGTCAACAAAGAATTATTGAATCTCAACCCGAGTCTGCGGTTGAGGAAGAAGTGGTAACCCAAGACCTTCGCAGGTCCAGTAGGATTCGGACTGAGCCAAATAGATATCTGGGATTTCTAATCGCTCTGGAAGAAGGGATCTTTATGAGCCCACAACCTACGGGGATGCTATGTCAGGCAGTGAGTCTAAAAAATTGCTGGATGCCATGAAGGCAGATATGCAATCTATGTATGAGAACCAAGTTTGGGAGTTAGTAGACTTGCCACAACACAGTAAAGCTGGTGGGTGTAAGTGGGTCTTCAAGAAGAAGACCGACATGGAAGGAAATGTTCATACTTTTAAAGCTAGGCTTGTTGCAAAAGGTTACACTCAGACTCAAGGTATTAATTATGATGAAACTTTTGCGCCAGTAGCTATGCTTAAGTCTATTGGGTTCTTATGGCCATATATGCATACTTCAATTATGAGATATGACAAATGGATGTCAAAACCGCTTTCCTTAACGGGAAACTAACAGAGGATATGTATATTGCACAACCGGACGGTTTTGAGGATTCCAAGAATCCAGGTAAAGTATGCAAGTTGCTAAAATCCATTTATTGATTAAAGCAAGCATTTAGAAGCTGGAACTTGCACTTTGATGAGCGCGTCAAGGAGTTTGGTTTTACCAAAAGCGAGTTCGAGTCCTGTGTTTACATGAAGTTTAATGGGAGCGTAGCAATCTTCCTGGTCCTGTATGTGGATGACATACTGATCAATGGAAATGATGTACCAGCATTACAAGGAGTAAAATCCTGGTTAGGTAAATGTTTCCAGATGAAGGACCTAGGAGAAGCCACGTATATACTTGGTATTAAGATCTATAGAGATAGATCTAGGCGGCTGATCGGACTTAGTCAAAGTACATACATTGATAAAGTGTTGAAACGCTTTAAGATGGAAGATTCCAAGAAAGGTTTCATTCCTATGAGATCTGGTATACCATTGAGCAAGGCTTAATGCCCTACTTCTCTAGAAGAGTAGAAGAGGAAGAAATCGGTTCCTTATGCTTCGGCAGTTGGATTGATTATGTATGTCATGCTATGTACTAGGCCCGATGTTGCTTATTCTATAAGCCTTACGAGTAGATATCAGCAAAATCCGGGTGAACCTCATTGGGTGGTTGTCAAGAACATTCTCAAGTATTTGAGAAGGACAAAGGATATGTTCTTCGTCTTTGGTGGAAGCACGGATGAAATAAGTGTGACTGGTTACACAGATGCGAGCTTCCAGACAGACAGAGATGACTTTAAGTCGTAGTCAAGGTTTGTTTTTACCCTAAACGGTGGAGCTGTATCTTCGAAAAGCCAGAAGCAAGATACTATAGCAGATTCAACTATAGAGGCTGAGTAGATTGTAACAAATGATGCGGCAAGGGAAGCGGTTTGGCTGCGGAATTTTATCTCGGATCTAAGAATTGTTGCTAGTATCTCTAGACCGATTGATATATTCTGTGATAACATGGGAGCTTTTGCGCAAGCGAAAGAACCAAGAGATCACCAGTGGACCAGGCACGTACGTAGAAAGTATCACATCATCCGAGAGATCATCGGAAGGGGAGATGTGAGGATATGCAAGATACCAACAGAGGACAACGTTACTGATCCGTTGACCAAGGCGCTAGCAAGAGAAAAGCATGAGAGACATGCTAGTTCCATAGGAATGCAGTACATAGGACCTAGCACCTAGTTTTTCAGTATTTAATTAAAATTGTATGGATTGAGATTTAAACTTTATGATTATGTATTAAACATTTCTGCGTGATGGAAATAGGAGGTTTAATATAATCTTTTAAATATCTCTATACTTTTAGCATATTTATTCATACATGATATACAATTCTTGCTATATCAAAATTACTCCGTAGCTACCTTATGCGGTGGGAGCCACATCAGGGAGATACTAATGCTATTATAAATACTTGATGGATTATTCGTGTAGAGAATAACAACACAAGTTGTGTGACCAAGTATTTATAGATATTTGTCAGGGGTACAAATATTGGAGGTGATCCGCATCAGTCTAACTTCATGGAGCCTACGACATGAGTTAGCTAATTGGTTGTCCTTAGACTTGAGATGTTTGGTTTAGGGCACGAGGACTTCTGTACTTTGGAACGTTCTAACGTTACGCCGTAACTGGGTAGCTATAACGGGCGTATCTTGGTGCAGCGGAAGACGTGTGCTCAAATGCAAGCAGTCAAGATAGGATTTGCACCTTCTCTTGTAGAGGAGATATTCGAGGCCCCTTGACGGTTGAGACTATATGAAATGCGTGGCCGCGCTCGGATAGAATGATGGACATCATTTGGTAACTCCGTAACTGCAGTTAGTCGAAATCAGAAGTCGAGAAACATAATCTGGATTTTCAGAATAGATCACGTGCTCCATGTCTGAAATCCACATTACGTGATATCGCGATGCGAAAGGAAAAGCCGGGTAATCCAAGTAGGTGATTATAGAATATCTGGACATAAGAGTACTTATAGTCATGGTTAACCTAAGTGTCTGGCTGGGGACCTCCTTAGGCTCGTGATAAACAAGAGAGTGTAACTATCGTGCACAAGTGGGAGTCTGATAGATTGTGTGCAGGGATAGTGTACACGTGTCATCACATTCATGGATACTATGAGTCACTAAAGAGTCACACAGCAGCACACCCAACTAATGAACCAGGAATAATTCGATGTGTATAAAATAGATAATTAATAGTTAATTAATTACCAAGAAAGAGGGAAATAATAAATAAGATATTTATTATTAAGAAAAAGAGAATATTAAATGTTAGTTAAATATTTAATAAAGTAAGTTTGGTTGGAAAAATATTAATTAACAGTTGATTAATTAATATTAACTGAACAAGGAGGGTTTGTTTTGTAAAATGATCAAAGTTATTGATCATGGACCGGACTTTAGGGTCCAAGGGCTTAGGCCCAGAGGGTTATCTATTTAAATAGGTTTAAACCTTAGTTTAAACCTAATGATAACAAGAAAAACCTAATAACCTACAAAACACACAAAGTCTCTCCCTTCTCTCTCTCTATCGTCGGCCGACCCCACCTCCACGGTGGTCTCTTGGTTTCCGGCGGCGGTGGATCACCGGTGGACACATCCAGCGGCGCACGGCAACGCCCGGCAGCCTAGCGGCGGCGCCCTGCAGCTTAGCAGCGCGAATCCCGAGGCCGTCCCCGTTTGTAGCGGGTCCCTTCTCGGCGTCGGCGATCAGGGCAAAAACCCATAAGTTTTCGCCGGTTGTTATACACACTCGCATATTGTTCAGTATTGGCGGTCTAGCAGTCAGTTAAAGGGTGCAGTAGCTGTGTATCCCCCTTTCAGCAGTGTCAGGGTATATTTTCAATCTCTTAGATAATGATTGATATTGGGCATATATGTTTCATGATTA
The DNA here is from genome assembly GCA_947179395.2 of Pulicaria dysenterica. NCBI lineage: Eukaryota > Viridiplantae > Streptophyta > Magnoliopsida > Asterales > Asteraceae > Pulicaria > Pulicaria dysenterica. Next base: position 26,634,444 of record OX359288.1, read on the forward strand.
TCTGGTTTTATTATTATTGTTCTGTTTCCCCACCTGATTCAGTTGGGATCCTAGGAACAAGATTTGTAAGTTTATTTTTCGCTGTGCATTATTGTACCCTGTAAATCCCTACACATCGTTCCCTCGAGCCGGTCAAATCAGCGACTCTTAAACCCACAGCTCCTGTAGAAATGCAGGAGTATCCTACATTAGTGAGACAAGGGAAATTTTTCCTCCTTATAAGGGGGTGAATCTTACTATTACCAACTGACAGGTTTTAAAGCCGTGAGATGAAACCCAAATCGGACAATATCATTGGTCGGTTCCCTGGTTGGGATCCGAACAATGATATAACGATAACATCAGTACAATGATCAACTATTAAAATTATAGTGTCAATTGCAACAAATTTACCACTACCCCTAAATACATAATAGAAAATATAAACCTTGACCATGTTAGTCCATCTTGACCTAACTACGGCCCACTAAATTCAGAAACTCAATAAAAAAAGCAACAATTATAATTAATATTCAATATTACATACCAGAAAGTGAGAAAGAAATAGAAGTCGGCAAGTCGCCTTCGCCTTTTGGGCAGGTAGCAGTCTTGCGACTTTGAGAGGTGCACGTCTCGACAAAAAAAAGTCAGAATTCTACTATTGCTCTCCAAGATCGATTGTTGAATAGTAAATCATAAACACTGTAGAGTAAACTTGTCAAGCAATTACAAATTTGTAGAGATCTCCATGGTCTCAAAAGAATTGCAGTCCTGTATATTTTAGTTTTGACTCTCGAAAGAGTGAAGGATGAAGATGACAATTATATTGAAACAATATGTAAAAGGGATTGGAGAAATTAAAAATCGAGAGGAGAGAGGAGAGTATACGGTGGGCGGTGGTAAGAATTTGATAATCAGAATCGTCGTGTGTCTCGAAGTCGACGATGACTCTTCGGTTTCTTCCCTGCAACCCTGCCCTATCGTCGATGCCTCACGCCGCTTCGGTTTCTTCCCCCTATTCGATTGGACACTGGAGTTCGTCTACCGCCTCTTCCCTCTTCTTTTGATTCAACGCTTTTTCTGCACCTCCCAAGCCCAACCCAAAAGAATAGGGCTTTTCTATGGGTTATTAGGGTCATACTATATGGACCCCCTAATTTTCTGATTAGCCCCCCTAATAATTACAAATTAGGTAAGCTTTTTTTTTATTGGTTAAATTGGTACAGCTTTTTCAAATAATATCCAATAGAAACAAGTCAACATGCAAATAGCTTTTTCAAATATCACAGATTACCATATCTGAAAAAGTGAAATTTCTTGAAAAAATCAGTCAAACTTTGGTAATTAAAAACTCATAAACTCAACACAAAAAAAGAGCAACAATAATAAACTTAAATCATAAATCATCTGTATATATATACAAGCAAAAATAAGATGTTAATAATTCAAAACAAATATCTAAGTAAGTTTACTACTTATGATACATACACATCCATGTACATTCACTGCATTTCTTTTTTCAAAATTTAAAGATAGACTCCGGCTGAACTCCGGCGACCAGACTAATGGTTTGACATCCGGCGACCAGACTAATGGCCGAACTCCGCCACATAAAACGAAAACAGCTATGGTGGAGAACTCCGGCCACTGTTGCCATTCCGGCCACTGTTGCTGTTCCGGCAACCAGAACTCCGGCCACCCACATAAATCAATACAACTCTCACGGTGAAGGTGGAGATGGCGGTGAAGGTGAAATCGAAACCAACAAATATAGAAAACTTACTCCGTCCACTGTTTTCGTTGTAGATCTACACAAATATAAATGAAAACAGTCGATGAAGGTGGCCGGTCGGTAGATCTACGTGACCGTCGGTGGTTCCGTGACCGTTTGGTGGTTCCGTGACCGTCGGTGAAGGTGGCGACAAAAGACGGTTGATGAAGGTGGCCGGTGAAGGTTGCCGGTGAAGATGGCCGGTGAAGGTGGCCAGAGAGAGGAGTCGCCGGAAGATGGTTTTTGGTTTGGAAGAGAGATAATGGGGGATGGGGGAGGGTTTTATGGGGAAGGGGAGTTTTTATAGGAAAGAGTAAAGGAATTTTTAATTAAAATATCTTGTTTTTTTATTTTTTTAAATACAGATTTAAATATTTTTAAAATATAAATTTTAAATACTTTTTTTTATTTTTTTTAAATACAAATTTTAAATACATTTTTTCTACTTTTTTAAATTGCTTATATATAGATATGTATACTTTTTTGAATTGATTATATATTTTCTTTAATTTTTATACTTGGTAATATTCTAATTCTTTATATATTTTGATTTTATATATAGATATGTCCGCTGAAGATGAAGAAATTTCTATCCGATCATCAGAATTTTCCACTGATCAGGTTATATAGTGTATATAATATATATACTAAAACACTTAAAATTCAATTTCAGATGTTCGCATCTCGTGAGGAATTGCTGGAGTGGACCCAAAACACAGCACGGTCTCTAGGTTTTGTTATTGTCACTCGGAGATCAAAGAAATATGTGAACGGATTTGTTTATAAAGTTATACTCAGATGTGATCGTGGGGGAGAGTATACGGCTACCAATACAAGCAGGGCATCCGGAAGCAAAAAGACTAATTGTAAATTTCAACTACAAGGAAAGTATAAGAAAGAATATGACCGGTGGGAGCTTAAAGTAATATGTGATGAGCATAATCATCTACCTGCACAATATATGGAGGGTCATCCATATTTAAGGCGGTTTATTTTTTTGCTTTTAGGTGTTTTGAGTTACGTAGAACAGAATTGGTTAAACAAATACAAAGAGATGTTTGTGTCTGTTTGGATTGACCAACATCTTAATTTTGGTAATCACACAACCAACAGAGCTGAGAGTGCACATGCAAAGTTAAAAGTATTTGGAGTCTGGGAATTTGAATCTCGATAAATTTGTACGATTGATAAACCAAATCGTGCAGTCACAAATAACTTCAATCAGTGCAAGCTTTGAAAATAGTAGAATTGTTCGTTATAATCATCACAAATTGCCGTGTTTCAGATTATTGCATGGTTTCGTTTCACATGAAGCTTTAGATATAATAGTAGGAGAACTTCAAAGGTTGAGTGCTTTGAAGTCAGACTCCTCGACATGTGGTTGTCAACTTCATAACAGTTGTGGGTTACCATGTGCCTGCATGCTTTTAGGGTATTCGAACTCAGGTTAGTATATTCAAGTTAGTATATTCAACTACAACATATAGATTATTTTTTAAATATTAATTATTTTTTAAATACAGGTGAATGTATACCATTGGAATCAATAGATGTCTTTTGGAAGAAGCTTGATCTTTCAGCGACGACGTTTGTAGAAAATGTCGATATTTGTTGTGATGACGAATTAGAAAACTTCAAAGAAAGCTTTAAAAAGCAGTCAAAAGTTGGGAAGAAAAGCTTTTTGAGAAAACTAAAAGATATATTTGATCAGAGTACGACTCTCATTGAAGAACCCGTGGTTCAAACAATCACTCGTGGACGACCAAGTGTGAAGAAACAACAACAAAAACATGCAAATCCTCTAAAGCAAGCTCCTCGTAGATATAGCTGTTCAACCACGTCAGAGTTTATTGGTTTTGATTTAAATAAAGAACCTGAAAGGCATAGTTGTTCAATAGATTTGAACTTTGAGCCCACTTTCGATTTAAATGATGTACTGCCGGACCCCAATTCATACATAATGGAAGAAATTCCAGATGTATTTCGGAACTACGTCACGGATATGAAAATGTACTGGGTAATGGAAACTGTGGGTTTCGAGCCGTTGCTGTTTGTCTAGGGTACAGTGAAGAGCAATGGCCCAACATTCGACAACAATTGTTTGAAGAATTACGTAGCCAGTATTATGCGTACTTCAATGTTTTTACTGGCGGGTTTGACGAGGTATATAAGTCGTTGGATTGGTCAAAGTCACCTGCACCTGCGAAATATTGGATGAAGATGCCTTTGACGGGTTACTTAATTGCCAACAGGTTTGGTGTGGTCGTTCACTGTTTATGCCAACACTCTTATACATGTTTCCCGCTTTGGAGGGGTCCTGAAGAGTTTCAAGACCACCGAACCATTACATTGGCACATGTGAATGACAACCATTATGCGTCGGTGATTCTACAAGGAAATTACCCAATGCCTCCTTCCACACCATATTGGAATTTCCATAGAAATGTGTCGGCGTCTACATGGGAAAGTATGTATTGGTCGCGTATCGACTCATATAATCAACTTATGTCTCATAGTTTTGAAGCACCTTTGATACATGTGAGGGAATAAATTTGAATTTTAAAGTCTTTTATTATTTGTTGCATCGTAATTATATATAATATATTTGTATAAATAAAAAATATATTTTTAGAAGTATTATAAAAAATGTTGCAATTTTAATTAATAAGTAAATGTATAATAATTTAAGTGTTATTAATTAAGTTGTAAAAGAAAAAGAAATTGAATGATTATATAATTATGACTATAGAATAATTAAGTGTAAATGAAAAAGAATTAAAATGATTATGTAATAATTTAAGTGTTATTAATTAAGTTGTAAAAGAAAAAGAAATTGAATGATTATATAATTATGACTATAGAAATGATTAAGTTGTAAAAGGGTCAACTTGAATGTAGAAGGGGGCCATATAGAAAACCCCCTTTTTTCTATATATCCCCTATCTTAAATCTATTTATCCCCTAATGATGACTCCACCAATTTCTTAAAATAAGTATCATCATTATATCATGATTATATACTTTTTGACATTTTTTAATTATTTAAATAACTTAATCATATGGTAATAATGACTATTTTAATTATACATAATGATAACAATGATGACTTTTTTAATTAATAATGACTTTTTTAATTATTTCTTGTAACTATTTCTTTTAAATATTTATTTTAATTAAAGATGACTTCTTTAATTATATATATTTTTTAATTATGTCTTTTAACTATTTCTTTTAATTATTTATATAAGTATTTTTCTTTTAATTATATACGTACTTTCAAGTTGTGATTTTCTATACAATAATAAGTCAAAACATTGATTGAACGCAACAAAGACTAAAAGTGAACAATGTATAAAAATTTACTATTCTGGAACATTAAAAGGTCTTACAGAACTATGTGGCATAAGTTAATATAAATACAAAAGAGTATTTTGAAAAGTATTAATATTTTTTTAAATCGTTATTTATTTTTAAAAATTTTGTGGACTTCAGCATTCTTCTAAAATAAAACTTTACTTTTTAACTTAAATTATATAATAAATGAATATTTTTTTATATTAAAATAGTTGAAAAAAACAAAAAAAAATCACACGAGTAACATTGGATAACATTGGATACAATGTGCCCATTAATTATCTTTGCACATAACAATTAGTGTTCCACAATATAAATACTACAATTACCCACAAGTAAATCCAGCTCGCCAGACCATCAATCACTAACCTGCGAAAAAGGGAAATCTTGCACCGTTAGCTACAACTAGCTAGTGAGCACCAATTTACACATAAGCATCAATAAGCATGCTATCACACCACAATAAGGCACACAGAGCTAAGCTATCACATAGCGGTGTGCCGACATGTCAGCAGGATCATATCTTGCGAGGTAGCTAGCCTGGCTCAACGATCCAAGCTGAGGAATCAGTCACAACCATCCGCATCGGTGGGGGAGCGAAAAGCAGCCCACCATCACGTTTACCAGTTCCGGTTTGCACCGAGAACCCCTTTTCACAACCAGTTCCGGCTTTTGCCGAGAACCCCCTTACATAACCAGTTCCGGCTTACGCCAAGAACCCCATCACATAACCAGTTCCGGCTTTCACCAAGAACCCCATCTTCGTCAAAGAACGGTGGCCTGCAGAGCCGTCACCAAGCGTATACACTCTGGTGCCGTTAATCCCCCACTTCCAGACCCTATCGGGCCCCCAGAGACCAGCCTACACGGCTGACCTTAACCAATCCCAGGAATTGTGGTACAGTCCCCCAATTGTCCGTACATAACATAATAACACATAACCGATCCAATAAGGATCCAATTGCATGCATAATTTAGCGCTCTAACACAGCTGATCCAATCAGGATCCAATTACATGCGCAATACAATAATCTAACATGGTTGATCCAATCAGGATCCAATTACATGCGCAATACAATAATCTAACATGGTTGATCCAATCAGAATCCAATTACACTTTAAACATAGCATACAGTTGTCACATACGTCATAACCCTACACGGGTCTATCTCGTATCACTTCACTTATCTACCGCCACTACCATAACCACATTACACGTGTTATAACACAACACGTCACTTCACCACTTACCTCGCACGTGCATATGTCACTATCACAACAGTTAGCCCTACTTACTGAGTCTCATGGGAAAACCGGTACTCACCTGGAGACCTCACTAGGCAGATACTCCACTCGTCTCTTCCGGTTCCTCAAATATACCTAACACAACATATACACGCTTTGTCATCACTTTACACATAGCACAATTAGGTCAAAACGCAAGTTAAACAAGCTATCAGCGCTGGACCCCTGCTTGCGATCGCAAGTACAATTCTTGCGGTCGCAAGGTCCCCCTAACAACATTCCTTACGGTCGCAAGGATATCCCTTGCGGCCGCAAGAGGCCTTTTTCCCATAAACCGATGCCTACGATCACAAGGGTAACCCCTTTTTGCCCGCAAGCATGGTCCTAGTATTGGTTACGATCGTAAGTTACGTATCTACGATTGCAAAACTAACTTCCATCACCTGTAGGCGGCAACATCACTTAAAAACATATCCTTACGGTCGCAAAGGCCTTACCTTGCGAGCGCAAGAATTACAGACAACCCATGCGACCGCATGCACATGCCATGCGACCGCATGGACCCCCCATGCGACCGCATGCACATGCCATGCGACCGCATGTACCCCCATGCGACCGCATGCACATGCCATGCGACCGCATGGACCCCAGTTACAGTATTCTTCGACTCTGTTCGCACAGTTGCTGTAAATCACCATTTTAGCATCAAAAACTCGATTGAAACTAGATTCAATCGTTTGTATACTTCACTTAACATTTCTAGGACCTTATAAACACATTTTTGACACACGTACTACTAGGCCCATTTTCAGGATGTTACAGCCTCATTCCACACCGTATTGGAATTTCCATAGAAGTGTGTCGGCGTCTACATGGGAAACTATGTATTGGGCGCGTATCGACTCATATAATCAACTTATGTCTCGTAGTTTTGTAGCACCTTTGATACATGTGAGGGTATAAATTTGAATTTTAAAGCCTTTTATTATTTGTTGTATCGTAATTATATATATATATATATATATATATATATATATATATATATATATATATATTTGTATAAATAAAAAATATTCTTTTTAGAAGTATTATAAAAAAAGGTTGCAATTTTAATTAATAAGTAAATGTATAATAATTAAAGTGGTTATTAATTAAGTTGTAAAAGAAAAAGAAATTGAATGATTATCTAACTATGACTATAGAATAATTAAGTGTAAATGAAAAAGAATTGAAATGATTATGTGATAATAGATTTATCATTGAGTTATTTTAAGAAATATAAGGATGTAATCATTAGAGAGTTTATTAAGATAGTAGAGGGGGTCCAAATAGGCCCACCCTTCTTTTTCCCTAACTTGGAATGTGAAGATATATTCATTACTAGCATCAGGTGCTATATCGAGATTACTTACAATTAAAAGGTATACTCTTTTTTGCAACCCAAGGTGAACTTTTGTCCACTAATCATGACTCAAGGTTGAGTTTTTTACCAAATGAGTGTTTTTTAAAAACATATTTACCAAAATGGGGTACTTTTAAACATAATTACCATTTAGGTGTTATTTTTATTTTTACTATGTGTTCTTTTTAATTTTACGATTGTTTACCATAAGGGCGACTCCATGGCTTCTTCTTGCAGCAGCCGGCGACTCCACTATAGCCGGCGCTCCTTCGTGTCCAAACGAAGAGGCTGCTCCTTTGTGTCCAAACCAAGAGGCTGCTCTTCATATCTTTCTGTCTCTATTTTTATACACATCAAAACACACCCTTTGCATAAATAAATCAAAATATCTTACAGTTCTATTCATTTTAATGTGAATGTCTCCGAACAATATATCTGCCATGAACAACAAATCTGACTTATAGAAGTGATTATACATTTGTAGTTGGATCAAAGATCCATTTACAGGAAGAAACGATGGAGTCCAAAAAAACAGTCTACAAAGTAGCAATGGTCTAAACGAAATGATGCATTTACAGTTGGATCAAAGATCCATTTACGGGAATGGAGTCGCCGCCGGCGTTAAGGAAGAAGTAAACAGATCGTCGGCTACAGTGATGAGCAACGAAGAGGAAGCCGACTATGATGATGGAGTCGCCGGAATGGAGTCGCGGCTGCAGGAAGAAGCAATGGAGTCGCCGGCGGCGTTGAGGAAGAGTAAACAGATCGCCGGCTACAGTGATGAGCAACGAAGAGGAAGCCGGCTATGGTGATGGAGTCTCCGGCTGCATGAAGAAACAATGGGGTCTCCTGCTACAGGAAGAACTGAAGAAGCAATGGAGTTGCCACCGGCGTTAAGGAAGAAAACAGATCACCGGCTATAGTGATGAGTAACGAAGAGGAATCTGGCTATGGTGATGGAGTCGCCGGAATGGATTCGCCGGCTGCTGTAAGAAGAAGCTATGGAGTCGCCCTTTTGGTAAACCATAGTAAAGATAAAAAGAACACATGCATAGTAAAAATAAAAAGAACTCCTAAATGGTAATTATGTTTAAAAGTACTCCATTTTGGTAAATATGTTTTTAAAAAACACCCATTTAGTAAAAAACTCCTTAAAATGCCATACCTATGATATCTTTTTTCATTTGAGGAGTTTTTTTTTTTTTTTTTTGAACGGCAAACAAAGGATAACACGGGAAGCTTCGGCATTGCCATCACCTCCCCGAAAGCCCAAAGAAATTTATTAAGCACCAAATCTAGCGAGGAGCTAGAAAAATGCAAGTACAAGGAGGAAAAGAAAATTAAAAACAATCGCGGAAAAAGTTACACCAGTCACTCCATCTATATTTCAAACTAGCGCAACCAGATCTATGTGATAACCAGAAAAATGAAGTGCCTTGAATCTTCGAAAAAAGGGCCTGCTAAATATTGGATTTAGAAGATAGAATCATATTGGATTTATATGATGTGCATCAGGTCTAATCCATTAGATGTGGGTGAATTAGTTATATTATTTTTTTATTCTAAATGATTTAGGCTGCTAATGACTCATGCAGTGCATATGAACACCGTCCTAATGTAAAAACCCACTTCATCTCATGCAAGTCGAAATCACAATTTATGGTAATCTTAACTCATTGGTAATTGGTTTTTGCAATTGATATATGTCGTAGCACATTTACTTACTGATGTTATTACAGATCCAACAAACAAAGACAAATGATAAATGGTTGTTAAATTGGGAGTTCTTTATGCAGGTATGTATTCTTCCCCTATACAAACAATTCATTACATTAATTTATATGAATAGTTATATTTCTTTTTAGTCGAACCATTTGTTGAGGTATCCTTATAGCTTTCATGTTCTGTGTTGATTCCAAGTTCTTTTACATGTTGGTAACGTGGTTCAATTGACTATTACCTTTTATGATTAGAGAGTCTATTATATAACAAAAATAGCCGGTAACTAACTCCAATTTCATGAGCATCTATATAACTACATATGTCTTGAGTATAATTAAACATACTAATATTTACTAAATGTTATCTACTATTCATAAGCACTGTTCATCTACAGTGTTTTTTTTTCTTTTTGTTTTTACTTTTAGAATATTATTTATCTAAACTAAAGACTTTTCATCTATGGTAAATGTAGTTTTCTTATAAAGATTATTTTTTTACAAAAAATAGTTTAATTTATTAAAGTTAATATTTGAAAAACTAATTAACAAAGCCTACCTCAAAGTCTAATATAGTTAAAGTTAACATCAGAAAATATTTTACAATAATCTTATGTCAACCACTACCTTCAAAGGTTGTATGACATATGGTTGATTTGTGTGACTTTTAGTAGTGGATGATGCTCAATTTTACATATTTTTACAAGGGTGGTTCGTGTCTGTGGTAAGTTTCAGATTTCTATTAGTAGTGGGATGTCTAAATGCTTCTGAATTTCTGTGAGTGGAAACCATAAATGATGCTATGGAAGTATGTTCAACCGGAAATGAAAGTTTGTTAGAGTGGAAGGTCATAAATGATTATGGAAATATGTTTTGTTAGAGTGGAAGGCCATAAATGATGCTATGGAAGTATGTTGTACATGTGATAAAAGTTTATTTTTAACACCAGGACACTCATTAGGGGTACAAGATTAGTGTTTGGTTTAAAAAATGAATGGTACCCATTGAATTAAATGTTTGTGTTTTAATAACCAATCAAACATTTTCGTTAGATTTATTATATAGAAGCCCCGCGGCAACGCGCGGACACTAAAAACCTTGTTTAGAACAATAGTCACAAGGGATGGATGGTCTAGTTCGTGCCTCAGGGACAAGGCTCATGTCATATATATTGGGTTTGGGTCAAAGCTAGTTTAGCTATTACAGGTTCGGGTCAAAGCGGGTTTAAAGGGTTCGGGTCAAAACGATCAACTGAAAAACAACATTGAAATCGAAAGTTTGGTCTTGATTATGAGTAAACGTTCTTAATTCTATCTATTAAAAGCTGTTTGCAGTTAGAAATTTTGTATTCACTTCAAACTTGTTTTTTTGCTGGTTAAATGTGGAATTTTGAAGACACAATCACCTGAAATTGTAGCCTCTTTACTATGAAATTGATTTAGAATATCTAGAATTTATGTTCTAAACACTATTTAGCTAGATTTATATGAGACATTTGTTGTTTTTACTTGTTTAAATACAAATTTAGTACTGGTCACGAGGAATTTGGTTTACCTGTTTATGACTTTAGAGAGTTGCTTGTTATATATATTTTCAGCTAAAACAAATTAAATATTTTGTTTTTGTAAAAGAAACAAATGAGAATTGGAAGTTGGTTCTTAAGAGATTTACAGACGGAAAAAGAGTTAGTAAAGGTCTAAGCATGGCTGATTGGAAAACCCTTTTGCTGACCGAAAATTCTTGGTCCTTAAAGCTTCTGCATTTTTAGTGACGGAAATTTTGTGTCATAATAGACATTTAGCTAGTGCATCGCTAAGAACCTATACTGACGGATTTTAGACATTTGCTGACACGTTTTTTCCGTCACTAAATGTCATACATTTTGTAGTATAGCCCTTTGGGGGTGGGGGGTGGGGGGTGGGGTGGGGGTGTGTACTGTCTCTTGATCGAGTTCCAACGCCTGAAGGGTGTACTTGCTTCGAGTACCCGAGACTTGAGTTTTGGTGTTCCCGATCCTACCCGAGCCTACTTGATGGCTTCGGGTTAGGTACAGCGCAGGGTTTTATATTTGATACATGCAAAACATCATAATCCTTAGACTAGGGTAAATGAATTAATTCCCATTTTGAATTTTTATGATGTTCTAAACTTGTACGATATTGGAAATCTAATAACTATTTCAGACATTCGAAATTTGAAAATGATTTCAGACTAAAATTCACACACGTTTCCTCAAATTTATTTAACTCTAAAATTTTAAGAAAAAAGCATTGGGTATTTAATACTCATTTCAGACGTAGGAAGTCATTAGTCAATATAAAATATATTTGTTTAGTATTAGTATTATGTGTTTTTGGTTTCATTAAATGTTTGGTATTTAACCTTTGTTGATGTCTTGTTTAACAACAAACCTTATTAAGCTAAGATAGAGCCATAGAGGTTTCACCTTAAAGAGCAAAAGGACAAAGACGATGTTGGGGTTCATTGAGTCAGCAAAATTGCACTATATATGTCACGATCCAAGAATTATTTGGGCTTTTTTTAGGGTTTTTAATTCATGTATTGAAGATAAAAGAGTATGTGTTGATGGTCAAACCCATGGTGGTGATGTTGATGGCTTTGCTCACGTGTTGAAGACAAAAAGGGAGGTAATGGTATTAGTTCTTTTTAGGGAGATGTAAGTTAAAAAGGAGGTAATGGAATTAGTTCTTTTTACGGAGATGTAAGTTAAAGATGGTGGATCAACTCCATGGTGGTGGTTGATAAAGTTGGTGGTGGTGGTGTTGGCAAGACGGCAACAACGGTTGCAATAAAATAGATGCCGAAGGGTGAGAGGGAGGGAGAGATCTACGAGGCTAAGATAAGAGAGAGAGAGAGAGAGAGAGAGAGAGAGAGAGAGAGAGATGAATTATGAGGGGGAGAGAATGAGGGTGAGGATCTCTCTATTTATTTTCTAAAAATCAAAATACTAATAAATAATATGAAAGTAATAAAAATTTAAATAAAAAGTAAAATAATGAAATAAAGGTATTTTATTTGTTTCAAGTTTGAAAGAGATGAAAAATATAATAAATTAGGTATTTTATTTGTTTCAAGTTTGAAAGAGATGAAAAATATAATAAATTCGTTTTAAGTTTGAGAGGGGAAGAAAAATACAATAAAGTTTGATCAATAATTCAATATAGACCGAACTTTTTAAGTTTTGGACCAACGGACCAAACATTAATTTATATTAAACTACATGAAAGAAAAATATAATTAACCAAGTTTCACTACAAAAAAATCGACCTTTAGCAGCAACAAAAGTCGCTGCTAATACCCCCAAAAGTCGCTACTAAAGGCTTTAGCAGCGAAATGTCGCTCCTATTGCGTCACTGCTATTGCCTTGCTGCTATTGCTCATATGTCGCTGCTATTGGTGTCGCTGCTATTGCTTGTCGCTTCTAATGCCTTCTGTCGCTGCTATTGATGTCGCTGCTATTGTCTGTCGCCGATAACGACTCCTATCGCTGCTACTTCTATTGTCGCTGATATTGGCAGAAATATACATAAAATATATATCTGATATCTGTCAATATCTGTTTTAAATAAATAAAATATAGCCAAAATGAGCTTTAAATGCTTTCTTATTTTATTCAAGGCTATTTCAGGTAGACAATACGGAAAAATGGATAACACGCGTCAGAACGAGAAAATACCACTCAAAAGACGAAGATTTTATGAAAGCAGCAATTACGCGCCGCGTACCCTATCTTCTTCCGCGACGCGGACCCAACGAATTCTGTTACAACAGAATGCAAGCTGTCATCGAATCTTGTCAAGGAATCTTGTCAGGTATATTTACGCGCCGTGGAAATAGATCATTACGCAGCGCGGAAATCAATTTTCACGCCTATAAATAGCAAGCGAAGCCCCATTCGACAAACACATCTAACACACACCATATACACTTCCACACACCACTCCAGGCGAGTTCAGGTGACTCCAGGGGGCCTTCGGGCTGCTCTGGAGGTTTCCTCGCCTCTTATCCATGTAAATACGTAGTTTGTAGTGTAGATTTGTAGTTTTCGTAGTTGTAGTTGTTTTTCCGAGTTCCAGCAAGTTTGTACGAGTCAGGATGTTGTCCAGATGTATTTCTACCTTGTATAATACGAACTGGTATTCTCTTTTCTTTATTTTCGCTTCGTTACAATGAATCCGAATTGATATAAATATGTAGTCGTTATGCGTAGGATTATGTTATAATGATTTTATTTAAGACTTGGTATTTCTGAAATAATGAAACATTATAATTAGTTATTTTATAATACTATCAGTTCATGCGGGTATTCGGCATCGTAAGTGTTGAAAAACCATTTGCTTAAGATATCTGTATCCTTATACATATATATACTAACAGACTCATATTTATATGTATTTGCTCATGGACCCACTTGAGGTGTACGATACGCATAAGTCTGGTATGTGTATACAGGGACATTTGCTCATAGACCCACTTGAGGTGTTGAACTGATATATTATCTTAATACCTAAATATATATCTTCTTACCGGATGTTGACAGACAATGGTAATTAGCCTGTCTATTATTTCATTAGGAGATAAATACTGACCTTTTAAGTAAAACGGGATAACACCCGGGAAGCGAGGTTTTATCTAACCGGTGTTTTAATAATACAAGGATTAAATCAGAATTATCTTAAGATCGCTATTAAATGATAAACGATTGGTACCGAATCAACTTTAGAAATCATCTTAATACTTTCGTTCATTATATAACCGGATTAGCTAACGCTACTATTAATATTGATTTGGAGAATTCATGACTTGGCACTTTATTTTGTTTCCTGTTTTATTTATTTTCCTGCCTAGTATTTAGTTTATTTTTATCCTCACCTTTCTATCTAACTAGACAGCAGTTTGGAATAGAAGTAGCAATAGCTATCGCCGTACCCGTGTTCGATATAAATCATCGGTCTTACCAGCACACTATACTATACGCGATGGGTTCTCTGCCCAGCCGCGCCGTGTGAACTCGTACCGTTGTGAAATCCGGTCCGCACGTAAACGCGACACACCAGATTTTTGACGCCGCTGCCGGGGAAGTGATAATATTGTGAAATATTCTAACAGTTGATTTAGTTTTGCAGTCTTGAAGATCTGACTATAAAAGATTCTGCATTTCAAAGCGTTATTCTGTTCGCTTACATACCGTACGAATAGTATGTAACCCGAATAAATGGTTTGTTATTCTTTTGTTTTATTTTTGCTACAAACTTAATAAAATGATGTGTGAGATTTCTGGTCTCAGAATCGAAATTATGATTAATCACGCATATGCTGGCAGTCAGCTCAGCAACAATACCAAAATTTCAATCTGCAAAATAGGGGAGTTCTCTCTACTTCACTTTTATCTATTCATGCTTTTGAGTACAATGAGGACATTGTACCATTTTAAGTGTGGGGTAGAGGTTTTCATATTTCTGTTAATAAAATTTGTCTAAAATCTAAAATCCCCAAAATTTTAAAATTTTGCAAAATCCTCATAGTTTTAATTTGTAAATAAATTCAAAATTCAAAATTAAATTTTTTCGCATTTATGATTAGTTGTATGAAAATTTTAATTAAATTTATATGAATTCAGATTACATAAAAGGAAAATTATTCTAGATTTCACGACTTAGCATAAATACAGCCTGTACTTAAATTGAGTGTTTGAGCCTATCAGTTGTTATCATTAAACACTGAATTATTTTGCTGTGAGAATGTCTAAATTGCATATATTTCAGAACTTGTTACTGAATTCTTTTCGAAACCACCAAAATGAGAACTAGACTATTGCACTGATAGTGGTCGTCTTTCTTTTTAAAACCCGTTGGTTTAAACCTTTTTCTTTCAAACTTAAATAATCTCCATTTTAGATTATTTAATTTATTTTATTTTTAACCCTTTTTTAGTGCAATGCTCATTTTTAGCATTCGATATCCTAGTTAACTACTTTGAGCCTTAACTTTTCGTTTCATCAACCATATTTATCCCATTTTTAGTCTATTTTATTTTTAAGTTCCAGAATTAGTTAAGTCAATTATATGCTGCTAAGTTTCATTCTATGTTCCTATATTCTTCAGTTGTTCATACACCGATCAGCGGGACAAGAAAAGTTAATATCTTTGATCTATCCGTTGCATACAGCTGAACCCAAAAATCCATAAAAATCAGAAAATCAATAGAAAAATGAGAAATTTCAGTTACTTGACATACCTTTCTTCAGCTATTTTTGAGGTTGTCATACATTGAGTAGTAGTTTTTTCTTCAGTATTGCCTGAGTGAATAGCTGTCATTCAGAAGATTCTAATTCCATTACAGCTTGATGAACTGTAATCTCAACAAAAATATTGTGATATTCCTGTTCAATAGTTCAATAAAAGCAGCTTAGAAATTTTTTTAACTTAATCTCTAGACTCTTATTTTAGCCACTTTTAAAATCCCTTCTTCCTACCTTTAACCCATAGCCTTTTACATTTTAAACCCAAAAGTCCTCTTGACAGTTCTAAACTCTCTAGTGGTATAGATTTAATTTGGATACAAGCATATGGTAATATTGCATTTCATGACATTATGTGATTCACTAAATTGATATATAAACCTTATACACTTGAGTGAAAGAGTGAACCACCTGGTGAGAATGCAAAAGTCGTGTAAATATTTGAATATATTTTTCCTAACTTAATAAATGTTAATATCTGAATCATGTAAATTTTGTTAATATTTCTGCTATAATTATATTTGTTGAAATTTTAAAAGATTTGTTTTTGATTATATTTACAGTTATGCTTGAGGACAAGCATATCCTAAGTGTGGGGTAATAGATATTGGCAGAAATATACATAAAATATATATCTGATATATGTTAATATCTGTTTTAAATAAATAAAATATAGCCAAAATGAGCTTTAAATGCTTTCTTATTTTATTCAAGCCTATTTCAGGTACACAATACGGAAAAATGGATAACACGCGTCAAAACGAGAAAATACCGCTCAAAAGACGAAGATTTTATGAAAGCTGCAATTGCACGCCGCGTACCCTATCTTCTTCCGCGACGCGGACCCAACGAATTCTGTTACAACAGAATGCAAGCTGTCATCGAATCTTGTCAGGGAATCTTGTCAGGCATATATACGCGCCGCGGAAATAGATTATTACGCGGCGCAGAAATCAATTTTCACGCCTATAAATAGCAAGTCAAGCCCCATTCGACAAACACACCTAACACACACCATATACACTTCCACACACCACTCCAGGAGAGTTCAGGTGACTCCAGGGGGCCTTCGGGCTGCTCTGGAGGTTTCCTCGCCTCTTATCCATGTAAATACGTAGTTTGTAGTGTAGATTTGTAGTTTTCGTAGCTATAGTTGTTTTTCCGAGTTCCAGCAAGTTTGTACGAGTCAGGATGTTGTCCAGATATATTTCTACCTTGTATAATACGAACTGGTATTCTCTTTCATTTATTTTCGCTTCGTTACAATGAATCCGAATTGATATAAATATGTAGTCGTTATGCGTAGGATTATATTATGATGATTTTATTTAAGACTTGGTATTTCTGAAATAATGAAACATTATAATTAGTTATTTTATAATACTATCAGTTCATGCGGGTATTCGGCATCGCAAGTGTTGAAAAACCATTTGCTTAGGATATATGTATCCTTATACATATATATACAAACAGACTCATATTTATATGCATTTGCTCATGGACCCACTTGAGGTGTACGATACGTATTGACACCTCTGAGTCATCCAGTTCCTAATCCTCCCATGCTGAGTCGGCTTCTCAACCAGGTGGTGACCCTGCCTTTGAACCTGTCAATTCTCCTTTGGGCACCCCTGACTGACCCATTGATCAACCAGGTGACAGCACCCCTTCCTTCATGAAATTAATAGACCCACATACTACCTCTCCCGACCAGACCCAAACTGTTCAACCTACTCCTGTCATTCCTCAACCCAGTGGTCTGGTCATAAATCTGAACCCTCCTACCCAAACTACTGAAATTCATACAGCCAGAAATGCCATCATAGCCCCTGACCATGACATTCCAGTCGTTTCTCCATCTCCTGACTTATCTGTTGAAACTGGCTCTGTCACCCCTGATTCATTAGTACATCCAAATCAATATGCTGGGTATGGTCCAGGTAGTGGTGAAGATGAAGATAGTTTTGTGGTAAGGAGTGTGAGTGAGAATGAGGAGGTGAGAAAAGAAAAGGAGAGTGTTGAGGGACCCCTAGCCCCAGAAAGCTGGGAAGCCACATCTACTATGGGACCTGACATTGTTGGGTCTCGTGTTGAACAATTCGTGGTTATTCCACCCGTGCAGCTTTCAACCCTACCAAGCTACTACGGTGTCTCTCAACAGGCACCGTTTTCATTGCACAGGGCTATAGCACATACACTAGGTCAACCCCAATCGGGCGTTAGACCTATTGAACATAGAGGACCGCCTCCCTCGTCCTCGACTCCTTTCAATGCACAATTCGATATATCGCGGATCTCCGCTTATCTTGACCAACACAGGGTTACAATTGATGCACTGAGCTTGTATGTCCAACAACTCTCCTCAACTTCCAGAGGTCGTACCTCTCAAGGTGACATTCGAGGATTGGAAGGAAATCCTGTTGGAACCAACATCAATGCTGCTCCAGTAGGTGGTACTGCCTCTGTGGTTGGTACCTCAACCGGAAGTCTACGTGATTCCGGGTTTGTTACACGTGCTGAATTACAGGAAACAATCCAACAAACCGTGGCACCTCTCCAACAACATCTCACCGATACAAATCAAAAGTTGGATAGGATTGAAGCACTCCTTGCTACGAGACCTGCAGCTCCTGAGCCTCAGCCGCAACCTGATCCAGCAACCATATCAGTGGATGCTTTGAAGAGCCTTCTGTATGTCAAACTTCTGGAACAAAGGCCCGAATCTGCTCATGATCAAGACCTTCTGACTACTCTTCGCACTGAACAACGTCCACAGGGAATCTCCTTGGATGACTTTCAAGAGTTTCATGAAGATGTTAAGAGCAAGATTGATGGGGTGACTAGGGGCTTCTATACTTCATTGGAGAAGGTTACTGAGCGGCTGACTATCCTTGAACAAACTTTTCAAGCTCAGGCACAGAGTAGCAAGAGGAGACGGGATGATCAGGACCCCGATGATCAACCCGAGGGGGAGAAAAGAAGAAGAAGATTATACATATCTTCTCCCTCTGTGGCTGCAAAGGCAACTGTACCAGTTACTCCACTAAGTTCTTTAATATCTGCAGGTACTAGTTCTAGCCATCAGTAGAAACAACAACAATTGGCCGATGAAGTTCATGAACAACAACAAGATAATGCTGACAAGTAGATTGTGCTTTATGTACCCCAGCAACAAGTGGAACCGAGGCCAATAGATCTTGAAGAAGGTGAAATACCTTATGAGCAGTCCCATGCCGAGATGTTTGAGCTAGTATATGCCCACATCACCAATCAGGCATGAGGGAGAAAGCAATACTGCTCAAGAAGAAGGGCTTCAGTTTGACATCTTCAATGATTTCGATTTAGATCAAACAGAAGGAGCTCAACCAGAGGAGGAACCTGAGGATCCTGAAATCCGTGAAGTGTTCAAAGACATAGATGAATATGTTAAAGACACTACACGTCCAGCTTCACCCAGAATTGTCCATAGATTTGATGATGTCGTCAGTGAAAGAGAACTTGCACTTAAAAGAAAAGAATGGGCAGCAATCTCTAGAAGGGAAGCTAGAAGGAAACCTAAACAGAAGAAAACCACATTCGACGTGTCCAGGGTTCTCAATGGAGTCAATATTGAAGTTCATGAAAGCTTCCCTCCTCCTCGTGGTCAATTTCAAGAATCAGTTGCAGACATATTGGAAAGAAACAGACAGAGAGAAGCAGCTGAGAAAGCTAGAAGAGAATCTGAATGGCCCTTACCACCAAACTTCATAGTGCCACCTTCTCCTCCAGTGTATCGTGGAGAGCTAGGTCAGGATGCAAACAACATGTTCACTAGAAGTGCAGGTCTGCACACAATCCATGACAAATCCAGAAGAGATCAAATCAGAGTATCCAATTGTTGAACTCATCAATGTCTACACTCAAACCACATTCAAGATAAAGTATGCCATCTTTCACGTCAAAAGAGAAAACAACCTAACATACTTCCTCACCGAAGCAGATCTTAGGTTTGTTAAAGTTGAATACATTAGCTTAATTTTTTACACCCTCTCTCAGAAAAGAGGAAAGTGGCCAGAAGAAGAATTTGGGAGAGTTGCTTTGATGAAGTGCTTAAGAAATCTGATGGAATTTGTGGAGGAGCATGATCTGCAACTTGGAGCTGAGAACAATTACAGAAAGATCAATCTCTTAAAGCCTAACCAGAGCCATCCAGATTTAGAAAAGCTTAAAGAGTTGACTGTTATTGATGAGGGACATGAAACCTTTAAGGGTGAACGAGGAGTCGTCTTCAAAAACACTAAAGGAGAAAAGATCTTCATCAGAGTTGATGAGCTGATGTCCTACTCAGACGGCACCTTGAAAATCCTTCATCATAAGATTCATCAGAAGGTATGGGATAACCATGAGACCTACACGTATGATCAACATGCCCAGGCCTATCGTGCTATAGAACATATGAAGACTACACTGTCCAATAGAAGGCAAGTTAGGAAGTGGCTAGAGGCTTTTGGGATTCGCAACAAATCAGCTTATGAATAGATTTATTTATTTCTTTGTTGTGAATCTTTGCACACTTCACTTAGGGGAAGAATGTTAGATTATGAAAAGTGAGGGTGCAAATATGTAAATATTGTAACTTGGGCAAATGCTATAAAAGGTATTTGGCCCACTCATTTCAATCTAAGCTTTGCATTATACAAGACTTTTGTTTGTGTTCTCTCTACCTCTCGGCTCTCTCTCTAAACCGAACACACATAAACACACACTAACAAGATAATCTTCCAAGCATAGCTTCATCCTTTATACATTAAAGGGACCATCAGAGACTTCAAGGATATTTGATTTGGTTGATGTGTTTGTTTCCGATCTACAACACTTCTTAACGATCCGTCATGACTGGTTGTTTTTCATGATGGCCAATGAAGATTATAGACACCATGAGGGGGAGATATAAGGTTGATTTAGTTGATGTTTACTTT
Source organism: Pulicaria dysenterica (assembly GCA_947179395.2). Taxonomy (NCBI): domain Eukaryota; kingdom Viridiplantae; phylum Streptophyta; class Magnoliopsida; order Asterales; family Asteraceae; genus Pulicaria; species Pulicaria dysenterica. The sequence continues at coordinate 26,655,133 of OX359288.1, forward strand.
AATGAGATATATTTTATGAGGTATTCAGTCTAGGGGAGAGAAACTCAGATGAGAGAATACTTTATTCTCACCCACTGTCAACAAGGATCGAAAGCAACATTGTAGGGGAGAGTACTTTTAAATATCCCTTTTGAGATTCTAGGGGAAGGAAACAACATAATCTTTCGTGATGAATCTTCATATGCTTCCACTGATGTTACAAATGCTCAGAGATCCAGAAGCTGAAAACCTCTATATGAAAACCGGCTTATATAACCAAAGGCGATAAATGTCTTAGGTTACCTGAGCGATACAAGACAGTAAGAAAAAGACCCTCAAGAAGTTGAAAAGATCAAGAATCCTATCGGTTGATTTTGTAACTCTCATTCCATTAAAAGGGGGAGATTGTTAGAATTGTATTATTGTAATAGAATAGGAGTTAATACCATATGAGTGGTGCTTATTGTAAATATACTCAGGGAGTATATACCTTTTGATTATTATATTGTATTAAGGATTGTCATATTACATAAATAAGAGCTATGTGTTTTCTATGGTGTAATTGAGATTCTGTCAACATTCTACATAGTTCTACCTTGCAATCCTTCATATCTACCAGATATATCTTACTATTTCTTGATTATAAAATGGGTTTTAGAGTACTAAATAATGTGCACAGATTACTATGATACCCTTAGAAAATGTAACGTCCAGATTTGGTCTCCCATTAACACAGATATATATATATATATATATATATATATATATATATATGTTGGAGAATGCCCACTGACACACGTATGCCATATCACTGCTGATGATGTGCGGGCCTATTGGGTCATACACCTAACTTCTACCCAAATAGCCCTAAGTGGAAATAGCTGGTCAAAACGGTCAAATTCAAGTTGACCTAGGCTTCACGACCGCGAAGGATGCTCCACGGGTCGTGAAGCAAGGTGTCCCCACGAGTTCCTTCACGGGTCGGGTCATGAAGGGATCGTGAAGGATAAAATGCGCCACGGATACCCTTACAACTTAAAGAAACACGGCACGGGCCGTGAAGCTTTTAAGCTTCACGGGCCGTGAGAGCCCGTGAAAGGTCGTGAAGCTCGGAAAACTAAGTGGCACTTGATTCTCATTGGTTTGTTCATGGTGGTCTAATAAGAGTCAAGCTCTTGGTCGGCTAAGACTCAGATGAGGTCGGTTTTGAGCTCTATATAAGGCTTATGCCTTAGTAGCTTAAGAACCTTTTGTCTCATTTTGCTTAGAACACTTGAAGCTTCAAAGAGAGAGTTCTTGTGAGGTAATAGTGTGAATTTCTAGAGGTAAAAGGCTGTAGCAAGGTCATCAAATCTTGGTTGATTGTCGTGTCTTGTTCTTGCTAGCACAAGGTAGAAAGTTCTTGGTGTATCACTTCGGTGGAAGAGCCTGGAGGCCATTTTCTTCAAGTTTTGTTCATCCCGTTCATACAAGACCTTATTCTAGGAGCTTGGAGCTTAGGAGCAAGGTATAACATCTCTAACCTTGTGTTTCTTTTGGTTACATGCATGTGTTTCAAGTAATACCATTTATGGAGTTCTTGTCATAAATATTTTGTAATGTTTAGATCTTGCTTCCGTTGCTTTTTTGTGTTGTTACATGAACTCCTACAGTGGTATCAGAGCCATCTTGATGCCTTGCATGCACCATTTTGGTCTGAAAATCATTTTTTTGCGAAACTGGACATTCTGTCCAGATGGCCTTCACGGGCGTGAAGGTTTTTCTTCACGGTCGTGAAGACTCAATGTTCACGGGCGTGAAGGTTTTTCTTCCCGGTCGTAAAGCCTCCACGACTTCAGTATGGGGTTGAGGTCGTGAAAGGGTTTTTTGAAATTTTTCACGAGTCGTGAGACGCACTGCCTTCACGGGCCGTGAGAAGCCATGAAGGTCAGTGGTCGTGAAGGACGTCTGGAAATTGTTTTTTGACCCGTTTTAAAAGAAAAACTTTATAAAAATGATTTGGCCATTTTCTGGATTTTTCCAGCAGTTTTGATTGGTCTTTTGACCATTTAAGAAAACCGCATAATATCCTAACTCGCATGTTTATATGTATTGGGCGGTTTTGGCATGATAACGCGCACGTGCATATACTTGTGTTGTGTATGTATGAATATGGATTTTCAAAGTGTTTGAAATTCCTAATACATACGTACAAGATTTATTCACTCGTGCCTTGAGTGTTTTAGGTAGTTTTGGAATAAATCTAGTTGGGATATTTTACACGGTTTGGTGTAGTACAACGTGCTGTTTTGTGATGTTTGTTGTGGTTATTTGTAAATCCAGTAACATTGAGCCTTATGACCTATGTGATGTGTTTTGGTTGGTTGTAGTTATTTATTCATTCATTTGGAGGTTTGTACCACACTTGGTTTGTAATAATTAATTAATTCATTCGGTTTGTTATATTTGATGGCTTGTATGCCGATTTCCTATTCTTTGTAATTGTTAAGTATTAGCTTAGAATAGATATCGTGGCTTGCATGCCATTTCCTTTTAAATTTGTAAATTATAAAAGGAGAACCGAAGACAACCAAAGAAGAACCGGGAGGAGGTGTAGTTGCTCAATCTTGGATCCGGAGGTCGGTAGGAGACGCAATGGATCAAGTAGGAGGAGCACGTATCAAGTCATTCCGAGTTTGTCCTTAGATGACTTAGTCTTGTCCGTTGGCTCACGGGCAAGATGCATAGGGTTGGCTCGTTACCGGATATGATTACATGCGTGGTTGTTTAGTTTATTTAGTTTTTCTTGCTTGGTTGTTTAGTTTCTTCGCAAGCTTGAAAACTTTTCAAAATAAATTAAAACCGAGAGTTTTGAATTGGTTAACAAACTCTCGCGCGCCACAACAAGAATTGGTTAAAATTTGTTTTAACCGGAGAAATCAAAATCTCGTTTTTCTCAAAAGTAAATCACACACCAACCATAAGATGACACCACCCGAATCTAGTGAAACAAGATCGGTCGTTGAGCTTTAGCCGAGATCGGTTTTGTGTAACTGTGTGGAAGGTGCATGTGGCAACTCGCAAGGTCGGTTTTTTGTAACTGTGCCGGCCATTGGGCTAGAGTACCACCGTGTATCTTGATGGTCGATTTACAATTCCAAGATTTAAAACGCCTTCGTAGTTGTCGTGCCCATACCGAGCTATCATGGTGGATTAATGAGGAATGGTGTGGAGGGATCAAACATGCCAAAAGGGTGCTATGAGTACCTAGGATCCCGCAAGTGTCTAAGTGTGGCAATCGCGGATTGCAATCGGTAAAGTGTTTACCGGTCTAAGTAGCTACATGAAGTGATCCGCGGCAAACCCGTCATGGATTGGGGTACTTTGAGTTTCTTGGCCCTTGTTAACATAATTTGTTTTATAAACAAGTGGCTAATTATTTAACAAGGATTTAATACGTCAAACTAACCAAACTTCGTATTTTGCTTGTAGATGGCATCTACTAGCACCAACACCAACACCGCAAACATGTCGCTACGTCCTTTCCTAGAAAAGGAGAAACTTCAAGGACCTAACTTCATGGATTGGTTTAGGACTTTGAGAATTGTCTTACGCCATGAGATGAAGCTCGAGGTCTTGGAGACTCCTCTTCCGGACCCGGCTGCTACCAATGCAACTAGGGCTGTCAAAGACGCGTATGATAAATGCGTCAAAGACACAAATGACGTGACCTGCCTCATGCTTACGACCATGAGTCCCGAGTTGTAAAGGCAATTCTAGACTGTGAGTGCGTATGACATGATAACGCAGCTGAAGGACATGTTCTAGATGCAAGCGAGGTAGGAGTTATACGAATGCGTCAAAGCCTTCGTTGGTTGCCGGATGCAGGAGGGCGGCAACGTGAGTTCACATGTCCTTCGTATGAAGGGCTATGTGGATCAATTGGAGAAGTTGGGGTTCCCTATGGGGAAAGAGTTGGCGATTGAAATAATCCTCCAATCTATGCCTCCATCTTACGGGCCCCTCATTGTGAACTTCCATATGCACAATATGGATAAGACCATAATGGAGCTTCATGGCATGTTGAAGACTGCCGAGTCTAACATGGCCAAGACGAAGCCATCTTCCTCCACCGCCGTCCTTACGATCAAAGAGGGTGGCAAGAAGCGGAAGCAACCCGCTTCGGCCTCAAAGGGGAAAGGGAAGGCCAAGGTGGCAACACCAAAGCCTAAACCTAACACAACCCCAGAGGCGAAGGGGAAACAAGTAGCTACCGTTGTCACCTCTTCGGAAGAGGCAACCTGCTACTTCTGCGGGGAAAAGGGTCACTACCGGCGTAGTTGCCCCAAGTACACGGAGGAGCTCAAGAAGTTGAGATCCAAAGGTGCCGCTGCCTCCGGTATGTACATGATTGAACTCCATAACACTTCCACTTCTAACGCCTGGGTTTTAGACATCGGGTGTGGTACTCACGTTTGCAATAATGTGCTGGTACTAACAAGAAGTAGGGACTTGGTTGATGGAGATCTGGACCTCATTATGGGAAACAAGTCGGTTGTCCCTGTTGAGAAGATTGGAAGTGTTGAGCTTGCCTTTCAATCCGGCGTATCTATTGTTTTATTGAATGTATGTTATTCGCCCTGCGTGGCAAGAAACATTATTTCCTTATATGCTTTGTACGACGATGGTTATGATTTTGAATTCATGAATGGTTCTATTTTATGTTATAAGAATGGTTTCTTATGTTTCAAAGCATTCCCATGTCATGGCATATATGAAACAAGCGTAAGCTTGAGAAACAATAGAGCAATCATGAATGTTGATACGGGATCCAAAAGTGTTTTGGATAAATTGTCTCTTTGGCATGGTCGGTTAGGCCATATAAACAAGAAACGCATCGCCAAGCTCCAATCGGATGGGATCTTGGAATCATTTGACCACGGGTCTAATGAAGTATGCGAGTCTTGTTTATTAGGCAAGATGACCAAAGCACCCTTCACCGGTGAATGTGAGAGGGCAAAAGACTTGTTGGATATCGTTCACACTGATGTGTGTGGTCCGTTCAAGCATGCCACTAGAGATCACTCCCACTACTTCGTTACCTTTATTGATGATTATAGTCGATATGGGTATGTCTACTTGGTGAGACAAAAGTCTAAAACCTTTGAGGTGTTCAAGACATATAAAAGCGAAGTGGAAAATCAACTTAGGAAAAGGATTAAGATGATTAGATCCGATAGAGGTGGAGAGTATCTTAGTTCCGAATTCCGAGACCATCTTAGAGATTGTGGGATTGTCTCGCAATTAACCCCTCCTAGGACGCCTCAATTAAATGGTGTCGCCGAGAGGAGGAACCGAACATTGTTGGATATGGTTCGGTCTATGATGTGTCACACGGAGGTTCCCATTACATTTTGGGGTTACGCTATTGAGACAGATAGTATAATCCTTAATCTCGTACTAACAAAGAAGGTTAAGAGAACACCGTATGAGATGTGGCATGAAAAGGTTCCATCCATCTCATATTTAAAGGTCAGGGGATGTCCTGCCTACGTGAGACGTGAGGTGGAGGACAAGTTGGAGCCCAGGGCCGAAAAGTGTTTCTTCATTGCTTATCCTGCTAGGTCTATGGGATATTTGTTTTACAAACCTTCGGTGAACAAGGTATTTGTTGCTCGAAGGGCGGTCTTCCTTGAGAGGGAGCTGATATCCAAGAACGCTAGTGGGAGCAAGGTTGATCTTGAAGAAATTTGAGAACCAATGTAGAACCTGATGTTGGAACTAGCTCACAACCGGCAACGGTTGAGTCTCAGCAAGATGATGCTGGAGATAATGATGTAGATCCATTACCTCTAAGAAGATCTGGTAGAAGTCGGCATGAGCCAGAGAGATATGGTTTTCACATATCTGAGGGCCCCGACATGGTAGTTGTTTCTGATGAACCTACCAAATACCAGGATGTTGTGGTGGGCCCTGAGTCCGCCAAGTGGAAATAGGCAATGGAATCCGAGATTAAATCTATGGCCAATAAACAGGTTTGGGACTTGGTAGATCCTGTGTCGGGGTGTAAAACCGTCGGGTGCAAGTGGGTCTTCAAGAAGAAGATCGGTGTAGATGGCGAGGTAGACACCTTCAAAGCCCGACTGGTGGCTAAGGGTTTCACGCAAACTCATGGTGTAGACTATGAGGAAACCTTTTCCCCGGTGGCTATGTTGAAGTCTATTCGGATACTCATGGCCATTGCCGCATTTTATGATTATGAAATAAAGCAGATGGACGTCAAAACCGCGTTCCTTAATGGAACACTATCAGAGGAAGTGTATATGACACAACCTGAGGTTTTTGTACATCCTGAGTTCCCGGATAAAGTCTGCAAGCTTAAGAAGTCTATCTATGGACTTAAGCAAGCCTCTCGGAGCTGGAACCTGTGCTTTGATGAGAAGGTCAAAGAGTTTGGCTTCTCTAAAAGCAAGGATGAGCCATGCGTATACATCAGGGCTAGTGGGAGCATAGTTGTATTCCTGGTCCTTTATGTGTATGATATTATGCTGATTGGGAACGACGTCCCAACTTTGCAAGGTGTAAAAACCTGGCTAGGGAGTTGTTTCTCAATGAAGGATTTGGGAGATGCAACTTATATTCTTGGGATTAAAATCTATAGAGATAGATCCCGCATGTTGATTGGTTTGAGCCAAAGTACGTACATTGACAAGGTCCTAAAGAGGTTTAGGATGGAGGACTCCAAGAAGGGGTTCATACCTATGTCACATGGTTTGGTATTGAGTAAGACTCAATGCCCGAGTTCCCCTGAGGAACAGGAAGTAATGAGGCGAGTACCTTATGCTTTGGCAATAGGCTCGATCATGTATGACATGTTGTGCACTAGGCCTGATGTCTCTTGTGCATTCAGTATGACAAGTAGATATCAAGCCAACCCTGGTGAGGCACACTGGACAGCGGTGAAGAACATTCTCAAGTATCTTCGGAGGACTAAGGAGATGTTCTTAGTATATGGTGGGGAAGAGGGGCTGAGGGTAACTGGTTACTCTGATGCCAGCTTCCAAACCGACAGGGATGACTGCCGATCACAATCGGGCTTCGTGTTCCTATTCAACGGTGGTTCTATCTCCTGGAGAAGCTCCAAACAAGACACGGTGGCTGCTTCCACGACCGATTCTGAGTACATTGCGGCAAGTGAAGATGCAAAGGAGGCTGTATGGATGAGGAAGTTCATCCTTGATCTGGGAGTGGTTCCTAGCATTGCCGAACCTGTTGAGATTTTCTGTGACAACGAGGGTGCGGTAGCATTGGCAAAGGAACCGAGATCTCACCGACGCACGAGGCACATTCCGCGGAAATATCATTATATCCGGGACGTGGTCGAGAGTGGAGATATTGTCATCAGCAGAGTACACACGGATAGCAATGTGGCGGATCCGTTCACTAAACCGTTATCGCAAGCTAAGCACGATGCCCACACCCGTGCTATTGGTATTAGATTCGCTAGCGATTTGGTTTGAGTTTGTATCTTGTATTGTTTGGTTATTATATTTGATGTATTTACCTTCTTGGGAACATTAAGCAGTATTGTATTTATTGTACTTATCAATTATTAAATGGAGATTTGATAATGCGCAATTGCGGGTATTACTTTAAATCTTTACTGTGTTCCAACTTAGCATGTTTTATACTTCCCTAAATGTTTTACATTCTAAATGTCCACAGTCAGTCATTCTTCATGGGATGGAAGTCTGAACGAAGACTGAGGGAAGTGATTGGTCATATGTCTAATGGTGATTGGGACACGAGGACGCAATACTTCGCCTGTACTTGAAAGGGGTTTCAAGTGACTGGATGACCCACACCTGACTCCACTTTGTGGTACTAGTCATGAGTGGATCAGGATGATAATATCATTTCATCCTCAGACTGGAGATGCATGTGTCTGCATCACTTTGGTTTGCTTTGTTCTAATTGTTTTCAAACGCAGTCCGTAACTGGCTGTTATAAAGGGAGCAGTTGGGCAAAGTTGGTCAATGTGGTGGGCAATGTAGTCAAAGGAATTTGTTCCTCTGTTAAGAGAGATATCCCTGGGCCCCTCGATGATTGGGCGCTGACACCAAAATGCATGGCCGTGCTCGAGTGTGCAATGATTTGAGTAATCGATTGCAACTTGTATATTTTGGTCACCACCAATCTCGATCGAGAAACATAATCGTGAAGGACAGAGAATGACTTAGTACCATGTCTTGCCTTCACATGGATATCGTGAACAAAGGGATGATTGATCACTTATCTATAGGACCATCTCAAACCTGTTAGGTTGTGATTTGGTACTTGTCAGGGATGACATACCCCGTACAGACTTGGGGGTAGAGATGACTTGCTAGAGGCCGCTCTCTGTCTGTGATACTCATGGGTACGGTGTGTCATGTGCAAGTGGGAGTCTGTTGGAAAATGCCCACTGACACACATATGCCATATCACTGCTGATGATGTGCGGGCCTATTGGGTCATACACCTAACTTCTACCCAAATAGCCCTAAGTGGAAATAGCTGGTCAAAACGGTCAAATTCAAGTTGACCTAGGCTTCACGACCGTGAAAGATGCTCCACGGGTCGTGAAGCAAGGTGTCCCACGAGTTCCTTCACGGGTCGGGTCGTGAAGGATAAAATGCACCACGGATACCCTTACGACTTGAAGAAACACGGCACGGGCCGTGAACCTTTTAAGCTTCACGGGCCGTGAGAGCCCGTGAAAGGTCGTGAAGCTCGGAAAACTAAGTGGCACTTGATTCTCATTGGTTTGTTCATGGTGGTCCAATAAGAGTCAAGCTCTTGGCCGGCTAAGACTCAGATGAGGTCGGTTTTGAGCTCTATATAAGGCTTATGCCTTAGTAGCTTAAGAACCTTTTGTCTCTTTTTGCTAAGAACACTTGAAGCTTCAAAGAGAGAGTTCTTGTGAGGTAATAATGTGCATTTCCAGAGGTAAAGGGCTGTAGCAAGGTCATCAAATCTTGGTTGATTGTGGTGTCTTGTTCTTGCTAGCACAAGGTAGAAAGTTCTTGGTGTATCACTTCGGTGGAAGAGCTTGGAGGCCATTTTCTTCAAGTTTTGTTCATCCCGTTCATACACGACCTTATTCCAGGAGCTTGGAGCTTAGGAGCAAGGTATAACATCTCTAACCTTGTGTTTATTTTGGTTGCATGTATGTGTTTCAAGTAATACCATTTAAGGAGTTCTTGTCATAAATTTTTTGTAAAATGTTTAGATCTTGCTTCCGTTGCGTTTTTGTGTTGTTACATGAACTCCTACAATATATATATATATATATATATATATATATAAACATAGAACCTAAAGAACCACTATGAACCATTGGTTATTTATGATCAAGGGTTGTGATTAAAAGTAGTATATATATGGAAACTAATAATTCATTAACTTATAAGATTTGTTTAAGGGGCAATTTAGTAACTAAACAAAATTTTCTTACTTGCTGCAACATGTTCACGCCTCCCCTCTAGCCAATTCAACTTTCCATATTTTTATTTTTTAAAAACTCATTAATCTTTCTAATGACCATAACTATGTCATGTTTTTTATTTTTAACAAAAAAAAAATACCATTAGGTTCAGTTTTTCTTCCTCTTTAATTCAAGACCAATCTTCCTATATTTCTAAAACTTTTATTTAGAACATGCAAATACAAAAATGCAGAAACTACCAAATCCAGAACGAAAATGCAAACTCGCAGCATAACAAGGACGAAAATGCAAACTCCCAACATAACAAGAACGAAAATGCAAACTCCCAGCATAACAAGGACGACAATGCAAACTCCCAGCATATCAAAACGAAAATGCAGAAACCGTCTAGAACCACAATCGAGATGAAAAACTCAAAATGCAATCTAGATGAAAGAAGAGAAACAAAATGCAAAACTAGAAATCGTCATATCGATTTTTGTATTTTTCGGGTTTGAATATGTATTTTTGCATTTTTGTGTTTGAATATGTAATTTTCATTGTGTATGGATTTTTTCATTTTTGGGTTTATATTTGTATTTTGCATTTTGGGGTTGTTTTTTTCATTGATCAGATTGTGGTTTTTGCATTTTTATTTGCTTATTTAGTGATGTACCGGAATATATTTGCATTTTGCATTTTCGGAAGCAAAATGCAAACTCAGTTTGAAAGAAACCCAGTTCAAAAGAAAAATGCAAACTCAGTTTGAAAGAAACCCAGTTCAAAATGCATTTTTCGGAAGTAAAATGTTTTTTTTTTGGGTTGTATTTTTCATCGATTCAGATTTCTGCATCTCCATGACCTGCATTTTTGATTTTGCATTTTTGGATTTTTTGCATTTTGCATTATGGAATGAAACCCAGTTCAAAAATGTAAACATTGCATTTTCAAAAAAAAAAGTTTCAAAAATATATCAAGCCTGGTTTAGTTTGAAAGAGGACGAAAAACTAAATCAATGATATAATTTTCTTGCTTAAACTCAAAAAAAAAAAACGAACGAGTTATGATCATTTAAAGATTCAGGGGTTTTTTTTCAAAAATCTTGTTGCCTGGAGTTTTGTAGGAGGCGCGTGTATGTGTAATTTGTTTCTATCTTTCAATTTTACCCCTCGGTCAAATTGTCAAATGTCACCACCAGAAGTGATTCTTTAGGTTCTATGTTTAGAGATAGTTTTATATGTATCCTTACCATATATATATATATATATATATATATATATATATATATATATATATATATATATATATATATATATATATAGGCAAAACTTTATTTGAGAACCATTTTTATAGCGAGAAATACGAGAATTAATATGAGCCGTTCAATTCTCCCTCCTTCAATGTCATCACCCACCGATGAATTCATCTCATGCACTCTGTCACACTTGATCCCCCCTCCCCCCGGTTCAACATCTATGAATTTTACTTATTAAATGAACGACTAAGATTGGTTCTCACAAGACTCATATATATAGGATTACAGGGGAAGGTTCAAAGGATGTTTTCGTAAAAGAACTTCGAGAACTAATCTTAGCGTTGATTTGATAACTAAAACTCCTGGATGTAAAGCGTGGGGGTATCAAGTGTGGCGAGGTGCATGTGATAAATTCATGGGTGGGTGATGGCATTAAAAGAGGTGGAATTTGACGGCTTAATTTGATTCTCACAGTTCTCGTACGAAAAACAGTTCTCGTTTAAACTTCTACACCTGATTGATACACTGATCCAAAGATCTGCAATTGTTGTTACAATTTTCAAATAAGCAAGGTTGCCTTAATTAATAATGTCAGGATCATGGAGATTTGTTACCATTCATAAGAAAATAATAATGTTGCATATTTAATTAAAAAATTTAATTAATTTATCAGTATCAAAATCTAAAATCTACCTAATAAATAAATGAATGTTTCTATCGGAATACATTATGACTTGCCTAAATTAATAATACTAGGATCATGAAGATTTGTTATTTAATAACAATATTTATCTTACCGTTAAAAATCATCATTCATTAATGCACACGTTAGTTTATGAATACCAGTATACCGGTATGGCGGTATACCCATCCTTTATTTGCTTACTAAATGGACCCACCCCTAATATTCTTCCAGCCCAATTGGACCCGTTTGATTTAAGTTTAGGTTTTCTTTCAACCCCAATTAACCCTATTATAAGAGTTCTCAACCCAAAAAGGCCCGTATATTAACCTTTTCCGACCCAAATTAACCCAAACTTTAATTTATGGGCCATATTTTCCAGCTCTACCTGCAATCATCGCTTCATCACCGACCAGGGTTCTAAAAAACGCGTTATGGCGGCGCCAAGACGTGAGGCGCGACTCCAACGTTAAAAAATAGCTCTTGGAAGTGAGGTTAGGCGTGGTGTAAGACAAGGCGGTATAAGGCGCATTTTTGCGCACCAAATGGCGAGTTTTTTAAGGCGTGGCGCACAAAAAACATTTTTTTTAAAAAATTTTGACTTTTTTTATATACATTTTGCGATTGCGTGTATTGAACTTCTATAAATTTGTATTTTGTAATTTATATATGTTACCTTGCCCCTAATTTGTGCAACTTTATGTGATTTGTATATTAATAATGATAAATTTGATATAAATATTTATAAAATATATACAAAAGTGTCGCCTTAAAAAACGTCATGGCTCGTCATATCTCCTAAAGCTTGAGGCTTGACCTCGCCGCCACGCCACGCCTTATGTTATTTGGACCCGTTTGATTTAAGTTTAGGTTTTCTTTCAACCCCAATTAACCCTATTATAAGAGTTCTCAACCCAAAAAGGCCCGTATATTAACCTTTTCCGACCCAAATTAACCCAAACTTTAATTTATGGGCCATATTTTCCAGCTCTACCTGCAACCATCGCTTCATCACCGACCATGGTTCTAAAAAACGCGTCATGGCGGCGCTATGGCGGCGCCAAGACGTGAGGTACGACTCCAACGTTAAAAAATAGCCCTTGGAAGTGATGTTAGGCGTGGCGTAAGACAAGGCGGTATAAGGCGCGTTTTTGCGCACCAAATGACGAGTTTTTTAAGGCGTGGCGCACAAAAAACATTTTTTTTTTTAAAATTGACTTTTTTATATACATTTTGCGATTGCGTGTATTGAACTTCTATAAATTTGTATTTTGTAATTTATATATGTTACCTTGCCCCTAATTTGTGCAACTTTATGTGATTTGTATATTAATAATGATAAATTTGATATAAATATTTATAAAATATATACAAAATGTCGCCTTAAAAAACGTCATGGCTCGTCATATCTCCTAAAGCTTGAGGCTTGACCTCGCCGCCACGCCACGCCTTACGTTATTTGGAACCATGTCGCCGACACACAATGTAACCATATATCGATCTTTCGTCTTCTTTCTACAGCCGCTTGTCCGCTTATCTCGTCTTTGCCGGTGTCATTGCTCTCTAACCACCATTTTCTGTTCTGGTTTGCTGGCAAGAACAACCCCTTGCCTTCAATCATTTTTTGAAGACCTGGAAACTCGAGTTTCTGTTCCCGACCGCTGGTGACAACTCCCACTTGATTAAGTTCTGTTGTTGTTAATGATTTGTGAATCATATATCAATGAATTCAGAAGAACTTGTTACTGCATTTTGAGTTTATAAAATCAGAAACAAAATTGGTGAGGAACAACATTTTATTATGGTTTTGCATTTTTATTTTTTGTTTTGGTGTTTCATTTTGATGAGTTTTGTTTAGAAGTTTAGGGTTTTTTTTTCTTGTAGCGTGGTATTCTAAAATGCATATATATGAACTTTTTGCGGTGCATGGTCATTTTTATTGTTGATGAATGTATTTTAGTTGCTTGACATATATAAATGCAGATATATGAATATACAATGTAGTTTGTATGTATGCATTTAGTTCGAACATTTCAACATTTTTTGGGTTCTTGAATGGAAATGGACAAAGCATGTGTAGTTCTTCGGATTCTTTTTTATACTTTGAATGCATATGCGTCTTCGGAAAAAGGCATGCATTTTCGTCCATGCATTTTGGATTGTTGTACAAAACTATGTCAAGATTGGTCATGATATATTCTTGATATAAAGAGAGTGAAAAACTGAATATAATGGAATAATGTTTTAGTAAAAAAATTCTAAACATGAGTAACATAGAAGGATTAGTGGTTTTTTTTTAAAAAAAGAAAATGATGTCTGGAAATTTAATACGAAGGCTGGATGTTTAAAATAGTTGAATCGTCTTCTTTGTCCTTTTCTCCAATGCCATGTGTCATTATCATACATTTTTTTAAGTAATTTGATTAAGTTTCATTGATCCATAATATATATATATATATATATATTGTGTGTGTGTGAGGGTTCATACGAGAAGTGTTTTTATTGCGAGAAGTGCGAGAAACAATTTCAGTCATTGATTTTGTGGTTCACATTAATCATATTTAATATTTTTATTTAATTTATATGAGTAAATTAGTAAACAAAAATATTTTCTCTCTTCTCTCTCAAATTAACTTCTCTCTCTATTTAAACTTTTTCGAGTTTTAGAATTTAGATTAATTTACTATTAATACGATGTTCACTACTAAAAACAACCTACAATTTACAAGTTAAACTTAATGGAAACAATATTCATTAGTGCACACATCTACTCCCAACTTATCAAAACCATTAATAAACTTTTTAAATTATAATTCGAAATTCACTATTGAGCATGTTAAATCATAATACCATCTTTTTGGAAGTTCTTTTTTCTGTGTTCATTAACCAAACATAGAAAAATTTAAAACTTTGATATTACTAATAATTATGTTCAACCATGAAAAAATTTAAAACTTTGATATTACTAATAATTATGTTCAACCATGAACAGAAAAAGAAATTATACTTATAGAAAAAAAAAAACATTACCCGTATTTCAAAATTTACTAATAAACAATAGAAAAACCAAACTAAAATGTTACATTAAACTAAGTTTCTTTTATTCATTATTCTAAACAATATAATTGCATTTCCTAATAATAAAAAACATTAACTCAAAATTTGTTTTAAAAACGATCAGCTCTAGAAAACGACTTTAGATCATCAACATTGTAATTTCTCAATCATGCAGCAATGAACTTAATATTATAATCAAGAATTAAAACAAATCTAACTTAAAATAGAACTATTCAAAAATTCAATATGTAAATAAGGAACCACGGATTGTAAAATAAAACCACAAGCTTGTTCATATTGCCGTCGTTGTGTAGCAAGAAAGAGGAGTGGCAACGGTTGAAAGCTTGTTGATTTTACGATCGAGAGGGAAAATCACTTGATTAATCACTTGTTGTTTAGTAATAAAGAGGTGCTTGTTAATTTTCCGATCAACTGTTGCAACCTGTTGACTTTCCGATTGACGGTTGCTTCCTCTTCTTGTGATGGTTCTTGGTGAGCGGTGCTAGGCACCAGATGCTGTGGGTTGCTTGTCGGTAGAAGCTTTAACATCAGATCATGTGCAACAGTCGTCGACTAGTACAGGGGACGAAACTATGGGCTACTCGTCAATCGGCGACGGGTGACGCACATTTAGTACAGGAATTATCATTTAGACCGGTTAAAAAGGTTATATAGACCGGTTTTCTTAGATAGCAGGTGTTTATAGACCACACATGCTACCTCCTCTCGGAATCATATTAAGACCGGTTTAAAACCGGTCTTTAAAAGGTGTTTATAGACCGGTTTTCATGCTATTAAGACCGGTTTAAAACCGGTTGTTTATAGACCGGTTTCATTTTCATGCTAGCTCCCCCTCTTTTACACTATCGACACCGGTTACGTTACTCTTTTTTTAAGACCTATATTTTGTCATCTAGACCGGTTTTTAGTGGTTTTATTAAGAACTAGTTTTAATATACTATTTATTTAGAATTAAAAATCATATGAATGGTGGTCATAAACAACGGTTTCTATATGTATTTTTTTAGTTTTTGCATTTTGGGACAATACCTTTTTTTTAATTTACAATACAACACCACAAATTACACCAAATAGCATTATAATATGAAAACAAAACTTAAATATAATTTTACATATCAAAAATTAAAAGTTAGAACTGATATCAGATATCATCACATTAAAGTTGCATCATGACAAATGATATGTACTCAATTTACAACTAATAAGAATAAGAACAGAGTAATTTTTCGTGAAATTACTTGGTATTAGTGTGTTAGATTCAAACTTCAACTCTGTAATCTTCATGTTCGCGTAACATCAAAAATAGCTACCTTCCCAAATACTCACTCCGAATCTCTCTTTCAATTCCTGTTCATCGTCCTTAATCTTCCTTGCAATTAGCTTTAGAGACTCTCGAAAACATAGTTTTAATTAGCGTCTAGTTAGTCGAGACATAAAAATTAATAATGACTAAAAATAAATATATTAATATTAGAATCTTCTAGTATAAACTACTAAAAGACCACCACAAAAGACATTAAAAACACACACCATGGCTATAGCAATAAGTCAAAGAAATTCAGTATAATAACACACATCGTACAAATGAAAAACCAACACAAACACTTGTTAAAAAATAAGTTGGATATCCAAGTTTTACACAAGTAGATTAAGTAAACATACCTGGTCAATATCGCATACCGTATGCCATATATTAACAATGGCATTCAATTTTTTCTTGGTAAAAGCCTTCATACTAGTCCAAGGATTCATATATATACTTTCACTAATGATATATTTGTATATAAATTTTAAAATTCAAAAAGGACAATACTTGCTTTAGCAGGGAATTCATATATGTACTCCATAACAAAATCATATTAAAATCTCATCATGTAGTATCCACATTCCCAACCATCATTTTGTTTATTGCACTGCTTGTTAGTGGAACAAATAAATACATATAAACACTTATCTAAATCAGTGAAATTATACATAATACTGATTTACCTTAAGTAGTCTCCATTTCACACCACTACCAAGCACCCTGAAAATACGCACGGTTAGGAGATACAGTTACACTTAAAATATGCTAGGAATTATAGGTAATACTTACTCGATCAAGCAACTTGTGAATTTGTATTGCTTCTCTGATTTTGCACCAGTTTTGTTGAGGGAGTCGAAAATATATATAGTTCCTTGTTTTTTGTGTATGACATACAAAACCCAATGTTGGCTGATAATTTGAAAAAAAAAATTAGTAATTACAATAATCATGCTTTATAAATAAACAGAACTAGTACCTTTGAAAATATGCACCAAGAAAAAACTCAACGTTAGCGTTCCTTTCATCATTTAAGACATCCCTTAAATAAGTTAACACTAATTCTCGATCATTCGTGATATATACATCACAAATAATGTTAGGCATCAAGAAAAACGCCCTCTCCTTAGCTACCAAATCCATGTTTTGGTAAAGCGCCCTAAAACCATAACACAACATAATAGTAAAATGTTTATTAGTAAAATTACAAGAAAGACAAGTAAACCATAACAATATCTATTTAAACTTACCACTCGAACCAAGTAATGACTTCCATATCTAGCCAATTATTTGTCCACAAGTAATACACATCACGGGCGTCAACAATGATATTAACCTCTTGATCCTTTATCCCAAAGATCTCATCCATAGGAGTAACTATTATCACATAAGGTGAAGTAGGATCATACCAAAGCATCCATTTTCTATATCCTTCAAATAAAGACCGTCCTCTTTCAACTAAATTATCATGCAATCTTAGCAATTTATAAGACATTTCTCTTTTTCTCTCTTTTTCATCTTTATCGCTTTTATTTTTCTTTTCTAGTGCATCTTTTGTTTTCTCTTCTTCCTTTTTTTCTTGTCTCTTCCTTTCCTAAACAACAAAAACTATTAAGTAATTACCACAAATGCAATTCTAACAACCAATGTGAAGCAATAAAAAGACAATAAGATATTATAGACTTTTATGACACTCGTAGATTTAGACATGGAAGAAGGGCGAGTCACCGTTTGATTGGGGGTGGTTACTGTCTTCTTAATCACGCGGATACGTGGCACAGGCCACTGAATAAAACAACCCGTTGTTTGACCTAATGTCACCATCTCTTCACCAACAGGCACAGATAGTTTGAAGTCTACGTACTTGTCATAAACAAAATCTATAGACACCTTCATGTAAAATGGTAGTATAGGAGAACCATGAAGTACACTATCTTTTGTCGGATGCACCATGCCCCGAGCAATCTCATTTTTATAATCTTCACCCTGTGGCTCAAACAAAGCAACCTGTCGTGGCTCCTATAAAACATGAACATGTAGAATTTATTAGTCGATGTGAGAATTTTATGTAACATGTAATAACTAGATTATATACCGTAATATCTTGTAGTCGTTGTAGCTTTGGTTGTTGCTGAGTTTGCAACGGCTATCGATTGATTTGAGGCATCGGAAATGGATTGTTTTGACCCTTTCTACTCTCTGCAAGATCATTCTGTAAAACTCTAATTTGTTCCTCCATCTTCTTCAACTTGTCTTGATGTTGCTTCTCCTTTTATAGATTATCAGCTTCTTGTTGTTTCCGTTGTTCTTCTAATGCCTCTTTTAGTTGTTCATCAAATAACCTTTTCACTTCTTCTCGATCAATTTTGCTCATTTTTTTTCAGAGTCGACAAAGAGTTGTTGAAATTGATTATGATATTTGTCATCAATACCATCCTCTAAATCATGCAACATTTCATCTAAATTGTCATCATCGTTAATATGCAAATCATTTTCATCTAGATTGTCATCATCGTTAATATGCGAATCATCGTAACCATCTTCATTATATTCTGGAACAGATTCGTTACAACCATCTAGTGGTTCGCCATGCCAACACCAACGCGTATACCCTTTCACAAACCCGTCTACTATTAAATGATATCTGATTTTATCAATATCACCAAAGCACTCGATATTTTTACACTTTTGACAAGGACAATTAATTATAGATCTTCTCCTTTTCACTTGATCATGTTGAGCAACTTTTATGAATTCGGATAACCTTGTCATAAACTCATTGGTACAACACGGTATCTAATACATCCTGTTAGAACCTAGAGGGGGGGTGAATAGGTTCTTTAACTTAGTTTACCAATTTTTACACTTATAAAATTTGTAAGTTGTGTTAAAAATATTTTTCTTGAAGTTTATAACACAACAAATATATATACTTGAAATAAAGAGAATAAGGGTAGAGAGATATCACCAATTAGTAGACAAGAGATTTATAGTGGTTCATGCAAGTGTTAACAAACTTGCACTACATCCACTCCTTGGCCTCACTCACCAAGAGTTTGCTCCACTAGCTTCTCTCTTTGAAGGTAGAGATAAACCTTTTACACTTCTCTTTTTCACTTGCAAGAATTAACACTTCAAACTTGCAAGTAAGGTAAAGATAACCTTGCTTCACTCTAATTCTATAGGCTAGAGTTGATCCTTACTTCTCTCTAATTTGAAAGGCTAGAGTTGATCCTTACACTATTACAAAATATATAGAAAGATGATGTAGTGTTTAAGCTTAGAAAGCTTTGCTCTTGCTTGATTCTTGATCTTGAATGATAGATGAATTATCAAAGAATATGAGCTCACAAAATAAGAATATATGTTATGTGATTTTGCTTGTGCAAGAGATACTAAAAAATGAGGTTTGAGTTGGTTTAAATAAGGAAAAAGGTGAAAGTCCAAAAGTTGTCCAGTACCCTCATTCAACTTTCTTGTTATTTGCAATATAGACGTTGGACTTTATTTAAAACCACACTCAACTCATTTTTACCATAAAAATCAACTGAAAAGTATATGTTCAAAAGGTTGGTTGATCCCATACTCTTAAAGTTTGAATTTAAACACATATATGGAAGTTTGGAAACCAATACACAAAGCATGTTGGAATTTTACCCCTTTGGGAGATTCCTTTGCTAATTATGGTGGTGTATTGTTTCAAAGTAGGATTGTGTTTGTTATTTGCTTAAAATAGGAAGTCTTAGATTTAATCAACCAACACAATTGAGTTTTATAAAATCTTTGTCATTTTTATAAAGTTTTTATAAAAATAATTTTATAAAAACATAAACTAATTTAATTATTTTATTTGTAAGCTCATATAATTCGAACTCTTGTTTGTAAATATCTTTGTCATCGGCTTTGAAGATGTCATCTTCACTTGTTGAGTACGAGTTCGGTTGACTTGAAGAAGAACAACATTTAAGAGTTGTGAGCTGAGCAGCGACGGTTGATTCACGGTCGACCGTGGTATCGACCGTGAATGTTGATTTATCTTGATTTCTTCTTTTCTTGTTGAATTGAAGTCTTCAATTATTTGTTCTTCACTTGATCATTAATTTTAGGTTTGGTGATCTTTAAAGAATGTAGCATATGAACATATGAATAAATTTGATAAGCAATAATATTACTTGTTCATATTTTTATCATCATCAAAATAAGGAGTGCATTTCTTAATGTGTGACCATGTATGCACTAACAATCTCCCCCTTTTTTATGATGACAAAATATGCAACATTTAATTAATATTGCTACACAAATGTATTCATGTTAACAATGTTGCACATCTACATTCTTCTCCCCCTTTTGTCGAATCAAAAAGGAACATTCTTCTCCCCTATTGATCTAGCACAAAAAGGAACATTCTTCTCCCCCTTTTGTGATGAAGCTCCCCCTTGATCAAAGCCCCCCCTTGATTTATGATCCCTTTGCTCTAGCCCTTGACAAAAGATAGACAAAACAAAACACAAATGCAAGATATACAAAAATATATGCATAAACTCAAGTAGGAAGCATGAGAGATTTATGCATCATTATCTTGTATTTATACTAATGATAGGAAGTGAGGGTGTGAACAAATATATATGAAATATTCTTTTTCGTTGGTGACTCCCTCTTAAAATATGCAAATTAAGTTAGGGACAATCAAAATCCACAATCATAATCATAAGTTAAATATAAAGAATTTCTTAGCTCAAGATTGTGGAGATTATTTCAATATTAGTTTAGTCATTTCTAATTGATATTTATTCATATACATTATGTAGCAAGTAAAGGTTTAAACATTGTTTGGACCATAATCTTATAGATCAACCTTTGTTTATACATTCATGAGTATTCTAATGCATGTAGGCCTACTTATGATTTTAATCAAGTAAGTGACCAATGTGTGCACAAAATTGACAATTGTTTTGATTTTATGTAAGAAGCACATGATGTCATTTATGTATAATATCTTGATCTTCAAAGAATAATTCATTGTATATTTAGATCAACATATTATGACACATTTGATATAGAATTGATATTTTCAAGATTACAATCAACATCGATATGTATATATCTTAAGTATTACATATTTTAAGTTAATTCTATACCTACGTATACACACAAAAATATACTCACATTATTATAGCAACACAAAAGTTTTCTAATTTCAAGCAAGTCAAACAAAGATTTAGTAATTACATGTTTGGTTCATGATAACTTAGGTTTATCTTCTTTTGATAGATAAAATAGGCTTAAGTATAAGTTTACTTGTTCTTTTATCTTATATTCAAATTTGTTTTTCCATTTATGTGTATTATATATTCAACAAGATTAAGATGAAAAGTGTTCTTATGAGTACAAAAAGCGTGCAATACATATACTATAATCATTATTTATGCACGTATACCTCATAGATTCATGTGTCAAGTGATAATCCAATTAAGTATGTGACACATGAGATTAGTCATTTAAGTATATAGGCATACTCAAGCATATATCAAGATGACAAATAATATGATTTCTTATATGAGGCATAACTTGTCATCTATTTTAACTATCTTGATTACAAAGAGTAATTCATTAAGTACCATGACAAGATAGTAAGAGAGAACCACTTGCAACAATTAATATGTTAATTTATATTTCTTCACCATGTAATCATCTTCATATATCTTTCATCACAAACTTATTTCAAATACTCTTTTGATAATGATCTTATATGAAAAGTACATCCATAAGATATCTTGACCATAATTCATTACATGATAATTATTCAACACTTGATGAGCATGAATGACATATCATAATGTTACATATGTTTAGTGATATTTAATGTAAGAATCACATATGTAATTTGATAACATTAAGAACAAGGATATGTCAAACATGAACCAAAGTATTATCATTTAGCGTGTATTGTTATTTTGGTAACATATCTTGTTGATGTAAATAGGATATCAAGAGCATCACATATAAGTTGCATACAAGTATTTTACCTTTTCAAACCATGTAAGATATAGAATTTAGGCATAAGGTTTGTGTAAATTATTTTTATTTCTCCATGTATGCAATTACTTAATGAGCTCTTATAAAAGTAACACATGAAATGTTTGACTAAAATGGTTTTTCAAACTCTTATGTCATAACTCAACTTTTAGTTTGTGATTACTTTGAATTGTGAAGTGTATAAGATATAAGCAAGTTCTTATTTATTTAATGTAATCTTATCTTAACTTCATAATAATCATTTTATGACTTTGCAAGTTTAATTAGTTTATCACTTTTACTAATAGTCTTAACTTTTTGAATTAAGTTCTTAGAATTTGAGCCCAAGACAAGATATTCAAACTTTAACATCATAGGGAGTTGCATGTTAGCATATTGTTGCACTAAACCAAGGTAATATAATTTATTTAATGCACAAAGGTTTAGGCATAGCATTTTAGTACCATAAACATGCTTTTATTCATTTGTTTACGATGTTGTTCAGAAAGTTTGTATAAGTTCTCAAAGTAATAGGTGATGAAGTGATGATGATTCATTTTATTTGAAACACATATGTGAATGTAAACTTAACATGTATGTGTATACCTATTTGGTTCATGTATCCTAAATGTTTTAAGATTTCGGAAGACAATTGAATCACTTATGTTGCATTGATGTATGTTTAGTATTAAGCAAGAGTAAACCTATGTATAATGTGTGCATAAATAGTGTGTGTGTGTCCTAAATGTGAGATATTGTTGAAAATGATGAATCAAGTGTATACTAATGTTATTTAGCATATTTAAAGAGTAATGTCAATTGAGATAACAAACTCTATACTAATATGTCCAAACATTGTGCGTGTCCTAAATGTGAGAAGATTTTAGCAAAATAGTGCATCATGTGATTACTAAGCTTAGTTATACTATAATAGATGTAAATAAAATTAAGTTGCGAATTAAAAATCAAAAACTAAAAAGTTTGAAAAATTTCCAGCAAGTTCACGGTTTTACCACGGTATCAGCCGTGGTTCGACCGTGAGTCTGCTATTCAGTTTTTTTTTTTTTTAATTTTCATAAGTTTAATACATACAACCCACATCCGCATTTCATACCCACATTCCAAATAATAACCCTACAACCCACATGCATACTCAAGTATTCAAGATTTATCTCCAAAAAAATTTCAACTATAGCAAAACAAATCCTAAAATCACATGAGATTTTGTGCAAAAATGATATCCTAAAGAGAAGGAGAGCAAGATTTGTGAAGAAATATACCTTTGAAGGTGAAGATTTCATGATTTTGGAAGGTAACCCGAGAGGAATTCGATGAACTCGAAATGGAAAAGAAAATGACGAAATCTTGAGTTTCCACCGTAGATATTTCGTTTGTAGCTTCAATCTTCAGGTAAATCTTGAATTTGTTTGAAGTTTTGGTTGTAAAAATCGCAAATCTTGAGCTTAAAAATCGTTAATGGCGGCTAGGGTTTTGAGAGAGAGATGGAAGTGATAAAGTGAAGGAGAGAGAAAGAAAAGTGGCCTCCTAGGGTTAAAACTCGTTTTTGTTCCTACGGTCGATACACGGTCGACCGTATGTCGACCGCGTGTTCCTTTATCAATTTTGTACATTATGGACAGTAAGCCCACGGTTGATACGCGATTTCGACCGTGATTCGACCGTGAACCCTTTGGGCATCAATTTTGAAATTTTCACATAATCATGCATATTCTTCTAAGGCATATGCTCCATCATTCCTAAACCAAATCTTATTGCATTACCTACTTCTTTCTTAAGTGGTTTAGTATTTATGTCCGCAACTATGATTTATCAAAGTAAGTTGTCTTAATTTTTGATATGATATCTTTTCAATTCTAAGACAATATTACTTATGATAAAATCTAATTTTGTTCTTTAATCACTTAAACCCAATCAAAGTATATGACAATGAAATTCATGGGTTTGAAGCAAGCCATCAATTTTTGACAAATAATTTATTATTTGAGCATATATTTCCATATATATGAATATATAACACATATTTTCAAAAACTTTTAGTCAAAAACATGTTTAGTGAGAAATACAAGTATTGCATATACTTATTTAAGACAATGTGATGAACATAAGCATGGTATATCCAATTTTGAAATATTGTTCATCAATATGCAACTTTAATCTTTAAGCACAATATTTCTCACATTCAAAAGCAAATACTCTTGTTTAGATGTAGATTTAACATTCTAACTTTATGAAACCATACATCTAGAATTATTAATCAACTATCAATTTTCTCAAATTTGTTATTTAATTATTTCAAGATAGTTTAATGTTTGTCTTGCCTATATCAAGAAGGACTTCAAGTTAAATTTGTATGATTTAGAGCACAAGTCCAAATGATATGAGTATACTTAATATGTCATTATAGCACCGCATATTTCAACTTTGTAACTCAATCAAAAAGCATTTCACATGAGTGTGGATTGAGCTTTGCAAGACATTCAAGAATATGATAAGTATTTTTAAGTCTTCTACATTACTAATAAAATACTAGTCATTTAAGATTAAGTTTTTATATCAATACTTTTCGATTTTCATGACATATTTAAATGATTATTTTCACACACATTTTTATTAGAATATCTTAGGAAAATTTTCAATTGTTACACATATAAATGAAGTCTTGGTAATATGTATCTACTTGAATGATCATCAAAACTTCAAATTAAAATGATGTGTTTTATAAAGTTTCCAAGTCCAAGTAGTTCCTAAGATATCATCATAATATTCTTAGTACAAAGTGTGATTTTAAACCATTTTAATGATTCATGAAAATATTTGATAAGACATTTCATGACATATAACATATTGTCTTTTATTAATGTTTTTGCTACCCTTGACTTGTTTTTATAGATAACCAAGTTTATGTGAAGATTTATATACCATAAACACACTTAGACATTTCAAGTAGCTTCACATATGTTCTCATGACACTTTCAACACATAGATTTCAACATATAAACCTTTGAGAAGTGTAAGAGAAACTTATCTTGATTGTGTTTCACAAGTGTTGTTCAAAGCATTATCCTTGATGATTTGTTATCCAAGTCTTTCATCCACACAATATTTCAAGTTGCATCATGAATAATATTCAACATCCAATGCAAGCTACAACTCAAACATATTTCATATATGTGGTACCCATCTTTTCATGGGTCCAGGATTGTTAGCATCAAACACACCTATTTTAATCCACCTTTGTGTTATCTTGCAACCTTTATGATACCAAGTATTCATGTAGGTAATAGGTTTATGATAACATTTTGATCTTTGAATCACCTTTGATCTAGATCTCTTAAAACTAAGTTCATGCCTTGAGGTTGGAGTATAAGAATTCATCATTTGTTTATTACCTGCAACCTTAGGCATATACATGGAAGAACTAGATTCAATATTGCATTTTCCAAAATTTTGAAAATTCTAGTGTGCCGACGGTCGATGCACGGTATCGACCGTGGATCGACCGTGAAGCTTCTGGATTTTTTCTTTTGCTCTTTCTTCCATATACATGCTTGGTTCTAATAGGTTTGTTGATATGTTACTTGTTTTAATTAAAAACTCAAGACTTCCCTTGTCACTTGATGGTTGTTGAACTCTAACATTCTCTTCTTTAAAATCATCATAAGAAGTAGAGCAACCTTGTGACATAAAATTGGATTCTCTCAACTCAACAATTTTCTTAATCAATAGTTCATTAAGAGCTTTAAGATTAAGATTATCACTTTCAATATTTTTCAAATCATTGGTCTTGGTAATGAGCTTTGAATTAATATCAAGTAACATATCATATCTATCTTTTAGCTCATCATAAAGATTATGTGAGCTATCTTTACTACTAGAACATACCTCATTTTCTTCAAAATCTATGAAGCAAGCAAGCTCTTTTGATGTCTCTTTTTCTTCATTTCTTCTTGCTTCAAGCTCCTCAAGTTTACCTATATCCTTCCATAATCTCTTGCCACAAGTGTAAGAACACATATATTCATATTTACTTTCCTTAAGAGATTTATGAATAAATGTCAATATTTGTTTATTTAGTGACTCTTTTTCAAGCTCATTTCCATCAAAATCACTTTCAATAAAATCACCCATGTTATAATTTATTGATCTCAAGAAAGTCATCATGTAGGTTTTCCAACCTAAAAGTGTATAATCAATAAACATGGGTAAAGTAGCCATATAAACCCCCAAACTTAGGTTATCATTTAAATCCATGGATCTAACTTAATATTTTTGTAACAAAATGTTTTCTTAAAGATTTACAAATCAAGTTGTATCACAAAACAATTTTTACAAAAATCTTAGAGCGACTTACTCTGATACCAATTGTTAGAACCTAGAGGGGGGGTGAATAGGTTCTTTAACTTAGTTTACCAATTTTTACACTTATAAAATTTGTAAGTTGTGTTAAAAATATTTTTCTTGAAGTTTATAACACAACAAATATATATACTTGAAATAAAGAGAATAAGGGTAGAGAGATATCACCAATTAGTAGACAAGAGATTTATAGTGGTTCATGCAAGTGTTAACAAACTTGCACTACATCCACTCCTTGGCATCACCCACCAAGAGTTTGCTCCACTAGCTTCTCTCTTTGAAGGTAGAGATAAACCTTTTACACTTCTCTTTTTCACTTGCAAGAATTTACACTTCAAACTTGCAAGTAAGGTAAAGATAACCTTGCTTCACTCTAATTCTATAGGCTAGAGTTGATCCTTACTTCTCTCTAATTCTAAAGGCTAGAGATGATCCTTACTTCACTCTAATTTGAAAGGCTAGAGTTAATCCTTACACTATTACATAATATATAGAAAGATGATGTAGTGTTTAAGCTTTGAAAGCTTTGCTCTTGCTTGATTATTGCACTGCTTGTTAGTGGAACAAATAAATACATATAAACATTTATCTAAATCAGTGAAAATATACATAATACTGATTTACCTTAAGTAGTCTCCATTTCACACCACTACCAAGCACCCTGAAAATACGCACGGTTAGGAGATACAGTTACACTTAAAATATGCTAGGAATTATAAGTAATACTTACTCGATCAAGCAACTTGTGAATTTGTATTGCTTCTCTGATTTTGCACCAGTTTTGTTGAGGGAGTCGAAAATATATATAGTTCCTTGTTTTTTGTGTATGACATACAAAACCCAATGTTGGCTGATAATTTGAAAAAAAAAATTAGTAATTACAATAATCATGCTTTATAAATAAACAAAACTAGTACCTTTGAAAATATGCACCAAGAAAAAACTCAACGTTAGCGTTCCTTTCATCATTTAAGACATCCCTTAAATAAGTTAACACTAATTCTCGATCATTCGTGATATATACATCACAAATAATGTTAGGCATCAAGAAAAACGCCCTCTCCTTAGCTACCAAATCCATGTTTTGGTAAAGCGCCCTAAAACCATAACACAACATAATAGTAAAATGTTTATTAGTAAAATTACAAGAAAGACAAGTAAACCATAACAATATCTATTTAAACTTACCACTCGAACCAAGTAATGACTTCCATATCTAGCCAATTATTTGTCCACAAGTAATACACATCACGGGCGTCAACAATGATATTAACCTCTTGATCCTTTATCCCAAAGATCTCATCCATAGGAGTAACTATTATCACATAAGGTGAAGTAGGATCATACCAAAGCATCCATTTTCTATATCCTTCAAATAAAGACCGTCCTCTTTCAACTAAATTATCATGCAATCTTAGCAATTTATAAGACATTTCTCTTTTTCTCTCTTTTTCATCTTTATCGCTTTTATTTTTCTTTTCTAGTGCATCTTTTGTTTTCTCTTCTTCCTTTTTTTCTTGTCTCTTCCTTTCCTAAACAACAAAAACTATTAAGTAATTACCACAAACGCAATTCTAACAACCAATGTGAAGCAATAAAAAGACAATAAGATATTATAGACTTTTATGACACTCGTAGATTTAGACATGGAAGAAGGCCGAGTCACCGTTTGATTGGGGGTGGTTACTGTCTTCTTAATCACGCGGATACGTGGCACAGGCCACTGAATAAAACAACCAGTTGTTTGACCTAATGTCACCATCTCTTCACCAACAGGCACAGATAGTTTGAAGTCTACGTACTTGTCATAAACAAAATCTATAGACACCTTCATGTAAAATGGTAGTATAGGAGAACCATGAAGTACACTATCTTTTGTCGGATGCACCATGCCCCGAGCAATCTCATTTTTATAATCTTCACCCTGTGGCTCAAACAAAGCAACCTGTCGTGGCTCCTATAAAACATGAACATGTAGAATTTATTAGTCGATGTGAGAATTTTATGTAACATGTAATAACTAGATTATATACCGTAATATCTTGTAGTCGTTGTAGCTTTGGTTGTTGCTGAGTTTGCAACGGCTATCGATTGATTTGAGGCATCGGAAATGGATTGTTTTGACCCTTTCTACTCTCTGCAAGATCATTCTGTAAAACTCTAATTTGTTCCTCCATCTTCTTCAACTTGTCTTGATGTTGCTTCTCCTTTTATAGATTATCAGCTTCTTGTTGTTTCCGTTGTTCTTCTAATGCCTCTTTTAGTTGTTCATCAAATAACCTTTTCACTTCTTCTCGATCAATTTTGCTCATTTTTTTTCAGAGTCGACAAAGAGTTGTTGAAATTGATTATGATATTTGTCATCAATACCATCCTCTAAATCATGCAACATTTCATCTAAATTGTCATCATCGTTAATATGCAAATCATTTTCATCTAGATTGTCATCATCGTTAATATGCGAATCATCGTAACCATCTTCATTATATTCTGGAACAGATTCGTTACAACCATCTAGTGGTTCGCCATGCCAACACCAACGCGTATACCCTTTCACAAACCCGTCTACTATTAAATGATATCTGATTTTATCAATATCACCAAAGCACTCGATATTTTTACACTTTTGACAAGGACAATTAATTATAGATCTTCTCCTTTTCACTTGATCATGTTGAGCAACTTTTATGAATTCGGATAACCTTGTCATAAACTCATTGGTACAACACGGTATCTAATACATCCTGTTAGAACCTAGAGGGGGGGTGAATAGGTTCTTTAACTTAGTTTACCAATTTTTACACTTATAAAATTTGTAAGTTGTGTTAAAAATATTTTTCTTGAAGTTTATAACACAACAAATATATATACTTGAAATAAAGAGAATAAGGGTAGAGAGATATCACCAATTAGTAGACAAGAGATTTATAGTGGTTCATGCAAGTGTTAACAAACTTGCACTACATCCACTCCTTGGCCTCACTCACCAAGAGTTTGCTCCACTAGCTTCTCTCTTTGAAGGTAGAGATAAACCTTTTACACTTCTCTTTTTCACTTGCAAGAATTAACACTTCAAACTTGCAAGTAAGGTAAAGATAACCTTGCTTCACTCTAATTCTATAGGCTAGAGTTGATCCTTACTTCTCTCTAATTTGAAAGGCTAGAGTTGATCCTTACACTATTACAAAATATATAGAAAGATGATGTAGTGTTTAAGCTTAGAAAGCTTTGCTCTTGCTTGATTCTTGATCTTGAATGATAGATGAATTATCAAAGAATATGAGCTCACAAAATAAGAATATATGTTATGTGTTTTTGCTTGTGCAAGAGATACTAAAAAATGAGGTTTGAGTTGGTTTAAATAAGGAAAAAGGTGAAAGTCCAAAAGTTGTCCAGTACCCTCACTCAACTTTCTTGTTATTTGCAATATAGACGTTGGACTTTATTTAAAACCACACTCAACTCATTTTTACCATAAAAATCAACTGAAAAGTATATGTTCAAAAGGTTGGTTGATCCCATACTCTTAAAGTTTGAATTTAAACACATATATGGAAGTTTGGAAACCAATACACAAAGCATGTTGGAATTTTACCCCTTTGGGAGATTCCTTTGCTAATTATGGTGGTGTATTGTTTCAAAGTAGGATTGTGTTTGTTATTTGCTTAAAATAGGAAGTCTTAGATTTAATCAACCAACACAATTGAGTTTTATAAAATCTTTGTCATTTTTATAAAGTTTTTATAAAAATAATTTTATAAAAACATAAACTAATTTAATTATTTTATTTGTAAGCTCATATAATTCGAACTCTTGTTGGTAAATATCTTTGTCATCGGCTTTGAAGATGTCATCTTCACTTGTTGAGTACGAGTTCGGTTGACTTGAAGAAGAACAACATTTAAGAGTTGTGAGCTGAGCAGCGACGGTTGATTCACGGTCGACCGTGGTATCGACCGTGAATGTTGATTTATCTTGATTTCTTCTTTTCTTGTTGAATTGAAGTCTTCAATTATTTGTTCTTCACTTGATCATTAATTTTAGGTTTGTTGATCTTTAAAGAATGTAGCATATGAACATATGAATAAATTTGATAAGCAATAATATTACTTGTTCATATTTTTATCATCATCAAAATAAGGAGTGCATTTCTTAATGTGTAACCATGTATGCACTAACACGTCCATTTACTACGATCCATCTATAATTTAAAAATAAAAAGAATTGATTATATAGAAGGTGATTAGAATGATGAAGACTATACGTACATATTCTTAAAGCATAATAAGATTTGCAAAGCATATAAATTGATGAAAATGTACAGTAAAAACATAAAGAAACTAGAGAGTGGTGATTAAAAAACCATAATGTACAACCTCGATACTGATAAACGAATAGTGGAAAAAAAGGATGAACCGGTGAAACCATTTTTAGGTGGGAATACTTACCAACATAATAGGAATTAGTTTAACTAATTAAAATATAACCGAAACGTGATCAATCATATCAATATAAAAAGTTCACTTTACCCTTTTACAGTTTTTACCAGTTTATATATATAACTAAAAATAGGATATTAGGCTACACTTACCATCCTCTTAAGATGCCATGTGTAATTTTTAATATATTCTTAGTCAATTAGCAATATCCTTAATTAAATATAATAAATATAGTTGGTAATTATCCAAACTGATATTTAAAATATTGAACATTATCTGTCTATAAAATAAAATAAAAGAGTTTAAAAGACAAAAAAAATCATTCCACACGTAATTTAATAATTTCAAATTAGTTTTTAATTAAAAAAATTTATTAGCTATCATGATAATAAAGTGTAAAACGTAAATCTTTATACATTTAAATTATCACATACAAAAAAGATAAGATTATCACTACAGGATATATATAACTTTTAATTTTAATATTAAACAAGAACCAATATAAATTTAAGATAGAATTTCATATATATCCTTACAAACTTTGATAATTACATATATATCTTTCTAAACTTTAAAATTACATATATATCCTTTTACAACCTAAAATCTCTCATATATATCCAATGACTTAATTTATTTAGTTTTAACCTATTTAAAAATTAAAAAACATTTTCTTTAAATTGGTTTATATAATCTAAAAACTAATTGATATGTTATCCCAAAAACACCCTTAATCCAAATCGGAGAATCATGGGTAGATAACTTACTTGTTCGAAATTTAAAAGATAAACAAAGATGATAACCTACAAATGCGTGCAGCCCTACACCCAACGAGAGAGTGACTAAGATAATTGGAAATTCTGAATGCTTGGATTGAGGAAACGACATTGAAAACGAAGGTTGGTATGTCAATTTGAGTTTGATTATATCTTTAGGTAGTATTTAAACTCGCTGCAGAAAATTCCAGAGTTTAATTGCTTGATTGCTTGTACCTTGTGCAATATGACATGTACAATTAGGTGGAAAACTTATCTACCAGACTTGGACTTTGGCAATGACGTTCTTTGAGACACATTAGGGTTATATAAACAAATTTGCAGTTCGAAGAGATATGTTCAGGAAAGGAACATGGGTATTTTAGTAATTTAGCTAAAAACCAATTATAAAAAATATTTTCTTATTTTTAAATAGTTTAAAAATTAAAAAAATTAGGTCTTTGGTTTATATGAGAGATTAGTCTAGAAGAATATATATGTAATTTTAAATCTAGAAAGATATATATGTAATAATCAAAGTTTGTAAGGATATATATGAAATTCTCTCTAAATTTAATGTATAATGAAATAAGTAGTAATATTCTTTTTTACCTTTATAGCCGAAACTCGTATTTTTCCTTTGGCTAATTGTGTATATAGATCTTATTGTCGAACTTCTTTCTTTTTCACAAAAGCTAAGTGCTGATAAATATAGAACAAAAGAAAAAGAATATAAAGGAAGAAGTCAATATTATGCATTAGGTAATCCTATCAATATAATTATACAAATAACGAGCTCTCAAGAAACAAAACTTTATAAAGAATAAAAAAACTAATAAATACTAATATATGAATAAAACTTGTACCTTAACCTTTGTTGCATACTCAACGATTGAATCATGCTCAAATAGAAAATAAAAGGGTGTGGGCAGGTTTTGAAGAAGATTATGGAGATGGGTAGGTTTTTGAAGGAGAATATGAAGATATATATATATATATATATATATAGAGAGAGAGAGATAGAGAGAGAGAGAGAGAGGGAAGTTCCATCGAGAACAAAAAAAAATGCGAGAACTGCGAGAATCGATTTAAACCGTAAAATATCTACCAAATGCCAAGATATTAAATTATGAAAATTATACCAATATGCTTTTTAACATGACATTCATATTGCTATATTTTTTTCAACAAAAATTTTTCGTTTTTGCCAGGTTTTTTTCTATCACTATAAGGTATGTTACATATATGTAATCAGTACTTAACATATTTGTAATCAGTACTATAAGGTATGTTACATATATGTAACGAATTTTTTTTGTTGAAAAAAATATAGCAATATGGATGTCATATTAAAGAGCATATTTTTGTCGTTAATTTGGTATAATTTTTTATAATTTAATATCTTTCCGTTTGGTAGATATTTTAGTTTTAAAAAGATGGGGATTAGTTCTCGCAGTTCTCGTATTTTTTTTTGGTTCTCGATAGAACCCTCCCCGATATATATATATATATATATATATATATATATATATATATATATATATATATATATATATATATATATATATATATATAGGGTAAAGTTACACATAGAACCTAAAGAACCACTTTAGGTGATGACACGTGGCATCCCCCTCCCTTCCAACAAACTTTAAAAAAAAAAACCACTCAATCTTTAAATGATCATAATTCATTCGTTTTTAAGAATTTTAACAAAAAAAGTATATCGTTAGATTCAGTTCTTCGTCCTCTTTCAAACAAGACCAGACTTGATATATTTATGAAACTTTATTTTTTTTTTGAAAATGCAAATTTTTCAAAATTTGCATTTTACCTGGTTTCATTTGAAAATGCAAAAATGCAAAAACCGAAAATGCAAAAATCGACGATGCAAGTTATGCATATGCTTCCAAAAATGCAAATTTTGAAAACAATACTGAAAATGCAAACAAGAACTAACTGAAAATACAACCCAAAATGCAAAACAAAATTTGCATTTTCATAAAAAATTTTGAAAAATATGGCAAGAGTGGTCTTGATTGAAAGAGGATTAAAAAACTAAAATATTACTATATTTTTTTTTTTTTTAAATTCACAAAACTTAAAAAGTTATGACAATTTAAAGTTTTGGGGGGTATTTTTTATTTAAAAACGTGGGTTTGTTGGGAGGTAATTACAATTATGCCATCCTTAATCTCAACCATTGATTTTGATGATTTAATGGTCCAGATTGGTTCTATGGTTCTATGTTTAAATAATGGTTCTATATTAATCCATTTTCTATATATATATATATATATATATATATAATGTTTAAAGAGATAAGAGATATGAATCTATCATAATTTGGAAAATTGTTTACGTTAGATAAGATTTGAGACCATAAATGGCGTACATACCAGTTTATAACCGGTCTAAAAGGTCGTGTGAACCGGTCTAGAAGCTTGGGTCTTAAGGCTCACAACCGGGGTGATTTACAGACCGGTTTATAACCGATCTAAAAGGCTAAGACGAATCGACTTTCTAAAACCAGTCTTAAAGATGGCATACAGACCGGTTTATAACCGGTCTATAAAGTTGTTGATGTTTAGGCGCCAATTTTGTTGGGTTTTTAAGACCCAATTTCAAAAAACCGGTCTTGAAGATGGCATACAGACCGGTTTATAACCGGTCTATAAAGTTGCTGATGTTTAGGCGCCAATTTTGTTGGGTTTTTAAGACCCATTTTCAAAAAACCTGTCTTAAAGATGACATATAGACCGGTTTGTAACTGGTCTATAAAGTTTCTAATGTTTAGCGCCACTTTTGTTGGGTTTTTAAGACCCAATGTCGAAAAACCGGTCTTAAAGATGACCTTTTAAAACCGGTTTCATAAAAAAGGGTCTTGAACCTTGGGTCTAAATAATAATTTCTGTAGTAGATGGCGTCGAAATGAGTGCGACAGGCAGGAGCAGATGGCATATGACGGGCAGATGATTGATGACTGTCCGGTGTGACTTTTCTAACCGGCGGTGGGTAGAGAGAAGATGGCGGCGGAAGAGTGCGATTTCCGGTGTCTCTCGTTTTCTTGTGAAGAAGAAATATGCATAGTAGGGCCGGAGGATTAATTTTAAAGCTAAAAATTAGGTGGTGGTCTTATTTAGGGTATAGATTTAGTGATTACAAAATAGCCTTAATGTTTAAACTAATTACAAAATAGCCATTCTTCATCATAGCCAATTAGCCATTAATTAAATGATCCAATGGTCTTAATAGCTTCCCGTACTTCTCGCAATATAAGAACTTCTCGCATGAATCTCCCTATATATATATATATATATATATATATAGGGGAGGGTTCATGCGAAAACCACGAGAACCAATCTCGGCCGTTCCTCGGATAAGGGAAGTTATATAGATGGAGAGCGTGGAGGGATAGAGTGTGACAGGGTGCATGTGAGGAATTCATGGGTGCGCAATGACATGAAGGAGGGGGAATTGGACGGCTCAGATTGGTTCTCGCGGTTCTCGCACTAACAACGGTTCTCGCATGAACTTCTTCCTATATATATATATATATATATATATATATATATATATATATATATATATATATATATATATATATATATATATATATAGGGTGAGGTTCAAGGGAGAACCCTTTTAAATAGAGAACAGAGAGAACACGTGTAACCTTGTAATTTATTATTTCTTCTTTACGTTCATGTTCACCCATAGCTACCTAAAAGTCAACTTTACATCCTAAATCTTAAAATCAAAAATTATTTCTATAATTATTAACAATTTAAAAATTTGGATGCATTGATGCATCAAATAACACTTTTGTATGCATCGATGCATCAGGATTATATTCGAACATATTATCAAAAAAACGTGACATATTTTAAATCTATGATCAATGGAATCAAATGCCTAAATAAATTGTGACAATTTTTGAACCATCTGATCAATGAAATCAAAGTTTCAAAAGTGTTCTCTCTGTTCTCTATTTAAGAGCGTTCTCCCTTGATCCTAACACTATATATATATATATATATATATATATATATATATATATATATATATATACATATATATATATATATAAGTTCAATCGAGACTATTTTTCGTACGAGAACTGTTTGTAACATCATTTATGACTCATCAATATTGTTATCTTTGTCATTTGTATAGTTACACAACCATGAATATCTCATTGTATGCCGTCATTAATTTGTGAGACTTGATTTTCCCTAATACCCTCTTTAATGTGTCATTAATGAGCAAATAATGAATCATTAATGAGCCATCATTTGAACCCTATCTATGTATATATAACATAAATAAATGGTTAATGCAGCAAAGAAGGACAAGCCAGCAAGGTTCAAAGAAGCTTCAGAAATTCGATTTCACATTCAGAAGGGATTTCGAGTGAAATACGATGTACGATGGAAGTAGGGGAAATGTTGGGTTTTAAGATGGCAGGCTGTGAGGATGAACTGCGCAAGGCCATCTCCAAACAAGGTGACGTCGTTTTCTCTTAATGAAGATACTTTCGATAAATATTAGGGGAATAGCTTCTGATCTCAAACAAAACTAGATGAGATGGCTATATGGGGGTAACAAAATCAATTTTTTGGGTATTCAAGAGTTTTTTGCCAAGGATCCTGATGATGTTTCAATTAGATCACTTTGGGGGACTGTGGCTTTTAATTATGAGTTTGTAGAAGTCATGGGCAGATCAGGTGGTCTAATTTCTATCTCGGATAATTCATGTTTTTCGAAAATTAGGTAATACAAAGATCCTAATTTCTTGGCGGTATGGGGCAAATGGATTAGGATTAATGGTATATGTGGTTTCATTTACATATATGCGCCTCAGGGGGTATCAAAGAAGAAAGTACTATGGAGACACATTGCTTCCTTTTTGAAACAGCATGATCACATTAAAGGATTCTTTTTGGAGACTTTAATGAAGTCAGATGTTCAAATGAAAGGTTGGGTTCGAACTTCTCATTCCACGGGACTAACTTATTTAATGATCTTATACACGAGGCGGGGCTCACTCAAATCAAAAGTGGAGGCAGGAAGTATACACGCATATGTAAAGACGGGGGAAAGCTCAGTAAACTTGGTTGATTTCTCGCCTCTCCAAACTTCCTTTCGATATGGAACAACCCCAGCGTAACAGCCCTTCCTCATCTCCACTCGGATCATTGTCCGGTTATATTTCGAGGGGATGTTCAGAACTTTGGGCCCTCATACTTCAAGTTTTTTAATTCTTGGCTTAATAATGCCAAGCTAATGGAGATTGTGGCGAATCATTGGATAGTTTATAACAGTTATTCCAGGCGTTCTCCCATGAGGCACTTATTTGAAAATCTTAAGTTGATTAAAACTAAAATCAAGGAATAGCGCTCCTCTGGAGGGAAAGAGGAGTTGGAGAGTTTTAAAGACATCAAATCCAACCTCAATAACCTCGAATCTAAAGCAGAATCACTTTCCTTGTCGGACGCAGAAAAAGGTCTTAGACAAGATTACATGAATCAAATTCTTGAAATTGAAAAGGCAAAAATTCTTGACATAAAAAAGAAAGCAAGGTTGAAATGGGCGGTGGACGGGGACGAAAACTCTAGCTTTTTCCATGGAATTCTTAATTCGAATCGGAGAAATAACTTTATCCACGGGTTGTCCATCAATGGTATTTGGGTCATTGATCCTTCAATGATCAAATTGGAGACGTTTAATATTTTTGAAAAAAAATTCAGCCCTGCGCTGCATGCCAGACCTGTTTTTCAAATTAAAAATTTTCAACCCTCTCTCTTTCGTAGAGAAATGGTCTCGAGTTGCCATTTACAATGGAGGAATTAAAGATAGTAGTTTGGAGTTGTGGCTCGGAGAAAGCCCTCCGTCCAGACAGTTTTTCGTTTGGTTTTTAAAAAAAGTTCTGGAGAACCATTAAAGATGACTTGTTTTTTTCTGTCAAACTATTCGAATACTCTGCTTCCTTCGATGCCGGCTATAACTCGTCATTTATTGCACTCATCCCCAAAGTGAATTCACCGATATCTTTGAATGACTTCAGATCCATCAGTCTATTTTAAACTGTTTTTACAAGATTGTTGCTAAGATTTTAGCTAACCGGCCGCCTCAAGAATGTTATTGACTCTGTTATTGGTGCAGAGCAAACAGTCTTTGTGGAGAGTTGAAGCATTCTTGACGGACCTTTAATTGTTAACGAAGTAATTGCTTGGGCCAAGAAAGCAAATACGAGGTCTTTTTTCTTCAAAGTGGACTTTAACAAGGCATTTGACTCTGTTAGATGGGATTTTCTAGACGATGTTATGATGCAAATGAATTTCAAGGAGAAATGGCGATTATGGATCCGGGGATGTCTATCCTCCTCAATGGTTTCTGTCTTAGTCAATGGATCTCCAACCAAGGAGTTTAAAATGGGGGTCGGGGTTAGACAAGGTGACCCTCTTGCCCCGTTTTTATTCATCATAGTTGCGGAAGATTTAAATATAGCTTGAAGGAGGCTTGTAGATTGAGTGTCTTCCATGGTATACGGTTATCGAATAATGGGCCAATTATCTCTCATATGCAATACGCAGACGATGTTATTTTTCTAAGTGATTGGTCGCTTTTTAATTTGCGTAATTTGATTCGTATACCGAGATGTTTTACTTGGCTTCGAGGCTTAAAATTAACATTGACAAATGTTCATTAATGGGTGTCGGTGTTAATCTTGAAGAGATAGCATCTATGTCAAGATTGATTCATTGCAAGCCAGGGTCCTTCCCATTCTCTTATCTCGGGGTTCCCGTTGGAACGTCGATGAACAAGTGTGAACATTGGGAACTATCATCAACAAATTTCGGGTTAAACTTTCTTCTTGGAAGGCGAGGTCACTCTCCTATGGAGGTCGACTCACCTTAGTTAAATCTATATCGGGTTGCTTGGGCTCATATTCTTTTTCGTTATACAAAGCACCGGAGAAAGTTATTAAAAAGTTAGAAGCATTACGGCTTAAATTTTTCTGGGGCAGTAAAATCGGGGAAAAGAAAATAGCATGGACCAAATGGGACTTAGTTCTCTCGGATAAAAAGAAAGATGGCTTTGGTGTTGGTAGCCTACAAGGTTTGAATCTTGCTCTTTTAGCAAAATGGATTTGGAGGTTTCATCGAGAAGATGGTACATTATGGAAGATAGTGGTGCAATCCATTCATGGGGCTCTTGGAGGGTTGGAAAAATCATCCCCGACTGGATCTACATCGGGTGTGTGGCGAAATATATTAAAGATCCGTAAGTCCTACGAAAAGGTAAATATTCCTCTTGCTAGCTGGTTCGAACAGGATAATTCTGATGGCTGTAAGTGGGCTATTGAACCGAATGGATGCTTTTCGGTTACATCCCTACGTTAGGCATATGATTGTTTATATTTACAAACTTCATGTAATATTTCTTTTAACTAGATTAAACGGGTTCCCGGAAAAATCAACATCTTGGCATGGAGAGCTTTTCATAATAGGTTGCCTACAAAAATCAATTTACAAAAAAGGGGAGTTATATTGATCTCTACTGCTTGTTCCCACTGCAATTTGGAGTTTGAAGATGAAAATCACATATTTAAAAACTGTCCAGTAGCAAGGAAGGTGTTGTCTGAAATAACGCAGTGGTGGGCTTTTAATCGAGCCGATGTGCAGGCCGGGCCCAATCCATCTTTTTGGCCTGCAGTAACCGAACTTCAGGGGGTCAAAAGTAAGGCTGGCAATTTGGGTCGGGTTCGTGTTATTGGGTTCGTGTCTTTCAAATTCGGGTCAGTTTTGTGTCGACCCTATTTCGACCCATGTACTTTCGTGTCAGGTTCGGGTCGTGTCATTTTTTGTGACGGGTTCGGGTCGTGGTTCGTGTCGACACATTTCGGTCAAAAGTATTTGACTAGTATTTTTTGATTTCGATTATGGTTTTCGGATGCTGTTTTCTATTCGAATACGGTTTTCGTCATAAAATTTTCGAATTCCTTGTCTATTTCCAATTTTCTCTACTAAGTAGTGATTAAAATATCGAATACCAATACAATTATAGCTTTAATACAAAAGTGCTAACTAGTGAACAAACCATGAACTAAAATAACCTAAAGGAGATTATCCAATTTCAACAAGTGTTTTTTCTTTTTTACCATTGTATTCTCGGAAGGATATCGGTTGGGTGAGTTCCAAAGGGTCTTGATTTAAATCATCATGACTATAATATTGTTTCAGTTTTAATCTTACCATATGGACAAACGTCAAAGTATCAAAAGTCCAAAATAATATAGTCAAATTAGCAAATTTAAAAATGATGTAATATTGTTTAGGTTTAAATTTTTTATTGCTTATTTAAGTTTTTAGCTTTTTAAGGGTTTTATACTTTTGTTTATCAGATTTTATATCCTAAGATGTCACTCCCTCATTTGAATTCACAATCTTCTTTTTGAAATTTTAATTTTAAATATTAATATTTTTTTATTATTTTTAGTTTTACCCTTATACGGGTCACTTTCGGGTTGTCGGGTTGACCCTAACCCAACCCATTTATTTTCGTGTCAACTTCGTGTCGACCTGGTTTTGACCCATTTCCGGTTCGTGTCACTTTTTTCGTGCAGGTTCGGGTCGTGTTTCGTGTCGGGTCAGGAATTGTCGCTTTCTTGTGTGTCATGTATGTTTTCTTTTGGGTAATATGGAAAAATCGAAACTCAAGAATCTTTGAAAGGAATGCAGAAGCCAAGGAGATGTGGTTATTTGATCAAATTCAGTCTTTCACATTCTTTTTGATTAAACACAGGTCAGGGGATGTTTTCTTTAAATATAAATGAAACGTATGGTGTAGTGCTCCGTACGATTGTTTCTGATCTTGTATTTTTTTTCATTTGTACTATTTTCTAGCATCTTGCTAGATTTGCTTGTTTTTTAATGAAATTGCTGCCGTTCAAAAAAAATGTTTATGCCTCCGTAAAAGCGCATCGACTTCCAAAAACTAATTCTTTTTATTTTATCTTATACCAAGTTCAATATTGTATCTCTAACGAAGTTTAATGTAAGTGGCGTAGCTAAATAGATGTCGGGGTGTTTGTCTTGAGCTTATATCTCCATTCTTATCAATGGTTCATTGGTTCCCCATCTAAAAAATTCACAATATAAAGAGGAGTTAGATTAGATGACCCGTTACCTTCTTTTTTATTTATTATTGCTACAGAAATATTAAAATGTTGCGGGAAGTAAAGTTAGAGATTTTTCATAGATTCTAGCTTCCTAATATGCAATTTGCTGATGACATAGTTTTCATGGGCTCGGGGAGGTACAAATATCTAATTTTATTCAAATCATATGCTGCTTTTATTTATCTTCTAGTTTGAAAATAAATATAAATAAAGTAGCTTGATGGTTTTGTAGTAGATAATGCTTAATTATATCTAGTATCAAATTTATAATTATACGTATCTAATTGTAACGGTAGACAAAAAGCATACAACTGACAACAAATAAGTGTTTCTTTTAAAACATGATTTAAAAAATAGCATACTAATATGCAAATACTAATTAACCAATTACAAACAAAGTAAAACTAATAAACAGTTATTCAGTAATTAAAATCTAATATTTACCAACACTACAAGAAAAAGTAGCTTTAAACATTAAAACTTTGAGAGGATGAAAGTTCACTACAAGACAAAAGTAATGTCTTTTTCATCTTCATCTTGGGAATAGAGGAATAGCAGGTGGGACCATGGCCGGTCCTAAGTATTTTGATGCCCCGGACGAGATGGAAAAATAATGCCCTATAAAAAAATCTTTTGTACATACAACATGTTATTTTTTGAGGAATTTAAAACCTAGTCAAGCTAAGGTGAAAAAATATTTAACAAGAAGTTATGGAAATAGAAAAATATTACCCGATTGTTTTTTCTTTCTTATTCTTCGGTCCAACATTCAATCATCAATGTGTCACTACACCTATAGTGCAGAGAATCAAGATTAAGAACCAAGAATTCTAAAAATGATACACCAAAAGAACAAAGATTCATAAATTATAACTTATAAGTGATCGAGAACTCAATACTTCAAAATGATGTATCTATACCCATTAATGATACATAAGTTATTACGAATAGGAACCAAGAACATAAGAATGATACTACTCAATGGACTCCTCTAGTCGGGCAAAACTACGTTTCTTGAACCCTTGTAGGATAACGCGTGACGAATGTGTACGTTTTGAAATGGCCGCTATAGAATACTTGAGGGGAGTAATACAAAACCCAAATTACTCTAGTTGCAACTTTTTTATTGCTCCGTTTCATCAAAGGTGCCATACTATTTAACTATTATTATATAAGTTACTAGTTAATATGTTAATTGTCAAGACTAATGTGTTTACACACTTTCAGCAATCATTGGGTTTTGTATATACTACGGCCTACAATGGGTCAGGGCTACATTCTTGATTCCTTGAATAACGATAAATCAAAAACGGAAAAAGCTTACGCACTCACAAAATGTGTACATGAGTTAGTATTTTTTACTTTGGCATACTATTCAAATTTGTCGTACGAAAGCTAACACTACCTTTTGTTTTCTTTCTAGTGCTATTGGTAATCTCTCATGGAATATGATTGAGGTAAACAATGTCATATGTATAGATATATAAACAAATTGATTTGAATTTTACTTTTGATACGTATACTTGTCAAATTAAAATTTAGTGCAACCAACAAAAAGAGAATTGGGAATGTGGATATTATGTTATGCGGTGGATGTATGATTTTGTGGCCCGGCATCATGTGCATTTTCCTCCTACGGTAAGCACTTGTAAAATTTTATACCATTTTATAACATGTATATACTTGTGACACACACACACACACATATACGTCACCCCTTTAATATACTTGTTATTTATATAGGTGCCGTGGAGTCGTCGTCCATTCTCTAAAAAAGAATTGCGTGATATTGTTACTACATGGCACAAAATGTGTCCAATTTGATCAGGTAAAGTAACCACTATTTATTACATTCGATTACTATTATACATCAAGCGAAGTCAAATATGTGATATTCGACGAAGTCGTTCTTCATCCTCCAAATCTTAACTGTTTCTTTTTCATCGTATATTTTTCGAGTTCAAGTTTTATCAGGCATATAATCTAGTAAGTTCAAGTTTTATTAGGTAAATATCTGATTGCAACTTTGGATTTCTACACATTTCTCCATTAATCTTCTTCATAATTAGTTATTGCTCCTTCTAGTTTTATTATTCACGTTGGAAAACTTGAAAAAAATAATTAAATAAACTCGCCATTACATATTCTCGTTGGAAACTTGGAATTCTTTATGGATTTATGAAATTATGGATTAGTATTCCATCTTCTGTTGCACATGGACCTCCGGCTGATACGTTTTATTTTCCTATAGTTTGGTGCAGTCTTGGTGATT
This sequence comes from Pulicaria dysenterica, assembly GCA_947179395.2. Taxonomy (NCBI): domain Eukaryota; kingdom Viridiplantae; phylum Streptophyta; class Magnoliopsida; order Asterales; family Asteraceae; genus Pulicaria; species Pulicaria dysenterica. Next base: position 26,697,917 of record OX359288.1, read on the forward strand.
GTGACGTTACAAAGCATTGATGTATTTAGTCTATGTTGTATTACGTTCCCGTAGTGTTGCCAATGATTTAGCGGTTAAGGATATGCTTTTGATGAGGAGCATGCTCCGGTGACTGTTTGAAGGCGTTTGTCATTTGTCACCGAGGTTAGTTCTCAATTTCTTCCCTTACTTTCTGCATACTTTGTATAATTTTCAGTTCAAAGTTACTTGATCTTGTTCCATTTCTAGTTTTTTTATCACTATAATGTGTTTTTAAACTAGCGGTGCATTTGATCAAATAAGAATTATGTTTAAGGTTATCAATGAATACAAATAAAGTTATAAGTTTTCTATGTAAGCAATCAGACATGGATGACTAAAATGAGATGTCCTTTACTACTTAAGTTGAAAATAACCTACTAGGAAAGAAACAATCAACATGGATGATATATTCATTGAAGGAATTGCATGATGCTATAAATAATTTAGATTATGACAATGTGACAACAAACTTGGTGAAGGTGGATTTGGCAGTATTTACTGGGGTTAACTATGACATATGGGATGGTTTTCATCTAAGTAACTTGTTCTATTGACTATTTGATTTGTACAAGTTGAGTGTTGATTAAATTTAAGTTTAGCTGCAGTATGTATATTAGTCTCTTGATGTGTTTGTAAATTAGTTTTATGTGCTGCAACATTTTATTTAATTTAAATTTAGTCGAGCCGAGTCGAGTCGAGCATAATAGTGTTGATTATTTGTTCGAGTCGAGCTCGAGCTTGTAAATTAAAGCTCGATCGAGCTCGAGTCGAGTTTCGAGCTTCGAGTTTTGGAACCGAGTCGAGCTCGAGCTTGACACTTTGCCGACTCGACTTGGCTCGATTACACCCCTATATATGAAAGCTAACACAAATGTATGTGGTCTTGCAGATATGTTAATTATGTGTGGAGGGAAGGAAGATTTTTGAGGCATGTTGTTGCAGTTAGGGAAGATTTATGATAAATATTAACTTGGTTTATCTCAATTGTAATATTCAACCATGTTTTGTATAGTTACGTTGTGATATGTTATTCACTGATATTTTGATGATTTTAATTATGTGAATATTGAAATTTATGGGCACCACTAGCATTTTGAAAATTTTATTTTTTTTATTTTATTATTAAAAAGAGACCGGTTCTTACAGAAAAACCGGTTCTAATAGTTTATTATGGGGACCAGTTCTAAGAAATAACCGGTCCTAATGATCATACATTCTTCTTATAGATTTAATATGGGGACCGGTTCTAAAACCGGTCTTAATATGTTTTTAATAAGCGGTTTTTTTGATCTACTTATAGGGACCGGTTCTTTTTATTAACCGGTCTATATATATACTTATGGGGACCGGTTCAAAAACCGGTCTTTATGTGTTTTGTCAAGGGAACCACCCCTAAAAGGGACCCTATTTAAAACCGGTCCCTATGCATAAAAAAACCGGTCCCCATGGCTTAGTTTGTACTAGTGCAAAATCATATGAACTAAGAATCTAGTATTACAGAATCTTAAGATTGATATATCATATTATAATAAAATTATGTGATAAATAATTCAAGATTACAAAATGATGTACGAAATACCCACAAATGATGTGAACAATAATCAAATATGAATTGCCCACAAATCTGAAATCATAATCCATTATGCACTTAAACCATGATGATAATGTAACATTAATACAAATCAAACAACAAAATCTAAGATGAAGATGATTGTTGGGTTTATGGGCTTCATCGTTCCCTCGACCCAGTCAAATTCTCGACTCTTAAACCCACCGCTCCTATAGAAATGCAGGAGCATCCCACATTGGTGAGGCAAGGGAAATTCTTCCTCCTTATAAGGAGGGTGGATCTTACTCTTACCAACTAACGCGTTTTAAAGCCGTGAGGGGAAACCTAAAGCGGACAATATCGTTGGTCGGTTCCCTGGTTGCAATCCTAACAAGAAAAACCTAATAACCTACAAAACACACAAAGTCTCTCCCTTTTCTCTCTCTATCGTCGGCCGACCCTACCACCAAGGTGGTCTCTCGGTTTCCGCCCGCGGCTCACCGGGGGACACACCTGGCGGCGCACGGCAGCGCATAGCGGCGTAAATCCCGAGGCTGACCCCCTTTGCGGCGGCTCCCTTCTCGGCGGCGGCGATCGGGGCAAAAACCTGTAAGTTTTTGCCGGTTGTTATACACACTTGCATATTGTTCATTATTGGCGGTCTAGTAGCCAGTTATATTTCCATTCTCTTAGATAATGACTGATATTGGGTATATATGTTTCATGATATATATGGTTTTATGATTATTGTTCTGTTTCCCCACCTGATCCAGTTGGGCTCCTGGGAACGAAATTTGCAAGTTTATTTTCCGTTGTACTTTATTATACCCTGTAAATCCCTACAGTGGTATAAGAGGCTTCTTCTAGGCTCGGTGGGGGACAAGTTGATCATATTTATATCATATATATGTGTGTGTGTGTGTGTGGGAAAATTAGTACTGTAGTTAGGATCAAGTTTCTGATCTGTTACCTGATTAATTTTCCAGTTCTACTGATTAAATATATATTTTATATATTTGTGTGAAACTTTGATTTTGGTTTAAGGATCAAGTTCTGGTCTTTTTATCATTAAAAGTTTCCAGTTTATTGTTTATATATTAACTGTGTGAAACTTGATATTTGGTCAAAGGTCAAGGTTTATGACTTTTAACCAATTAAAGTTTCCAGATTATCTGTTTTATATTATACAGATATTATGTGAGAAACTTGGTACTTAGCGAAAGGTCAAAGTTTTGACTTTTAACCAATTAAAATTTCTAGTTTACATGCTTTACTTATATTTGTATAAATTGTGTGTGAAACTTGTGGTTATTAGTTCTTGGATTTTTAAATCAAGTTTCCAGCTTTATTATTATGTATTTAATAATATTGACGTTTAACCTTGTGGTATTTTTTGTTTTTATCCAGTTTGAGATATTTAACAAAAAAGCCCAGTTTGAGGTCCAGGTTAAATGTTGAGGATTAACACAAAACCAGTCTGTGTTTTGGTGTTAAAGATTCAAGTTTGAATCTATCCAGAATTATATATGTGTATGATGGTTTATAATGAGTGTATTATTATTATTTAATTTTCCGTACGTAATTGGTTGTTTATTACTTTTAAGCCAAACGCCTAAAACCTAGTGGATCATCTTGTGGTTGTTTATTCTTTATTGTTTGTGGTTGGTTTTACATTTATTTTTATCTGGTGTGTGGAGGCCTGCGTGCCACTTATTGGATTATGTGCACAGATAATTAATGGGTATATTGTGTCCAATGTTATAAGAGACTAAAGGGTCACACGGCTACACACCCAATTAAACAGTTTGGAATTTACCAGTATTTGTGTGAAAATAATTAATCAGTTGAATTAATTATTTGAGAGAAATAAATTATAAATAGTTATTTATTATTTAAAGGGAAATTAAATATTAAGTTATAATATTTAACGGACCAGTTAATTAATAGTTAATTAATTAACTAGTAAGGTTCAGGAGGTCAGAGTGCAGAGAATGAAAGTTCAATTAAAGACATGAGCTTTAATTGAACGGGCTTGGGCTTAGATAAGGTTTAAGGTATTTAAACCTAGAAAAAGCTCATTATCCATAAGAGAGAATTAATTCCACAAAAGAAAAGAACCCTAGCCTCCTCCCTCTCTCTCCCTACGTCGAACTCAACCAAACACCCGAAGGTGTTTTGGTTCTTGCTTCTGCGTCGACGAAAACAAGAGGCAAAAAGCCTCTCGGCTTTTTGGTGTTATACGCACACACACACGCACGGTTTCGCGTGTTGTTCGGGTTATTCCTATCGCGGTCTAGCTGCAATTCGTTGGTGGTGCAGTAGCTGTGAACTAACTTTAGTAATCCCAAGATCAAAGAGGTAATCTCTTAAACATTTGTTCTTGATTGTTTATAAGAAACTGATTAGATCATTAGTAAGATCCTAACCCTTTTAGGGTTTAGGGGGTTGTATTCAATTCAGTTCTGCTTTAGGATTGAACCAGTAGAATCAAACCAAGGGTTAGACCAGTTTGTGTCTTAAGGTGGTTTAGTCTGATCAAAACCCTTCACCACTTACAACCCCTATTCAAATTTGTAAAAGTACTAGTTTTAACGGGCCTGTGTGCCTTTGAATTATTATGTAATAGGGCACTAGTTTATCAAAATTGTAATTGGTTAGTTTGATATTTATAAATGTAATATTGGAGCCAATCAAGACAAGTATCAAGACAAGGAGAGAGAGGATGTCATGGATGCTGGAGCCAGTGGGAGCATCAACATTAAGTTCATGCCATGTGTGTTGTTTATGATCCACTTAGGGTTTGACCACAGGGGTACTTAATTTTAATTAAGTACCAGTGATGGTCAAAAGGCGTTATGTGTGTTGGCTTATTATTGTTATCATTAATTGCGTGGCTGTGATTTAATTATTATATAGTGCACGCTCGTCATTAAAACCATATACATATATATAAAGGACATTTTTAAGATGAAAAGTTATCTCACTTAAAAAGGCAATAGTTTTACAAGTTTTGTAAAACGGATAAAACTGGCAATATGTTTTTGAAACAAATTAACCCTTTTCAAAATCTTAGACCAGTAGTGCTACACATCTAATGGTACACCTTTCCTGCTACCGGTACCTTGGTGTGTTGTCGTGCCCAAACCGTGCGTATTGGGGTTCAAACCGATGGGGGGGGGTGAAAGACTTTGCGATTTCCTGATGTGACGGGCCAAAGTTCACCCCATCTTAGATGGTGAGGTCTATTTTGGTGATTCCCTTATGTGACGGGCCCAAAGTGCACTTAGGAGGACTAAATACGTACGAATTCTTGTTTCATTCGATGTCCCAAAGATATAGGAGTCGTGTTTTGGTTTAAACACGATCGGTATGGTTTATACGCACCAGCAAATAGCACGGGGTCGGTGTTGTCGTGCCCAAACCGTGCACCGGCATGTGTGAAATATGGGTCCTATTTTAAAATATATTTATTTAAAGGGTTATAAATTATTTTAGAGGAATTAAATTACTGAAATGTTTATTTCTTGCTTTCTAATGTAGATGTCGATATTATCTTTTATACCATTTTATACACCCGAGGAGTCTCTTAGCCTCATCATGAGCAAGTGGAAGCTTTCAGGTACAAACTTTATGGTTTGGAAGTTGCACTTTAGGAACATCCGAAGGACACATGGAAGGTTGTACACAGTAGACAAACCTCCTCTAGCATGACCTGACTCTTCTGCTCAGGATGAAGAGGATGATACATATTACAAGTATATGTCTGAAGAATCTGACGTCATGACAATTCTGATACTCTCCACAGAGTTTGAGTTTTGGGATGAACTAAAGAATAAATCGGTATTTGAGGTCGTGCAAGACCTAGAGGAGTGCTTCAAGGACAGTGAGCGTTGTGGATGCTTTCTACGCATGAAGGATATTCTTTCATAGAGGATGAAAGAAGGTCAGTTATTGAGTGATCATCTCATTAATATGAGAAGACTGTTTGATTGCTTGATGATTCTAGGATCACAAGTTAGTGCACATGAACTTGTGATGCTCTTGGTCGGTTCCTTAACTGACCGCTATCAGGCAGAGGTAGTGGACAAGTTTAGTGAACCAGATACAACAGTAGTTGGCATGCACGAGTTCTTAATGTGCATAGATGACCAGGTGCACCCGGACCCCTTTGATGCAACAGTAGTTGAGTCAATGGAGGAAGACAACTGGATTGATGAGCTACTAGACGTTTGTTGCCCAGTTTGCGGTAGCAAGGATATTTGCAAGCACTCACTCGACATTGATCAGCTGGACGTCGTATCTAGCGACGAGTCAGGTATCTTTATGATAGATTGGTTAGTTACTTCATTTGAATCATGGGTACTCGATACCGGATGTGGTCATCACATTTGCAATCACTTGTAGGGATTCAAGAGAAGTAGGAATCTAAGGAAGGGGGACATGGACCTACGGGTAGGAGAAGGATCCATCATTGGTACTGAAGCTGTAGGAACCTATTGTCTCAGGCTACCTTCAAGATTAATCATAGAACTAGAGAATTGCTTTTATGTTCCTAGATTGATTAAAAATGTAATCTCGTACGATTTATTAATAGACAGTGGTTTTAACTATCAGTCGGTAGGAAAAACAATTTTGTGCTTTAAAGATGATTTATTCTATTTTAAAGCAAGTTCACAAAATGGTCTATACATAATAAATCTAGAAGATGACAAGGAAATCTATCATATAAGTAAGAGGTCAAAGGACACTTTGAACCAAACTTACCTTTGGCATTGTCGGCTCGGACATATAATTAAGAAACGCATAGAGCAACTTCATGGAGATGGAGTTCTAGGGTCATTTGATCTTGAATCAATTGACAATTGCGAATCTTGTTTGTCCGACAAGATGACAAAGAAACCTTTCGATAGCTTGAATGAAAGGTCAAAGGAACTGCTAGCAATTATACACACAGATGTGTGTGGTCCTTTCAGTCAAGAAGCCATGGGAGGATACGGGTACTTCATTAACTTTACTGACGATTTAAGTAGGTATGGTTATGTGTATCTGATGAGACACAAGTCTGAAAGTTTTGATTTCTTCAAACAATTTCAGAGTGAAGTACATAACCAGCTTGACTAGAAGATAAAGCTACTTCGGTCTGACCGGGGTGGTGAATATCTGAGTCAAGAGTTTGACGATCATCTAAAGGAATGTGAGATTTTTTCACAATTCACACCTCCGTATACGCCAAAATGGAATGGTGTATCAGAAAGGAGGAATAGAACCTTACTTGACATGGTTTGGTCTATGATGAGTCAAACTAGACTGCCAATGTCGTTCTGGGGTCATGCACTCGAAACGGTTGCTTTTATGCTGAACCGAGTTCCAACCAAGTCTGTGGAGAAAGGAAAGACACTGTTCGAGTTATGGACGGGGAAAAAGCCCAAATTGTCTTTCATAAAGATTTGGGGTTGTGAGGCATTCGTTAAACGACCGTTCTCGGATAAACTTAAACCCAAATTAGACAAGTGTATCTTCGTGGGTTATAAAAAACCTTAGGGTACTATTTCTATAATCCCGATGAGAACAATGTTTTTGTCGTTTGGTCAGGAACATTTCCGGAGGATAAGTTTCTAAGTTCAGAAACTTCTAGAAAACAAATAGATCTTCAAGAAGTTGAAGAAAATAAAGGTATACCTCCTCCATTTGTGGAACCCATAAGTCAACAAAGAATTATTGAATCCCAACCCGAGTCTGCGGTTGAGGAAGAAGTGGTAACACAAGACCTTCGGTAGGATTCGGACTGAGCCAAATAGATATCTGGGATTTCTAATCGCTCAGGAAGAAGGGATCTATATGAGCCCACAACCTACGGGGATGCTATGTCAGGCAGTGAGTCTGCCAAATCGCTGGATGCCATGAAGGCAGATATGCAATCTATGTATGACAACCAAGTTTGGGAGTTAGTAGACTTGCCACAACACAGTAAAGCTGTTGGGTGTAAGTGGGTCTTCAAGAAGAAGACCGACATGGAAGAAAATATGCAAACTTTTAAAGCTAGGCTTGTTGCAAAAGGTTACACTCAGACTCAAGGTATTAATTATGATGAAACTTTTGCGCCAGTAGCTATGCTTAAGTCTATTGGGATTCTTATGGCCATATCTGCATACTTCAATTATGAGATATGGCAAATGGATGTCAAAACCGCTTTCCTTAACGGGAAACTGACAGAGGATATGTATATGGCATAACCGGACGGTTTTGAGGATTCCAAGAATCCAGGTAAAGTATGTAAGTTGCTAAAATCCATTTATTGATTAAAGCAAGCACTAGAAGGTGGAACTTGCACTTTGATGAGCGCGTCAAGAAATTTGGTTTTACCAAAAGCGAGTTCGAGTCCTGTGTTTACACGAAGTTCAGTGGGAGCGTAGCAATCTTCCTGGTCCTGTATGTGGATGACATACTGATCAATGGAAATGATGTACCAACATTACAAGGAGTAAAATCCTGGTTAGGTAAATGTTTCCAGATGAAGGACCTAGGAGAAGCTGCGTACATACTTGGTATTAAGATCTATAGAGATAGATCTAGGCGGCTGATCGGACTTAGTCAAAGTACATACATTGATAAAGTGTTGAAACGCTTTAAGATGGAAGATTCCAAGAAAGGTTTCATTCCTAAGAGATCTGGTATACCATTGAGCAAGACTCAATGCCCTACTTCTCTAGAAGAGCAGATCCTTATGCTTCGGCAGTAGGATTGATTATGTATGGCATGCTATGTACTAGGCCCGATGTTGCTTATTCTATAAGCCTTACGAGTAAATATCAGCAAAATCCGGGTGAAACTCATTGGGTGGTTGTCAAGAACATTCTCAAGTATTTGAGAAGGACAAAGGATATGTTCTTCGTCTTTGGTGGAAGCACGGATGAAATAAGTGTGACTGGTTACACAGATGCGAGCTTCCAGGCAGACAGAGATGACTTTAAGTCGTATGTTAGTGATCAACAAGCGGTAGAATGAAGGATTGCTAAGATAACTATGAAGAGGTAGAGAGAGAATCTCGTTTCACCTACAAAACACACATAGTTTATTTCTTGTAAGTGTGGCAATCCTTACATTTCCTTGTCTAGCAGAAGGCTTATATACCTATAAGGTATATTTACAATAAGCACCCTCAACTATTGTTGAACTCCTATTCTATTACAATAATACAGTTCTAACATCGTAGTCAAGGTTTGTTTTTACCCTAAACGGTGGAGCTGTATCTTCGAAAAGCCAGAAGCAAGATACTATAGCAGATTCAACTATAGAGGCTGAGTACATTGTAACAAATGATGCGGCAAGGGAAGTGGTTTGGCTGCGGAATTTTATCTCGGATCTAAGAGTTGTTGCTAGTATCTCTAGACCGATTGATATATTCTGTGATAACATGGGAGCTTTTGCGCAAGCGAAAGAACCAAGAGATCACCAGTGGACCAGGCACGTACGTAGAAAGTATCACATCATCCGAGAGATCATCGGAAGGGGAGATGTGAGGATATGCAAGATACCAACAGAGGACAACGTTGCTGATCCGTTGACCAAGGCGCTAGCAAGATAAAAGCATGAGAGACATGCTAGTTCCATAGGAATGCAGTACATAGGACCTAGCACCTAGTTTTTCAGTATTTAATTAAAATTGTATGGATTGAGATTTAAACTTTATGATTATGTATTAAACATTTCTGCGTGATGGAAATAGGATGTTTAATATAATCTTTTAAATATCTCTATACTTTTAGCATATATATTCATCCATGATATACAATTCTTGCTATATCAAAATTACTCCGTAGCTACCTGATGCGGTGGGAGCCACATCAGGGAGATACTAACGCTATTATAAATACTTGATGGATTATTCGTGTAGAGAATAACAACACAAGTTGTGTGACCAAGTATTTATAGATATTTGTTAGGGGTACACATATTAGAGGTGATCCGCATCAGTCTAACTTCATGGAGCCTACGACATGAGTTAGCTGATTGGTTGTCCTTAGACCTGAGACTTTTTGTAAACAAAAGGTCTTTTATCCTTAGTTTCTCCTATTAAAAGAGTTTGAAGTGATGTTTGATCAGCTAAACAAACAGAAGAGGATCCATGATCAGCTGACAGGATATCAGCTGAGCAGTTATCATCTACTTTTTGATCAGCTGATGTAATATCATTAGCTAAAGAATTTTCAGTCAGCTGAGTTCCTAAATTTAATGTATCAGCTTTCAAGGTTTGACAACAGAATGTCTCTTTGGTCTCAACAAATGATTCCATTCCTTTACTTACTTCCTTTACAATTAAATTTTCAGTACTTTTGCTATCTGTCAAAATAATAGAACTTGAATCAACTTTTGAAGTGGTTGAGTCTTTTAGCTGAGTACTTGTACTTTTAACAAATCTGTTAGTGATAATACTTTTTCTTTTTACAATCTTTTGAAAAGTAAGAGGTAAAATATCAGCTTTTTCTAAGATATTTATGTTCTTGCTAAAATCAACATAGTTAGCAGCTTGGGAATAATTTCCACCAATAATAGCTTGAACTTGTTTTGGAATCTGCTCATTGACACACTGAGTGGTCTTCTCAGCAGATACACACCAAGATCTAACTACTTTTTGAAGGTCATTAAACTTTATTGTTGCTTCATTGGTTTCTTTTACCAAGATCTGATTAAGTATCTTTTGATTAGCTAAGTCATCTTCCAGTTTTGTCATTTGTTTCAGTTTCTCATCTTTAAGACTTAATCTCTCTTTTAGTGATTCTATTTCTAATTTTAGCTTCTTTTCTCTTTGAATATTTGACTGAAACTCAACACACAGATAATCAAACATAGTGTTCTTTTCATTATCTTCATAGTTAATAAATTTTCCAACCTGATACATAGAAGAGGGATCCAGTCAGGAGAAGTACAAGCTTTAGCAGCTTTCTTCATGCCCTCATCAAAGGAACTTGTACTTGCTGTGTTAGCCATCAAACTGAACTGAGCTGTGAGGACCTCATCTTCATCACTTGAGAGATCTTCCTCAGCCCAATCTTCTTCTTCAGCTACCAGCACCCTGTTCTGAGCTTTCTTCTTCTTCTTGTCAAGGACAGCAACAAGAAGCTTCTTATATTTAGCTTCATAATCAATCTTGCTGTCAGAGCTTGAGGAACCCTTGAAGCCTGTGTTTCCTCTGGACTTACATTCACTGGCATAGTGACCAATCTTGCCACAAGAGAAACAACCTTTAGAAGCCTTTGGTTTTGACATGGCTCTTTCTCCTTTGAAGGGTTTCTTCTCAAACCTCTTGACACCCTTTCTTTTCAAGAAAGGTTTGAACCTTTTAACCAACATGGCAGCCTGCTCAACAGCAGCTTCAATGTTGTCCATGTTCTCCAGATCTTCATCCCCATCAGCCACCTGCTCTTCATCAGAAGATTCCTCTTCCTCTTCCTCATCACTTGATTCATCTACCACTGCTGTAAAACTCCTAGATCTTGTATCCTTAGATACAAGGGCAGTAGTTGGAGCTTTTGCAGCCTTCTTCATATCCTTGGTAGAGAGTTTCCTTTGTTTCACTGATTGTTCATGATTCATGAGGTTTCCATATAGACCAACCAGTGTGAGACCCTTGATTTTCTCACCATGTTTAAGCACAGTGATAAAATGATCCCAAGATTCTGGGAGAGAGTCTAGAAACTTGTTTACAAGTTCCTTATTGTTCTTGGGAACATCTGCCCTTCTTAAGTCATTAATAAGGCAGTTGAACCTGGTGTAGGTCTGAGTAAGACTTTCACCTTTATGAGCAAAAAAGAACTCATATTCTCTAACCAGAAGGAGTTTCTTGTTTTCCTGCACTTCTTCAGTGCCTTCATATGCAACGGTCAAGGTGTCTATCATCTCTTTTTGCAGATTTGCAGTTAAGAACTTGATGATAGACATCATTTGGTAGTGCAGAGACTAAGGTTTTTCTTGCTTTAACATGAATATTAACAAGCCTTTTGTCTTCATCAGACCATTGATTTATAGGCTTTATAATTAGTCTTTCAACAGCAGGAACTTCATCAGTGGCTTCAGTTACTTGAATAGTTGAGGAAGGAACATAAGGACCTTCAGTTACAGTTTTGAGCATCACATCATCTAGGCTTGACATATAGAGAAGAACTCTACTCTTCCAGAGAGAAAAGTTTTCTCCATCAAAAGTTGGACACCTAGTGAGTGAGCCATTATTTGAAGAACCATTTGAAGCAGCAACAGGAGTGGCCATTTGGTAGTGTGGGGTAGAAGCAGTTGAAGAGTAAGCAAAACAGATCTTAGATATGAGTTATCTAGCCTGCTCTGATACCAGTTGTTGGTCCCGAATGGATACTACAACAACAAATGTTTGTAGAAGGGGGGGTTGAATACAAACTTTAGCAAATAAAAATTTAAGAGACACACGGTTTACTTTTATATAATTCTTATTGATGTTAATCAAGAATTACATGAACTAGATGCGGAAAATCTAAGTTCAATAAAAGGTGGCAACTAGATTTGTCTAACACATAGACAATGCTAATCTTAAACAACTAATGTCTAAGATGTTCAACACATGAACAAGTTTGTTACACTGAAAGTAAAATGCTAACTCTTCTAATTCTCGACTTATGAGATTTCAGTGCTTTTCAACGCATACTTAGCATGTTTCCATGCATGAGTATATATAAACAAAGTGTGTCCGGGTTGATGAAGAGATAAGGAGACAAAGATACTTGGTTTAATAATATTATAATAGATAAAGTTAGTGGGTGAAAAGTAAGTTAACTTTATACACAAAGTGTGTAAAGTGAACATACTTTTCAGTAATGAGTGTACCCACTATCTATTATTATATTATTAAAGTACTACCTTTATATCTTGGAAAAGTAAACTTCTCCTTTCATGCTTGTGCTTTAATCAACACCATGCTTTCTGAAGATTTGACTTTACCAAGTATGGAGTTGCCAGCCATACTTCACATCATATCTTCGAGATCTTCTCTTCAAGAGTATCTTTCTCATTTTCCAGGGGATAAAGATCTATCCTTTTTGTTTCTTTACAGATACAAAAAGTGCTAAGTACTTTTACAAAGAAAGATCTAAGGCATAATAAGAACAACACATGTTCTGCCTTTGACTAAAGAAAATATTACATAGAAAAACTATTAACTGAGATGTAGAATAAAGACTCAGCTAATAGACACTGAACTGCAAATGTAAATTTGCTCAGCTAAGGATAAATGTGAAAGACTCAGCTGACTAGATTTGCTCAGCTGATCGAAATGCTCAGCTAATAATACAAATCAGGGTATAGCTAACCAACTGATCAAACTAAACTGTCAGCTGATCCTAAGGGCTCAGCTAATTGTTTGAGTATGATAAGCTTAAGAAAGAAAGATTGGATAAGCAGTGAATACCTTATCTGACAGATGGGAGGCATCAGCTGATCAATGTGATTGTGTCAGCTAATCCTTGATAGCTCAACTGATCTTGAAATTTTCCTCAGCTTATGATTTTGGACCATCAGCTGATCCATTGTAGATCCTCAGCTGGTGCTTCTTGACTTGTCTTTTCTTCTCAGCTGATCTTCCTGAAGCAGGTCCTTTGGCTGATACTCAGTGTTCAGCTGACACTATGATTCGTCAGCTGACATTTCTTACTTAGAATTTCTTTAAGTCTAAGATGAAAAACAACACATGTTTTTCATCAATCTAAGTCCAAAACTGAATATATGGTTTTGTTAACATCAAATCCTATTTTACTTAATAGATAGGTTTGATTTAGGTTTGATATTGCTATCTCCCCAACACATAACCAGTTCCGGCTTTCGCCAAGAACCCCATCTTCGTCAAAGAACGGTTGCCTGCAGAGCCGTCACCAAGCGTATACACTCGGGTGCCGTTAATCCCCTACTTCCTGACCCTATCGGGCCCCCAGGGACCAGCCTACACGGCTGACCTTAACCAATCCTAGGAACTGTGGTACAGTCCCCCAATTGTCCAGACATAAGATAATAACACATAACCGATCCAATAAGGATCCCATTGCATGCATAATTTAGCGCTCTAACACAGCTGATCCAATCAGGATCCAATTACATGCGCAATACAATAATCTAACATGGTTGATCCAATCAAGATCCAATTACATGCGCAATACAATAATCTAACATGGCCGATCCAATCAGGATCCAATTACACTTTAAACATAGCATACAATTGTCACATACGTCATAACCCTACACGGGTCTATCTCGTATCACTTCACTTATCTACCGTCACTACCATAACCACACTACACGTGTTATAACACAACACGTCACTTCACCACTTACCTCGCACGTGCATACGTCACTATCACAATAGCACATTTCAATACACAACAGTTAGCCCTACTTACTGAGTCTCATGGGAAAACCGGTACTCACCTGGAGTCCTCACTAGGCAGATACTCCACTTGTCTCTTCCGGTTCCTCAAATATACCTAACACAACATATATACGCTTTGTCATCACTTTACACATAGCACACTTAGGTCAAAACGCAAGTTAAACAAGCTATCAGCCCTGTTGCGATCGCAAGTACAATTCTTGCGGTCGCAAGGTCCCCCTAACAACATTCCCTACGGTCGCAAGGATATCCCTTGCGGCCGCAAGAGGCCTTTTTCACATAAACCGATGCCTACGATCGCAAGGGTAACCCCTTTTTGCCCTCAAGCATGGTCCTAGTATTGGTTACGATCGTAAGTTACGTACCTACGATCGCAAACCTTATTTCCATCGCTCGTAGGCGGCAACATCACTTAAAAACATATCCTTACGGTCGCAAGGGCCTTACCCTGCGAGCGCAAGAATTACAGACAACCCATGCGACCGCATGCACATGCCATGCGACCGCATGGATACCAGAAACCCCATGCGACCGTATGCACATGCCATGCGACCGCATGGACCCCAGTTACAGTATTCTTCGACTATGTTTCGCACAGTTGTTGTAAATCACCATTTTAGCATCAAAAACTCGATTGAAACTAGATTCAATCGTTTGTATACTTCACTTAACATTTCTAGGACCTTATAAACACATTTTTCACACAGCCCAATCACTAGAACTCATTTTTATACCACCAAATTGGTGTATATCTTTCAAAACATAAAAACTAGGGTTCTTAGCAAAATTACTTACAAACAAGATGAAATACCGCAGCTAGGGCATGAATTCAATACTGAAATCACTTGTTATTGCTGGATTCTTGGTTCCCTCTTCAAAATCACCAAAGGTTCTAGGGTATGTACGTGTACGTACGTTTGTATGTATGTTTGTGTGTTTTCAATTATTTAAACACGGGGTATCTTGTTCCCATTTCCTACTTACAACTTAACACACGCCATCCCATTTTAACTAACGGGGATATCTACGGAATCATAACGTGAAACCGTTTAACACTTTATCACTTTTAAACACATTTGACACTTTCCGCATAATCACTCTAATTAACGCATAACACACGTTATTAACTTAAAACACACTAATTTAAATCACTTAAAACCAATGTACAACTATTTAAGCACGAGGTACAACTACGTACTACTAGGACCATTTTCAGGATGTTACAGCCTCATTCCACACCGTATTGGAATTTCCATATAAGTGTGTCGGCGTCTACATGGGAAACTATGTATTGGTCGCGTATCGACTCATATAATCAACTTATGTCTCGTAGTTTTGTAGCACCTTTGTTACATGTGAGGGTATAAATTTGAATTTTAAAGTCTTTTATTATTTGTTGCATCGTAATTATATATATATATATATATATATATATATATATATATATATATATATATAATATTCTTTTTAGAAGTATTATAAAAAAAGGTTACAATTTTAATTAATAAGTAAATGTATAATAATTAAAGTGGTTATTAATTAAGTTGTAAAAGAAAAAGAAATTGAATGATTATCTAATTATGACTATAGAATAATTTAGTGTAAATAAAAAAGAATTGAAATGATTATGTAATAATAGTTTTATCATTGAGTTATTTTAATAAATATTTAGAGGATTTATTAAGATAGTGGAGGGGTCCAAATAGGCCCACCCTTCTTTTTCCCCTTTTTTTTTTTTTTTGAACGGGACCCTTCTTTTTCCCTAACTTATCGAGATTACTTACAATTAAAAGGTATACTCTTTTTTGCAACCCAAGGTGAACTTTTGTCCACTAATCATGACTCAAGGTTCTTAAAATGCCATACCTATGACATCTTTTTTCATTTGAGGAGTTTTTTTTTTTTTTGAACGGCAAACAAAGGACAACACGGGAAGCTTCGGCATTGCCATCACCTCTCCAGAAGCCCAAAGAAATTTATTAAGCACCAAATCTAGCGAGGAGCCAGAAAAATGCAAGTACAAGGAGGAAAAGAAAATTAAAAACAATCGCGGGAAAAGTTACACCAGTCACTCCATCTATATTTCAAACTAGCGCTACCAGATCTATGTGACAACCAGAAAAATGAAGTGGCTTGAATCTTCGAAAAAAGGGCCTGCTTAATATTGGATTTAGAAGATAGAATCATATTATATACTATATTTAAAATGCGTTGCTGCATATGAATTCGTGCCCGGATCCGGGTTCGGGTCAGAATCCGGGTTTGGGCCGGATATTAGTTTTGGGCTTTTTTTGGTTTGGCCCGGATTTGATTTTGGGCCGGTATTTCAGATGTAAAGAACAAGAAAATGAAGAACAGTTATGTGGGTGTTGCAGTTGCAGATCTGTTAGGGTTTTCAATCTACCCAATCTTTCAGATCTAAAGAAATACACATTAGGGTTTCGATCTCGATTTCAAACACCGCCGCCTGAGATCTGTGTAGCAACCGCCACCACCACCGCTACCGCTGTTTCAGCCCTAGATCTGTGTCACACACCGCGCCTCATCTTCAACATCTCTAGGGTTTTCTGTCATTTTTCGCTATGGATCTAGGGTTTTCGTGTGTAGCACAGAGGTCGATGGTGGAGAGTTGTAGATCGGGTTTACAGTGGCGGTTCACGGTGGTGGAAGCGGAGTGGTGGCTGTCAAGGTTGTAGTGGTGGTCCTTGGAGAGAGAAGAGAGAAAGGGAGGAAGTTGCTGTGGTGAGATGGCGATGGTAGTGGAGGAGTACCGTGGTGGTGAGAAGCGGTAGCAGTGGAGTACGGCGGTGTACGGTGGTGGCGAGATGGCGCGGTTCACGGTGGTGGAAGCGGAGTGGTGGCTGTCAAGGTTGTAGTGGTGGTCCTTGGAGAGAGGAAGAGAGAAAGGGAGGAAGTTGCTGTGGTGAGATGGCGATGGTAGTGGAGGAGTACCGTGGTGGTGAGAAGCGGTAGAAGTGGAGTACGGCGGTGTACGGTGGCGGTGGTCGGCGACGGGCTCGACAGTCTAAGAGAGAAAGAGAGGGGCTCGACAGTCTAAGAGAGAAAGAGAGGGGTTTTTGCGGTGCGGTGGCGGTGGTCGGCGACGTAGTGGTGGTGGCGGCCGACGGTCCGAAGGAAAGAAAATGTTGTTTGTTGGTGTCCTTCGATAAGTGAAAGAGTGGGGGAGTACAGAGTGAAATGAGTATAGAGAGAATTCAAAATGTGAATTGAGTACTTTGATAATGACAGGTGCAGACATAAAGTTCTGCCTACCTTTTTTATAGGGTGCTACTACAACACACAATGAATACATATTTTGAATAAATATTTCACATTTTAAATTTTTTTCCACTATTTCGTATTTGATAAATGCGAAATTATGTCAGAAATAAGGTATTTCGTATTTGGCAAGTGCGAAATACTTTTACTTGCAACACGCAAAGCGTGTGCATAGCAGGACCCTTATAAAAAGATAAATATATTAAAATGTAATTAAAAATTAAAAAATGATGAAAAGATGAAAACACCTGACTTAACAGAGATAATTAACGGCTAATACTAAAAAGGATCAAAACGGCATGATAATGGCAGTTTAAGGATGATTCTTACCACTTTTAAAGTTAAAGGACTAAAATGGCAAAAACCCTTAAGTTAAAGGACCATTTGGACAATTAACTCTTAAAATTAGATTGAAGCATATTTTAATTTGGATAAGATTTTTCGAGATAATTTCATGTAAATCATTAAAAAAACTAATTAGAATTATGATGGTACAAACGTAATTAATTATCAAAAAGGATTGGATTTATAGATGATGACTAGGGTTATGGTTCCTACTAAACTTAAATCAAAATATGTTCTTAATTAGCCCATTAAAAAATATCGTGGTCTGGTGGATTCTTCAATATGGAAGATCATAATAAAAAGTGATGATTTATATGTAACATTTTTTCGTAAAAAAGAATTATGTATAAATATATTTCGTATTTTAAATCGACTAATGGAGACGACTACATTAATTTCTATGTTAGTTATTTTAATATTTTTTCTTTTTAATATTTCGACTATATGAATCTGAAATATTTATTAATTTGAATGCTTTTGAATACAACATTTCGCAATTAGAAGCTTTTTTTTAAGTTTGAATATGATTCAATTATATCCAATTAGAAATAGTATATTGAATCCGTTCAATGTTAGGGGGTGTTGAAAAAATTATATTTAATACTTTTTATATAAAAGTATTAATGTATTAATGTATTTCTGATGTTCACTATTGTTTATAAAAGTAATATTTAATGTAATAATTGTAATACCCGGATCACAATGTAATACACGTATTATTTCAATTTTATTTATTAATTTAATTTCTTCAACTAATTGTTTTTTGATTTTTCTTTGAGCCTGCAAATTCATCAAAGCGAAATGCGCTTTGTTCAAATAAATAATAGATTGTGTTTAGAAATAGAATGAATGAAATTCCAATTAATGGCTGGAAAAAAGATACTCACATCGGTGTTTCATAGTGTTATATAAAAAATATAAATCTTTCCACATTACGGGGGTCGGTTACGGGTTTTGGTTTTGAATTATAATTTTTTTTATCGCGCTCTTGTGGGACCGGGTAGGTTTTTTATTCTTTTTTTTTTGGTCGGATAAGAGTTGGAGAATGGGTAGGGTCGGTCAACCAAGACCCGTGCACTCTTTTCACAAACCGGGTGTACGTTTTCAGCCACGATCAGATTTTAGCCCTCCCACACCCGTGCGGAGCACGGGCTAAAACTAGTTGGATTTATATGATGTGCATCAGGTCTAATCCATTATATGTGGGTGAATTAGTTATATTATTTTTTTATTCTAAATGATTTTAGGCTGCTAATGACTCATGCAGTGCATATGAACACCGTCCTAATGTAAAAACCCACTTAATCTCATGCAAGTCGAAATCACAATTTATGGTAATCTTAACTCATTGGTAATTGGTTTTTGCAATTGATATATGTCCTAGCACATTTACTTACTGATGTTATTACAGATCCAACAAACAAAGACAAATGATAAATGGTTGTTAAATTGAGAGTTCTTTATGCAGGTATGTATTCTTCCCCTATACAAACAATTCATTACATTAATTTATATGAATAGTTATATTTCTTTTTAGTCGAACCATTTGTTGAGGTATCCTTATAGCTTTCATGTACTGTGTTGATTCCAAGTTCTTTTACATGTTGGTAACGTGGTTCAATTGACTATTACCTTTTATGATTAGAGAGTCTATTATATAACAAAAATAGCCGGTAACTAACTCCAGTTTCATGAGCATCTATATAACTACATATGTAATTAAACATACTAATATTTACTAAATGTTATCTACTATTCATAAGTACTGGTCACGAGGGATTTGGTTTACCTGTTTATGACTTTAGATAGCTGCTTGTTATATATATTTTCAGCTAAAACAAATTAAATATTTTGTTTTTGTAAAAGAAACAAATGAGAATTGGAAGTTGGTTCTTAAGAGATTTACAGACGGAAAAAGAGTTGGTAAAGGTCTAAGCATGGCTGATTGGAAAACCCTTTTGCTGACCGAAAATTCTTGGTCCTTAAAGCTTCTGCATTTTTAGTGACGGAAATTTTGTGTCATAATAGACATTTAGCTAGTGCTTCGCTAAGAACCTATACTGACGGATTTTAGACATTTGCTGACACGTTTTTTCCGTCACTAAATGTCATACATTTTGTAGTGTAGCCCTTTGGGGGTGGGGGGTGGGGTGGGGGTGTGTACTGTCTCTTGATCGAGTTCCAATGCCTGAAGGGTGTACTTGCTTCGGGTACCCGAGACTTGAGTTTTGGTGTTCCCGATCCTACCCGAGCCTACTTGATGGCTTCGGGTTAGGTACAACGCAGGGTTTTATATCTGATACATGCAAAACATCATAATCCTTAGACTAGGGTAAATGAATTAATTCCCATTTTGAATTTTTATGATGTTCTAAACTTGTACGATATTGGAAATCTAATAACTATTTCAGACATTCGAAATTTGAAAATGATTTCAGACTAAAATTCACACACGTTTCCTCAAATTTATTTAACTCTAAAATTTTAAGAAAAAAGCAATGGGTATTTAATACTAATTTCAGACGTAGGAAGTCATTAGTCAATATAAAATATATTTGTTTAGTATTAGTATTATGTGTTTTTGGTTTCATTAAATGTTTGGTATTTAACCTTTGTTGATGTCTTGTTTAACAACAAACCTTATTAAGCTAACATAGAGCCATAGAGGTTTCACCTTAAAGAGCAAAAGGACAAAGACGATGTTGGGGTTCATTGAGTCAGCAAAATTGCACTATATATGTCACGATCCAAGAATTTTTTGGGCTTTTTTTAGGGTTTTTAATTCATGTATTGAAGATAAAAGAGTATGTGTTGATGGTCAAACCCATGGTGGTGATGTTGATGGCTTTGCTCACGTGTTGAAGACAAAAAGGGAGGTAATGGTATTAGTTCTTTTTAGGGAGATGTAAGTTAAAAAGGAGGTAATGGAATTAGTTCTTTTTACGGAGATGTAAGTTAAAGATGGTGGATCAACTCCATGGTGGTGGTTGATAAAGTTGGTGGTGGTGGTGTTGGCAAGACGGCAACAACGGTTGCAATAAAATAGATGCCGGAGGGTGAGAGGGAGGGAGAGATCTACGAGGCTAAGAAGAGAGAGAGAGAGAGAGAGAGAGAGAGAGAGAGAGAGAGAGAGAGATGAATTATGAGGGGGAGGGAATGAGGGTGAGGATCTCTCTATTTATTTTCTAAAAATCAAAATACTAATAAATAATATGAAAGTAATAAAAATTTAAATAAAAAGTAAAATAATGAAATAAAGGTATTTTATTTGTTTCAAGTTTGAAAGAGATGAAAAATATAATAAATTAGGTATTTTATTTGTTTCAAGTTTGAAAGAGATGAAAAATATAATAAATTCGTTTTAAGTTTGAGAGGGGAAGAAAAATACAACAAAGTTTGATCAATAATTCAATATAGACCGAACTTTTTAAGTTTTGGACCAACGGACCAAACATTAATTTATATTAAACTACATGAAAGAAAAATATAATTAACCAAGTTTCACTACAAAAAAATCGACCTTTAGCAGCAACAAAAGTCGCTGCTAATACCCCCAAAAGTCGCTACTAAAGGCTTTAGCAGCGAAATGTCGCTCCTATTGCGTCACTGCTATTGCCTTGCTGCTATTGCTCATATGTCGCTGCTATTTGTGTCGCTGCTATTGCTTGTCGCTTCTAATGCCTTTTGTCGCTGCTATTGATGTCGCTGCTATTGTCTGTCGCCGATAACGACTCCTATCGCTGCTACTTCTATTGTCGCTGATATTGGCAGAAATATACATAAAATATATATCTGATATCTGTCAATATCTGTTTTAAATAAATAAAATATAGCCAAAATGAGCTTTAAATGCTTTCTTATTTTATTTAAGGCTATTTCAGGTAGACAATACGGAAAAATGGATAACACGCGTCAGAACGAGAAAATACCGCTCAAAAGACGAAGATTTTATGAAAGCAGCAATTACGCGCCGCGTAACCTATCTTTTTCCGCGACGCGGACCCAACGAATTCTGTTACAACAGAATGCAAGCTGTCATCGAATCTTGTCAAGGAATCTTGTCAGGTATATTTACGTGCCGCGGAAATAGATCATTACGCAGCGCGGAAATCAATTTTCACGCCTATAAATAGCAAGTGAAGCCTCATTCGACAAACACATCTAACACACACCATATACACTTCCACACACCACTCCAGGCGAGTTCAGGTGACTCCAGGGGGCCTTCGGGCTGCTCTGGAGGTTTCCTCGCCTCTTATCCATGTAAATACGTAGTTTGTAGTGTAGATTTGTAGTTTTCGTAGTTGTAGTTGTTTTTCCGAGTTCCAGCAAGTTTGTACGAGTCAGGATGTTGTCCAGATGTATTTCTACCTTGTATAATACGAACTGGTATTCTCTTTCCTTTATTTTCGCTTCGTTACAATGAATCCGAATTGATATAAATATGTAGTCGTTATGCGTAGGATTATGTTATAATGATTTTATTTAAGACTTGGTATTTCTGAAATAATGAAACATTATAATTAGTTATTTTATAATACTATCAGTTCATGCGGGTATTCGGCATCGTAAGTGTTGAAAAACCATTTGCTTAAGATATCTGTATCCTTATACATATATATACAAACAGACTCATATTTATATGCATTTGCTCATGGACCCACTTGAGGTGTACGATATGCATAAGTCTGGTATGTGTATACAGGGACATTTGCTCATAGACCCACTTGAGGTGTTGAACTGATATATTATCTTAATACCTAAATATATATCTTCTTACCGGATGTTGACAGACAATGGTAATTATCCTGTCTATTATTTTATTAGGAGATAAATACTGACCTTTTAAGTAAAACGGGATAACACCCGGGAAGCGAGGTTTTATCTAACCGGTGTTTTAATAATACAGGGATTAAATCAGAATTATCTTAAGATCGCTATTAAATGATAAACGATTGGTACCGAATCAACTTTAGAAATCATCTTAATACTTTCGTTCATTATATAACCGGATTAGCTAACGCTACTATTAATATTGATTTGGAGAATTCATGACTTGGCACTTTATTTTGTTTCCTGTTTTATTTATTTTCCTGCCTAGTATTTAGTTTATTTTTATCCTCACCTTTCTATCTAACTAGACAGCAGTTTGGAATAGAAGTAGCAATAGCTATCGCCGTACCCGTGTTCGATATAAATCATCGGTCTTACCAGCACACTATACTATACGCGATGGGTTCTCTGCCCAGCCGCGCCGTGTGCACTCGTACCGTTGTGAAATCCGGTCCGCACGTAAACGAGACACACCAGATTTTTTACGCCGCTGCCGGGGAAGTGATAATATTGTGAAATATTCTAACAGTTGATTTAGTTTTGCAGTCTTGAAGATCTGACTATAAAAGATTCCGCATTTCAAAGCGTTATTCTGTTCGCTTACATACCGTACGAATAGTATGTAACCCGAATAAATGGTTTGTTTTTCTTTTGTTTTATTTTTGCTACAAACTTAATAAAATGATGTGTGAGATTTCTGGTCTCAGAATCGAAATTATGATTAATCACGCATATGCTGGCAATCAGCTCAGCAACAATACCAAAATTTCAATCTGCAAAATAGGGGAGTTCTCTCTACTTCACTTTTATCTATTCATGCTTTTGAGTACAATGAGGACATTGTACCATTTTAAGTGTGGGGTAGAGGTTTTCATATTTCTGTTAATAAAATTTGTCTAAAATCTAAAATCTCCAAAATTTTAAAATTTTGCAAAATCCTCATAGTTTTAATTTGTAAATAAATTCAAAATTCAAAATTAAATTTTTTCGCATTTATGATTAGTTGTATGAAATTTTTAATTAAATTTATATGAATTCAGATTACATAAAAGGAAAATTATTCTAGATTTCACGACTTAGCATAAATACAGCATGTACTTAAATTGAGTGTTTGAGCCTATCAGTTGTTATCATTAAACACTGAATTATTTTGCTGTGAGAATGTCTAAATTGCATATATTTCAGAATTTGTTACTGAATTCTTTTCGAAACCACCAAAATGAGAACTAGACTATTGCACTGATAGTGGCCGTCTTTCTTTTTAAAACCCGTTGGTTTAAGCCTTTTTCTTTCAAACTTAAATAATCTACATTTTAGATTATTTAATTTATTTTATTTTTAACCATTTTTTAGTGCAATGCTCATTTTTAACATTCGATATCCTAGTTAACTACTTTGAGCCTTAACTTTTCGTTTCATCAACCATATTTATCCCATTTTTAGTCTATTTTATTTTTAAGTTCCAGAATTAGTTAAGTCAATTATATGCTGCTAAGTTTCATTCTATGTTCCTATATTCTTCAGTTGTTCATGCACCGATCAGCGGGACAAGAAAAGTTAATATCTTTGATCTATCCGTTGCATACAGCTGAACCCAAAAATCCATAAAAATCAGAAAATCAATAGAAAAATGAGAAATTTCAGTTACTTGACATACCTTTCTTCAGCTATTTTTGAGGTTGTCATACATTGAGTAGTAGTTTTTCTTCAGTATTGCCTGAGTGAATAGCTGTCATTCAGAAGATTCTGATTCCATTACAGTTTGATGAACTGTAATCTCAACAAAAATATTGTGATATTCCTGTTCAATAGTTCAATAAAAGCAGCTTAGAAATTTTTTTAACTTAATCTCTAGACTCTTATTTTAGCCACTTTTAAAATCCCTTCTTCCTACCTTTAACCCATAGCCTTTTACATTTTAAACCCAAAAGTCCTCTTGACAGTTCTAAACTCTCTAGTGGTATAGATTTAATTTGGATACAAGCATATGGTAATATTGCATTTCATGACATTATGTGATTCACTAAATTGATATAAACCTTATACACTTGAGTGAAAGAGTGAACCACCTGGTGAGAATGCAAAAGTCGTGTAAATATTTGAATATATTTTTCCTAACTTAATAAATGTTAATATCTGAATCATGTAAATTTTGTTAATATTTCTGCTATAATTATATTTGTTGAAATTTTAAAAGATTTGTTTTTTATTATATTTACAGTTATGCTTGAGGACAAGCATATCCTAAGTGTGGGGTAATAGATATTGGCAGAAATATACATAAAATATATATCTGATATCTGTTAATATCTGTTTTAAATAAATAAAATATAGCCAAAATGAGCTTTAAATGCTTTCTTATTTTATTCAAGCCTATTTCAGGTACACAATACGGAAAAATGGATAACACGCGTCAAAACGAGAAAATACCGCTCAAAAGACGAAGATTTTATGAAAGCAGCAATTGCACGCCGCGTACCCTATCTTCTTCCGCGACGCGGACCCAACGAATTCTGTTACAACAGAATGCAAGCTGTCATCGAATCTTGTCAGGGAATCTTGTCAGGCATATATACGCGCCGCGGAAATAGATTATTACGCGGCGCAGAAATCAATTTTCACGCCTATAAATAGCAAGTCAATCCCCATTCGACAAACACACCTAACACACACCATATACACTTCCACACACCACTCCAGGAGAGTTCAGGTGACTCCAGGGGGCCTTCGGGCTGCTCTGGAGGTTTCCTCGCCTCTTATCCATGTAAATACGTAGTTTGTAGTGTAGATTTGTAGTTTTCGTAGCTGTAGTTGTTTTTCCGAGTTCCAGCAAGTTTGTACGAGTCAGGATGTTGTCCAGATATATTTCTACCTTGTATAATACGAACTGGTATTCTCTTTCATTTATTTTCGCTTCGTTACAATGAATCCGAATTGATATAAATATGTAGTCGTTATGCGTAGGATTATATTATGATGATTTTATTTAAGACTTGGTATTTCTGAAATAATGAAACATTATAATTAGTTATTTTATAATACTATCAGTTCATGCGGGTATTCGGCATCGCAAGTGTTGAAAAACCATTTGCTTAGGATATATGTATCCTTATACAAATATATACAAACAGACTCATATTTATATGCATTTGCTCATGGACCCACTTGAGGTGTACGATACGTATAAGTCTGGTATGTATATACACGGACATTTGCTCATAGACCCACTTAAGGTGTTGAACTGATATATTATCTTAATACCTAAATATATATCTTCTTACCGGATGTTGACAGACAATGGTAATTATCCTGTCTATTATTTCATTAGGAGATAAATACTGACATTTTAAGTAAAACGGGATAACACCCGGGAAGCGAGGTTTTATCTAACCGGTGTTTTAATAATACAGGGATTAAATCAGAGTTATCTTAAGATCGCTATTAAATGATAAACGATTGGTACCGAATCAACTTTAGAAATCATCTTAATACTTTCATTCATTATATAACCGGATTAGCTAACGCTACTATTAATATTGATTTGGAGGATTCATTACTTAGCACTTTCTTTTGTTTCCTGTTTTATTTATTCTCCTGCCTAGTATTTAGTTTATTTTTATCTTCACCTTTCTATCTAACTAGACAGCAGTTTGGAATAGAAGTAGCAATAGCTATCGCCGTACCCGTGTTCGATATAAATCATCGGTCTTACCAGCACACTATCCTATACGCGATGGGTTCTCTGCCCAGCCGTGCCGTGTGCACTCGTACCGTTGTGAAATCCGGTCCGCATGTAAACGCGACACACCAGTGTCGCTGCTATTGCTTGTCGCTTCTAATGCCTTCTGTCGCTGCTATTGATGTCGCTGCTATTGTTTGTCGCCGATACCGACTCCTATCGCTGCTACTTTCTATTGTCGTTGCTATTGGATTTTTTCGTTTTTTAAATAATAAAATATAATAATAATAACTCTGACTTGTTTTATATACATCAAATACCACCAATTAAATATAAAAACTAATATTATATAAAACCACATAAGTTGTTACCAAATTCATAATACATGCATAGCTAATACATAAATGTTTTAATTAGTTAATTGTTGCTTGTCAACACACATAACATAATATATAATGAAGTACTCGTGATCTAGTCCCAGTAGAGCTGAGGAGCCATTGTGCAATTTCTTCCCTTTCTTTCCCCCTTCATTAGTCGAGAGCAGGTAATCTAATATGCTTTTTGCAGTTTTCGCTGATCCAAATGAAAGTCTTGCTAGTTTCACCTGCACTGAGCAAACATAAATACAAGCGTAAAAGACATCGTTTACAGGATTAACCCCTAAATCACTTCAGATCATGCTAGAAAAACTATCGTTTTCAGAATTTCCCAATGTTAACCGTACCAATTAAATGAAAGTGCTAAAGAGTTTCAACCATTTTCTTTACCTTTGGTTTTCTATAACTTGATGAGATTTCTCTACATGATTAGAAGAAGAAATGCAGGTAAACTTACCAGAGTCTGGATGAAGCATGTGGTTCTTATCAACTCTTGCCTACATCACATTTATAGGATGATTAATAAGGAGTTTACTCTTCTATAAAACACAAAGAAAAATAAATAAAGTGAAAACACACTCACTTTTTTTAATCAAGCTAGAGATTTTTCTCTTTGTGCTATTTTCAAGTCTTCTTCTTCACTTTATTGACAAGTGTTTCATAAAGCCAAGAGTTAATTATACATACTAGCTTTGTTATAATCAAGAAACAAGTGGCAGTAGTGAAGAGATGGAACTCACATTAAACCACCCATAGCAATATAATCTTGAAGGAACTTGGCAACCAAAAAACGTGCACCAGTTTCCATTAATGATCTGTATGCATACATGCTCATCAAAACCATACACAACATCAAGAATTTTGAACTAAACATGCCTTTTAAACAACAATACATCAAAGCTTAAAAAGCAATACAGTAAAGTAGAAACAACTAAACAAGCCTTTTTAAGTTCTTCAAGTTAGCAAATGGAGAAGGTTGATTTGATATTAGTTCAACTTATGAAGAAAGGGCCTGAAGTAATTTAACAAAAGAATATTACATATGAAGGAACAAGATCAATAACACACACAACACACACTCACAACATACAACACACAAAGTCACAACACATACACACTAACACACGCACAGCACACACTACACAAACACACACTAACCCACAAGCACAATACACAACACACACAAAAACACAAACATACACTAACACACACACACGCACAGCACACAGAACACCTACTAACACACAGTAACGACACGCACAACAACCAAAGTTCAAAACCCCCAAAATTTACCATATTTATAATCTATAAATCTCAAAATAATCTATAAACCCATTTGCCACACAAGATCTTAAAATTTCAACATATAATATCAAAATAACAACAAATTAACAACAAATAACCCAAATAAGTTGGAATTATAGCATAAACCTGGTGGAGGAGTACAATAGTAGCGGTGGCAGTGGGTAGGGCGGTGGCAGTGGGTGAGGCGGCGACGGGAGGAGGAGAAACTAGCACTGGCGGTTGTGAGGCAGCGAGCGGCGAGGAGTGGGGCAGCATGGCGTCAAGCGTCGTCGTCGAGAGCTAGAGCGAGAGAGCAGAGCTTGAGGAGCCGGTCTAATATGTTTAGGGCACCGATTGAATAGAGGCAAAGGGTTTTAATCAGTTTAGGGCATTAGCAGCGACACAAAAAAGAGTATTAGCAGCGACATCGTGTATAGCAGCGACACATAAAAAAAAGGGGGAAAGTTGAGCGCGTTTATTTTTAGCGGTAATAGCAGCGACACCTTTAGCAGCGACACAAGCAATAGCAGCAACACTTCGCGCGTTCAACGAGGTGTCGCTGCTATTGTTTGTGTCGCTGCTAAAGGTGTCGCTGCTACTGCCTTGAATTCTTGTAGTGTTTTAGCTTTTTATAATTTTCTTTTATGTTTTTTATTTTATTTCGTTTTTTAAAATTGATTAGTGATTGATGCACCTTCAATTCAATTTTAAGCCTTGTCATATATTTCTACTCTATAAATAAAAAAGTGATATCTCATTTAGGGCACTCTCTCAAACACCTCACTTCCATTTACTCACTCGAAGAGTCGAAGGTTATTCCTTCCTCACAAACCAACGCCGGCCAAACTTGTCACACTCCCACAGACTCTTGATCCACGCTTGGGGTTATCCACCGCAACTGGAGGCGCGCGAATGACTCAATGCGTTCACTTTCGGCACTCGTATAACCTATGCAATCAAAAGGCATATGCTGATATGCATCGTGTATTCGTGTTCATGCAGTGTCCAGAAATCATGTCTTGTTTGCATCACCAGGTTTTATCTCTTTCATGTCCTTCATAAACAATAAACATATGCCTATATTTATGTTCGCGTCATCTGATTTGTTTAAGAAATGATAAATACCACTGTTGGATTTTTAATCTTGATGGGTTGTTTTAATGAAGTGTACGTCTCATTAAGTAAGTTAGTTGAGGATTAGTCAATTAATTAAGCATGTGTTTTGCTTGGTCAAGAAAGTCACAAAGAATTAGTCTTCCATTATTTTAGGGTAGTTAGGTGTTTATTATTTAAGTATGTAAGGCTATATATACAGCCTCTTCCTTATGAATGATAGTACGCAAGTTTAATTCTTTGTTTTGTGAGTTTTTTTTGGGGCCTGATTTCCAACAACCACATGTATACACATGTATATATATGCTTACCGACCCAAAACGTAAAGAAAATTAGAATATCTATATATATGCATCTGTGTTACAAAGTATACAAATAACGCTAAAATGTGAAATTTGGCCAGAACATGTGTTAATAATAAGATTACCATCTTAAAACTTGGTTGCCATATGGGGTTATGAAAAAATTCTGATGGCATCTACTGATGAACTAAAAAAAAGAAGAATATATATGCTTTTCTGCTCATTGTGCTCCTACTTTCCCAAGAGAAGCAACGTACGTACTGTTGGATTTAAGTCTGTTAGCTTCATTTATATGCTTGATAACTTGTTTGCTTACTCTTCTCTCTCTGCACACTCCTACATCATTGTTCAGATCCGAGCAATCCCTATCTGTTTCGCTTAGTTTTACCTCCGGCAGCTCACTTTCTTCGTCATATCAGAAAGGGGAAACAAACATTTATCTTTCTTGCTTATACGAAAGTCTTATCATAAAAAGAGGGTGAAAGAAAGAAGATAAATCATCCAAACAAACATAATATATATCAATGTATTATAACACGTATTAAGAAAAAGTTAATGTATAATAACAGGATTACGATCCATATTAAAAATACTAAAATAAAATAATGATAATAATAGTAAAAATAAATATAATAATTACTATTACATAAATATATAGAGTAAGTTATTAAAAAAATCTTATAAAATATAATAATAAATATTTAGGTTAATATAGTAAATTATTTAAGAAAAATTATTAAAGTTTTAAATATGAAACTATTTGAAAAATGGTGATGTTAAAATGTTTGACAGTCAGCTGTTAGTTTTAATAGTTAAATGACTATTTAGGTAACAAATTTGCAATCATTTAAGTACTTTTTTTAAATTAAGAATGAAATTATAAAACACATGAACCAAATTAGTAAGAGAAATGATATATCTTTCTAATTTTTATTTCTTTTTATCCACTACTTACTTGATCAAGACATGTGTCAAAATCAAAGTAAAGATGAGAAAAGAAAATTAGTGTAATATACATGTCATCTTATGACGAATAGAAGGATAAAATAGAAACAAAAAATAGAAGAATTTACTTAATCTAGTGTGTGTAAAGTAGGTATGACTAGAAAGAAAAAGCTGAAAGCTACCATAAGAAAGCCGGCTTTCAGGCTTTGCTTGTAAAGATAAATTTGGCAGGTAGTAGAGTGTCAAGTGGGTATATTAATACGGGTCCGTCTATTAATACAATACAAGGTACTTTTCAGATGCGTCTGTCAGATACGTTAGTTGGGGTCTACAAACACTAAAGAAGAAATTAAATCATGAAAGCTATTTCTGATTTGATAAATGAGAAATGAATACCCAAGCCTATTGACCCACGCCTTTTATGTGACCCAGCCCACTCAAAAGGCCCAGTCCAATCCTATTACCCAGTCCAAGCCCAAGCCTTTTATGTGATCCAGCCCAAGCCTGTGACCCAGCCCACTCAAAAGACCCGTTTATTAGAGGTAATCTTGTCACCAATTGAATAAAGCCCAACCCAAAAGGATATGTAAAAACAAAGCCCAGCCTAAAAGATTTTTGGTAGGTAATTGTATAACTCATTTTTTTTAAAAGTAACGAAAATCAACTTTATAATTTTTTCTAAGAGTAACAAACTTTAAATATATATATTCTTAATAATTTTAAAAAGTCTCGAAGATAAACTTAGAATATATATATCTAGAGATCGTGAATTGTAATATTATGTTAATTAGTTCATCAAGTAAATAAGTTATGAAATGCTTTGTTTTCAATAAAAAAAGTTCATCAACTAAAAAAACTCATCAAGTGTTACAAAACAAATAGTCACGAGACTCGAAACCATGTTTTTATACATTGAATAACACCAAACATAAACGATCACAATAACATTGTGCTATAAACCTTGGTTTGAACTAGAATATATATCCGTATACTATTTGATAAGTTTATCCAACAAATCAGTATTCCATTACAAACTCAAATAAGTGATAACACAAAGTCAAAGAAGTGAATATAATCACATGATATAAATTGATATTCCATTACAAATCGAAAGAAGTGAAAACACAAAGTCATTGCATATATATTAAAATGAATGTTTACAAACTTAGTAATAAATTTAAAATATGTTATATATCGACTGGATCAACAATGACAATTAAATATACATCTTCTGCATAAATTATTATTTTTATAAAAAAACATTATTATGTTTTAGTAATATTATGCTTCTCGAAATCAAATTAATAATCAAATAACATTATTTATTTTTTTAGTAAAATAGCTTATAATACCACATCTATCAATGCTAAACCACATCGACTGTATTCTTTTCTTGAACAGTACCTGTATTTACTTTGTAAATGTGAAAAAATCTCACTTGTTTATTTTTGAACTAGTTTAGTTCCGGTATTTCATTTAAATCATTTATTTATATTTCTCACTTAGTATTTGGGAAATAAAGTTAAATTATTATTACTTCATTTCTTTATGTTTCACACTTAGCAAATGAGAAATAAAATTAATACTATATTATGTTTCTCAAGATCAAATAACTTTATTATTTTTTAATCAAATAACGTTATTATTTTTTAGTAAAATAGTTTCTTGCAATATTAAGAGTTAATTACACAGTTCGTTCTTTTAGATTAGGGCCTTTTACACTATTGGTCATTTAGCCAAAAATCTTGCAATTTTAGTCCTTTATTTAAGAATTTGTTACACTATAGGTCCTTTAGACTAACAACGTTAGTTTTAACCGTTAGTTTGAGGGGTAATATGGTCTTTTTACGGGTAAAGGACCAATTTTGTAATTAAAATAGTTAAAGTAATATTTTTATCATTTTTTAATTATTAATTTATTGCTTTTATCATTATTAATTAGTTTTTGAATTAATTACATAATTAATTACATAATTAATGTATCTCTCTCTCCAGAAACACAACACACACACACTCTCTCTCCAAGTCTTTCACAGCCACCACCACCAAGAACACCACCACCACATTCAACCGCAGCCACAACCACCATCACAAAGAGGTCTGAAACGAAAACCCTAAATACATTTACCCACCAACAACAAATCTGAAGTGAAAACGAAAACTAAAAAGTAGATTTGAAACGAAAACCCTAAAAGCATTCGACCACCACAAAATAGATCTGAACGAAAACCCTAAACACAATCAACCACCACAAACAGATCTCAAAACGAAAACGTAGCTCTAAAATAGATGATAAACAAAACTCTTAAAACGATCGATGATAACCCTAAAATACTCCTTTGATCATAATCTAAAGAGAAGAAGAAGAAAACTTAGGATATAAAACAGATTTTGGTTGAAGGTACAAGTTTGACAAGAAAATTTAGATGAATAACACAGGGTATTTTGTTCCCCCTTTCTAACTCACAACTTAACACACGCCATCCCGTTTTAACTAACGGGGATATCTACGGAATCATTACGCGAAACCGTATAACACGATATCACATTTAGACACGTTTGACACTTTTCACATAATCACATTAATTAACACTTAACACATGCTAGTCACTTAAAACACTTTAATTAAAATTCACATAAAGTCACAGTACAAGTACCAAAGCACATGGTACAACACTATACTACTAGGCCCATTTACAGGGTGTTACAAATCTACCCCCCTTAAGAAGATTCCGTCCTCGGAATTTGATCACTCAGGAACAGGTGGGGATATCGAGCTCGAATATCATCTTCAGTTTCCCAGGTCAAATTCGAACCTAGGTTATATTTCCACTTCACAAGAACGAGCTTGATCACTTTCTTACGCAGCTTCTTAGTCTTTGAGCCGAGAATCTGAACAGGTTCCTCAACGAGGCGTTTTGAAGTATCAACTCTCAGCTCTTGCAACGGCAGAATCTGACTCTCATCCACTTTGCACTTGCGTAAGTAACACACGTTAAATGTATTATGAATACCCGCAAGTTCTGCAGGTTACTCCAGAGACACAGTTTGATCATTGACTCTGTGTAGAATCTTGAACGGTCCTATGAAACGCGGACTTAATTTGCCTTTACGGCCAAAACGGATAACACCCTTCCACGGATAGACTTTCAGGAAAACCCGATCGCCCTCGTTAAACACAACTGGCCGACGCCTCGGGTCAGCGTACACTTTCTGTCGATCACGAGCGGCTTTCAACTTTTCACGCGCCACTCTTACTTTATCAGAAGTAATTTGCACAATTTCGGGTCCGGCGAACTGCTTCTCGCCAGGCTCTAACAAACATGTGGGAGTGCGACAACGTCTCCCGTATAACGTCTCGAATAGAGGCATCCCAATACTGGAATGGTACGAGTTGTTGTAAGCAAACTCAATCAACGGCAAATGTGAATCCCACGCTCCACCGAACTCAAGTACACATGCGTGAATCATGTCCTCCAGGGTTTGGATAGTTCTCTCGGACTGGCCGTCTGTCTGAGGATAGTACGCTGTGCTCAAATGATGCCAAGCTCACGCTGTAAACTCTGACAGAAATTAGAAGTAAACCGCGGATCGCGATCTGACACAATAGAACACGGTACCCCATGACGCGACACCACTTCAGCAATATACAACCTTGCTAGCTTATCCAATGGAGTCGACTCGCTGATAGCCAGAAAATGTGCACTTTTGGTCAAGCGGTCAACTAAGACCCAAACCGCATCGTGCCCTCTGAGGGTTTTCGGCAACTTTGTCACAAAATCCATTGCAATATTATCCAATTTCCACTCAGGAATTTCAAGTTGCTGAAAATTACCATATGGTTTCTGATGCTCAGTTTTCACTTGCGCACAAATCTAACATTTCTCCACGTAGGAAGCAATGTCTCGCTTTAAAGTAGGCCACCAGTACAAGCTTTCAGATCATGGTACATTTTGGTGCTGCCCGGCTGAACAGACAGTCGAGACTGGTGAGCCTCTTGCAGAATCAACTCACGATTTCCCCCGTACATAGTCACCCAAACACTAGACTGAAAAGTCTTTAGCCCACGGCTATCCTCTGCAAGCAGATCTTTCTGCTTCCGCATCACTTCTGCTTTCAAGTTCTCGTCACGCAAGGCAACAGATTGTGCTTCCTTCAATATCGCAAGAATATCAGGAACCACCACAAGCTTCATGAATTTCGCCTCAGCCGACGAGCTTTTGCGACTAAGAGCATCCGCCACCACATTGGCCTTACCAGGATGATAACAGATCTCACAGTCGTAATCTTTGATCAACTCGAGCCAACGCCGCTGCCTCATATTGAGCTCTTTCTGCGTAAACACGTATTGCAGACTCTTGTGATCCGTACAGACCATACACTTGGTACCGTACAGATAATGTCGCCATAGCTTCAGAGCAAACACAACAGCAGCTAGCTCAAGATCATGTGTCGGATAGTTACCTTCATGTGGCTTTAACTGTCGAGACGCATATGCTATCACTTTATCTCGCTGCATTAACACGCAGCCAAGCCCTGAATAAGAAGCATCACAATAGACGACGAAGTCGTCAGACCCGTCGGGTAAAGAAAAAATCGGAGCTTCACACAATAGCCGTTTCAAAGATTGAAACGCTTGTTCTTGCGCCTCAGACCACACAAAAGCAACGTCTTTCCGAGTGAGCTTAGTCAAGGGACCTGCAAGTTTAGAAAAATCGCGGATAAATCGCCGATAATATCCAGCTAGGCCGAGAAAACTATGAACTTCAGAAGGAGTTCGGGGAACCCCCCAGTTCATCACTGCATCGACTTTTGCCGGATCCACTTTGACACCATCCCTGCAGATCACATGACGAAGAAAATGCACTTCACGAAGCCAAAACTTACACTTAGAAAACTTTGCATATAGCTTCTCTCGTTTGAGAGTTTCAAGAACTTGCCGCAAATGCAAGCCAAAACTTACACTTAGAAAACTTTGCATATAGCTTCTCTCGTGCTCGGCTTCACTTCTAGAATACACAAGGATATCATCGATAAACACAATAATGGATTTATCCAAGAAAGGACGACAAATCCGATTCATCATATCCATAAACACAGCAGGCGCATTGGTTAAGCCGAACGGCATAACCAGAAACTCATAATGGCCATATCGAGTGCGGAAAGCAGTTTTAGGAACATCATCTTCACAAACCCGCACCTGATGGTAGCCAGAGCGAAGATCAATCTTAGAGAAGCAAGTCGCTCCCTGTAATTGATCGAACAAATAATCAATACGCGGAAGAGGGTACTTATTCTTTAGCGTTCGCTTATTCAGCTCCCGGTAATCGATACACATGCGCATGGTTCCATCCTTATTCTTCACGAACAACACATGAGCTCCCCACAGGGATGAACTCGGACGAATAAAGCCCTTGTCAAGTAACTCCTGTATTTGCGTCATCATCTCTCGCACCTCTGAAGGAGCAAGACGGTATGGAGCTTTAGCTACCGGCGTAGCCCCTGGAACAAGATCAATTTTGTACTCCACATCTCTCACCGGCGGCAAACCCGACAATTCATCTGGAAACACCTCCGGATAATCAGACACTACCGGAATATCTTTGACCACTTGCTTTTCCAGCTTTGCATCAATCACGTGAGCTAGACAAAACTCGCAGCCTTTAGAAATCGATTTCTTAGCTTTCATCACAGAAATAAGAGGAATATCAGATTCTCGACGATCTCCTCGAGCTACAGCACAAGACCCATCAGGTAAAGGAATCTTTACCATCTTTTTCGAACACAGAATCTCCGCGTTCAGACCACTGAGTCAATCCATACCTACCACCGCATCAAAGCCCGCAATTGGCATGAGAAGAAAAGAGATAGGGAAACTATTCCCATCCACGTCGAGGTTAACACAAGGAACACTATCCTTAACCGAAACTACCTTACCACTAGCAATTTCGACTTTAATCGGCTCAGATAACACAGATATAGGCAATTGCAGTTTATCACGAAAAGCCACAGATATAAAAGAATGGGTAGCTCCAGAATCAAATAACACACAAGCTGGAACAGAATTTACAAGAAAAGTACCAGTAATCACGTCTCTCGCAGCTTTGGCTTCTTCAGTTGTCATCTGAAAAGCCCGACCCTTGGCGCGAGGAGCGCCATCTTTCCTTGGTCTAGCAGAAGACCCTCCAGCTCCCGTATCACCCCTCTGTCTCATTGGGCACTCAGTAATCCTGCCCCGGCTTCTAGCATTTAAAACACGTTCTCTTTGAAAGAACACTCGGTAGTTGCATGCCCTTTCTCACCACACCTCATACATCTGGTAGTAGCCTTTGAGCAGTTGCCCGAATGGTAAGTACGGCACATAGAACACCAAGGATTATCAGACCTCGGTTTCTTACTCGAATCAAATTTCCCACTAGCAGTATATTGCCCCTTTGATGTACCCGACTTCGAATAATGCTGAAACTTTCTCTTCTTGCCCTCCACAGCCTGATCTCCCTTACACTGACGTCAATCACCATCAATCTGTCGGGCTATCTCAAACGCCCGATCCATAGTAGCAGCAGCTCTCACATGAGCTCGATACTTTAGCGGTAGCATATTCACAAACTTCCGCATTTGCGCTCTCTCATCAGTTACAAGATGTGGTATAAACCTTACCTTATCAGTAAAGGCATGGATAAGGTCCTCTACCGGTTTGTCCCCCTTACGGAGACTATTAAACTCATTTTCCATCCTCTCAAGATCGTAATCGGTACAATACTTGCTTTTCATCTTTTCAGAAAACTACTCCCAAGTCAAAGCAGCGATCACCTCTCTACTCAATGTATCCTTCACAGTATCCCACCAATCCAGAGTTCGGCCTTTCAACAGACGAACCGCGTATTTGACACGGTTCTCAGCTCACAATCACAGGACTCAAACATTTGGTCCGTCTCACGCAACCAGCGGATAGTCTCTAAGAAATTATGACTGCCCTCATAAACTTTCGGCCCGCAAGACATAAACTTCTTGTAAGAGCATTTCTCACGTTGCTTGCCCTTAACAGCTTCCCTCAGTAGCTCCCTGGTCGAGCGAAACTCCTCTTCAAGACGAAGAATATACGCCTCAGAATCTCTTACAGGCCTTGAGCCCTGAGTATCACGCCACGACGATTCCTCCTCAGTCTCCACGTGAGTACAAGAAGCCTCGTCCTCTATCTGCTTTAACGCTTCCTCAGTAGTAGCACGTCTCTCAGACATTTTTCACTCATTTTCTATACACAAGGGGCGAACACATTTAGTACACTTAATCACAATTTACTAATACACAAGTTAGTTCACATAGAGCAATAAACACATAACGCTCACACTCAGCCCCAATAATCCCTCTAGGAACACTTAACGATGGTCAAGCCCGAGTTTGAGATCGAATACTCTCGCAAGTACTCAATTCCCTCAAACTTAGGCTCTGATACCTAATTGTAACACCGGTTTCACAAGCTTAAAATTAGCGTAAATTAAAACTTTTTAAACTTTTTTACACCAAAGGTTTGCAGCGGAACAAACCACTGTTTACATATTAAACATAATTTACCGACTTGGCGATTAAGAACAACAAATCAAGCCAAGTCCCAAAAATCAAGCCAGTGTTACCACTACGCACAGACCATCGTCCTACATTATCAGAGTTTACAACAAGTGTTCCAAAAGATATGTACAATAACACTACCCATAGCAACCCGCCTCGCCAGGCCATCTATCACTAACCTGCGGAAATATCACGAAACATTAGCTACACTAGCTAGTGAGTACAGGTATCGCATAAGCACCAATAAGCATGCTATCACGTCACAATATGGCACACAATGCTAAGCTATCACGTAGCGGTGTGCCAACATGTCAGCGGGATCATATCTTGCGAGGTAGCTAGCCTGGCTTAACGATCCGAGCTGGGAAATCAGTCACAACCAACCGCATCGGTGGGGGAGCGAAGAGCAGCCCACCATCACGTTTGAGTCACTAGGACTCCGTTCGGATCTGATCATAAACCAAGATCCTCACTGTATGTCGAGAAACGGCGGCCTGCAGAACCTTTAACCCGGAAAAACTCCATCGAGTACCATTGATCCCGAAAAACACTCAAGGATCCAGCCGCGTTAGCAACTGACCTCAACCCCTGCGTCTGTCCGGACAGGAATCATAAACACGTTTGACCCATAGGGTTCACAGTACGCATGCGTATCACATATCACAATTTATATCACATGGTATCACTTATAACACTATGTCACTGTATCACTATGTCACTACATCACGTCATACCTGGCGCGTTCACATATATACACATGACACATATCACAGGCACACAATAGCCCTACTTACTGAGTCTCATACTCTCATGGGAAACCGGTACTCACCTCGGTATCGCAGGAGGCAGGTATGGATCCGGGAATCCCAAGAACACACTGAGTCGTCCGAATCACCTAACACATTAGGTTCAGGCTTGGTTATCACATACACGTAGCACACATAGGTTAAAACACAAGTTACACAAGCTGTCAGCACTGGACAGGTTACTACGGCCGTGAAGGACAAGTCCTACGGCCGCAGGACACTTGTCAAACCCTTCCTACGGCCGTAGGGTCAAGTCCCTACGCCCGTAGAGTTTCTTTCTAACGAATAATGCACTACGGCCGCAGGAACCTATTCCTACACCCGTAGTAGCTATTCTTTGGTGACCTACGACCGTAAGTTATGTACCTACGCCCGTAGACCTTGTCCCATAGTCCGTAGACGGTAAATCACACAAAAACACATCCTATGGCCGCAGAAACCCTGCCTACGGCCGCAGAAGACACACAAGGCCTCCTACGGCCACAGAGATTATCCCCTACGCCCGTAGGAAGTGCCTGCACAGCAGGTCTTCGTCCCTGTTCCACGACAGCCGCTGTAAATCCCGTTTTTGACACCTTTTTCGACCAAAATTCAGTTTCAATCACTTATACACTTTACTTGACACCAAGGAAAGCTTAGAAACACCTTTACACACAACAACTTACATAAACACACATCAAACACCACCAAAATGGTGTTTCTTGCTCAAGAACTCAAAACCAAGCTTTTATGTACAATTACTTACAAAGATGAATAAGCATGGCAGATTAGAACTCCAATTTGTTACAGAAATCCCTTGAAATCAGCTTGTATTTTGATTTGCTCTTCAAAACCCAAAGATGGAAGTGTGTGTGTGTTCAAAGTCGCAAGAATGTATGTGTGTACTGTGTATTTGCACTTCCCAGATAAGGCAACTTGGGAGCCGACCTTGGGTTTATTATTATAACACAGGGTATTTTGTTCCCCCTTTCTAACTCACAACTTAACACACGCCATCCCGTTTTAACTAACGGAGATATCTACGGAATCATTACGCGAAACCTTATAACACGACATCACATTTAGACACGTTTGACACTTTTCACATAATCACATTAATTAACACTTAACACACGCTAGTCACTTAAAACACTTTAATTAAAATTCACATAAAGTCACAGTACAAGTACCAAAGCACATGATACAACACTATACTGCTAGGCCCATTTACAGGGTGTTATAACAAGTGTACCCATTCACAAACCCGTTTTTTATAAGATGGTTTCTAATTTCATTACTATCAACAAAGCAATTGAAATTTGCTCAAGTTGTACAAGGACAACAAATTTTGGTCTTTTGCCTTTTCACTCTTTGATCCTCGGCAACTCTTATGAAATCTGATAACCCTGTCATAAAGTCCTTTGTAGTACGTTTTCCATACATCCAATTACTACGATCCATCTACAGTTTAATAACAAAAAAGTAAGACGAATAATAACATTTCAAACCTAATTACTAGCATAATCAATAATAATATTCAGAAATTAATCTTGAACAGTTTGCATAATTCTTAAAAAACTATGCAAATAAATTATCTTTTACAATTTAATTTTTCTAGTATGTGCATATTATAAGGCCTTTTTTAATCGAACAATAAAACAATCATTTCATTCATACCAACATCCATGAATTAATCCTAAAATGTTTTTAATATGTGCATATTATAAAGCCTCTTTTGTATACAATTCATAGGATTATTTTTTTTCATTTTTTCCTATGCGTATATCTATATATATTCTTTTGTATCTATTAATAATATTATATCATATTTAAGCTTACTAACCATACATATCTGGATTAATCTAAATTCAAGGTAAAAGAAAGATAAATGTATAATCCATTCAAACCTATAGTTTTATCTTTTCCATGTGCGTGTATATATATATATATATATATATATATATATATATATATATATATATATATATATATATATATATATATATATATATATATATATATATATATATATATATATATCGTAACTATTATTAATAGTATATTATATCTAAGCTAACCGTAATATGTTAATTAATCTAAATGCATTAAAATAATATTTATCATATAATTCATTCAAATTTTTAGATATATCTAAATTAACTTAATAAACGTAACCAACTTAATCAAATCTAAAGTTATATCTAAACTTTAATAGAGATAAAATATAAAGATTAAAATTAAAGATAAACATATATATATATATATATATATATATATATATATATATATATATATATATATATATATATAAATTGGATCAATAAAGAACCATGTGTTAAACAAAGAACCTAAAGAACCAATCTCGACCTTTGGATCTTCAATATCAATGGATGAGATTGATCGATGGCAAAACTATAATTATTATGTATTAATTTAGAAAGAATAGGGCAAAAATGTAATTATCCTCCCCCATCACCCACGATTTTTAAAAAAAAAAACCACAAAAACTTTAAATTGCCATAACTTTTTAAGTTTTGTGAATTTAATCAAAAAAATTATACCATTCTTTTAGTTTTTTAATTCTCTTTCAAACAAGATCACTCTTCCTATACTTTTCTAAAAAAAATTTGAAAATGAATTTTTTTTTTTGCATTTTGGCAGCTGTACAGGAAAAACACCCTTTTCTTTTGCATTTTGGCAGCTCGTCGCTAATGAGCTGAATATCGTCGCAAAAGGTACGTCTCAGATCAGAAATTAGCGACGATGAAGTTAAATCTGTCGTCGCAAATAAGCAAAGTCGTCGCAAATGGTTCGTTTCAGATCATAAATTTTGCGTTTTTCGTTTTTTGCATTTTGCATGTTTATACGGATTTACGTTCTGCATTCTGCATGTTTTTTGCATTCTGCATTCTGCATTTTTTTTGCATTCTGCATGTTTTTTGCTTTCTGCATTCTTCATTCTTCATTCTTCATTCTGCATGTTTTTTGCATTTTGCATTTTGCATTTTTCATGTTTTTTGCATTTCTGCATTCTGCATGTGTTTTGCATTTTGCATTCTTTCATTCTGCAGGTTTTTTTGCATTCTGCATTCTGCATTCTGCAGGTTTTTTTTTTGCATTTTGCATTTTGCATTTAGCCTTGGGCTTGAATGAACCCAGCTCAAAATGCAAACTACGGATTTTGCATTTTGAGTTTGAATGAACCCAGCTCAAAATGCAAACTTTGCATTTAAAAAAAAGTTTCAAAAATATATCAAGTCCGGTCTTGTTTGAAAGATGACGAAAAACTGAAACTAATGATATAACTTTTTTGTTAAAATTCTAAAAAACGAACGAGTTATGATCATTTAAAGTAAGTGGGGTTTTATTTTATTTTAATTTTGGGGAAGATGGGAGGATGCTGAGAGCTGAGCGACGTTTTTTTTTCTTTTTCTTTTTTACCCTTAAACTATGTGTCACGTGTCATCACCAGAGAATGTTCTTTAGGTTTTATGTTTAAGAGAGGTTCTATGTTTAACCTTACCATATATATATATATATATATATAGGGGAGGGTTCCATCGAGAACCAAAAAAAATGCGAGAACTGCGAGAACCGATCCCCATTTTTTTAAAACTAAAATATCTACCAAACGTCAAGATATTAAATTATAAAAATTATACCAAATTAACGACAAAAATATGCTCTTTAATATGACATTCATATTGCTATATTTTTTTCAACAAAAAAAATCCGTTACATATATGTAACATACCTTATAGTACTGATTACATATATGTTAGTACTAATTACATATATGTAACATACTTTATAGTGTTAGAAAAAAAACCCGGCAAAAACGAATTTTTTTTGTTGAAAAAAATATAGCAATATGAATGTCATATTAAAAGAGCATATTTGGTATAATTTTCATAATTTAATATCTTGTCGTTTGGTAGATATTTTACGGTTTAGATCGGTTCTCGCAGTTCTTGCATTTTTTTTTGTTCTCGATGGAACTTCCCTCTCTCTCTCTCTCTCTCTCTCTATATATATATATATATATATATATATATATATAGGATTAGGATCAAGAGAGATATGAGTTAAGGAGATATGAGAGAGAGGGAAATCCTAACCCTTAGATCATCAAATCTAGTAGTTAAAATAAATAGTTTTTTTTTAAAATTAATTAATTAAAAAACTTGTAGTTATGGGTATGATCGTAATTTAATTATTTGCATAACTCCTTAAATCACGTTTTGCATCCTACAAATCCAAACTACTAGATTTTTTTATGCACAAGTAAAAAAACCAGGAGGAACGAATGGACATATTTTTAATACACAAACGTGAATCATCAAAAAGAAAAAAGTGAACTAAAGATGAAGAATACGTTTTTGATGCACCTATCGTATTAACCCATAAACATAGACATCAAGAACACAATTTTAAATTATATATTTTCATCACCAAGATACATCAAGCAAAGAACAAACTGAAGCAATAGGACCAGTTCCTTTTTTAAAAACCGATCTCTATATATTTATAAATGCTAATGAATATAACATATATGGTGGTTTTCATGGTGGTCTATAAGTTACTTAAATCATGTTTTTTGCCATTGAATCAACTAAGAACAAGCATACAATAATTACAAATTTTAAATTTACCTCCAAACACGCGCCTTGCATCAATATCTGTTCTGAAACTCGACCGAAACTATATTTTCTTCTTCTCCCTCTCAAAGCTCTACTTGCTCAGATTCATAATTTAATGAAAACTATTTGAATTTATAAAATACAAAACTCAACTTATATATATATACACTTTGAGTTTGAAAATTTGAGAGTTTGTTGTAGATATATTTATATAACTCGTAGAATTATTATTATTATTTTATTTATCTTTTCCATGTGCGTATATCTATTATATATAAAAAACAGTTCTCGTTTGAACTTTTGACTATATATATATATATATATATTTCGTAACTATTATTAATAGTATAATATTATATCTAAGCTAACCGTAATATGTGAATTAATCTAAATGCATTAAAATAATATTTATCATAATCCATTCAAATTCTTAAATATATCTAAATTATCTTAATAAACGTAACCGACTTATTCAAATCTAAAGTTATATTTAAAGTTTAATAGAGATAAAAAAATAAAGATTAAAATTAAAGATAAAGATATATGTTTATATACATATTTAAAAAAACTTATGGAGACCGGTTCTTATGATAATACCGGTCTCTTTGAAACAAAGTAAATAGAGAGCGGTTTTTAAATAAGAAACGGTCTATATAAATAACCATAGAGACCGGTTTTCATATGGTAAGAGGTCCCCATGATTTGTTTTCAAAAAG
This sequence comes from Pulicaria dysenterica, assembly GCA_947179395.2. NCBI lineage: Eukaryota > Viridiplantae > Streptophyta > Magnoliopsida > Asterales > Asteraceae > Pulicaria > Pulicaria dysenterica. The sequence goes on from OX359288.1 coordinate 26,741,757, forward strand.
ACCGGTTTTAAATGGAAGAACCGGTCTCTATATATATACAAAAAGACCGGTTTTCTATACACACAAACTGGTCATCATAAGTTTGACAACTACATAAAAACTGGTTTTCGTATGAACGGGTCCCCATATAGAGGTCTCTATTACAAGATGTGTAGTAGTGAATTCAGAACAGTTTCAAACCAATTTCAGATACACAATTCAACAGCTAATTTCAGAACACACTCATCAGTTTCAAACTGGTTCAAATCCAAAACACATAGCCAAAAAATCAACAGATACACAAATCAGTTTCAAACCAATTTCAGAACCAGTGTCAGAAGAAAAGTCACGAAATAGTCAAAAAAAGGGGCTTCAAACCAGTTTCAGAAGAACAGTCAAACAGATGCACAATAGTTGCCGATGTGCTTAAAACAACAAATAACAAAAAAATCAAACATACTCATCCACAAAAAAACAATCTCCGATGCACAATCAACCTATAAATTGTACATACAAAATGCACAATCAAACGGGTTTCAATGACGGCGATGACGACGCCACTAAACTGGTACATAGAAGATGCAGAATCGAATGAACTTGAATAATTAATCGAATGAACACATGAACAACATTCGTTGACGTCTTCACAGGGCACACAAAAAATGGCGACGACATCAGATGAGGTCTCCGATTTCTGCAGTAACATGAGGGGATGGGCGGCAAGTGTTTCAGAGTCGATTAGGGTTCGCATGAAGATGGGGAGGCGATTTAGAAAAACGACTTTAGTAGCGGCGGTGGTGGCTTAACGGAGATTAAAAGAAGATGATGGCTTCACGGAGGGAAGACGGTGGTGGTTTCACAGAGGGAACACGGTGGTGGCTTCACGGAGGTGATACAGTGGAGGCTTCAAGGCAGGACGGTGGAGGCTTCATGCAGGACTAGTGGCGGCTCTAATTTCTTTATCTAGGATTTGACAATTAATAAGAGAGAAAGAGAGTGTATAGTAACATGGGAGAAAGAAATTATATAAAAACTACGTATTTTATCCTTTTTATCAGACACTTGTCAAGTCCTAATTACTCCTTACGTCACTACAACAAAGTAATCAAATAATCACACTTTTTGAGCAATATTTACACATTTAAAAGTGCGAATAAATATATTGTTCACGCTTGAGTGGTGCGTGAGGAAATTGGGTGTAACAAATAGCTTCACATTTTTAAGTGTGAACATATAGAAAATATAAAACTAATACCTATGATGTTGATGATCTAAGATTTGTTTTTATACACCTCCTACTGGTGGTCGGCAATGTTAGGAGATGCTTCAACCAAGTCAAGTGATGGTAAAATCTCTTGTGTATGGTGTGTCTCTTGTGCATCATCAACTCCAATGTTATTAATCTCATTCAGTCAATTCACAACTAACTGAAACACCTTGAGTTTTAACCTATGCTTAAGAGCTATATACTTGTCATAAAAAATTAAACAGTACATTATCAACACAATATTCTACACGTAAACAAAATTTCCTTTACCAAAATTACACAGACATTCGAATCATATGGAATGAAAACTGAATCTCATATAGAATGAAATCTGAATCACATATACAATGAAAATTGAATCACATATACTTGAATCATATGAAATGAAAAGTTAATCCACAATCCAGTTGCCTTATCAGTTAATTATAATTGTATATCAATAAACTTTGTTAAATACTCATTCTTCATGAATATTTAAGAAAACTATTCAAGCAACATGACCATAATAGAACTTCAAGCAACATTCAGTATATCGTATATTTGATCTTGCTTAAATCTTAAAATAAGATTTTTTAGACTTGTGTGTGTATAAATACATACCGAAATCTCATGTAAACTGAATATGAATACACACTTTTTTCAACAAAAATCATAGTTGCTAATACAATCGAAAAGGTAAAATGAAATTGAATACATACCGAAATCTCGACGATTAAGCTGCTAAAAAGGAATGTAGTCAATTAAATGCAACAGAGGAAATTTATGTCGACCTAGAATGATTAAGAGAAATTAGAGAAATCATCAATTTGAAGATTCATGGATGAGAAATCGATAATCCTCTTCAACTTACCGTCGATGCATCAACCGATGAAGAGAAATCGATTTGGTAGAAATCATTCGATGTATCTTCAACCGCCATCGTCCGTTTTAAGTGGTCCGATATGAATGAGAGAGGCGGAGCCGGAGTAGATTGATTTGGTAGAAATCGTTCGATGCCAGAGTTTTTTATTTTAGTTCAAGTCCATGGGAAGGTTTGGGCCAAATCTCAAAATTAAAGAAAGTGGGTTTTTTTAATTTAAATTTAATATATTTGATCTTGTTTTTTTCACGCTTGTAGGAGGCGTGAACTTTTATCTAACAGATTCTCACACCTATAACTGCGAATTACTTCTATCACATAATTCAAAATTTTATATTCACACTTATAAATGTATTATGTATAGGTTTTTCCTTACAGTAATAAACGTTAACATTTATATGGTTTCTTATTTTTTCACACTTACAAATGTGTAAAATTTTTACACAATTATAATTGTAAGCTTTTCAAAAATAAAGTTCACATTTCCATAAAACGTGAAGAAAAAAGTGTAAGGAACTATGATTTTTGTTGTAGTGCGTCTATGTAAAAACTACTTATGTTCCCCTTAGATTGTAGGTTTTTCTCCAACAGTACGCAATTTGCAACCTCACATGTCACATGTGAATGTTTCTACTCCATTATCTTGACTTTTTGTTGAAGATTGTATACGTACTATGATTTTGAGTTCTTTTACAAGAATAAAAATAAAATAATTTTATTATTTTCAAAAAGAGGACCAGCCAGGAACTTCAGACTTCATGAATCATGACTAACTTTGTTGGTTAAAAAGAAAATTAACGTGGTAGGTATTTCTTTTAACTTTATAAATGACCATATATATATTTGACCATATTTGATTGCAACTTTGGATGCTTGTGCCATCCAACTTATAGGACAATATGAAACACGACATTTAAAAGAATCTTGTCATATCAACCTCATATTACTTTTATTTTTTTATTTTTTCCTGATTTTTCAAACGAAATAAATATTATCTTTTAAGTTTGGTCATTTTTATAACTTTTTGATTAAGAATTCTCTTTGTCGGTGAGAGATTGAGAGAGAGAGAGACACTACAACTGATATGTTATATTTCCAAACTTCATGTAAAAATTTAAAATATAGTGACGCTTATAATTTAAAAAAAAATATATAATTATCAAGTTGTAAGAAAGAATAAAACCTTACATTTATAATTTATAAATGCGTAAAGTTGATTATAAAACTTCTAACCTTTAAATGTGTATAATTAATAATAATGAAAATTTAGATAAGTTCATACATAAGAGCGTGTGTTTATATAACAATAGAACTGTTTTCAAAATCTTTTTTTTTTTTTTTTGAACATCAAAGATTTTACTACATTAACATATTGCCATAGGCCCACATACAACCCTTACAGCATAAAGTACAATCTTAAAAGCAAAGACTCAACTAAAACAAACCTATGGCTCAAAATTGGCCACACAAATACAGTACACAAGATATCCACTTTACCACATGCTTTATTTTTCAAAGCAACCTAACTTTGTTCTTCAACTGCAGACCACGCAGAACTCCATTTTTGCCATATGGGTGTCGACCAATACTGCCTTTATCACAGCTCTTCATCCATCCAAAAATACCACCGAGTATGATGATAACCAGATCTTGTAAGCTTTTTTGAAATTGCTTTAACTTCCTTATGTATCATATACATTTCCATCCGAAAGCTTGTTGAATTTCTGCATTTTAAATTCCTCATGAGAACCTTGAATGTACTACAGATATCTATTGCTCCCCAAGCGCAATCGCACAATGATTTGAGACATCCCACGAGTCAGCAGAACCAAGTCCACACAGCTTTAGGTATGATTTATGTACTTCAAACAAAACTCCTGTAGATCAACTCATTCCTTGGCATTATGATCCTGTTTAATCTGAATTAAATGAACTGTTGATACCTCTACTCCTCCACATACACAAATTCCTGCACCACTCGATCTCCTTGATTTTTGAGCATCAAACCATCATCTGCAATCGCTTCATGAAAAAGTAGCAGACACACATCAAAGCAGCCTGCACATCTCGCGTAAATAGAAAGAATAATCTTCACAGACAACATCAGGATTGTGGAATAACACGAAGACTCATCAGAGCACAGCCCCGAGCAAACTATCTAAAAAACACTATCCACAGCTCCCAAAAAACAGCACTTTTAACTGTACAAACCAGACCAATCGACCCAAAAAAAGACCAAGCCATCGATATTAACAAAACAGCAAGGTTCATCCATCAGCACAACACGCAGCGATATTAGCTGCAGTAAGGAGAAGCACCTTCAACCACCATGGCCACTTGAACCACCTGAAACTTATACAGAAAGTCGTACACCAAAAAGGCCAAAAGCAATGACTCTGGGGCTTGAAAGGGAACCTAGGGAGCATAGAGAAAGAGAGAATCACACAAACCTATCAGTAATTCTAAAACTCACCCACCCCTCAAACACCTATAATCTATATAATATTGAACTCCGGGAAATACGCACTACTACAAGAAACTCTGAGGCTCGACAGGCTAAAAAACAGAAGAGACATGAACCTGACCAACCGCCCTCCCTCCAAAGCCTCCAACACCACACAAACCCACCCCTTATAACACCACCCTTCTAGATGGCCCCCTTCACCTTCCTGCCCCTAAACAACCACACCACCACCCATACAAGCCCACCCAAATAACGATTCAGACCCACACACAACCAAACTGATGAAACAGTGACCACCCACACCACCACCTACTATGGACAGTGACCACCCAACCCAACCCACTACAACACAGCTTAGACATATCAAAGACCAGCAAAGAACTGACCCCTAAAACAACTAACACAAATCATTAAAACGACCCCACACCACACACACCTAAAAGGACACAGTAATAAACCAGCAGCAGAAACACCCCACACAACTATTCCTCAACACACACAGAACTCTAATGTATAGTGACCACCCACACCACAAACACACGAATGGACGGTAACCACCCTATTACCACACCACCACCACAGAACACAACACAATCAAATCACAGACCAGCAAAAGCCCGAGACTTAAACCTATCACAACTAATGACGAAACACTCACACTATGTGACAATGCCCACTCAACCCAAATGAGGACCCCTAATGAGTATCCACATCCTCAACACCCAAATGCCCTTCCTTTAAAGCACAACAGAATCAAAGACACAAAACCGAGATCGAGTGACCAACACTAACATACCCACCTCAACTGAAAAAATACATTGACCACACCCAAATAACTATAACATCATTACTCAGCAAAGACCCCAGACCCATACAAAATATTCATATACAATGACCACTCACTCTATAGGACAGTGACCAAGTAGAGCCCGTTCCGAAACAACTACGGAAACTTGAACCACTCCCTACTACCACAGGATCCAAGACCACTCACCACTACACTGACCACGCCCATTTGCGATATTGCCACCCTCGCCATAATCAAACAGTGACCACGCTATATCAGCCAAATCCATTGCTCTTAAGGGAACCAGCCTAGGTCATCAAGAAGACACATAACATCCCAATATATTTGAAAAGGTATATCACACACACGATACCCTTAGACAGTGACCACCCACACTATATAACAGTGACCACCCATAAAACTTTTGAACATATCTTCGCTAGCAATGGCCAAGGCCCCAACTCACCATACGTGCAAGGTATCCAGAAAACCTACAAAGCCACACTGGCACTCCATGCTGTCAACCACAAACCACTATCCCATGCCATAGCGTACCTGTAAAACCAGAGACGACTACACAAAACAAATAAAAACATTATAACACCACGGAAAAACTCCAATAGAACGGCTCTTAGCTAAGACCAAACTCCACCTCAAGCCCCTCACACACCCGTACATGGCTGGAATTTTAGTTAATTTATCTACATTAATATATATGACTTTTTGTCTACAATTTCTACACTTTTACAGTAAAATTCTAGCATAAATACCAAAATCTTACAATCTTGTTTATAATTTTCATATTTTTTAAGTGTTATAATATAACTAAAAGTTTGAAGTTTACGTACTTAAAGTGAGAGAGAGAGAGAGAGAGAGAGAGAGTGTATATGTGAACGAGAGAGAGAGAGAGAGAAGAGAGAGAAGTCAGACGGAGCAAGATGAAGAGACCGGAAAAGTTTATCGTAGCAGATCAATACAAGTTAAAAAATTGAATCTGTTAATATTTATTTGAAAAAAACACAATGATACAACTTTTGATCTTACAAGAAGAAAAAAACGAAACATACCAAAAACGAATCAATATACACACTTTCTTCAACATAACAAAAACCAAACAATATACACCAATCTTACTAAACTACCTTTCCATTTATTCTTTAAGTCACCCATAAAATAATGAATTTCATAAATTATGAAAAGCATACTATGCATCTTTCTGCATACATAATTTCTCATAAAATATCATATCACCAATATTGACATGAAACTTACCCTAACTTTTATTGTGGTCAATATGGTGTCACATACTTAAATAAGAATGAGATTGAGAAGCAAGCCAGTCATTCACAATGAACGCAGTTTCCTCAGGTTTGTATAATGCCACCGAATGACCCGCACCCTACATATTATACAAACAAAACGGTAATTTGTTACATTTTATTTAATAGTTTTTAAAATTAAATAAAATATGTACATATATATTCAAATAAACCTAAAGCTCTAGAGTATGTAGCTAACATGTTACATGTGTGTTTATCGAATTTAATTTATCGATTGTGAAAGTAGTGGGGCGGTGGTGGCCTACACCTTTTAGTGATGGCTAATTGGTGTCACTATACTGTGTCGCGAGGTAGGTGGCTTGAATGGTGGCAAGCGTGTCATGTTTTGGATTATTTGATATTTTATTTCATCAATATTAATAATGTGAATTCGTGGTAGTAGCAATGATAAAAAATTATGTGGGTTAACTAGGGGTTGAGTAGTGTGGATGTAATGCTAACATGCATGTGAGGGTGATGATGACGTAGTCTGTAATATTTTATAAGGGTGTGGATATCTCTTCTAAATAAGATATTTTGGGTGGCCGGGTGTTCCGTGCTAGAAACAAACCGTGAGCCGGTGGGGTAACGCGCACTATATCGTGTTACGGGAGTACTTCGGTTTACAGATGGTATCAGAGCCAGGCCTCGGACCGATATGCACAAGGAGGACATTGTGTCCAAAGGGGGAGGATTTGTTACATCCGTCCCATATCGGTTGGAGAGTGTAAGGAAACATGTTTTATAAGGTTGTTGATATCATTCTTAACATGATGCCTTTTGGGTTAGTGTTTCATATATACCATAAATAAAACCTTGAATCGGTAAGACAAGACAAATAATATTGTGCTATGAGGTTTAGGTTAATACATATAGTCAGAAGAAATCATTTTACCTTAATAGTTGCATATGTCATCGCGTATCCATTCTTTGCATATGTCATCCGATATCTACAAAACGAAAGATCGACAGCTTTACATGACTAGTTTTCAACAAATCATACAAAAATGATTTCCAAGCAAAATAGAATAATAATTAAATAATAAAAACTAATAATTAACTATTTATATAAATGTGAGCCTACCCGGCAACTTGGTCTTTAACAAACCATGGGTTCCATGGACTTATGGTTGGAAGACCGAGTGATTTTATCCACCCTATTGTGCCGACGTATGGAAAATTCATATCATGATCACCACTGCCATTTAATAAAAGTGCAAATATTAAATATTAAATTATTTAAGTCATCCCGTGACACAAGATATATGTATAAAATAAATAAAAAATTAAAAATAATTATAAGACCAGAACCTTCTAAAATAAAAGAAGATTCAAATTGGTACCAAGATAATCAACTTTTTAGTGAAAAAAATCAAAGTTTTACCTTAAATTAGTACTTAGAAAATTAACATCAATGTTTGAAATCTCAACAGTAAGAAACTAATATAAGAAGTATATCAAATGGATTAAACTAAAAAAAAAATTAAAGTTGATTATAAAAGCTTTTACAAAAAAAAAAAAAAAAAAATTTTTTTTTGATGATAAGCTTACGTATAAATTACAAATTTTTTATAGATTAACCTATTCTTTAAAGATTTTATATTCCCATTTATATTTTACAATTATTTTATAATATATGTTAGTACTATGTATTTAACATCTATATATATTTAAATTTTACTTCAATTATCTTCGTGTTTGTGTTTTGTAATCCAAAACACATATATGAAATATATTATAAAGTGGACAATCTTTTAACTACGAAACAATAATCATATATTTATAAATTAGAAGGCTAATAGTGGATTTGGTAAATATAAATTTAAAAAAAGAAGAAGAAAAAAGAAAGATTAATGTATTGTTGGTACATACTTTATTATCAAAACTTGGCAGTTTCTGTTAACAAGTTGTTTGTGGTAGATGAGACTGCTGAAAATGTCGTATGAATAATAAATGGTGTCATTTTTGTTTAAATCGTAATGGAGATTTTCGTTATTTTGCTCCCACTTTTGCGTTGTTCCCTGAAAAAAAAAATATGAATAAAAGATAATTAAATATTAAATAAATATTTAAAGATTGCTAATAAGTATACATTTATTAAACATATTAGAAATTAATATTTTTATTTAATTATATTATCTTGTTAATATATATACAATAATTTTTTTTAAAGTCTAACGTTATGTTTTCGAGTCTAGAAAGAAATAAATAGAAACAATATTAATAAGAGAAATGATTATAATTTTCTTTTCATGTTCTTGAATAAATAACGTTGATTATTAAGTATTGTTTTATATCAGACGTGTGTAAATTTATAATGTGTTTAATAAAAAATCTGGTTATTACTCATCTCCTAAATAATTGACTTTGAGTACGAACCTCACAAGATTATTGTTTAAAAAACATACCTCAAGAACATGAAGAGCATTTTGGACATCTTTACTGTTTGCCCAAGACTCTAAGTATATCTTATCAATATCCTGAAATATACCATGCATGGTTAGTAAAGACGTAAAGTCATATATATTTTTTCACTTTCCGTAGTTATAAATGTGTTGTAACGATTATTTCAAGAAATAAACATTACACAAGTCGGATCGGTATCTATGTCCTCACACGATCCCTCCAATATGTTGGAGTAGTTAATTCCGCTTGTGCACTATATATAAGCGAGATGTGGGTTAGAGATGCGATGAATAAAAATTCGAAATTTCGTATCAAGATGTGGTGTACCTCATCGTATCGACGGAGGCTATCCGCGCATAGATCATTGGCCGAATCCTTATTTAAATAGTTTCCTTGACAATTTTCTACTGCTGACTGAATTAAACAACACATAAACAAGCTAGATGTCAAAACATATTGTGTACTTATATTCTTTTAATTAAATGTTATAATAAGTAAAGTGTCACTTTTGATAGATGTACTCATGACCTACTAAACAATTGTGACTAGATTTGAGTATTGATTTTGTGAAGAGTCCAAAATGTCTTGTTATTTACTTAAAGTTTTTTGAAAATATGGATAAGATAATAAGCAAAGTGTCACTTTTGATAGATGTATTCATGACCTACTAAACAATTGTGACTAGATTTGAGAGTTAATTTTGTGAAGAGTCCAAAATGTCTTGTTTATTTACTTACACTTTTTTGAAAAAATGGATAAGAGAGGTATCATTAGTTTAAGAATTTAGTGACGCATTTTCATGAAAAAGCTAAGAAAAAAGTTGTCAAAAAGTGTTAATGACTTGTTATGTCATTTATATATGCATCTTTAAATACTTGATTCATTTTATAATTAGTTTGTTTAGTTGAATACTTGAGTCACTTTATAATTAATTAATAAATCAAGTTTTTAAAAATGTATTTATTTTATAGTTGAAAAAGAATTAAAATTTTTTTTGAAAACTTAAAACAACATTGGAGTGAATGGATACATATTTTATAAATAATTTGAAAACCTAAACAATTGTAAGTTTTTTATTTAACATTTTTTTAAATTTTAGCTTTTTTTGTATAAATGAGTAATTTAAGAGTCTTATTTATTAGTTTTGCTCCCGAACCTTGAAAATATGTGAGATGGCCCTGCATTTGTGACAGATTCTTTACTACTAATAAAATTTTATGATGATTTTTTACATCTATCAACACTTTTAATTTGGTATAAATTACTATCACTATAACAAATATGTTAATTATTCACACTTTTTAATTATATTTTTACTCTTTAAAATGTAAAAAATTATAAATAAGTGTGAAAAATATGGTGTGACAATTTTTTTGTAAAGTTCATATTTAAAAATATGAGAAATATAGTTAAAGTATCGCATTTATAATGATCAAATAATTGAAGTTTTCACATTTTTTAATGTAAAAATGTTGAAAACATCTATATGCATGTTATAAAAGTTCACGCTTTCAACTGTGAACTTTTCTTGATTTCTATTAATTACTAGTTGTACACATTTATAAGTGTGAACTTTTTAAAAGCAGTATTATATATTTAAAAGTGTGACTTTTTTTGTTTTTTGTTTACATTTTGTTTAAACTATTCTACGCACTTTTAAGTATGCATTTTTAAAAAAATTCTATATGCAAAGCGTGAAGAAACGCATATTTGTTGTCATGTATCTTTCATTACCTCGTATATATCATCTGATATAAGTGCAAGTCGGTGAGCAAACTCCAGTCTTGAATTAAAATCAAAGAACTTATTTGTGAGAGGGCTCATAATAAGGCTTCCCTGTGAAATAACCAGAACAAATATTAATTGTTTTTAGTCATAAAAGCACTTGAAAAGAATGATATTTAATTTAAAAAATACATAAATAACATTATATTTCAAAAATAAAGAAACCAAAAGACTACATTTTTTAATATATTTTGTCATTAAAAAAACAGTGAAGTACAAGTCTTTAAATTAAAAAAAAAAACTAACAGCCTTTAACCTAACACCACCCCTAGCTTGATCCCCCAACATACTACTAGACTTAGTCTGCCACTTACCCCTTTATTTATAAGCAAACTAAAAATGACCCGAACCGTACTAAACGTTACCCACGTACTAACCTGTGAACAATGCCCGATTAATCCAACACGGATCTAGTAGGTAGTTCGAGGGTAACTAGAGTAACCCCTCATAATTTAGCACATAATAATGTTAAACTTTTCAAGATATATATACGTTTTATAGATGTTATTATTGATTATGTGTGTAACCCTTGAATAATATTCATGAGTCCACCTTTGAGAATTATTTCTGTCGACTATACGTACATGAACCAAACAAAAAAGTCTAAAGACATGTGTTTACTTTAATATTGAGTTTTGGTCGATCTCTACGTTCATTGCCTGTAAAATCAAAGAAATATATCATTGTATGACTAATATTATATAAAAGAAAGATACATCTTGATCAACTGAAATAAAGAATGTCATAAGGGTAATATTGAAGAAACAGTAGCAAAAATTTGAATGTTCATATTAATTTATTTAATGATTTGGGTTCCAAATAGAATAATTGAAACTAGATGTATGTAAAATTAAATTTATGAAGGATAATAAATCAAAAGGTGTTGTGGATGGTAACCTCTTCCATACCCTACAATTTACAAGTCACATCAAATGATAGTTATATACTTACAATATATCAAGAAGTCAACCATCAAGAGGGGTGCTAAAATCCTAAACCTTGATCGAATTTTAATAGAATCATAGTTCGTGAGATGTTATATTCGACCATCTACCAATCCTTCCATTAAAAATCGACTAGAGAAATGTAAATTTATCATTATCTCACCTGGATAGTTTGAGATTTTTTAGATAGGCTTACAAGTTCAATTCTAGATAAGCTTTGTAATAGTGTCAATGGATCTTTGGTCTAGCGGTATTATGGTATGCATGCAATTGAGACGCAAAGATTGCAGTAACAACCATGCATATGGTGAATAATATTTTTTTAATGTCTTACCTTTGTATGTCTTCAAAGTGACAACAGGTACCAGAATACCCATGTATGAAATTCCAGTAATGTATAATGGATTATTCAAGAACTTGGGGTGCTCCTCTAACCACTGTATTTACATATTTGCATCCACATAAACACCAACATTAAAAACTTTTATTGATAAACTGTTTTTACTAAGTTCATTTCATAAATAAAAAAACCATTTTTACTCAGAATATGTTTCAATAATCAGAACAAGATCCATTAGTTAATGATCAATTCAAAATCTAATTAAATTAAACGAGTACTTTAAATCAGGTCAGATTTTTTAAAAAATCAAATTTATATTGTACAATTAACAATTTGGTTAATAACTAAGAAAAAGAGAATAAACATGTGAAATTACACTCTATGAGTGAGAGAGAGAGAGAGAGAGATCTGTTGGTACAGTACGTGATACTCGAATTATCTCATGATAATATAAGTTCTCGTGTTTCTTTATCAAAATTACATAGCTACTCTTTAAAATCTCGTTATAAATTATTAAATCTCTTTGTGAATTGATATATTAGGTAATAAAGGACAATGCCTCAACAACCTTTAGTTATATGCATGCATGTCACTATATAAATAGATCATAAATAATTGGATTTATATATTTTGGACCAATATAACACATACCTTTAGTTATATGCATGCATGTCACTATAAAAATAGATAAATAATTGAATTCATATGTTTTGGACCAATATAACACAAACCTTTTGAATAAATTCATGACTTTGTGAAGCTAAAATGGAATCACCACTACTCGATGCTTCAAATGTTTTGGCATATGAAAACCCAACACCAACCGGTAGATCTAGAAACAAAACATTTGCAGCCTAAAAATTCAAAAAAAAAATGTCATTGTTTAAATACAATAATAACTATCATTATAATCAAATCATCTATGTAAAATTCAAAATAACAGTATAAACCTTTGACCATGAATTAGGATTCAACGCCAATGTAACGTTACCCAACGACGAACGTTCGAGATCGATCGTTAATGGACCTACATAATATCATTTTACAAACATTGATTATTCGGCATAAATTTTATAAACATAAGAGTAAAACCTGATTCGAGTCGTACAGAGATAAAACACCTATAGAAGTTAGCCGCTAGTAAGTTGTTAATAATAGTTGTAGTGTACTAGATCTGAAAAAGTTTGGTACATCCAACTGGTCAATTTTTATTTTTGAAAAAGCATCAATGGGTCAATTTTTAAATAAATCAAGCGTAATATGGAAAAGAATTTATAAATTATTTGAAATTAGTAATTGTGTTATTTTTTAATGAACTAAAATTACATATTAACTTTTAATTAGTTCTAGAAATTAATATTATTGGACGATCGATGCAGAGGCGGAGGTAAAGTTTTCGTAGGTCGGCTTCTTAATTCTTCGAGTTTTATAAATCTTACTTTTTTTGTAACATCCTGAAATGGGCCTAGTTGTGTAGGCTTGTACCTCGTGCTTAAATAGTTGTAAGTGACTTAAGTTGGTGTGTTTTAATTTAATAACGCGTGCTACACGTTAATTAGAGTGATTATGTGAAAAGTGTCAGACACGTTTAAAAGTGATAAAGTGTTGAACGGTTTCGTGTTATGATTCCGTAGATATCCCCGTTAGTTAAAAACGAGATGGTGTATGTTAAGTTGTAAGTTGGAAAGGGGAACAAAATACCCTGTGTTTATTTAAATAGAACCAAAGGCGGTTCTAAGGGGGTTCTTATCCCCTGACTTTGTCAACACACACTACACACACACACAAACATACGAACACACACTTATACTCTAAGCTTTGGAGTTTTGAAAGAGGAATTCAAGGAACAAGCTGTAACAAGAGAATTCAGTAGCAATTCGAGAGTTAAATCAACTGTTCTTCATCTGATTGTAAGTGTTTTTGTGTAAAACCTAGTTTTTGAGTTTATGAGTAAGAAACACCAATTTGAAGGTGTAAATGGTGTTTTGATGGTTAGTTATTGTGTCAAATGTGTTTATAAGATTCAATGGATGTCAAGTGAGTTGTATAAGCAATTGAAACTGAGTTTTGGTGGGTTTAGATGTTAAAAATCGCGATTTCCAGACCTGTGCAGAAAGCAGAGTCGAAGAACACTGTAACTGGGGTCCATGCGGTCACATGGCATGTGCATGCAGTCGCATGGCATGTGCATGCGGTCGCATGGGGTTTCTGGTATCCATGCGGTTGCATGGCATGTGCATGCGAGCGCATGGGGGGTCCATGCGGTCGCATGACATGTGCATGCGAGCGCATGGGGGGTCCATGCGGTCGCATGGCATGTGCATGCGGTCGCATGGGTTGTCTGTAATTCTTGCGATCGCAGGGTAAGGCCCTTGCGACCGTAAGGATATGTTTTTAAGTGATGTTACCGCCTACGGGCAATAGAAATAAGGTTTGCGATCGTAGGTACGTAACTTGCGATCGTAACCAACCCTAGAATCATGTTTGCGATCAAAAGGGGCATCTCTTGCGATCGGAAGCATGTGTTTGGGGAAAAGAACCTTTGCGATCGCATGGGGTATCTTTGCGATCGCATGGCTGTTATGAGTGGTCCTTTGCGATCGCAATGGATAGTGCATGCGATCGCAAGTAAGGGTCCAGTCCCAACAGCTTGTGTAACTTATGTTTAAACCTGTGTATGTTATGTGTAAGTGATAACCGAGCGTGTATGCGATGTGTTAGGTATACCTGAGGAACCGGAAGACAGGAGTGGAGTACTTGCCTAGTGAGAACTTCAGGTGAGTACCGGTTTTCCCATGAGACTCAATAAGTAGGGCTATCTGTTGTGTGTTAAAACGTGCTATTGTGATAGTGACGTATGCACGTGCGAGGTAAGTGGTGAAGTGACGTGTTGTGTTATAACACGTGTAATGTGATTATGGTAGTGACGATAGATAAGTGAAGTGATACGAGATAGACCCAAGTAGGGTTATGACTTGTGTGACAACTCTATGCTATGTTTAAAGTGTAATTTGTATTATGCTCATTAAGTATGAGCAGAAGCTAATGTGATAATGTATATGCGCATGTAATTGGATCCTGATTGGATCAGCCATGTGTATATATAGTGATACAGTGATATAGTGATATGTGTGATACCATGTGGTATAAATTGTGATATGTAATACGCATGCGTAATGTGGACCCTATGGGTCAAACGTGTTTATGATTCCTATCCGGACAGACGCAGTGGTTGAGGTTAGTTTGCTAACGCGGCTGGATCCTTTAGTGTTTTTCGGGATCAACGGTACTCGATGGTAAATTCCGGGTGTATTGGGTTCGACGGTCAATTCCGGATCCCAGAGGGTTCTGCAGGCCGCCGTTCCTCGACATACAGTGAGGATCTTGGTCTATGATCAGATCCGAACGGAGTCCTAGTGGCTCAAACGTGATGGTGGGCTGCTCTTCGCTCCCCCACCGATGCGGTTGGTTGTGACTGATTCCCCAGCTCGGATCGTTGAGCCAGGCTAGCTACCCGCAAGATATGATCCCGCTGACATGTCGGCACACCGCTATGTGATAGCTTAGCTTTGTGTGCCTTATTGTGATATGATAGCATGCTTATGTGTAAATTAGTGCTCACTAGCTAGTTGTAGCTAACGGTGCAAGATTTCTCTTTTTCGCAGGTTAGTGACTGATGGTCTGGCGAGCTTGGATTACTCGTGGGTAATCGTAGTATTAATATTTGGGGAACACTAATTGTTGTTAATATGCATGTGATCCGATGGTCGGTTGTTAATTACGGTAACACCTGTTGTTTGATATGTTAACTAATCAGATAACCATCTGATAATTTATATGTGGTGATTTATATCCGCTGCAAGCTTTTGATAAATAAGTTGTAAAAGTTTAAATTGGCGCTAATTTTAAGCTCGTGAAACACGGTGTTACATTTTTTCTTAACTAGTCATTATTAAAATGAATACCATATATTTTTTAATGAATCAAATGAAACCTCCGATAGAATTTTAATTCAGTCTCAACTAAAAATTGATCTTAAATCGGTAATAAACAATATATAAGCTCATAAATTAGTTTGAAATTTACTAATTTTCCTATAGTATTTTTTTAATTTGAAATTCTTTTTCTGTGTAGTAATTGATTATTTATGTACGTAATTAAAATTATAGGAAAAGGGAAAAAAATTAATAGTCGAAAATCTGATATGTCAATATAATGAATAACTTAACAATATAGCCCTAAACAACTAGAATTATCGAATTCAAAAATACATATTGAGATCAAGAACAAAAAGCCTTACAAGCTTCAAATAATCAATTAAGATTTTAACACAAGAATTATCGAATTCAAAAATACAATAACTTTACTATTAACACAAAAATATGAAGAACACAAAATAAAGATTCAAGATTTCAATAAGACAATAACAGAGTCGATACAAATAATTTCACACATACACATATTAAGAAATCAAAATAATTTGAGGGGGCATTTGCCTAATTACTGTTAATACGAAAAAAAAAATATTATGCAATTTAAAATTATAAAGAGACAATTATCTTCTCTGATATCTCCTTGACTCCGCCACTAAGGCCAAACGTACTAGTACACATGAAGGGCTTCGGGTGAGTATCAGTTGTCTCGGCTTCGGTCGGGAACACTGATACACCCCTCCCCTCGGGTTAGTCTTCGGTTTGCCGAACCCGACTTTACCCGTCACTTTCCTCTTTTTGTGTGTGTGTGTGTGTAAGAGATGCTAAAGTAAAAAAAATATGACGCTGATTTAACATTTAGATAAGAAAGAGTAAAAACACCGATACTACTCATGATCTTAGTGAAAAGTCTTTAATCAACTTTTCGCATAATGATGTAAAACTGACCAACTTTTTATTAGCATACGGTCCAAATATATTCTTCTATTAATTATGAAAATATGTTGTAAGGCCAAATTAAGGTAGCGCCAACGGGTTGAGACTTGGGCTGAGTTCCAGCGGTTCCCAACCCAAACACCCCTACCCCCCTTCAGGTTCCAACCCAATCGATTTCCTTCCACCAATCAACCCGATGCAAGTTTTAAAAAAAAATTTATTTTGGTTTGTTTTGTGAGTGGTTTAGGAGAGAGAAAATATTTTGGATTAATTTGGGTTGAACGTTGGATGTTTCTTGTATTTTGAGTTGAGTTTGGGTTGAAAAGAAAAATTAATGTGACTTTACATTAATTTAGGTTAGGTTTAGGCGCTACTCATAGCCTAATGTTAAAAAAAAGATATGTTCTTTTTCTTTCCTTTGATAATAATTATCTTAGGTGCTGTTTGTTTTTTGAAGACATAAATGTCTTATGTCTTATTCCATGTCTGCATGATAAGATGTTCTTTAAAAGGTCTTATTTCTGCAAGATAAGACTGTTTGTTTTTTTAATTTTACGAAATGTCTTATTTACTATATTTACCAACCACCACCTCCACCACCATCACCACTGCCGGTGATCACCACCAACCGCCACCACCTACCACCGCCTCCGCCACCGTCACCGCCACCGCCCCGCCACCGCCGCCACCGTTACCGCCGCCGCCACCACCAACAGCCCTCGCCGACCACCATAACCGCCTTCGACTCCGCCGGCACCGTCACCGCCGCCGCCGCCGCCGCCGCCACCGCCACCGCCACCGCCCCGTCATCGCCGCCGCCACCGTTACCGCCACCTCCACCGTCACCGCCGCCGCCCCGCCACCTCCGCCGCCACGCCAGTGACGGTGGCCGCAGCGGTGGCGGCAACGGTGACGGCGCTGCGGCGGTGGCGTCGGTGATGGTGGCGGCGGTGACGGGGCGGCGGCGGTGTTGGCAGCGGCGGTGACGGTTGCCGCGGCGGCGACGATGGCGGCAACGGTGACGGTGGCGGTGGCGGTGGCGGTAAAGGGGCGGCGGCGGTAACGGTTGCCGCATCGGGGACGGTGGCGGCGGCGGTAACGGGGCGGCGGCGGTAACGGTTGCCGCGGCGGTGACGGTGCCGCTGGGTGGCGGCAACGGTGGTGGTGGCGGCGGCGGTGATGGCGGTGGCGGCGGCGGCGGCGGTGACGGTGACGGGGCGGTGACGGTTGCCGCGGTGGCGACGGTGGTGGCAGCGGTGGCGGTGGTAGCGGCGGCGGTGATGGTGTTAGCGGCGGCGGTGGCGGCGGCGGCGGTAACGGTTGCCGCAGCGGGGACGGTGGCGGCGGCGGTAACGAGGCGGCGGCGTTAACGGTTGCCGCGGCGGTGACGGTGCCGCTGCGGCAACGGTGGCGGCAACGGTGACGGTGACGGTGACGGGGCGGCGGCGGTGCTGGCGGCGGCGGTGACGGTTGCCGCGGTGGCGACGGTGGTGGCAGCGGTGGCGGTGGTAGCGGTGTCGGTGATGGTGGTGGCGGCGGCGGTGACGGGGCGGCGGCTGTGAAGGTGGCGGCAGTGACGGTTGCAACGGCGGTAACGGTGGCGGCGGCGGTGACGTAGGTGACGGCGGCGGTAACGATGAAGGTGGCGGCGTTGACGGAGCGGCGGTGACGGTGGTGGCGGCGGCGGCGGTGACGGGGCGGCGGTGGGTGGTTGGCGGTAGTGACGGTGGCGGCGGTGGCGGTGGCGGTTGGTGGTCGGCGGGGGTGGAGGGTAGCGTCGGCGACGGTGGGTTTAGAATAAGTGATAATAAGTGGTTTTAAACCACTTATCAAAATAAGTGATTTTAAGTTCAAATAAGATTTTATTGCATTTTACGTCTGATTTTAAACAAACGGTCTTTTAATGAAATGTCTGCGAGCCCGCAGATATTTGTAAGAATAAGTACTTATTATAGAAAAACAAACGAGGGTTTAGTGTGATTATTTACCTTTTTAAACACGTCGAATATCTAGTAGCTACTTTCTTAAATTCTAGTTTTTTAGAAAGTCAAATATATACGTTTATTAAATTTATTCTTACATCTACTTTATTATTCTCTATAAATATTAAACCCTCAATCTTAAAAGTGAAACCACATTCATGTCAAACATATAGATATTTGAAGATAGAACAACGATAGAGATCAGTCGCAATCGGTTGTTAGTAAAAGTTGTACGTTACTACATCTATAGAAGTTTGATACATCAATTGGTCCTTTTTTTTTTCTTTTTTTTCTTTTGGATAAAGCATCAATATAGGTCATGAGTTTTTAAATTTACTTAAATAAATATATACGTATGAAAAAATAGCTCATTAACCACAATTTTATAAAAAACTGAATAAAATCTAATATTTTATATATCAAATTCTTTTCCTATATTAATCATCTAATTTTTTTAATAAAAAAAACCTCAGTCAAAACACACGGTTCTCACGTTGAAACCATAATTTGCAAACTAGATTTGGGGCGCCGTTGTTTATGGAAGCGCCTAAAGCTATATTTTATGTTATTATTTGAAATCATTTTTTATATATGAAGAATATTAAATTTATGTATTTGTAGTATAGTATTAATGGTATAGATTGTATTTTAAATTTTTGGACAGAGAGATATTTTCGTTATTCAATGTATTGTCTTACAAAATTATGTGTGATTGTAACCTAATCATTTGTAATTACATTTTAAAATTTTAGAACTATGTTTCACATCGACTTTATGAACACATCTCTATTATAAATTTATCATATTAATATTTATCATTTTTAATATAGGTTATATACTTGTATATATTATATCACTTGGTTAACTTAGACTAGACAGGTAGTCTAATTACCTCTAACCAAATGTTACTACTCATCATATAATTATTCACTTTTCTTATTGTTATGGGCAGGAACACATATTAATATAAAGTGTAACGTGCGTAAATTTATAAAGTGGAACGTTGTATGGAGTAGTTGTCTGGCTGCTTTCAAACATTTGCACCTTGCACACGGTATTTTTTTTTTTAAAGTGATATATTTTTATAATTAAAATGAGAGTACATCTTAATCAAAAATGCATTCATATACATAAACATCGGTAAATGAGGGGTGGAAATATAATATTTTCCAATCACAATCCAATAAGAAAGATGATTATTTAATGAAAGAAAGTGATATATCCACATAAGGTACCGTATCATAAAAGCTAATATATAAGTTAGAAAAGCTAGCGTTCATTTTCCGTGAATGGGTCAATTTTTTACGTGAGAAAAACATCTCCGAATAATCTACTTCAAATCCATTCTATATTAAGAGATTACCAAGGATTGTGTTCGACCTTGATTGAAACATCAAAAAGAAGGTAGAAAGTTGAGATAATAAAATTACCTATTTGATACATGAAAGGATAAAGTGCTGGTGTGCCAGGGCCACCGGTAAGATAAAGAAGAAAAGGATCATGCAACGGGTCTCTTTGAGACTCCACAAAGTAGTAGAAAAACTGAACTTCGTTGTCTTGGCCCACTCCTACGTATCTTTCAATTGTAAAACAAAAACAAAAACACAGAAACAAGTTTTAATTCGCTGTTTTTCTAAAGACAACACACACATACACACAAATATATATATATATATATATATATATATATATATACATACATAAAAATATAAAAGTTATTGAGAACTTTTAATAATGCGAAAAGCGCGAGAATCATTTATAATGGGAATTACAAATGGTACTCGTGGAATTCTTAATAAGAATGGGTTCTTAAATGAACTTCTACACACTGTTCGTAAGCTTCCCAAAGCATCCTTTACTAAGAATCCTAATCCACTTAGTTGATTAACTCACACACACACACACATATAATGTATATATATATATATATATAAATGTTTATTTAAGAACTTTGTTTATGCGAAAACCATTTATAATGGTTGCTTACAAATGGTACTCGTTACATTCATAATAATAATGGTTCTCAAATAACTTGTTCATATATATATATATATATATATATAGAGGAGAGAGAGAGATCAGAGAGAGAGAAAAAAGGGTTCAAATGATAATGCGTTATTAACGAGTCATTAATTAGACCTTGACTTACATTATTTAATGACATAAGATTATTTTCGTAGTTCTCGTACGAAAAAAAATTATTGTTTGAAAGTTCTCTTTTATAAAAATCAAGAATATTAAAATAACTAAACCAAGTAATTAGAGTTAAAGACATGCATACCCAGTTTCAAATGTGAAAGGGAGATCGCCATGATAACCAGGGAGATTCTTGATGATTGATTTGGAGCTTGAAAAACTTATGAGATGCAAAAAGATGACTAAAAGAGAAAGTGTTAGGTAAGGCGACTTCATTGTAAAACAAGAATAACCCTCAACTCTCACAATTTTGAGGCTGCAGTTGGATTTCCTTCATATATGTATATATAGGAAGCCTTGGGCCAATTGGAGTTTAATAAGATAATATGAAAGAGACAAACAATCTACCATAATCTATCTTATTTGGCCTTTATAAAAAAAATCTATTTTATTTGTGGTCTGAGGTTTAAGCTCTTCATATACCATAGTTTTATTTTCAAATCGTTACGTCTACATCATTCTATATATCATAGTATTAAATATTCAATTTTTATTGTGTGGTTACATCGCATTAAATTTTGAAATTGACTCATTTTTTTTGTTTTAACTTTATGTAAAAGACATTACATGCAAAGTAAAAGTTCATAATAAAAAAATACATTACCAATATATATAGATGAGGGTTCAAATAAAAACTGTTTTTCGTACGATAACTGAGAGAACTAATATTAGCCCTTGATTAGAATTAATCAATGGCTAATATTTTTTGGTGGCTCATTAATGCTTCATTAATTAAGCATTAATGAAGGTTATTTCGAGAAAATCAAGTCTCGTAAATTAATAACGGCTCACCCGGACACAATCCATGGTTTGGTAAATATATAAATTACCAAAATACCCCTTTTAATGAGTCATTAATGGCGTTAAAACAGTTTTCGCAGTTCTCGTATGAAAAACAGTTCTCGTTTGGACTTTTCTCTATACATACATACATACATACATACATACATACATACATACATACATACATACATACATACATACATACATACATACATACATACATACATACATACATACATATATATATATATATATATATATATATATATATATATATATATATATATATATATATATATATATATATATATATATATATATATCGTACCCGCGCAATGCTGCGCGGCAAATAGTTTCTGTTTTGCAACATGTCAATTTCAAGAATGCAATTATATGTTATTCGCGCGATTCAATGTCACGAAAAAGTTTTCAACAACATTTCCGTTTTTTTCAACTTTTCTTGTATTTGTATCAACTATTTTATTAATTTTTTAATAAATTCTAAAAAATATTAAAATAAGAAAAAGATTTATATATATGAAATAAAAGAGAGAAGTTAATAAGATTTTGAAAACTATGTTGATGTGGGAGGATAATTGTGTTTGTGTGAGAGAGTGTGTTAGTGGAAGAATATATTTTAAAATAGATTAACACCGCGTGTATAAACACGGGAGATGATTAAAGTCATTTTTAAAACTTTTAAGATTTTAAAATCTAAATACCTATAATAGTTATGATCCTCCTGTTAATAAACATCTATATTTGAAAAGTAACTAAAAAATGAAATAATAGGTTGATAGGATTTCAATTCATGCGGTGGTGGATTTGAACATTTTTAATTGTTTTTAAAGTAAATATTTTTTTAACTAATAGATAATGGCATTGGAAAGTTTATAAACTAAATGTTACTATATACACATATATTGTAGAATAATTAACATACATTGTTTTTATATATTATATGTTTACCAAAACTAATCACCTAGAAATATGAAAAGTTTGAAAATGTAAAAAACTTTAGTATCTAAAATTATTTTTGATTTTAAATAATCACCCATGATATAAGAAAGTAAATATATCTAAAATAGGAGGTTGTTATCGGTAATTATATGAGGTTATTATAAAAATTATACAATCAAAGGTTGTAGTTAGTAACAAATTTGCTATAGTTAAGGAGTAATTATCAAGGGGTTATTAAGAAAAATTTTGATATAAAATGTTGTAATTGGTAAAAAATTTGCTATAATTAAGGTTGATGATGTCATCATTCTTTTTTTAATAAGGTTATATAAGATGAATAAAAACTTAAAGTAAATTAGGAAAGTAAAATGGTTAAAGATTGAGTAGATAAAAAGAAGGGTTAAGATGTATTGTTAATTGAATTTTAAGAAGTTTTAAGAGTAAGAGGAGATAGAGTGTTAAATTGTTGATATAGTAGTGTGTGTGTGTGTGTATATATATATATATATATATATACATATATATATACATATATATAGGGTAATGTTACGTATAGAACATTGCTTAAATATAGAACCTAAAGAACCACTTTAGGTGATGACACGTGACATTTTGTTTGATGACAAAACTGGAAAATTAAAAAAAAAAACTCACGCCCTCCCCCTCCTTTTCAACAAACTTTAAAAAAAATCCCCCTCGATCTTTAAATGATCATAACTCATTCGTTTTTAAGAATTTTAACAAAAAAAGTATACCGTGAGATTCAGTTTTTCGTCATCTTTCAAACAAGACCAGACTTGATATATTTCTGAAACTTTATTTTTTTTTGAAAATGCAAATTTTTCAAAATTTGCATTTTCACCTGGGTTTCATCTGAAATTGCAATAATGCAAAAAACGAAAATGCAAAAATCGAATATGTAAGTCATGCATATACTTCCAAAAATGCAAATTTTGAAACCAATACTGAAAATGCAAAACAAGAACTAACTGAAAATGCAGCCCAAAATGCAAAACAAAATTTGCATTTTCATAAATTTTTTTGAAAAATATGGGAAGAGTGGTCTTGATTGAAAGAGGATTAAAAAACTAAAAGATTAGTATAATTTTTTTGTTTAAATTCACAAAACTTAAAAAGTTATGATAATTTAAAGTTTTGGGCGTATTTTTTTTTAATGTGGGTTTGTTAGAGAGGGGGGGGGGGGTTCCATGTTTGCCCATTTTACATATTAATTAAACATGATAATTACAATTATGCCATCTTCAATCTTATCTATTGATTTTGATGATCTAATGGTCCAGATTGGTTCTATGGTTCTATGTTTAAATAATGGTTTTATATTGATCCATTATATATATATATATATATATATATATATATATATATATATATATATATATATATATATATATATATATATAAAGAAGATCATCGTTTAGAAATTTTTTTAAAATAAAAATCTAATTAACCAATTAAATCTTTTTATTTTTCTAAAGTTGAACAAAAATTTTAATATTGACTTCCCCAATTAGAAAGATGGATTTTCAAGAGTATATGGACCTAATTATGAGAGAGCTGTCTGAAAATATGTTGAAGATGTTTGTATAAATTATATGTTTATATGTAATAGATGTATTTAATAGTATATGTTTATAATTTCTCTTTTATAACTTTTAATATATAATTATAATTATATATTTATAATCGTCTCATTTCTAACTACATTTTAAAGTAAACTTTACCATAATGACTCAAAATTTAAGAAATATTTATCTATTTATCGATCTATTAGTAAGAAAAATAAATTCTATAACAATTAAAAAAAGTGTGTTACTATTCTTGATTATGTGTAAATCGAAATGTGATGACACATAATCTTTCCTAAATGGGGATATATATTTTCTTGCTTATCTTATTTATAAAACTCTAAACCAGTGAACATATTTATAGTTTATTTTTATGTTATGAATCAATAAATCAGTAATCCTTTTCTATGAGTTATTTTTATTTAAATTGTATAAGAATATATATCTATAACAAATTAGTGAGGTATAATACATTTTGAATGGATAGTTTATGTTTGTGAATGTATAAGTCAGTTATTTTCTTTATTAAGGTAATCAAACAACTTTAAACACTTGATTTGTTTTTCGTTGTCAATGATTTCATAATAATATATTGAATAAATTGTTATAATTATATATAGGGGTGAGCAGAAAAACCAAACCAAAAACCAAAAAACCCAAAAAATGAGACCGAAAAAACCGAACCAATATAAAAACCGACGGTTTTGGTTTTCAAAATTTCAAAAACCGACTTTTTTGGTTTGGTAACCAAAAAAATCGAACCGAACCATTTCAAAGAGAAATGTTGCAAATATCATTTCATTTCGAGTCTACAAATTTACTTCATCTCGATTTTATCTATTTATAGCATAATATAAAAATCCATTTCTAGTTGTTTATCTAGATTTTTAGGTTCTAGTTTATAAGTTTCATGTTGTTTATCTAAAGTTGGTTGTTCATCTCGATTTTCAGTTTTGGTAATATGCTTTTGTTTTGATTTTTAATTTGTTTCAAGTTTGGCTTTGAAGTTTAAACATTTGACTCACATTTTGCTTGTATCAATTGCAATGTATATAACTTGAATTATGTGGCATACAACTTGATGTTTTTAATATAACCTCAATCATATTTAATTTCATAACCTTATAATGATCGTTGTATATATATCTTCAAATCTTGATGGTTAAAACTGAAAAGATGTAAAACCGAAAACCAAACCGAAACCGACTTTAAAACCGATAACCGAACCACTCAAGAATCGAAAGGTTTTGGTTTTGGTTTTCCAAAAACCGAAATTTTCGGTTTGGTTTCGGTTTTATGCCAAAACCGAACCAAGCCAAATCACGCTCACCCCTAATTGCAATAACCACACTATTTTGTAAATGATTAATCGGTCAAAATTTGCATGTAAAAAAAAGTTATAAGTATAACATCCGAATTTTAAGACAATGTTATTATGAGCTAATGAGATGATATATGTATTTGTTATGATTTGTAATTTGGGTTTCATGTAATAACAATGAGAAATTGTTAAATTATATTTTAAAATTTTCCTTAAGATTTTAAAATTAAGAAGCATTAATTAATTACATTAGATGTCTGACTCCCATTTTTAATATACTGTGTTATTTATAATTATAGTTTAATAAAAATAATTATCATTAACAATGTATTATACGGGCGCCTAACAAATGAAGAGCTTGAGCACATAAATGATTACATGATATCGATAACATCTTTTTGATCAAAATTATTTTTAAGAGTGTAAACCCTCCCCCCCCCCCCCCCCCCCCCTCCACCTTTTAACATGAATTAGTGTAAGTCAAACGTTTAAACTTATTCACAAAATATTCATAAACTTCACCGAGAAATTTGGTTGATAACAAAAGTTTAAAACAAAAGATTCACAAAAGGATGGAGCCATCTTCTCATCATGTAGCTCGAGCTTTTACTTTGTCTCAACATGAATTACCTGAATATAACATAACAAACTCATAAGGTTTCACTTAATGAGCATACTTAATCAACTAAATTGTACAAGTAAGCATGTATGATCCAACACCTAGTTTTATTAGATCCAATAAAGAATATTGGATCCCTAGTCTAGTATTTGGTGCCACGTTACCTATGAACACTCTATAAGCACATAGTGAACATGTTGGATCAATGTATAAACACATAGCATACATACATTACATTACATTAGAAGAATTATGCATACTCACTTAGTTATGCAATCACAGTAACAGTTCTACTCATGCATCAGTTATAAAAAATTATCTCCTATACACATAACATATTTGCACATAAATCACTAAACATTTCTGCTGCTGAAAAGAGCACATGGTCGTGTATTCCGTTCTCTACATTATCGGTGTGAGTTACAGGGCCTGTGTAGCTTTATGGCCCTACACGGGCCGTGTACCTCTACATGAGCCGTGTAGACATACACTACCTCGGCTACACGGGCTCCGAATTTCTACACGGGCCATGTAGGCCAAAAAAATCATTTCATTTCGAACCGAACCATTCCAAAGAGAAATGTTGCAAATATCATTTCATTTCGAGTCTACAAATTTACTTCATTTCGATTTTATCTATTTATAGCATAATATAAAAATCCATTTCTAGTTGTTTATCTAGATTTTTAGGTTCTAGTTTATAAGTTGCATGTTGTTTATCTAAAGTTGGTTGTTCATCTCGATTTTCAGTTTTGGTAATATGCTTTTGTTTTGATTTTTAATTTGTTTCAAGTTTGGCTTTGAAGTTTAAACATTTGACTCACATTTTGCTTGTATCATTTGCAATGTATATAACTTGAATTATGTGGCATACAACTTGATGTTTTTAATATAACCTCAATCTTATTTAATTTCATAACCTTATAATGATCGTTGTATATATATCTACAAATCTTGATGGTTAAAACTGAAATGATGTAAAACCGAAAACCAAACCGAAACCGACTTTATAACCGATAACCGAACAACTCAAGAAACGAAATGTTTTGGTTTTGGTTTTCCAAAAACCGAAATTTTCGGTTTGGTTTCGGTTTTATGCCAAAACCGAACCAAGCCAAATCACGCTCACCCCTAATTGCAATAACCACACTATTTTGTAAATGATTAATCGGTCAAAATTTGCATGTAAAAAAAAGTTATAAGTATAACATCCGAATTTTAAGACAATGTTATTATGAGCTAATGAGATGATATATGTATTTGTTATGATTTGTAATTTGGGTTTCATGTAATAGCAATGAGAAATTGTTAAATTATATTTTAAAATTTTCCTTAAGATTTTAAAATTAAGAAGCATTAATTAATTACATTAGATGTCTGACTCCCATTTTTAATATACTGTGTTATTTATAATTATAGTTTAATAAAAGTAATTATCATTAACAATGTATTATACGGGCGCCTAACAAATGAAGAGCTTAAGCACATAAATGATTACATGATATCGATAACATCTTTTTGATCAAAATTATTTTTAAGAGTGTAAACCCCCCCTCCCCATTTTAACACGAATTAGTGTAAGTCAAACGTTTAAACTTATTCACAAAATATTCATAAACTTCATCGAGAAATTTGGTTGATAACAAAAGTTTAAAACAAAAGATTCACAAAAGGATGGAGCCATCTTCTCATCATGTAGCTCGAGCTTTTACTTTGTCTCAATATGAATTACCTGAATATAACATAACAAACTCATAAGGTTTCACTTAATGAGCATACTTAATCAACTAAATTGTACAAGTAAGCATGTATGATCCAACACCTGGTTTTATTAGATCCAATAAAGAATATTGGATCACTAGTCTAGTATTTGGAGCCACGTTACCTATGAACACTCTATAAGCACATAGTGAACATGTTGGATCAATGTATAAACACATAGCATACATACATTACATTACAGTAGAAGAATTATGCATACTCACTTAGTTATGCAATCACAGTAACAGTTCTACTCATGCATCAGTTATCAAAAATTATCTCCTAAACACATAACATATTTGCACATAAATCACTAAACATTTCTGCTGCTGAAAAGAGGCCTACATGGTCGTGTATTCCGTTCTCTACATTACCGGTGTGAGTTACAGGGCCTGTGTAGCTTTAGGGCCCTACACGGACCGTGTACCTCTACATGAGCCGTGTAGACCTACACTACCTCGGCTACACGGGCTCCGAATTTCTACACGGGCCATGAAGCCCAAATACACAGCTTGTTTACACTCCTATGTACAGGGTTGTTCTTGACCCATTTGGTTATTAAGTTGGTATTTGCACATGGTAGTGTATCCCAACACTATAAACAACTTATGTAGTTGTTTGTATGCATAATTTCATCAATTCTATTACTAATTGCATTATTAACACTAATTACACTATCAAGTTAAGCTAAGTAAGTGAGATTGAGTTATCATACCTCAGGTTAGATCTTACAACCTACTAATTCCTTCAATTTACTACTATAGAGATGCAAAGTTGGTGCTAACAAGATGATCATATCCCTTTCTCTTTTAATTTGAGTAATTTAGGTGTAATTATCTCTTGTGTAATCATATATATATAGGGGAGGGGTCATTCGAGAACCGTTGTTAGTGCGACAACCGCGAGAACCAATCTCAGCTGTTCCTTGGATATGGGAAGTTCATGAATGGGAGAGCGTGGAGGGATAGAGTGTGGCAGGATGCATGTGAGAAATTCATGGGTGAGCAATGACATTGAAAGAGGGGAAATTGGACGGCTCAGATTGGTTCTCGCGGTTCTCGCACTAAGAATGGTTTTCGCATAAACTTTTTCATATATATATATATATATATATATATATATATATATATATATATATATATATATATATATATATATATATATATATATATATAACACTTTGGGTTATTTACACAACCACCCCTGCACTACATTTCTTCATTTCTTGACAATTTAGGTCCTTGTAGTTTTGTTTCCATAAATATTCATATATAAAAATTTATATAAATTCTACTAAATTAATAAGAATTAAATAATAATTATCTCTAATCGAGGGGTGCTACAAAGAGAGGGCAATTGTGTTCCAATAAATAAAGATGCTGACATAAATAATTCATTGTATCATTATTAAACACTTTAAGTGTATTATATTTCAATTCAGATAATATATGTTAAGGTGAACTTTCGTATTATTCATAAAAATCATTGTACAAACCGAATATACTTAATTCTCTCAAAGTTTTTATTATCTTTTTAATGATAATATTAACCTAATAAATAAAACTATTAATGTAGTATAAAAAGAAGTACCACTGAAAATAGAAAAATACGTCTTAATTCAATATTTAATATTCAATAAATTCGTTGTTTTATTAGTTATTTCTTTTATGCTTTATTACATGATGATAAATGTTTTAAATTTTTTAAAGCTTATCATATATGTACATGAGTAATTAACTAATAAAACAAGATTGTCATAATTAAGGTGTTAAATATGCACCACAAAAAATTATCGAAAGTTGACATTGGTTTCTTTATCACATATAATTTCCTGCATGTACGAAGGTAAAATTTGTTACATAGTACTATTTAGAGGATCCGTGTTTTCATCTGCATTACTTGTCCCACATCATTCGTTTTATAATCATATTATTCTATAGAGTTAATTTCATATATGATTTTTTTAATCCTAAATTGCAAGTTTAGTCTTTTGATAAAAGTGGCAAGGTTCATAGTTTTGCACCTAAAGTCTTTTATAACGATTTTCGTTTATCATGTTTTTTTATGTCCTTTTACCAAAGCTATCATTAATTCTCCATCCATCTTCTTTTTATCTTCTGACCTTGACATGAAAATAAGTAAATTGGCATGAAATTTACCCGAACTTGAATGATACGAACTCTTTAATCTGGCCCGGTCTAAATTGATATCCCAGGTTGCTTGGGATCCATGGTTAGGCCACTCGTTGTACATTACTCGATTACATCAAGTAACTTCGGGTAAGCCAAGGTACACCAAAACCTATTCTTCGGGTAGGAGAAGCAGGTAGTCATTTCAGATTTTGAAGCTTGATCTTTACTCGCTGGGGAAGCAGCCCCACCCCCCCCCCCCCCCCTCCCCTCAACCTATCACACACAAACACATGTATTTTTTAATATAAAAATAACAAAAAAATGAAAAGAGTTTGAAGGAGAGATATAACATTTAATTTGGGTAATGAGAAAGAAATGAAAAAAATAATAATATGACGCTGATATTACATTGAATAAGTGAAATAAGAAATGAAGGTATAACTAGTGGACGTATCTAGTTTTTTGTTTTGTGGAAGTCTTGAAGTAGCTTTATGTAATGCTATGTCTATTGTACTTTGCTGATGGGTTTAGAGCTTCTCCCTCCCAATGTTTTATTAGTAAATTTCGTGTTTATCAAAAAAAAAAAAAAAAAAAAAAAGAAAGAACTATATAGGTTTTAAAGTTTAAAACTTATTTAATTTTTTTATTATCAGACTCATGTTTGAATTTAAGGTTGAAAGTCTAATAAGTTAACATTTAAATCAATAGTATACTTAATTGATTATGAAACAAAGATTTAAGCATATTTTTTTTATTTTTTAACTTAAAGTTTTTAGTTAATTTGTAATTTGTAAATAGTTTACATATTATCAATAATTACATTTTTCTCCTTCTAAATTAATTTAAAAGTGATAAATTAAATTAACATTTCATAAATATTAAACATATTATACCCTGTCATATCACAAACAAAATACCAGTCCTAGTTCTTTATGGGTCAATAAAAATTAATTTAATTCTAAGGTTGAAGCTTCTTTTTCATACTTTAGTATTTCAACTTGGGTTCAGTTATTTTCCCGACAATATAAAACAAGATAATGATTTATTAAACTAATAAATATAATACGTGTGAATACATAAACTAATAAATTCTTATCCAAATATCCACTTGGAAAATAAAAAAAGAATTTATTCTCACTTTTACGTACAATATCAAATAAGCACGTGGTGGGGGTAGGTAGTGATACGTGTTGCATTTCATTATAGATAATATATTTTTTTGTGTCATCTTGATCTAAACTCAAACTGGTTTAGACCGACATAAAGATGAACAACATACAGTTTTTATTTATAAAGCGGAACTACAATAATAAACAACTCAAAACCCTAAGGCCCCGTTTGGTTTGCTGGAATTGGTCGGAATTGCCCGGAATTGGAATTGAACAATCCTAATCCCAAGTCGTGTTTGGTTCACAGAATTCTAAGAATTGGATTTTGAATTCCCCCCAAATCCTAAGTTTATGGAATTACAATTCCATCACTAAACCAATGGAATTTGTCGGAATTGGCCGACCACCACCACCAACCGCCATTGCCACCACTATCACCACCGCCGCCGACCACCACCAACCGCCACCACCGCCGCCAACCACCGCAAACCGCCACCACCGTCACTACCGCGCCGACCACCACAAACTGCCACCACCGTCACCACAGCCACTGACCACCACCAACCGGCACCACCTCCACCGACCACCACCAACCGCCACCGCCACCGCCACCTCCGTCACCACCTCCACCGGCCACCACCAACCGCCACCACCTCGACCAACCACCACCAACTTGAAATTTGGAATTTCATTCAATTCCGCGAACCAAACACACGAAGGAACGGATTCCGTTGGAATCCTTCCGATTCCCATTCCTTCCAATTCCAATTCCTTAACGAATTCCAATTCCGGTCAATTCCATTCCGCGAACCAAACGGCCCATAAGAGGCTGTTTGGTTGGATGGATTCCATATGAATTGGTGGGAATTGGATTTTAATTCCACCAAATCATGTGTTTGGTTTGACACAAGAAAAGGAATTGGATTTTAGGGGATGAAAAACATTCCCATATCTGATGGATTTTGAAATCCTTCCACTCCCCTATGGATTTTGAAATCCTTCCTCTCCTTCCTCCTTCTTCTCTTCACTTGCTCATCATCAGACCATAAACACCACCCAACAACGGCGACCTTCGACAGCAACGGCGACGTTCGGCGAGCTGGTGTTCGACGTTCGACCGCTAGTGGTTCGACGTTCGATGGTGGTTCGACGTTCGACAACGATTTAGGGTTTCGTTTGACCGCTGGTGGTTCGACGACGGTGGCGGCGATTTAGGGTTTCAACGTTCAACGGCGACGTTCGACGACGACCTCTGGCTAGGATTTCGACGTTCGATGGCAACATTCAACGGCGACGGTGACGGCGACCTCTGGCTAGGGTTTCAACGATGGCGGCGATTTAGGGTTTAGACGGTGGCGGCAACGTAGGGTTTAGACGGTGGCAGCGTATCGACGGTGGTGGGCGACAGTGGGCGGCGACGTAGGATTTAGGGTTTAGACGATGGCGGCGGCGGCAGTAAGGTGGTGGTGAAGGTGGCAATGGTGGTTTGTGGTGGGGAAGTCAATTCCATTTCCTGATACTACCAAACACAACAAAGAAGGATTTAGATTCAAATTCCAAATCCTTCAAAATCCAATTCCTTTCTACAATCCAATTCCTTCAAAAAAGAATCCATCCAACCAAACAGCCCCTAAAGGGTTAGAATCTTTGTTTATTACTATATATATATATATATATATATATATATATATATAGGGGAGGGTTCCATTGACAACCGATATTAATTAGTGCGAGAACCAATCTTAGCCGTTGATTGGATAAGTGGAATTCATGGATGGAGAGCGTAGGGGGATCAAGTGTGGCAGGGTGTATGTGAGGAATTCATAGGTGGGCAATGCCATTGAAAGAGGGGGAATTGGACAACTCAGATTAGTTCTCGCGATTCTCGCACTAAAATGGTTTTCAATGGAACTTCTTCCTATACATATATATATATATATATATATATATATATATATATATATATATATAGAGAGAGAGAGAGAGAGAGAGAGAGAGAGAGAGAGAGAGAGAGTGAGGTTATATATAAAATCTCTCTTAAACATAGAACCTAAAGAATCATCCTGGTAATGACACGTGACACTTTAATTAAAGGCAAAATTGGAAAATAACAAAAAAAGAAAAAAATCCAGGCACGTCTCATAGCCTTTCCAGCTCTCAACAACATTTATAAATAAAAAAAACCGTACTGAACATTAAATGATCATAACTTATTTGTTTTTAAGAATTTTTGTAAAAAACGTATATCGTCTGATTCAGTTTTTCGTCCTCTTTCAACCAAGACCAAACTTGATATATTTCAGAAACTTTTTAAAAAAAATGCAAAGTTTGCATTTTAAGCTGGGTTCATTCTAAATACAAAATGCAAACAAACAAAAGATGCAAAATATAAACATGCATGTCATCTTGATGCTTCCAAAATGGAAAAATTATCAAAATGCAAAATGTAAATCCAACATGATTCAATGAAGATGCAGTCTAAATTGAAAAAGTACACATTCAAACCCAAAATATAAAATCCGTACAGAACACTACATACTGCCCAAAATGCAAACAAAAATTTCATGTTCAAATTTTTTTTAGAAAAACATGGGAAGAGTGATCTTTTTTGAAAGATGATTAAAAAACTAAAAGATTGGTATAATTTTTTTGTTTAAATTTACACAACTTAAAAAGTTTTGACAATTTAAAGTTTTTGATTTTTTTTTAAATTGTTGGGTTGTTGGAGGTGAGATTTTCCATGTTTGCCATTTTCTTCCTATATTAATACATCATAATTACAGTTTTTCCATCGTTAAATCTCATCCATTAATGATGATCCGATGATCCAGATTGGTTCTTTGGGTTCTTTGTTTAACACATGCTTCTTTATTGATCCAATTTCTCTCTCTCTCTCTATATATATATGTGTGTGTGTGTATATATATATATATATATGTGTGTGTGTGTGTGTGTGCGCGCGCGCGTGTATATATATATCGTATAGCATGTATGTATGTACATTAATCAAAAATGAAAACAACGAAGTATACATATATAATCGTACGCATACATGTGTAATAACAACAATTTACAACACTTGAATAATATCACAATCTTATTTCTACATATTGTTAGATTGTGTGCACAGATAGATAACACGTATCATCGTGTCCAATGCTATGAGACACTAAAGGATCACACTGCTTCACACCTAATTAGAACTAATTGGATTTTACCAAGTTATGTGTGGAAATAATTAATTAGTTAATTAATTATTAAGAGGAAAAATAATAAAAGTTATTTATTATCTAATAGGAGAAATTAATATTTAGTTTAAATATTAATTGAACTAGTTAATTAATTGTTATTAATTAATTAGAAGGTCCAAGGGTATGTTTTACAATTAGTTAATAGTTTAATTAAAGTTGGACTTTAATTAAACGGGTTTGGGCTTAATAAGGTTTATATATATATATATATATATATATATATATATATATATATATATATATATATATATATATATATATATATATATCTTATTAATCCTATGGAATCACATAAGAGATAAAATTGCAACAAGGAAAAACCCTAGCCTCTCTCTCCCTCCCTCTCGTCGACGGCTGAACCCACGCAACCCCTAGGGTGTGATCGACGATCACACACACACAAAACACGCGAGTTTTGATCGTTTGGTGAAATCCTTAGGCGGTCTAGCAGCTTGTTCGAGGTGGTGCAGTAGCGGTGTTCTACCTTTAGCATTCTGGGATCAAGATTTGATCATTATAAAGGTATAACTTTTATCCTCTAATTTGTTTAAGTTCCTTGTACGAGATAGATGAGATCACTGGAGGGGGTTTTTGTTTTTTTATTCCGTTGCGTGATATTATTATTTGTTTTTATACCCTACAAAACCCTTCAGTGGTATCAGAGCCACTTCTAATCTCGTAGGGAACTAGTAAGGTTTCTTTTTATTCTGATGAAATAGGTTTGTTTTTTATCAAGAACAAAACTTTTGATCATCCAGGATAATAGAGATCAAGTTTTGATTTCTATTGGATAATTAATTATTTTGAGTTTTTTGATTAATTATCAAGTATGAAACTTAAAATGTATTTTGCAAGTAACAAGGATACAATAAAGGTGTTTTTGACAGGTTGTTTAAATCAAGATTTCATCAAGGTAAATAATTAGAAATCAGCTGTTTTTATTTCATGTATTAGTTTAGTACATGTTTGGGATGTCATAGCCAGAAGCCCTAAAAGACCTTGTGGATTGTTTTTTTATTGCTTGTCGT
Source organism: Pulicaria dysenterica (assembly GCA_947179395.2). Classification (NCBI taxonomy): domain Eukaryota; kingdom Viridiplantae; phylum Streptophyta; class Magnoliopsida; order Asterales; family Asteraceae; genus Pulicaria; species Pulicaria dysenterica. The sequence continues at coordinate 26,777,503 of OX359288.1, forward strand.
GTATGTTGTGGTTTTATTATTATTCGATGTGGGGAGGCATGCGTGCCACTTACAACCCCTATTATATTTTGTAAAAGTACTAGATTAGCGGACCTGCGTGCCTTGGATCGTGATGTAATTTTTTATTTCTAGTTTTTAGTTATAAAATAGAATTGTAGAATAGTTTTGAAGCCGGAGCACGAAGCAAGAAGCATGGAGATGGATTGGATGCTAGATCTAGTGGGAGCATTTCAGGATCATGCCTTGTGTGTTGATTATCCACTTAGTTTTTGGACCGTCGTGTTTTTTTGCGTGGCTCGCGAAACCGACATTAAGTTTTGGGCAAGGCTATGGCATGTGTTGTTTTATTTCTTTACATATTATTATTATATGCGTGGTTGTGATTCACACGATGAAATAAAACAAGGTTTTAATAATAGTTATTATTAAACAGTGTTTTTATAAAGAAAACTGGCAAAAGTTTTGTTTAAAACTTTAAAATCCTTTTTAGAAAAATCTTAGATCAGTGTGCTACCCATCTAATGGTACACCTTTCCTGTTAAACGGTACTCGGGTGTCGGAAGTGACCAAACCTTGGGCGTTCGGGTTCAAACCATTGCGGGAAAAGGTGTGAAAGGCTCTGCGATAATCGGGAGTCCCGGCTAGAGTTCACACTATCTTAGGTGGTGCGATCTATTTTGGTGATAATCGGGAGTCCCGGCCCAAAATGCACTAGAGGGACTAAGGCATGCATGTTTTTTGCAGCCGATGTCCCGCAGATCTAGGAGTCGTGTCCAGGTAGGATACGATTGGTATAGGTTTTACCTACCAGAAATAGCATTGTCCCGGTGGGAAGTGCCCAAACCTTGCATCGGGAAATGTGAAATATGGATCCTAGTCTAATAAGTTATTTTTAAAAGGTAATAATTATTAGAACACATAATCATATTACTGAATCGGTTTTATCTTTTCTTTTTCTGTAGATGTCTATATTATCTGTTATTCCATTTTATTCACCCGAAGAATCCCTAAGCCTTATCGTTTACAAGTAGAAGCTTTCAAGTCCAAACTTCGCCGTTTGGAAGATGCATCTTAAGAATGTATTAGATGCACAGGGAAAGCTATACGTCATAGAAAGTTTGCCTCTAGGGTGACCAGGAATAGATGCCCAGGATAGTGAGTATGATGCTTACTATCAGTATCTGGCTGATGAATCTGATGTTATGTCAATTCTCGTTCTCTCAGCTTCATCCGAGTTTACGGATGATCTCTAGGAGAAGTCATCTTTTGAGGTTGTTCAAGCATTAGAGGAAAGGTTCAAGAATAGTGAACGGGTATGTCGTTTCTTGCTAATGAAAGAAATTCTTTCGCAGAAAATGAAAGAAAACCAGTCACTTAGTGATCATCTCATTAATATGAGAAGACTTTTAGATTGCTATGTTATCTTTGGATCAGAATCAAAGCAACATGCGCTAGTTATACTTTTGTTCTGTTCTTTATCTGACCATTATCAGACCAAGGTAATGGGAATCATTGGAGACTTTGATATGACTATCGCAAGATTGCACGAGATTCTTATGTGCATTAGCAATGATCTAGATCCAAAGAGGCTAGAGTCAACAGAAGTAGACCCTATGCAAGAGGATGACTGGTTGGAAGAGCTTGGAGATATTTATTGCCCAGATTGTGGAAGCAAAGATTCATGCGAGCACTCACTCGACATAGATCAGCTAGACATTGGTTCGAACAATGACTCAGGTATCTTTATGATAGATTGTCTTGTTACTTCTTATAAATCATGGGTATTAGATACCGGATGTGGTCATCACATTTGCAATCACTTGCAGGGATTCAAGAGAAGTAGGAAGCTAAGACAAGGAGATATGGACCTGCGGGTAGGCGAAGGCTCCATGGTTGGTGCTGAAGCTGTAGGGACATACTGTAGTTTGCCTTCGGGCATGGTCTTAGAACTAAAACCTTGTTATTAGGTTCCTAGACTTATCAAAAATGTCATTTCGTTTGATTTGCTTATAGACTATGGTTTTAGTTATGTTTTGGATAGTAAAACTATTTCTTGTTTCAAAAATGATGTTTTCTATTTTAAAGCTATTCCTCAAAATGGTCTATATACGCTAAATCTGAATAACAATGACAAAGACATATATCATATAAGTAAAAGATCCAAGAGTAACTTGAATCAGACTTACCTCTGGCATTGTCGTTTAGGACACATAAATAAGAAATGCATAGAGAAACTCCGAGATGACGGAATTCTAGAACCATTTGACTTAGAGTCATATGATGTCTGCGAATCCTGTTTGTCTGGTAAAATCACAAAGTAATATTTCAACAGTGAGAATGAAAGGGCAAGTGAGCTACTAGGGATAATACACACAGATGTGTGTGGACCCTTTACTCCAGAGGCTAGAGGAGGATACCAGTACTTCATCACCTTTACTGACGATTTCAATAGATTCGGTTATGTCTATCTTATGAGACTAAAATCTGAAAGTTTTGACAAGTTCAAACAGTTTCAGAGTGAAGTACAAAATCAGCTGGACAAGAAGATAAAGTTGCCTCGGTCTGACCGAGGTGGCGAATATCTGAGTCAAGAATTCGACGATCATTTGAAAGAATGTGGGATTGTTCCACAACTCACACCTCCGTATACACCTCAGATGAATGGTGTATCAGAAAGGAGAAATCGTACACTGTTTGACATGGTACGATCAATGATGAGTCGAACTTCATTACCATTGTCGTTTTGGGGGCACGCACTCGAGACAGCGGCGTTCATGCTGAACCGGGTTCCGACAAAATCGGTAGAAAAGACACTGTTCGAGATATGGACGGGGAAAAAGCCCAAATTGTCTTTTCTCAAGATTTGGGGATGTGAGGTGTATGTTAAGCGAACATTCATGGATAAACTCAATCCCAAATCAGATAAGTGTATCTTCGTGAGTTATCACAAAGAGACCATGGGATACTATTTCTATAAACCAGACGAAAACAAAGTCTTTGTTACTCGTAGAGGGGTATTTTTGGAAGAAAAGTTTCTAAATTCGGAAACTCCAAGAAAGGAAATAGAGCTTCATGAAACTAAAGAAGAAGAAGTAACACCACCACCGATAGTCGAACCTGTAAGTCAACAAAGAATTGTTGAAACTCAACCCGAGTCTGTGGTTGAGGAGGAAGTGCAAACACAAGACCTTCGCAGGTCTAGTAGGTCTCTTCATGAGCCAGATATGTATCTTGGATTCCTAGTTTCTCAAGACGAAGGGGATCTTTCAGAACCCACTACCTACCAAGATGGTGCTTCAGGTTTAGAATCTGAAAAATGGCTAGAAGCCATGAAGGCAGAGATGCTATCCATGTATGACAACCAAGTTTGGGAGTTAGTAGATTTGCCTCAACACAACAAAGCTGTTGGGTGCAAATGGGTCTTCAAGAAGAAGACCGACATGGATGGAAAGGTGCATACCTTTAAAGCTAGGCTAGTGGCAAAAGGTTTCACGCAAACTTATGGTGTTGACTATGATGAAACTTTTTCACCAGTGGCAATGCTTAAGATAATTAGAATTCTTATGGCCATATCAGCATATTATGACTATGAGATATGGCAAATGGATGTCAAAACCGCCTTCCTTAACAGGAAGTTGACAGAGGACGTATATATGATACAACTGGATGGTTTTGCAGATCCAAAGAATCCTAATAAAGTATGCAAATTGCTAAAATCCATTTATGGGTTAAAGCAAGCATCTAGGTGCTGGAACTTACACTTTGATGAGCGTATAAAAGAGTTTGGTTTTACAAAAAGTGAGTTCGAGGCGTGTGTTTACACTAAGTTCAGTGGGAGCGCGGTAACCTTCCTAGTCTTGTATGTAGATGAATTACTACTAATAGGAAACAATGTACCAGTGTTACAAGGAGTAAAATCCTGGTTAGGTAAATGTTTCCAAATGAAAGACTTGGGAGAAGCTGCTTATATACTTGGTATTAAGATCTATAGAAACATATCTAAGCGGCTTATTGAACTTAGTCAAAGTACATACATCGACAAAGTCGTGAAAAGATTCAAGATGAATGAATCTAAGAAAGGATTTATTCCAATGCAATCTGGCACGGTCTTGAGCAAGGCTTAATGTCCTGTATCTAGTCAAGATCTGAATAAGATGAAATTGATTACATATGCCTCGGCAATTGGATCAATTATGTAAGCCATTTTATGTACTAGGCCCGATGTTGCCTATTCCATAAGTGTCACGAGCAGATATCAACAAAATCAGGGTGAAGCTCATTGGGTGGCTGTCAAGAACATTCTCAAGTATTTGAGAAGAACAAAAGACATGTTCCTAGTTTATGGAGGTTCGATGGATGAGCTTAGTGTAACTGGTTACACTGATGGTAGTTTCCAAACCGACAGAGACGACTTTAGGTCGCAATTGGGATTTGTCTTTACCCTAAATGGAGGAGCTATATCTTGGAAAAGTCAGAAGCAAGATACAATACAATGGCTGAAGAATTTTATCTTGGATCTTAGAGTTGTTGCCAGTATCTCTAGGCCGATTGATATATTCTGTGATAACTCAGGGGCTGTAGCGCAAGCTAAAGAGCCAAGAGATCATCAGCGGACTAGGCATGTACTCAGAAAATATCACCTAATCCGAGAGATTATTGGAAGAGGAGATATTAGACTGCAAAAAATACCGACGGACGACAACGTAGCTGACCCGTTGACGAAGCCACTAGCTAGAGCTAAGCATGAGAATCATACGAATTCTATAGTGTTAGAACACCAAAATATTGTAATAGAATAGGAGTTCTAATATTGTGTGAGGGGGCTTATTATAAATATACCCAAGGGGTATATATACCTTATGCTTAGTGTAAAAGTGTAAGGATTGCCACATAACAAAGAAATAAACTATATGTTCTTCATGGTGTAATTGAGATTCTCGCAATCTTACCATAGTTTCTTATGCAATCCTTCAATCTACCACTTGTTATGTTCTATCAACTGGTATCAGAGCCAAGGGAGTGAAGATCGGAGATTGTTTCAACATCAACAAATCGATTTTTGAAGATTAAAGGGGCTGAAATCGAGATTGAAATTACTGTAGCAATAGCTATCTCACTGTTCATCGAGTCTAAAGAGCTGTTCGATCAGAATTGAAGTATTTTCAGATCGGTTTTACTGTTTCAGAAGGTAAATTCAAGTAAATTTCAGTATAAATTCATCTTTGATGGAGATCTGACAGTTTTGAGTTCAATTCGACGTGATTTTCTGAAAATTCCGAATCTACTGTTCATCATCAATCAAGGATAAATCTGATTTGATTGTTATCGCATTATGATCGATTGAAGTTTCTGAATTATTTGAACGAAATTGACATCGATTTGATGCAGTATTGAAGATCTCAGCTTTTCGACTCAAGAACAGCAAGAACAAGTTAGATCTGAGTTTTAGATCTTCAAAACTGAAAAACACCATTGAATTGGTGTTTGTGTGTGAAAAAAGGTTAGGATCGAAGTGTGTAGGTGGAAAAACCAGTTCGACCGAGATTTTTACACTTCTGTTCGATCAAAGCTTTTACACTGCAGTTCGATCGTGATTATTGGCCTTCAGTTTGATCCAAGGTGAAAATCATTGCATTCGATTAGGGTTTACAACTTACAGTTCGATCAAAGTCACCCTAATCGAATTCGATCAAGGTTACTATACTTCAGTTCGATCGAAGTACATTTGGTTACAACCTCGATTCAATCAAGGGGTTACCATGTCAAAATTTTGATAATTTTTCCAAGTGTTTACTGACGAATCGCACTGCGATTGAACTACTTCATTACACTGCGATTGAGAAGTGTCACACCCCGCCAAGGCGGAAACGCGAAGTGTGACGGAGAGGATCGTCATAACACATTGATAGATTAATAGAGAAACCACTAATATGCAATTTAATCCAACGTGTCACGACGTTCCCCGACTTGTGCCGCGTTAAGTCGGTATTCACGACACCAAAGTCAAAAGTTTAAAACTCACAAAAGTAAAACCCACAACCCGGGTCAAGTTTACGGGAAAACAAACCCAGACATAAAGTTCAAAGTAGTACTAAGAATTTAACTCATAACAAGTAGTTAAATGTTCATGCAGTTGTCAAGTCCAGCTAAAGTCCAATTACGAATCGCCTAAACTCCACAAGCATTTTTATTCGCATTACCTGAAAATGGACACTCGAAAACGTCAACATAATGTTGGTGAGCTCGTAGGTTTAAATACAAACAAGTTTACCGTGTATCATTTCAGATAGACAATTATATCCATAATAGCATTGCATAAAATAGGAATACAACCAAAACATAGGATTCAATAGGCATGAGTAATGAGTTTTCCAAACCATTGCCTACCAGCTGGAGCTAAACGTTGGCTACAATAGGAATGTAGGAATCAATAGGCATAACCCGATTAAGGGTTCATACAATGCACATACATGTCACATAATTGTCATAAGCAAAAGTTTAATTTACACGGCATAAAAGTTATAAACAGGTTTGAGTGCCATTTTCCCCCCAAAAAAAAATATGTAAGAAAAGGGGCTACGAGAACTCACCTTAGCCTCAAACGAATTTAACCTTGCAAAGAACGGGTACGAGATCTACAATAAGTATAATGCACATAAGTCTCATATTTAGGTGTTTGAACTCCCTAATATAGCCTAAGGGCATGTGAAGTGTTTCTATATGATCCTAATGCCACAATACATATTTCTGATTTCGATAGGGTGACTTTTAGAAATTTTAAAGCAAACCAAACGTCCAAAATAAAATTACAAAATTTAAATACAGAGGATTTAATGTCTTAACCATTTAATGGAATTTTACCAGAATTTACTAATTTAACTAACTATTTTAAAAAAAGTAAAAGAAATCAATACTGCCAGAAACCCCACTGCACATGCGCAACAGAATGTTTGATTTTTGTAAAAATAATAAATGATATCAAAAAATTACGAAACATTTAAATAAAACTAAAAACTCATCGAACCTGCTACTATAAAAATTTCAATCGAAAACTCCAAGTTTTGAACAGGTTTAAAAATCGAAACTTTTGACCCTTAATCTACCGAATGTACTGGCGGTTCGCGCACTTACACGGTAAAATTCATTTGATCGACCAAACGATCTTCAAAATTTACAAAAATTAGTTTTTACGAAACTAGACTCAAGGTTTTACAATCTAGACCTAAAAACCGAAAGAAATCTCTAAGAATTGGCTCGGTTATACCTTTACAAACGTAACCCTAATTCTGACCAGAAACTGTTTCATAAAAAGATCAACTTTTAAAGAATAAATATCCAAACTTTACAATGTAAAAATCTTCAAACCTTTATAAATTTTTTTTTGAGACTTCATATGATGATCATAAACATGTTTTATGAATTAAAGAATGAGATGGACTTGAAGCAAGATGAAGAACATATGAAGAACATAAGATTGATGATTACCTTGATGCCAAAAACCATAACCCTAGAAAGTTTGCAACTTGATCTTGCCTTGGATGAAGAAGTTGACAATGATGATGGTGGGAGGGGTTTAGTCGACGGCAAATATGAGGGGGTAAGAGGAGAGTGGCCGATTTTTTGTATGGGGAGGGCTTAGGGTTTGTTTAGGTTTAAATAGGATAGATTAGATTGGTTTAATTTAAAAAAATCTATATAATACTTATCCTAAGTTCTAATTATCTAACATTTTAAACAAAACATATCCTATATATATAAGGCCGAAATTTTAAATAAATATATATATATATTATATATTTTTTTTAAACAAAATAAGTTGGTAAATTTGTGGCTTTCTAGTGAAATTAACTAAAAGAATATCTAACCATCCATAAATACAACTTAGGCTAAACCTAATTCCTATGATAATTCTAATACTAACTAATATAATACAAATGCTAGAATTAATTTAAAATTTATACGAGCAAAATTAAAGTTTAAAACGTGCGGTTTAAAGCACTAATCGAAATTCGGTGACGGATGTCACAGCATCCCCCACTTGAGAGAATTTCGTCCCGAAATTCAACTTGTACTGCTATGAGAAAAATTAGTGCTCAAACAAGTGCGGATATTCGGCTTTCATATGGTCTTCCCGTTCCCATGTGAACTCGGGCCCTCGTTTAGAGTTCCAAAGTACGTTGACTATCGGAATCTTACTGCGTTTCAATTTCTTTACTTCCCGATCCATGATCTCAACAGGTTCCTCCACAAAACGTAGAGTATTATCTATCTTGATTTCGTCTAAAGGAACATACAGGTTCTCATCCACCAAACATTTCTTTAGGTTCGACACGTGAAACGTATCATGTATTCCACTCAGCTCTTGCGGTAGTCGCAGCCGGTATGCTACTGGCCCAATCCGTTCGACGATCTCAAATTGCCCTACATACCTTGGTGCCAGTTTTCCTTTCTTGCCGAAACACACTATACCTTTCCAAGGTGATACCTTGAGTAATACTAGATCACATACACTGAATTCAAGTGGTTTCCTCTGATTGTCAGTATAACTCTTCTGGCGATCTCTTGCTGCTTTTATTCTTTCCTTGACTTGAAATTTTTTATCAGTGGTCTCTTGGACAATCTCCGGACCAATCAACTTACTCTCACCAACTTCAGCCCAAACAATGGGTGATCGACATTTTCTTCCATACAGGTCCTCAAACGGTGCATACTTAATACTGATATGATAACCATTGTTGTAAGAGAACTCGATTAAGGGGAGATGAGTATCCCAGCTTCCCCTGAAATCAATAACACATGCCCTAAGCATGTCCTCTAGTGTCTGTAATGTACGCTCACTTTGACCGTCAGTTTCAGGGTGATAAGCTGTACTCATGTCCAACCTTGTTCCTAAAGCCTTTTGTAGCATTTGCCAAAATCGTTATGTAAGTCGACTATCCCGATCCGATGTGATAGACACAGGCACTCCGTGTCTTGCCACTATCTCACAGATGTAAATTCTTGCTAACTTATCCATCTTGTAGTCTTCACGAATTGCTAGAAAATGGGCTGACTTAGTCATCCTATCCACAATAACCCAGATTGAATCGTTCCCACGACTAGTCCTGGGCAGCTTTGTAACAAAATCCATAGTTATATTTTCCCATTTCCACTCGGGAATCTCGGGTTGTTGCAACAGTCCAAAGGGTTTTTGGTGTTCAGCTTTTACTTTTGAGCAAGTAAGACACATGCTAACATAAATGGCTATGTCCTTTTTCATCCCTGGCCACCAATACAAATCTCTTAGGTCATGGTACATTTTGTCTGCCCCTGGGTGGATAGAATATTTTGTTGTATGGGCTTCATCCATGATCAGTGTTCTCACACTTCCCACTAGTGGTACCCAAATTCAATCCACAAAGTACAAACCACCATCTTTCTTTTTCTCCAATTGCTTGTCTAAGCCTCACAACATCTCGTTTGGAGCATTTAGGTCTTTGGTTGCCTCTTTCTGAGCTTCAAGTATCCTTCCTTTGATACCCGAATGGATCATCATACTCATACCTCGTACCCTCCTTGGTTTAACCCTTTCTTTCCTGCTCAAAGCATCTGCTACCACGTTAGCCTTACCCGGGTGGTAGCGAATCTCACAATCATAATCACTGAAAAGTTCGACCCAACGTCTCTGTCTCATGTTTAACTCCTACTGATCGAAGATATGTTGTAAGCTCTTGTGATTGGTATAAATGGCACTTTTAGTCCCATACAAATAGTGTCTCCAGCTTTTGAGTGCAAAAACTACGACACCTAGCTCTAAATCTTGAGTGGTATAATTCTTCTCGTGAATCTTTAGTTGTCGAGATGCGTATGCAATTACCTTGCCCCTTTGCATCAGCACGCATCCAAGACCTTGGTTTGACGCATCACAGTACACTACAAAGTCATCCGGCCCATCAGTGTTGGGAAAATGATCTCATCAGTTAAGATTTGATGAGACAAAGTTAAGTTTGTAAGATGAGTTCTACATATAACTTAAACAGAATTATGAAGCTTAGTTAGACTGAACACGTATAGTGATTCTGACTGAGTATAAGCTGAATATAAACTGAGCATATGTTCGACCAGTTTATATTATACCTTAGTTAAATTATTAATATGTTTGATAATCTGTGTATGTCACATAAGGTATATATCGAGTATTCAGCTTGATGTGTTTCAAGCTGAGTGACTCAGCTCAAAAGCAGAGTCAGCTCGACAGAGTTGCTAAATATGTTTTAGTCAACTAAGTTAGACTTCTAAGGATGAGTTTATCAATGTACGTGTTAGTTCATGTATGAATTCGGATTTGTTCTCGAAGAACTCAGCTTGATGAGTTTCAAGCTGAGTAACTTAGTCTGAGTGAAGAAGTCAGTCTAAAGATAATTTAAATATGTTTTAAATTCATCTTTATCTCTCTCTATATCTACGGCGCGGATAAGAAGACTCCAGAATCAAGATTGAAGATAGAAGATTCAAGATTCAAGATTCCGGATTATCCGAGAGTTAGTTAGCGAATTAAGTTGAGTCTTAGTTTGTTAGGAACCGTAGGCACAAGATTATAAATACTTATCTCCTGATAAGTTTAGAGGTACGACTTTGATACAAAAACAACTAAGTGTTGCAGAGCCAAGCCTCACCTCACCGTATGTGTTACGAATCTTGATTACTGTTTGTCAGTTCAAGAAAAACTCACAGATTGCCCAAGTGTTCGTGTGTTCGAACTATCACATCAGTTGTGATATTGGTAAGTTGTCAATCTATGTGAAATCCTGTTTAGAGAGTCGTCAGTATCTATAATCATAAGTTGATTATAGATAGCTAAGTTTGAGAGATTGAGAGATTGATATTAGGTGGTTATATATCAAGAATTGCCTACTTGATAGTTATTGTAATCATCTTCTTATTCAAAGCATTGTAATCATCTTCTTAATACGATTGATTGTGGTTTGATTTACTGTGTGTAACACTTTTATTTGATTTGTTCAATTTCCGCAGAAAGTGTATTCAACCCCCCTTCTACACACCTGTTGCTTGTTGTTACTCTCTCATACAAGGGACCAACAACTGGTATCAGAGCCGGCTGAACGATTTCATTAGTTGAAAGTTTTAGATTCTGAGAAAGTTGACAATGTCTATAAGCAACAATTCTTCAAACTTTCCACAGATGTCTGCCAAAGGCTGTCCCATATTTGATGGATCTGACTATCCTATCTGGAAGTTCAGAGCCATGCTGTTCCTCAAGTTCATTGACAACCGTATGTCGGATGTTGTCACTAAAGGACCAATTATCCCCAAGATTCCTGCCACTGTCAGTGATTCGTCTCCTGGCAGATCTGAAAAGGAAACAAGAAATCCTGTTGCATCATGGACTGATGAAGATTGGAAACTTTTCAATCTAGATGATAAGGCTAAAAGTGTTCTAGCGAATGCCCTGTCAAATGAAATCTTGCGCACTGTGACTGGGTGTCAAACTGCAAAAGATATATAGGATACGCTGAGTGTCACGTATGAAGGCACTGATCTGGTCAAGCAGCACAAGAAAAATCATTTGAATAGATCATATGAAAACTTCTTTTCAAAGAAGAATGAAACCTTGTCAGATTTGTTCACAAGGTTTCACTTCTTGATAAATGACCTACTAAGTGTGGGTGTAAAGAAAGATGAAGCTGAACTGGTGCTGAAATTTCTGGATGTGTTACCATAAAGGTTTAATGATGTAACTACGGCACTGAGGGCTGGAGGAACACTACACGTGTATAACCTACAATCTATCTATGGGTTCTTGCTGAATCATGAACAGATCACTGAACACAAGAAATATTCTCAACAACAACTGAAGGAGTCCTTGGATAAAACTGATATTGCATTAGTTGCACAGAAAAAGAAGAAGAAAAGTTCCAAGGCACTAGTTGTTGAATCTGAGACTGAGTCAGAATCTCAAGCTGACCACTCAGACTCAGACTCAAGTGATACTGATGATGTTCAGAATATCACTGATCTAATGGCAATGTTAGCCAAACGTTTGAGAAGAGGTCAAAGGGGAAGAGGAAAGGAACGAGTTCTTTTGATCCCAAGAATGTTGTGTGGTTCAATTGTCAGAAAAAGGGACACATTGCTGCTGAGTGCAGATCAAAGAAGGTGGAATCAATATCAGTTGTTGATAAGAATGCTTACAGAGCTGATAAATACAAGAAGAAATATACTCAGCTCAAGAAAGGAAAGCCTGAAGACAAACCCAGTGCAAAAGGATTAATTGCTGAAACATGGGATACATAATCATCTACATCAGATGATGATGTATGTCTGATGGCTCAAGAAGATGAAGAGATAGAAATCGATGAGGTTGATTATGGTATGTCCGAATCAATCTTTGAAGCTGACATGAAGGAAGCTGAGGAAAACAGCTAGCTCAGTGATTGGGATCCTGCTTCCATGTATAAGGTCAGTAATTTCTACTCTTACACTGATGAAGAAAAGGGTCTTGCATTCGATTATCTGCTAAATGATTTCAAGACCAGCCTTAAGTCTTAGACTGACCTCAAAGCTGAAATAGCTAAACTTAAAGATGAGACTAAGGAAAATCAATCTCTCATTGATGTTGGTAAGAAAGCACAGTGTGACCTTGAATGTCAAAGACATATTAACAAACTTCTTAGTGAAGAACTTCAGGAAGCTAAAGACAAAGCTGATCAACTCCAAAAGATCACTGAGTCTTGGTGTAAGTCATCAAAGTTTGTTGAACAGTGCATAAACCAACAAATACCTAAACAGGTGAAGGCTGTACTTGGAGGTGACTATCAAACAGCAACTTATGTAGCTGATGATGAGATAGCAAGTACAGATTCTGAGGAAGATAGACAACTGATTAAGTCTCAGAAGTCAGCCTCAGAGAAACGACATGATCCAAGCCTAAAATTCAATATGTTTGTGAAGGCCAAAGATCATGGTAATGAGTGCTCAACATCCAAACAACATGGTAAGTCTGTGTTGGACAGATTAGGCACTCAGCCTGTTCAAAGAACTTCAGTCATAGAAAGGCTTAATCCAAATCCTTTCAAAAGACAAAATTCTCTATCTGGCTCGGAAAGAAGTTATAAGAACAGGAAGACCACTGTAAGTCAGAGGTCAAATCACAACAATGGTAAGTCCAAAGTTGTTGATCTTGGTAAGTCTAAGAAGATCAACAGTGGTAAGTCCAAACCTGTTGAAACTGGTGAGTCCAGTAAGCATGACAAAGGTAAGTCCAAAGTCATGGAGAAGAAGGTTGTTAGTCAATCTTCTCAGGATAACAAACAGAGACCTGACAAAGGTAAGTCCAAAGTCAGTGATCACCAGGTGAATCAGCTTGCAAAGAAAGTTGAGAAGTTATCCACCATATACAATCCTAAAACTGAGAGTAAATTCTCACAAGGATTGTTAGACACTCTACCTCCTGTCATCATTGGAAGAAGGAGATGCTACAAATGCAGAAGTAGAGGTCATGAGGCTAAGGACTGTGATGCTGAAATCTCAAGGCCTGAGCAAGAACAAACTGATCAGCCTACACAGGATTCAGTTCCTGCTCAAGCTGAGCAGTCACTTCAACAAGATAAAGCTGCTAAGTGCTCCTCATATGAACCCACCAAGAAGTGGGTTCCCAAGCAAAACTAATGTGTTTAGTTTTTATATCATGTGCAGGGTTCAAGTAAATGGTACTTGGATAGTGGATGTTCAAGGCACATGACCGGATGGAAAGGACTTTTCAGTGATTTCCAGGAAGATGAAGATCCTAAAGTAACATTTGGCGACAACTCCCATGGAAGAACCAAAGGCTATGGGAAGATGCAAGCTGGTAAAGTCACTTTCCAGAGAGTTGTGTGATGAGGACAATGTTGTTACTTTTAGAAAGAAAGTAGGAACAATTTATAATGCTAAGGGAAAGCCAGTATTAATAGCTAAAAGAGAAAGAGATGTGTATCTACTTGATCTTAATTCTGCTGATCCCAATAATGAAACCTGCTTGTATTCCCATTCTGTTCCTGAGCTGAGTTGGTTAAGGCATAAACGTTTGTCTCATTTGAACTTTAAAAATATAAATATGCTGTCTAATAAAGAGTTAGTCTCTGGATTACCAAAAATCACATTTGTCAAAGACAAATTGTGTTCAGCTTGTGAACAAGGGAAACACCATTAAGGGTCCTTTAAATCAAAGCCTAAGTGGATCTGTTTGGACCCATAAGTACTCCAAGCCTAAGTGGCAAGAAGTACACTCTGGTGATAGTAGATGAGTTCTCACGATTCACCTGGGTAATATTCCTAAAAGCCAAAAGTGAGGCTGCCCTGGAGATAATAAGTTTCATCAAAAGGGAAGAGTTGCAGAAAGGTTTGTCCGTAAAGCAACTCAGAAGTGATCATGGGACTGAGTTCAGGAACTCAACCCATGAAAGCTTCTGTGAACAAAAAGGAATATTACAAAATTTCTCATCTGTCAGAACTCCACAATAAAATGGAGTTGCTGAAAGGAGAAATAGAACCTTAACTGAGGCTGCAAGGACAATGCTTTGTGAGGCAGGATTGAAACTCTATTTCTGGGATGAAGCTGTTAGTACAGCCTGCTATACTCAGAATAGGTCAATCATTGTCAAAAGACATGGAAATACTTCATATGAAATGTATAAGTCTAGAAAGCCCAATATAGGTTATTTCCATATCTTTGGTTCAAAATGCTATGTGCTGAATCAAAGAGATCAGCTCCATAAGTTGGAACCCAAAGCTGATCCTGGAATATTTGTTGGTTATTCCTCAATCTCCAAATCATACAGAGTATATAACTCTAGGAGAAAGGCCATTGAAGAATCAATTCATGTTTCATTTGATGAAGACTGTATTGATCAAGCTGAGAAAAGTCAAGCTGACTCCGTTAGTTTGAGTGAGCTTGAAAGGTCAAGGGAAATCAACATGTCAAATCCTATGTATGTCATAGGAGATGATAGTGATGATGATGTGTGTTCATCAATGAAATCATGACAAGCTTCAAAGGATTCTCAAGCTGAGAAAGATGATGAGTTCGTCAATCCTTTTGGAGCTGAAGTCACTCAGACTGAGAATCTTAGTGATAATCAGTTTGTTGACAATGCTGCTGTTGAGACTGAGGAGATAAGTTCACCTCGAGGTTCTTAACATCACTCAGATTCAGAACTAGACACTTTAACTACCACATTTAAATTCCTCAAAGATCATCCTCAAGATCAAATCATTGGAAATGTCCAAGAGAAAGTCATGACCAGATCTAAGGCTACAACTAACTATGCTGCTCACTTTGGTTTTCTGTCTCAGATGGAACCAAAGAAGACTGAGGAAGCCGTAGCAGATGAGGATTGGATTGATGTTATTCAAGAGGAAGTAAATGAGTTTGAGAGGAATAAAGTCTGGACCCTTGTCCTTGCCCCTGAAGATCATACAATTATAGGCACTAAGTGGGTCTATAGAAACAAAATGGACAAGGATGGAGTGATAGTTCGGAACAAAGCCAGGCTGGTAGCACAAGGGTATAGGCAAGAAGAAGGAATTGATTATGATGAGACATTTACCCCTGTTGCTATAATTGAAGCTATAAGGCTGTTCCTGGCTTATGTAGCATATAAAGACTTCAAAGTCTATCAAATGGATGTGAAAAGTGCTTTCCTGAATGGAAAAATTCAGGAGGAAGTCTATGTGAAACAACCTCCTGGCTTTGTAAGTTCAAAGTTTCCACATCATGTCTATAAGTTGGACAAGGCTTTGTATAGTCTTAAACAAGCTCCAAGAGCTTGATATGATACACTGTCCACTTATCTAATATCCATGAATTTCACCAGAGGCAGTATAGATAAGACACTCTTTTTTAAAAAGAGTAAAGGACAGATAATTCTTGTACAAATCTATGTGGATGACATCATTTTTGGCTCTACAAATGAGTCTCTGTGTGATTGGTTCTCTAAAATAATGTCACAAAAGTACAAGATGAGTATGATAGGTGAGATGACATATTTCCTAGGCCTACAAATTCAACAAAAGCCTGATGGAGTTTTCATCAATCAAAGCAAATATGTTTTGGATTTGAGAAAGAAATATGGTTTTGATTCAAGTTCAACCATGAGAACACCCATGACACCAGCTGTCAAGCTGAATAAAGACTCAGATGGTAAGCCTGTGTGTCAGTCTACATATAGAGGAATGATAGGTTCATTACTCTCTTTGACAGCTAGTAGACCTGATATAATGTTTGCTACATGTGTTTGTGCAAGATATCAGGAAGATCCTAAAGAATCACATCTTTTAGCTGTGAAAAGGATCTTTAAGTACCTTAAAGGTACACCAAATCTAGGTCTTTAGTATCCAAAGGATTCTGGATTTGAGCTAGTTTGTTTTTCTGATGCTGACTATGCTGGGTGCAAGTTAGATAGAAAATCAACCACTGGAGGATGTCAATTGCTTGGAGGTAAATTAGTAAGCTGGACTAGTAAGAAACAGAACTCAGTGGCTACTTCAACTGCTGAAGCTGAGTATGTTGCAGCAGGGAGCTGTTGTGCTCAAATCTTGTGGATGCAGCATCAGCTTCAGGACTTTGAGATGAGTTTCAAGAAAACTCCTATCTTCTGTGATAACCAGAGTGCAATAGCCATCACTTACAATCCAGTATTTCACTCAAGAACCAAGCATATTGAAATTAGACATCACTTCATAAGGGACATTGTGGAAAAAGGTAAAGTTGACATTAAATTTATCTCCACTGATGACCAATTAGCAGATATCTTTACTAAGCCCCTTGATGAAAAGAGGTTTATATATCTGCTAAGTAAATTGGGTATGCTCAACCCCTAGCTAAGTGTCTAAAATTTGAGTTCTCAGTTTGACAGAGACTAAGTGTCTTAAGCTAGGTGCACAGTTTATAAATAAGTTTTCATAAACAGATCTATATGTCAAACTGACTAATGAGTTCACACGTTTGGTCAGTTCCAAACATAATTCAACTACTCAGTGTGGTTGAAATGTTAGTTTGAGTTAGTCTCGAACAAAATGACTAAGTGTCATTGAGTCTGAGATATGTGCTTAACTCACACTGTGTGATTGGTTCACACGTTTGGTAAGTTCCAAACATATTTTACCTACTTAGTGTAGCTAAAATTACATGTTTAAGTCAGTCTTAAATATAAATGACTAAGTTTCATTGAGTCTGAGCTATGTGCTTAACTCACACCGTGTGATTGGTTCACACGTTTGGTAAGTTCCAAACATATTTTACCTACTTAGTGTAGCTAAAATTACATGTTTAAGTTAGTCTTAAACATAAATGACTAAGTGTCATTGAGCCTGAGTTGTGTGCTCTACTCAAGCTGAGTATCAATCTCAAGCTGAGTGCTTGACTTAGACTGAGTAATATGTTTACTCAGCTTGGTGTGTCCAATCTATGAATTAATTACTAAGTGTTATTAATTTTTCTGTCCATACATATTTGAATCAATTTCAATTCGTATCGTATATCAATTGTGTATTGATATATTTACAAAGTGCTTATAATCTTATTATTTGTTAATATTATTATTTTACACTTGTATCCGTTAGAGAATGATTTGTTTCTACCCTCTAACTGTTACATGAAGCCGTAATTTTTCGGCGTAACGGATTAAAAAGGGATTCCAACGGTAATTTTTCTCTCTCCTCGAAAAGGTATATATAACGACCTTAACCGCTTTTAGAGGTTTACGCTTCAACTTCTCATCTCTACACCTCTCATCTGCCTATATACCTTTCAACTTCTTTGCTAAGTGCAAATTTTTGTTCCATCGAATTCGAAACCATAAGTCGCTCAGTGCGCAATTGACGATCGCTCAGTGCGAGTTACAAATTGATTACTCTGTGTAATCTAAACATTCAACGATGGAAAGTACCACTCTTGTTCTAGGTGAGCGGATGGTTAGAGGTGCTACTTTTAAGAACAATGGACTGCCAGTGATTAAAATCAACAATCAACGGGCCTGTCTTGCAATTCCTCAGAGGAAACAAGGCAGAGGATATGAAATTTGGATTGATTATATCCGTAAATGCCCCCATGCATTCGCCTTCTGTGGCGCATCACTAAACATTGTTCCCCAACATCTGTTGGAGTTCTGGTTTACATGCACCGTCAATCAGAACAGAGGAGAGATCATAGGCACTGTTCATAATGGAGATAGAACAGTGTTCCTCACGGTTCAACGGCTAAGGGAAGTTCTTCAACTCCCTATTCAGGATGTGTTCGAGTCCACCGTGACTAGACAAGTGGCGAGGTCAGTTCTACCTCTGATGGGTCACCCTCAAACTGAAGGGGTGATCAAGAAGGCCACTTTCCTAACTGGCTGGGGCTTCATGGTGTCAACAGTGGTACGTTCACTAGGGACTAAAGTTGGAGGCTTGGACCAAGTCAACGAGTTTGAAATGCAGCTGTTATACAATATGTTCTTCGACAGACGTATCGACTATGCACAACTTATATTCAATGAGCTCAAAGTCCAAGTACTGAAGACCACCAGTGACCTCCATGTGCCATTCATAAGGTACTTGTCCTTGGTGCTTGAAGCTGAGTTGGGAGATCTCCATGAAGCTGGATGGGATGTGTTTCCTGTTCCATCACTCAGCTCCAAGATGTTTAATAATGACATCTTCCATGAGCAAGAGGGACTAAGTGGTTCAATGCTCTTGGTAGCTGAGGGAGCTTCTTCTGAGGGATCAAATCAAGGGGGAGCTTCTCAGGCTGACACAAAAGTTCAAGCTGAGCACTCTGCTCAGGCTGAACCAGAACATACTGAAGCTGCTTCTGGTAAGACCTCTCCTCTCTCACTTTCTTCTCACTTTTCTCCATCTACCTTTGGAGATAAGACTGCAGTGGAACCAACTCAGTCTAACCCATCTCCACCACCTTCATTCCATCTACAATTCCAATCTGAAGCCACCCCTAGTATGCCTACTGCTGCTAGGGAGAATATCTATTCATACCAAAGAAAAACTGCCAAAGGTAGTGCCACTCCTAAAGGCATAACTGGAGCTGTGATCACATTGATCCCTCCGGTAGGAGTTGAGGGGGAGACGCCTACTCTCAAGGTGTCAACCTCAAGGCTCTTTAAAACCCAACAGCCTAAACCGGGTGTGGTGTCTACTCAGCCCACACTTACTCATGCCATGGGAGAGCCTACTTCTGTGCCTGAACAGGCACATTCAGGTTACATTGAACAAATGACCAATCCCCAGGGTCAATCAACCCCCTCTATACCCAAAAGCCAACCACCAACCCATACATTTCACGTCTCGAGCCCTATTCGTTATATTCATTTCACACACTTTAGTGCATGACCTGTCAATGTTTCATCTTCAAGCCAGGATGAATCACAGGGTCCAAACTCTGGTGCAAATGAGTTTGAAGGTAAACACCAACCTTCGGATGATGCACCCAAATTCCAACCATCTCAAGCTGACTTGGACGACTTGATGACATTTTTCAAGAGTCAGTTTGACAAGCTGCACCTCAAAAGGAAACAAGATAAGAAAAATATGTTGATGATCTTGGATTCTATAGAGGAAGATGTTCAGCAGCTGAAATCTGCAGTTGCTGCCCTCCAGCAACAAAGGACTTCCACCCCTATTGATGATGACAAAAAGGGGGAGAAGATTCCAGAAGCTGAGGATGAGTCTGTGCAAGCTGAAGCTCTACTCATGCTGGCAAAGGGAGCAGATCAGGTTGAGGGGGAGAAAGAAAAACAAACAGAACCTGAGCTGACTGAAAAAGCTAAAGGAAAAAGGCCTTTAGTACTCAGCTCAAATGAATTTGAAACCCCTCTGCTGGAAAAGAAGAAGGATGATTCTAAGTGAATCATCAGCCTCAGATGAAGACTCGGCTGACAAAATGACACTTCAAGAAAGAGCTTCACTGATGGCTGCCAGAAGAATGGAAAGGGAGGATGCTGACCAGCTTGGGATCTAGGACGAAGAACTGAGAAGAAGACAATCAGATGCTCAAGCTGTGTTAGCTAGAGAAAAAGAGATAAGAGAACAAAACTGGGCTGAGCTGATCAGAAAGCAGAATGAGTTATTGAAAAAACTCAAACTGCCTATCGTGCCCAAGCAAGAAGAAGAAGAACTGCCTATGCAAGGTCAAGTTGAGGAAGAGGATATATCTCACTGTTATGAAAAGCTGCACTTCTTTTCTCAGATTGATTTTCTAAAGTTGAGCTCAGCTCAAGGTATAATAATAATGGAATTTTCTTTAAAGAATGGTGAGACACCTTCTATGGAGCTGAATCAACTGCACAAGCTGGGTTATGAGGAATGGAAGCAAGTAGCAGTGCTTATTAAACAGATGGAAAGGTCCACAGCTCGGAATCAAGTTAAAGATGAGCTGCTGAGACTACTTGCTAGGGCTGATGTGATGCAATTAATACCCAGGTCTGAGATAGCTACCCTACTAACTTCTTTTCATAAAGTTGGAAAGAAGAAGCAATCAAAGCCAGCTGGACTAGCAAATCTAGATATGTACAGTCTTGCTCTTCCTGAAGGCATGGAGTTTCAAGAGAATACATATGTTGAAAAGCCTCAGAAAGGGTTCATGTACTTGGACAGAAATGGTGAAAAATGCTTCCAGGCTGATGCTAACATTTATACTTGTGGGGTATCTCAGGTGTTTGCTCTAAGACAAATTGTTGAGAAAACTGAATAGACTGCAAGGTTCAGATACAGAATAAACAGGGCAATACGATCATAGAAGGATCAGCTTCAACACTTACCTAATCTACAAGAAATACTTGAAGAAATAAATGAAGAGATTAAAGAGTTTGAAGAGCTGCATCCTGAGTAGATTAGTTCTACTGTAAATATTAGATTAGTTTTAATTTTGTAAGCACTTTGTGTGCATGATCTATGTGATCAACAACTTTTGTATTATGATCAGTTCTATTAATACAAATATAAAGTTTGATATGTTCAACTGTAATGATGTGTTCATAGCTATAAGTCTGATAAGTTCAGCTTAATGAATAAATGATAAGTTCTTATTCATTCATGTAATTAGTTGGTGTGTTCAACTAAAAATTGGCGTGTTCCAATTTAAATTGATAAGTTCAATTAATATTGATATGTGCAATAAATATTTGATCAGTTCAAATAATAAAATCTTAATAAGTTTTAGATTTAAAACATAATTCTGTTAAACAAACTTAAGAACTGTTTGATGGTTTTGTCATCAACAAATAGGGGGAGTTTGTTGGGAAAATGATCTCATCAGTTAAGATTTGATGAGACAAAGTTAAGTTTGTAAGATGAGTTCTACATATAACTTAAACAGAATTATGAAGCTTAGTCAGACTGAACACGTATAGTGATTCAGACTGAGTATAAGCTGAATATAAACTGAGCATATGTTCGACCAGTTTATATTATACCTTAGTTAAATTATTAATGTGTTTGATAATCTGTGAATGTCACATAAGGTATATATCGAGTATTCAGCTTGATGTGTTTCAAGCTGAGTGACTCAGCTCAAAAGCAGAGTCAGCTCGACAGAGTTGCTAAATATGTTTTAGTCAACTAAGTTAGACTTCTAAGGATGAGTTTATCAATGTACGTGTTAGTTCATGTATGAATTCGGATTTGTTCTCGAAGAACTCAGCTTGATGAGTTTCAAGCTGAGTAACTCAGTCCGAGTGAAGAAGTCAGTCTAAAGATAATTTAAATATGTTTTAAATTCATCTTTATCTCTCTCTATATCTATGGCGCGGATAAGAAGACTCCAGAATCAAGATTGAAGATAGAAGATAGAAGATTCAAGATTCAAGATTCTAGATTATCCGAGAGTTAGTTAGCGAATTAAGTTGAGTCTTAGTTTGTTAGGAACCGTAGGCACAGGATTATAAATACTTATCTCCTGATAAGTTTAGAGGTACGACTTTGATACAAAAACAACTAAGTGTTGCAGAGCCAAACCTCACCTCACCGTATGTGTTACGAATCTTGATTACTGTTTGTCAGTTCAAGAAAAAGTCACAGATTGCCCAAGTGTTCGTGTGTTCGAACTATCACATCAGTTGTGATATTGGTAAGTTGTCAATCTGTGTGAAATCCTATTTAGAGAGTCGTCAGTATCTATAATCATAAGTTGATTATAGATAGCTAAGTTTGAGAGATTGAGAGATTTATATTAGGTAGTTATATATCAAGAGTTGCTTACTTGATAGTTATTGTAATCATCTTCTTATTCAAAGCATTGTAATCATCTTCTTAATAAAAGCATTCGATTGATTGTGGTTTGATTTACTGTGTGTAACACTTTTATTTGATTTGTTCAATTTCCGCAGAAAGTGTATTCAACCCCCCTTCTACACACATGTTGCTTGTTGTTACTCTCTCATAAAAGGGACCAACAATCAGGTAGGGTCAGAATTGGGGTGTTACACAGCCTATCCTTCAGTGTTTGAAACGCTTCCTCTTGATCTTCTCCCCAACCAAACTTCTTTTCTTTTTGTGTCAGTAGAGTGAGAGGCTTGGCAATCTTCGAGAAGTTCTCGATAAACCGACGGCAGTAACCTGCCAATCCTAAGAAGGAACGGATCTCCGAGGGTGTCTTAGGTGTTCTCCATTTCTTTATGGCCTGAATCTTACTGGGGTCCACATGTATGCCGTCTTTATTAACCACATGGCCGAGGAAATGAACTTCCTGTAACCAAAATTCGCATTTCGAAAACTTGGCAAATAATTTCTCCTCCCGAAGTAGTTCTAGTATTAGCCTTAAATGACTCTCATGTTTATCCTTAGACTTAGAATAGATCAGAATATCATCAATAAAGACGATAACAAATTTGTCCAGAAATGGTTTGCACACACGGTTTATTAGGTCCATGAACACCGCGGGAGCATTTATTAACCCGAAAGGCATAACTGTGAACTCGAAATGTCCATAGCGAGTCCTAAACGCAGTCTTTGGGATATCAGCCTCACGTACTCTCCACTGATGATAACCGGAACGAAGGTCAATCTTGGAGAAATAACGCGATCCTTGTAATTGATCAAACAAGTCGTCGATTCTAGGGAGAGGATACCGGTTCTTGACGGTAAGTTTGTTAAGCTCTCTGTAGTCGATGCACATTCGGAAGGAACCATCCTTCTTTTTAACGAACAGAACGGGTGATCCCCAGGGCGAATGGCTAAGTCGAATGAATCCTTTGCCTTGAAGTTCCTGGAGTTGGTTTGACAACTTATGCATTTCTGACGGCGTGTTAGTTCCAAGTGGTTCAGGTATCTACTAATCTCATGAAGATCAATGAACATAATCAAGAATGTAGAGAGAGAATGATAACACCATGTAAAACACACACTTAAGAATGTGATTATGCCAAAGACCTTACTAATGACAATTATTCATTAGTATATATACCCCTAAGGGTATTTACAATATTGGTCCCCGAAGTTCGTATTTTAATACGAACTTCACCTAGAATGTAATCTTCTATTCTATACAATATTTAAAACCTAACAATCTCCCCCTTTGTATAGAAATAGAAGATGTTTGTCTTTTCAGCTTCATACGGGCTCTAACAATATCCTCTTATGAATATGCAGATTTCTTGCTGCATTCTTTAAGCTTTAGGAGACAAGACTTGAACTATTTCTTTTTGAATCTTCAGTCTTTGATTGGATGTCTTCAGAATGTCTTCTCATCTTGAAAGATAGACTTTTCAATTTTTAAGAATAGTCTTCACTTCAAAATCTTGATGAGAATTTGAATCTTGAAAGCACACAATAACATCCTTTTTCATCTGATTTTCAGATTTGCACCGGTAACATAAGGTTATGCAACCTTTGGTTGTATGAATGGTTTAGCTTGAGGTGGTTTTAAGCAAACACGATCTTGAGAATTTAAACAATATGATTTAGAAAGAATAACAGTTCTCTCCCCCTGGAATGTAGCTCTAGATCTGGTTTATTTTATCAGAACTTCTTGAATTTCAATTAAGTACTATCACTGTTCTGAAGTTAAAATCTGTTCTTCTGTTGTTTTTTACTTTGCTCCTCCTTGACTTGACATGTATGATCGATTAGCTCTCTAAGTCTCCCCCTCACACATGAATCATTTCTTGATCGATAAGCTCAAAATCAACTGAATGAGTATCAAAATTTTCTCAGAATCAATAGATATTTCTCCCCTCAAAATCAACTCATATTTCTCCCCTTCATGAAGATCAGGATTCTTCATGAACATCATGTATTTGATTTCGTCATGAACAGATAATCACTTGAAGCTTAGAACCCTCATCATGAGATTCAGTTGAATGATGGTGTCACCACAATTATATGGCAATGAAAGAATCATAGACAGTCTTTAGGGCACCGTCTCAAAGTTCCCATGGGGTAATAACGAGATCACATATATTCTCGTTAACACAACAGTCAGAAACTGTGTGACCTACTTTCAGAACTGGCATGATGTTTGCACTGGTAGGATTTTCTTCTAATCATCGTGAATATCACAAAAGATATCACTCCAAGATGTTCCGGTAGTTACGAAAACTAGATATGCATTATAAATCCAACATGTGTCCTAAGAAATGAAAAATATATTCAAATAAGCTCTAGACTCTATCAGTGCATGAAAGAAGTCGGGGACCGGAGTAGCTGTCCTCCTTGTTTCAATATTAACAATCTCCAAGTGAGATGTCAATAGAAATGTGCTAATTCTCCGTGTGAAGTTGAAACAATTATCTTTTAAGAGATAAGTGAGTAGCTGGGTGGGGTTAGTGCATTGCATCACTAGATCCATGATGTCTATTTCAATACCAAATCTCAACGAATGAGATCCAGTAGCAGATGTGGCTACCCAGATGTATACTATTTGGTAACGAATTAGTTATCACGGGATACTGATTGGTGTGCTGAGATAAAATTGAACAGAGAGGGGTGGAACAGGAGATGGGGTGCATATAATCAACAATTCATCTTGAGCTTACTGTTAAAATCATTCTGTGACATTTTTGTCAAAATACCTTCAAAATACCTTGATTGTTCAAATACACTGATTGTTCATATTCTCTGATTGTTCAAATCTTTCTTGACAATCCTTCTCAACACAATGAATTCTTTGAATATCATTCTTGTTGTACATCACGTGATTACTCATTCCGGTTACGAATGATAACAAGTGTCCATTTGTATCCAACAAAAAGAGATACATTCATAAATTTGGAAAGACAGTTTGAGGGAGAAGTTGAAAAATAGTTTGTGAGTTGTGGGTGAGACAGGATCAAAAGAAAGAGAAAGATCCTTACCAAATAATATACATCTGGGTAGCCACATATGCTACTAGATCTCATTCGTTGAGATTTGGTATTGAACTAGACATCATGGACCCAGTGATGCAATGCACTAACCCCACACAGCTACTCAGTTATCTCTTAAAAGATAATTGTTTCAACTTCACACGGAGAATTAGCACATTTTATTGACATCTCACTTGGAGATTGTTGATATTGATACAAGGAGGACAACTACTCCGGTCCTCGACTTTTTTCATGCACTTATCGAGTTTAGAGCTTATTTGAATATATATTTCATTTCTTAGGACACATGTTGGATTTATAATGCATATCTAGTTTTCGTAACTACCGGAACATCTTGGAGTGATATCTTTTGTGATATTCACGATGATTAGATGGAAATCCTACCAGTGCTAACATAACGCCAACGCTGAAAGTAGGTCACACAGTTTCTAACTGTTGTGTTAACGAGAATCTATGTGATCACAGTGATTTACAACAAGAAGAATTGTCATTTCGCGCTTATTGCTAAATCATTGTTGTCAACAATCATTTTTGTTGCGTTTTTTTCAACTCGAAATAAATTGATTTTAAAATCATTTTAGTTGATTTCATTTTTGATCAAATCAAATCATTCCTAAACGATCATATATTTTTCAGGTATCAAGATGGATCTTTTAGAAAAGATTCGAGAATTGGAACAACGATTGGAGAATAATTATCAATGTCTTCTAAAGGAGAGAGAAAAATACTCTTTAACACGTGATCATCTCTCATGTGCTAAAAGACAAATCAAAAGACTTGAAACAGAAAAGAAAGAGTTCGATGATTGTATGTGTGAAAAATCAAAAGTTTGTGAAGAATTCAGATCAAGGTGTATGTATTTTTACATAAGAAATGAGGATCTTGAACGATTATTGCGAAACACAGGTAGATCAAATAAAGTTTCTAAAGAACCGAATGTGAAGCTTAAAACTCAAGAGATTGCTGAATTGACTGTTAAACTTCAAGACTGTGAATCTAAGTTCAAAGAGCTTACACAACAAAATTCTGATTTAACTGCGAAACTCAAAGATTTTGAACAAAATTCAGAAAAGTTACATTCTGAGAGACAGAGAGCAGATGATCTGTCCGCAGCCAATGCAAAGCTAACAGATCAAGTGTCTAAAGTGTCTGAGCAATTTCAACTTGCCGAACAGAAATCTAAATCTTATGCAATTGAATTGGAGCAAAAGCAAGTAGATATTGAAATTGCGATGAATAACGCTAAAGAATTGACACAAGCCAATGCCGAGCTAAATGATAAATTGTCTTCTGTGTTGAATAATGATACAAAGATCATAGACAAATTGTGCGTTGAGAAAGCTGCGTTGAAAGAAAAAGTCAAAGGACTTGAGGAAAAGCTGCATGTGTCAATTCAATCGTATGTTCCTCGTTCAATCTTGGAGAGGAAAATATCTGAACTGCAAACAACACTTGACACTGAGAGAGTACAGTTTGAGAAAGAGAAGAAAGAGTTAATGGCTAAAATTCTGAATGCTGAGCTTAGTGCTGCAAAACTTGCTGAATCAATCAAGACTTCCGCTGACTATATTAATTTTGATTTAGTCTCACATTGTAGTAGTCAATCTGATTCTTATTTCTCTGTTGCTGGTTCTGAGCTTTCAGATAAAGATTTCACCAACGCATCAACTGCTGCGAAGCATCCAAAGATCATTGTATCTGTCGGATCTTCCTATCAAGTGAAATCTCCTTCAACCGCAATGACTCACTCTTCTAAACAAAACACTAATTCAAACAAGCTAATTTTAATTCTAAACAGAATACTTGTTCTACAAGTAATTCTAATTCTGCTTGTTCTGTGCTTACAGATGATACTTTGCCGAAACAAAAACAAACATGGATTTCAAAGCAAAATCTAGCTACAACATTTGCAAAGTTGTCATCAATTTGTAGTAAATCAATTTCAAAGCCTACGAAATCATCATGGATTGAAAAGAAGACAACTACAAAATCTTCAAGTTTTAATTCACCAATTGGTTCAATAAATCATTTTCATTCAAATGAGTGTTTTCAGATAAATGATGATTTCTCGTCAAATACAACAACGAGGATTCCAAAGAAAGAGAATAGAGCTGCTAAGTTAAATCCTATCTCTCACAACAACAGACGCCGATCTTTTTCAAAACCAAGTTCAACAGGGGAGTTTGTGCTCAAAACAGACGTCATGTATCCATTCGTGGTTTACTCAGCCAAACACCTAATCCACCTGTCAAAGAGAAGATTTGTAAGACGTCACACATTAAACAAGAGTATGTTGTTAAGAATGGAATTCCTCAGTGGCATTCAGGACCATTGAACCGAAAGGTGAATAAACCTGTTATTGTAAAAATACACAAAAATGGATGCCAAAACCTGCAACTAACAAATCTGGACCCAAACAAGAATGGGTGCCAATTTTTGTTAATCCATTTTGCAGGTAAACACAGAGAGACATTGTTGGAGCACAATGAAGATCATCCAGATGCAGTGAAGATTATTGTGTTCAGTGTGCTGATTTGTTTTTAAATCTCATAATTTTTCAAACAAGATGGAGTTGCCCTGCAATATAATTCCAAATTCATTTTGTTCCGCATTAGCCCGAGTCAATGTCTGAGAAGCTTATTTTCTGCAGTTTTATCATTTCATGATATAACTTGCTTTCTAATGGATTGTTCTTTGCAGGGGGAGCAAAATTTTATCTTCGCCTAATTGATGAAAAACAGTTTTCATGCGTCAATTTAGGGGGAGTTTATATTTTTACTGCTTTATCATTTTAGAAAAAGCCAAAAACATTCAAATATTGAAAAGCCAAAAACATTATAAAATTTTCAAAACTCAAAAATATTTTTGCTTTTCATATCTTGTTACTTGTTCAAGAAGGTATTCACTCTTACTTGCTTCATTCTAATACCTTTCTTGATTCACTCTTGTTGATCTTTCGTAAGATCGCCTTTCACTTCTGCGCTTCCATCTCATTATCTCATTGATATCCTTCCTTTTGTGCTAACTGTTTCATTCTTTCTAGAAACCGCTCATTCATGATAAATGTTATTCAAGTGATCGAAATGGCACCATGAGTGAGGGAGTGTAGGTATTTATACTCCTATGGTCTATCCAGAACCGGAAGGACCTACCCCAGGAGCTCACCATATTCTAGAACGAGATAGTAAGGGTTACTTACTAGGTCAACTAGGTGAGCTGAATCAGTTATCACGGGATACTGATTGGTGTGCAGAGATAAAATTGAACAGAGAGGGGTGGAACAGGAGATGGGGTGCATATAATCAACAAATCATCTTGAGCTTACTGTTAAAATCATTCTGTTACATTTTTGTCAAAATACCTTGATTGTTCAAATACACTGATTGTTCATATTCTCTGATTGTTCAAATCTTTCTTGACAATCCTTCTCAACAAAATAAATTCTTTGAATATCATTCTTGTTGTACATCACGTTATTTCTCATTCCGGTTACGAATGATAACAAGTGTCCATTTGTATCCAACAAACAGAGATACATTCATAAATTTGGAAAGAGAGTTTGAGGGAGAAGTTGAAAAATAGTTAGTGAGCTGTGGGTGAGACAGGATCAAAAGAAAAAGAAAGATCCTTACCAAATAATATACATCTGTGTAGCCACATCTGCTACTGGATCTCATTCGTTGAGATTTGGTATTGAAATAGACATCATGGACCTAGTGATGCAATGCACTAACCCCACCCAGCTACTCACTTATCTCTTAAAAGATAATTGTTTAAACTTCACACGGAGAATTATCACATTTCTATGGACATCTCACTTGGAGATTGTTAATTTTGAAACAAGGAGGACAGCTACTCCGGTCCCCGACTTCTTTCATGCACTGATAGAGTCTAGAGCTTATTTGAATATATTTTTCATTTCTTAGGACACATGTTGGATTTATAATGCATATCTAGTTTTCATAACTACCGGAACATCTTGGAGTGATATCTTTTGTGATATTCACGATGATTAGATGGAAATCCTACCAGTGCTAACATCACGCCAACGCTGAAAGTAGGTCACACAGTTTCTAACTGATGTGTTAACGATAATCTATGTGATCTCGGTGTTTTCCACAGGAACTTTGAGATGGTGCCCTAAAGACTGTCTTTGATGCTGTTATTGCCATATCATTGTGGTGATACCGCTACTTCAACTGATTCTCATGATGCGGGTTCTAAGCTTCAAGTGATTATCTGTTCATGAAAAAATCAAATACATGATGTTCATGAAGAATCCTGATCATCATGAGGGGGAGAAATATGAGTTGATTTTGAGGGAAAAATATCAGTTGATTCTGAGGGGGAGAAAATTTACTCACTCAGTTGATTTTGAGCTTATCGATCAAGAAATGATTCATTTGTTGAGGGGAGACAAAGAGAACGAAAATAAAAAATATCACATATGTTAAGTCAAGGGGGAGCAAGGAAAAGAACAACAGAAGAAAAAGATTCCAAGTTCAGAACAATGAAAATGTTCAATGAAAATTCAAGAAGTTCTGAAGAAATAAACAAGATCTAGAGCTACATTCAAGGGGGAGAGAACGAATATTATTCCTAAATTGTTTTGCTTAAAGGCTCAAGATCGCGATTGCTGAAAACCACCTAAAGCTAAACCTTTCATACAACCAAAGGTTCCATAACCTTAGGTTACTAGTGCAAATCCAAAAATCAGAAGAAAAAGGATGTTATCGAATGCTTTAAAGATTCAAGTTCTCATCCAGTTCACAAAGTCAAGACTGTTCTTAAAAATTGAAGAGTCTATCTTTCAAGATGAGAAGACATTCTGAAGACATCAAATCAAAGACTGAAGATTTAAAAAGAAATCGTTCAAGTCTTGACTCCTAAAGCTTAAAGAATGCAACAAGAAATCTGCATATTCATAAGAGGAGATTGTTAGAGCCCGTATGAAGCTGAAAAGACAAACATCTTCTATTTTCTATAAAAAGGGGGAGATTGTTAGGACATAAATATTGTATAGAATATAGAAGATTATATTCTAGTGAAGTTTGTATTAATTACAAACTTAAGGGTTAATATTGTAAATACCCTTAGGGGTATATATACTAATGACTAATTAGTAATTAGTAAGGTCTTTGGCATAATCACTACTCTTAAGTGTGTGTTTAACTTGGTGTTTATCATTCTCTCTACATTTCAAGATTATGTTACATTGATCTTCATGTTATTCATTGATACCTGAATCACTTGGGACAAACACGGCGCTAGCCGATAAGGCGGCCTTGCGACATGGGTCGCTCCCGGGATTAGGTCAATGCTGAATTCCACTTGTCGAGTAGGGGGTAAAGCCGTCAGATCCTCCGGAAACAGCTCACAAAATTCCCGTACAATGGGAATATCTTCGAGCTTCTTCTCATCCTTAGCTGCACTCCTAAGGTGTCTCAAGTTCTCTTCAGGCCGTTCACCATGGACCTCCAGGACTTCTCCATTCGGTAAGGGTATCCGAACTATCTTCTCATGGAAAACTATTTCAGACTTAAACCTCGATAACCAGTCCATACCCACAGTCACATCAAAACTGCCATGCCCAAAAGGTATAAGATCTATGGAAAAAGTGCGGCCTTCTAAACCCAAAATGCACTTACGTATAATTTTACTTATTTCTACCCTTTTCCCATTGGCTATCACAATAGTATAACTAGTTTCTAGTCTACTAGGTTTCACATTCAACATAGGTACTAAATCAGTGGAAATAAAGCTAAAATCAGCGCCATAATCAAACAAGACAGTCGCAAAGATAATATTTAAAGAAAAAGTACCCGTCACAATGTTGGGGTCGTTGCGTGCCTCGTTGACGCCCATAAAAAATGCTCTCCCACGAGCTTGGTTCTCGTTGTTATGCTGATTGCGGTTTCCCTCGATAGCCAATGTTTGGTTCGGGCGGTTTCCTCCTTGACCGGGTGCCCTATTTATCGTTGGGCAGGTATTCTTGTAATGATCGGTGCCTCCACATTCAAAACACGCCCCACGGTTTCCATCCGGATGCACCACGTTAATTCCCGCTACTAACCTTGCCCCACTCCGACAATCCTTAGCATAGTGTCCCAATCGGTTGCAGGTCGTGCATGAGCGACACGATACATTTGGGTAATGATGGCAATTACAGTTAGGGCACTTCGGCGCGGGACCTGTATACTCCTTCTTAGCAGGGTTAGTCGCTACAAAACCAGTTGTCACTCTAGCTCTCTTGTTGTCATTCCGAGTATTCCCAGATCTAGTTCCCTCGCCGCTGTCTTTTCTTTTCTCATTGACCTTGGTCAACTTCCCACTTCTGACGGCGTCATTGGTCACAGTTCCGGCTTTCAATATGGCGCTCTAGATTTTAGTCAGTTCTGTTGCCGCTACCATTGGTCGGATCTCTGGGACCAATCCATTTATATACCTATCAATATGCTTGTACTCAGGGGTGACCAAGTGCGGGACTAGCTTGGCTAACTCGTGGAAGCGATCAGTATACGCTGCATGGTTAGCACCTACCATGGCGTGGTTCCAGAATTCCGATTCTAACTTCTGCATCTAATTCTTTAGACAAAACCCCTCCACCATTAGTGCCTTGAGATCTTCCCACGACATACCCATCGCCGCAGTCCTTCCCCTAGCTTGGACTTGCGTGTTCCACCATGTTAAAGCCTTATTAACCAGCGAACTAGTTGCGTATTTGACCTTTTTATCTTCAGCACAGTTGCTGATGTCCATCACAGCTTTCATCTTTCTATCCACCTCGTAAGTGCCAAGGCTCCCCTTTTTCCATCAAAGTCCCTTGGCTTACAGGCCAAGAACTCCTTATAAGTGCACCCACCAACGTTACCCACATTGTTATTTTCTTCGCCGCCAGCCCCACCTGCATCTCCTCCTCCATTAGGATTACCGCCACCGCTTCCGTTGGCTCGATTGTTGAGGTTATTAGTGATTTGGGTAACGATGTTAGGGATGAGAGTTTGCAGTTGTTACGCTATAAGTTCAGCAATTTTGGGGTTCCCTTCCCCTTCGTTTTCAGGTCCATTACCGCGACCACCACGGCCGCCACGGTTACCAGCACCTCTACCACAACCGCATTGGTTCAGACGTGCAGAACTCCGTGAAGACATGTTCTATAGAAAGGGTAATTTCTTAGGTCAAACAAGAACATGCTAGAAAGCTAGATCAAAAATTCTGAGTCTATATGATCTTGATCATGCATGATCATTTATAACATTCACTTAGCCCTTCCCGTTTCTACAACTAAACACACGAAGTAACATATAGACATGCACATAGACATTTAAGAAGTTTGCATTGAGGTATAGAGACGCCAAACAATGAACATTGTTTAAGAGTAGTTATCAAAAGAAATCAACTCAATAAGTGCAAAAACTTGACTTTTATTTACAATCGTTTCCAGAATTTCAAAAACTAAAAACTAAAACCATTCACTCAAAAATTCCTAGTCTAAAAGCTAAACAAAAGCGGAAAGCATCTCTAATCCTTGCTGAATCTTCCTCTAATCCTTCCTCGGGTATTCCTCATAGCCCTCTCTAGGGTCTTCTTTAGGATCCTCTTCAGAGTCTTCCTCAGGATCCTCTTCAGAGTATTCTTCAGGGTCTTCTCTTAATGTCTCGAGTTGTTTCCCCTGCTCCCTCTGCGTCTCTTCTAACGCTTGAATCCTATGACCCTGCTGTATCTGGTCGAGTTCCCGGTACCTCACTCTTTCCTGCAGCGCACCCACTTGGACTAAAAGCTGCTGGACGGTCTCTCGTAGAACACTTGGAATAACCGGATTCTCACGTCCAACTGGGATTGGCTCTAGACGCCTGTACGGTGCGTAGCGAGGTCAGCTTGTTGCCTCATGCTCGGGCACACGGTGTCATCCGTCCTCTGCCCGGATCATTCCTACCGAATGCATCGCCATCCTGAGCTGGCGAACCTCTTCCACTCTCTGACGGAGCTGCTGTTCCGTCTGAGCGAGTCTCCTCCTGAGCGCGGTGATCTCAGCTAGTTCTGCTCTTGTACGGACCTTAATGCTGTGAACCATCGTATCTAAAAAAAATAAACCCGGTATAAGCGTTGGTGATTATCATCGAAACTTACGACGATTCGCTAGACCGGGGGAAGGGGTATAGTTCTATGAAACGTTCACGTAGGATAATATGCACAAGTATTTTCCTATTATGCAACTACATGAGGTGCTTAGGTTATAGTCTAGGTCAATCCACCTAATTCTCTATAACCAATGGCTCTGATACCAATCTGTCATACCCCGCCAAGGCGGAAACGCGAAGTGTGACGGAGAGGATCGTCATAACACATTGATAGAATAATAGAGAAACCACTAATATGCAATTTAATCCAACGTGTCACGACGTTCCCCGACACAAGAGGGTACTTGTGTCGCGTTAAGTCGGTATTCACGACACCAAAGTCAAAAGTATAAAACTCACAAAAGTAAAACCCACAACCCGGGTCAAGTTTACGGGACAACAAGCCTAGACATAAAGTTCAAAGTAGTACTAAGAATTTAACTCATAACAAGTAGTTAAATGTTCATGCAGTTGTCAAGTCCAGCTAAAGTCCAATTACGAATCGCCTATACTCCTTAGGCATTTTTATTGGCATTACCTGAAAATGGACACTCGAAAACGTCAACATAATGTTGGTGAGCTCGTAGGTTTAAATACAAACAAGTTTACCGTGTATCATTTCAGATAAACAATTATATCCTGAAAGGTATTATATGAGTACAATTGTGAATCTAGTAGAGAGAGTTTGCACAAAACACCTTAAAGTATGTGTTAGTATATTCCAAAGTGTGCAAACAATAAAGGAAAGCTTACAAGGTATTTATACTAGTAAGCTAAAGCATAGATTTTATACAAAATATTGTCTAGATCTAAATCATAATTATAGATCGAACAGTCTCTCCCTTGATTTGATCTAGACGATGGTTCGTTCACCTAGAATTCTTTGCCATCTACGAATAGTAGCTCTTTCTTGCATTTTGACTTCTCTCTTTTCCATAACATCAGTCATGCTTACTCTTGCAGATTGATCAAAGTCATCCATGAGGCTAAAGCTGTGCTCTCTGATCTTGATTAGCCAGACTCTGAGTGAACCATCTGAATAAGCATTTAGTTCCTTGATCCTCATAAAGAACTTCTCTATTTTACTGTTGAGTAATACAATGCCATCATCTGTATCTTCAGTCTGATCATCCTTCCAAATAGTTTGAAACATTTCAAGCTCTTCAATTCTAGGATAAAAGGTGTTCGGCTTCAAGACGTTGATCTTTGCTTTGTCTGCCTCAGCACCAAGTTGGAGATCAGTTCTTTCAGCAAGTCTGATTCTTTGTTTCATAAAATCCAACAAGATCTTGTAGCCTGCATTGTTAGCATGAGAGCTGTTTTTCTTGGCCTCAAGTACTTCTTCCATATATTCAACATCTTGTAAGCTTAGTTGCTTCAAGTCTACTTGGCTGAATCCATAGGTTTTCTGATCTAATCTTAGAACACGAAAATACACCCAGATCACATTAAGAATTTTACTAAAAGAACACTTGACTTTAGTTATTAGATGCTTCGATGCTACTTCTTCCCTTGAGAGCCCATGCCAGTTCAATATTATTCTTTTACCGGCTTCAGTATCATCTGTAACTCCCAGCAGATTAACAGGTAATTCATCTTTTAGTTGATCAATGTAAATCTCTAGGATTTTTTCTTCCAGAAAGGCAACAGCAACATCAGAAGACTTCCAATTTCTGTTTGTCTTGTTCAAAGCCTTTGTAGTCAGTACCACACTTTTTCTGACATCTCTCATGCTTGAAGTTAAGATTGGATCCGGATTGTAACCTTTCGGTATTTTCCATTCAGCACCCCGCTTCAGTTTTCTTAACCTCTTCTGTTTCTCTCGTTCCCTCAACATATCTCTTGCAGTTTTTCTAAATTTGCCCGGAGATGGAGTAAACAAGTCAGCCACTTCTCTGTTTATCCTTAACACATTTGCTATGTTGAACAGCTCAGGAGTAGGAACTTCATCTACCTCAGGCTTTTCAACCCTTGGTGTTGTTACAACTCTAGCTTCTTTGATCTTATCAATCTGTTGCTGTAGAGTTAAATCACCTTCACCAGCCTCATTTTCAAAGGACCCATAAGCATCAAAGACATTTTCAGCACCTTTTATAAAGTCAAATGTATCATCTACATCATGCTCAATCTCATCACCACTTTCATCAACTAGTTGCAACTTTTGTTTTTCCTTGACCTTGCCTTTGCCTTTACCTTTGCTTCTCTTTGGAGTTGGTTGTTTGCTTTGAGAAGACAAAGCAGCAGGTAACTTAGAAATTAAAGAAGTGATAGGCACACAAGCAGCACGGTTCTCCCCCTCAGAATGATCTGGATCAGGATCCCGATCGTTATGCTTTCTTTTCTTACCCTGTGCTTGAGTCTGGCAAGTTTCTAACGAAGCTTTGATAGCAGCAGCAATTGCAGCTTCTTCCTCAGTAGGAGCTTTTAATGGAGCCTCTCCCTCAACATCTGCTGGAGCTTCCCCCTCAACATCCTAAACCGGATCCATATCATCTAATCTTTTGTGGAAAGGAATGCCAAATGCATCAATACTATTTTTCATTTCTTTCTTAAAGCTTTCAAAATCAGACTTTTTGAACTCACTATGAACCATGTCAACCAGAGTGACATCTTCTTCATTGTTATCCGGCCTAGCCATCAATTTCACATACAGTTGAGACTTAAGTTCATCAATAGAAACATCTGGCCCTTGCTTAGCTAACAACCGGTCCAACTTGTCATGAATTGAAGCATTCTCTTTTTGCAGCTCATCAAATCTAGAATTAACAGCTACCAGTTTCTCATTCATAGCATCCACCTTGGTGTTAAAATCCTGATGCATTTGATCCATTTTAGCACGAACCTCAGAAAGAGCAGTATCAAGGTCAGCCTTAGAAACAAATTCAGAGGAAACCGGTGAATGTGTAACAAAGCCGGGATCACTCGAATTACCCGGTGAGGCAACTTTATCAAATGCAACAAATACATCAGATGAAGTGCCACCTGCTATCACAGTTGGACCAGTGTTCGTTAGATTATGTGTAGAGATAGATAACATGTATCATCGTGTCCAATACTATGTGACACTAAATGATCACACTGCTGCACACCCAATTAGAACCTGTTGGATTTTACCTGTTTTTGTATCACAATAATTAATAGTTTAATTAATTATTGAGAAAGAGAGAAATAATAAAAGTTATTTATTATTTAAAAGAGAAGTTAATATTTAGTTTAAATATTAACAGGACCATTTAATTAATAGTTACTAATTAATTAGAAAGGTCGAGGGTATTTTCTGTAATTAATTAATAGTTTAATTAAAGTTGGGCTTTAATTAAACGGGCTTGGCCTAATAAGGGTTATTATATAAACCTTATTATTAGCCTCATTAATCATAAGTTAATCACAAAAGAAAAGATTGCCCTAATCCTCTCTCCCTCTCTCTCACTCTCGGCGGCTCTCTCTCCCTCACTTGGAGATCGACGGCGGCGCAAAGGAGGAGCACCGAACCACCGAGTACGGTGGTCGACGGCGGCGACGGTACACACACACGTCACGGGTCACGGTTTGATCCGAGGTTTAATCGTTAGGCGGTCTAGCAGCCAGTTCAAGGTGGTGCAGTAGCAGTGGATAACCTGCAGCTGTCTAGAGGATTAAAAAGAAAGGTTTGGTTTTCATCGAGGTATAACTTTCTAATCTTCTTCTTCTTCTTCTAAGTTTCTGTACGAGTTAGATGAGATCACTGGAGGGGGTTTTATCCCGCTGTGCATGTTTTTATACCCTACAAAACCCTTCAGTGGTATCAGAGCCACTTCTAACCTCGTAGGAGACTAGGTAGGTTTCTTTTATTCTGATAAAAAAGGGTTTATCTTTTATCAAGATCATGTTTTTTTAATTATCCTGAATAATAAAAATCAAGTTTTGATTTTTATTGGATAAACTTTTGATAAAAGATTATTAAAAAATTAAATCTGTTTTTATTTTTTATTGTTGTTATTTGCGAAAACCGAGTTTTGGATCACCTTTTTCTCGCCGGCGGTGGCCTCAGGCTGGGGCAGCTCGCAGCGGAAGTCAATGGTGATAACCGGTGGTGTTAACTGCGATCGGCGGCGGTACGCGGCGCGGTTAGTGGCCCAGTTAGCGGCGCTAACTATGTGGTGGGCTTTGGCCCAGAAACCACGGCCCAAGAAGCCGGCGACCCAGCTTGGGTTTAGCGGCTAGGGTAGCGACGCTAAAGGGTCAAAATGGGCCTCGGCCCAGTCTTTGTTCTTTTTCGATCAGGTTACAATTGTTGGCCCAGTTTAAATATTTGACTCAGTTTGCGGCTCAGATATTTGAGGTCAATATTAAATTAAAAGTACAGTTGTTATTTTTAATTTAAAGTTTAAATATTATTTTGAGTTTTTGATTAAATATCAAAGTAAAAAACTTGAAATATATATTTATTGCAAATAAAGGAAAAATAATATAGGGGTTTTAACAGGTTGTTAAAATCAGTAATTTTTCATCAAGATGAATATTTAGAAATCAGTTGTTTTTGCTTTCATGTATTAGTTTAGTACATGTTCGGGATGTCATAGCTGAGCCCTAGACCTTGTGGATTGTTTATTTTCTTGCACTTGTGGTTGTTTTGGATTTATTATTCTATGGTGTGGGGAGGCCTGCGTGCCACTTACAACCCCTATTCTTTTTTGTAAAAGTTTTAGATTAGCGGGCCTGCGTGCCTTTGAATATCTTGTACTTTTATATTTCTAGTTTTTAGAATAGTATAGAATTATTAGAATATATATATATATATATATATATATATATATATATATATATATATATATATATATATATATATATATATGGACCAAGGAGCAAGGAGCAAGGAGCAAAGAGAAGGATTGGATGCTGGAGCCAGTGGGAGCTTCAGAATGCTATGCCATGTGTGTTGTGTTTTTCCACTTAGGTTTTGACAGTCGGGTTTTTCGCGTGGCTCACGAAACCGACAATATTTAGGGCAAGGCTAAGGCATAGTTGTTTGTGGTTGTTTTATTTCTTTACATATTATATATGCGTGGTTGTGATTCTCACGATGAAATAAAACAAGGGTTTTAATAATAGTTAATTATTGAAACAGATGTTTTTTAAAAGAAAACTGGCATTAAAGTTTTTCTCGTCAAAAACTTGGAAAATCCTTTTTAGAAAAATCTTAGATCAGTATGCTATCCACCTAATGGTACACCTTTCCTGTTAAACGATACTCGGGTGTCGGAAGTGACCAAACCTTGGGCATTCGGGTTCAAACCATTGCGGGAGAGGGTGTGAAAGACTCTGCGATAATCGGGAGTCCAGGCCAGAGTTCACACTGTCTTAGGTGGTGCGATCTATTTTGGTGATAATCGGGAGTCCCGACCCAAAATGCACTAGAGGGACTAAACATGCTCGGTTCCTGTAACCGATGTCCCGCGGATCTAGGAGTCATGTCCAGTTAGGATACGATTGATATAGTTCTTACCTACCAGAAATAGCATTGTCCCAGTGGGAAGTGCCCAAACCTTGCATCGGAAAATGTGAAATATGGATCCTAGTCAAATAATTTATTGTTTAAAAAGTAATAATTATTAGAAGATGTAATCTATACTGAATCGGTTTTATCTTTTTCTTTTTTCTGTAGATGTCTTATATAACTATTATTCCGTTTTATTCACCAAGAGAATCTCTAAGTCTCATCACTAGCAAGTGGAAGCTTTCAGGTCCAACCTTTGTTGTTTGGAAGTTGCATCTGAAAAAGGTTTTGGATGCACAGGGAAAGCTTCACATTATTGAGACATTACCTCCAGAGCGACCAGGACTAGATGCCCAGGATAGTGAGTATGACACTTACTATCAATATCTGGATGACGAGTCTGATGTTATGTCGATTCTCATTCTCACAACATCATCCGAGTTTACGGATGATCTCTGTGAGAAGTCGTCTTATGAGGTTGTTCAAGGACTGGAGCAGAAGTTCAAGTATAGTGAACGGATATGTCGCATGCTGTTGATGAGGGAAATTCTTTCAGCTAAGATGAAAGAAAGCCAGCCTATTAGCGATCATCTCATTAATATGAGAAGGCTCTTAGATTGCTATGAGAGCTTTGGGTGAAAATTAAAACCACATGAGCTACTTATGCTCTTGTTCGGTTCCTTGTCGGACTATTACCAGAAAAGAGTAATGTATGTCCTTGGTGATTTTGAGATGACTGTCGCAGGGTTGCACGAAATCCTTATGTGCATTAGTGATGAGTTGAATCCAAAGTAGCTAGAGTCAACAGTTGTGGACCCTATGCAGGAGGATGACTGGATGGAAGAACTTGGAGAGATTTGTTGCCCAGACTGTGGTTGCAAGGATTCATGCGAGCACTCACTCGACATAGATCAGCTGAACATTGGTTCGCCCAATGATACAAGTATCTTTATGATAGATTGTCTTATTACTTCTTATGAATCATGGGTATTGGATACCGGATGTGGTCATAACATATGCAATCATTTGCAGGGATTCAAGAGATGTAAGAAGCTGAGACAAGGAGATATGCACCTGCGGGTAGGCAAATGATCCATGGTTGGTGCCGAAGCTGTAGGAACATATTGTCTTAGTTTGCCCTCGGGCATGGTCTTAGAACTAGAACCTTGTTATTATGTTCCTAGACTTATTAAAAATGTTATCTCGTTCAATTTGCTAATAGACTGTGGATTTGCTTATGTTTTTAATGAAAAGGTTATTTCATGTTTTAAAAATGATATTTTCTTTTTCAAAGCTACTCCAGAAAACGGTCTATATACACTAAATTTAGATAACAATGACATCTATCATATAAGTAAGAGATCCAAGAGTAACTTGAATCAGACTTACCTCTGGCATTGTTGTTTAGGACATATAAATAAGAAACGCATAGAGAAACTCCGAGATGACGGAATTCTAGGACCATTTGACTTGGAGTCATATGATATCTGCGAACCTTGTTTGTCTTGTAAAATGTCAAAGCAGCCTTTCAACAGTGAGAATGAAAGGGCTAGCGAGTTATTAGGGATTATACACACGGATGTGTGTGGACCCTTTA
The DNA here is from genome assembly GCA_947179395.2 of Pulicaria dysenterica. Classification (NCBI taxonomy): domain Eukaryota; kingdom Viridiplantae; phylum Streptophyta; class Magnoliopsida; order Asterales; family Asteraceae; genus Pulicaria; species Pulicaria dysenterica. Next base: position 26,818,030 of record OX359288.1, read on the forward strand.
CTCCAGAAGCTAGAGGAGGATACCGGTATTTCATAACCTTTACTGACGACTTCAGTAGGTTCGGTTATGTCTACCTCATGAGACTCAAATCTGAAAGTTTTGATAAGTTCAAACAATTTCAGAATGTGGTACAAAATCAGCTGGACAAGAAGATAAAGTCGCTTTGGTCGGATCGAGGTGGCTAATATTTGAGTCAGGAATTTGACGATCATTTGAAGGAATGTGGGATTGTTTCACAATTCACACCTCCGTATACATCTCAGATGAATGGTGTATCAGAAAGGAGGAATCGTACACTGCTTGACATGGTACGATCAATGATGAGTCGAAGTTCACTACCATTGTCGTTTTGGGGACACGCACTCGAGACAGCAGCGTTCATGCTGAACCGGGTTCCAGCCAAATCGGTTGAAAAGACACCGTTCAAGGTATGGACAAGGAAAAAGCCCAAAATGTCTTTTCTAAAGGTTTAGGGATGTGAGGTGTATGTTAAGCGAACATTCACGGATAAACTTAATCCCAAATCAGATAAGTGTATCTTCGTGGGTTATCCCAAGGAAACCATGGGATACTATTTCTACAACCCAGACGAGAACAAAGTTTTTGTTGCTCGTAAAGGGGTATTCTTGGAGGAGAAGTTTCTTAACTCAGAAACTACAAGAAAAGAAATAGAGCATCAAGAAATTGAAGAGGTGGAGATTACACCGCCACCGATAATTGAACCTGTGGTTCAACAGAGAATTGTTGAATCCCAACCCGAGTCTGTGGTTGAGGAAGAAGTGCAAACACAAGACCTTCGCAGGTCTAGTAGGCTCAAGTCGAAGGGGATCTTTTTTAGAACCCACCACCTACCAAGACGCTGCCTCAAGTTTAGAATCTGAGAAATGGCTAGAAGCCATGAAGGCAGAGATGCAATCCATGTATGACAACCAAGTTTGGGAGTTAGTAGATTTTCCTCAACACAGTAAAGCTGTTGGGTGCAAATGGGTCTTCAAGAAGAAGACAGACATGGATGGAAAGGTGCATACTTTTAAAGCAAGGCTAGTGGCAAAAGGTTTCACGCAAACTCATTGCGTTGACTATGATGAAACTTTTTCCCCAGTGGCAATGTTTAAGACTATTAGGATCCTTATGGCCATATCAGCATATTTTGATTATGAGATATTGCAGATGGATGTCAAAACCGCTTTCCTTAACGGGAAACTGACAGAGGATGTATATATGATACAGCCGGATGGTTTTGCGGATCCAAAGAACCCTAATAAAGTATGCAAGTTGCTTAAATCCATCTATGGACTAAAGCAAGCATCTAGAAGCTGGAACTTACAGTTTGATAAGCGTATCAAAGAGTTTGGTTTTACTAAAAGTGAGTTCGAGTCGTGTGTTTACACTAAATTCAGTGGGAGCGCGGTAACCTTCCTAGTCTTGTATGTAGACGACATACTGTTAATAGGAAACAATATACCAGTATTACAAGGAGTAAAATCCTGGTTAGGTAAATGTTTCCAGATGAAGGACTTGGGAGAAGCTGCTTATATACTGGGTATAAGGATCTATAGGAATAGATCTAAGTGGCTTATCGGACTTAGTCAAAGTACGTATATTGACAAAGTCGTGAAGAGATTCAAGATGGATGAATCCAAAAAAGGATTTATTCCTATGCAATCTAGCGCGATTTTAAGTAAGGCTCAGTGTCCTGTGTCTAGTCAAGATCAGGACAAGATGAAATTGATACCATATGCCTCGGCAGTTGGTTCAATCATGTATGTCATGCTGTGTACTAGACCCGATGTTGCCTATTCTATCAGTGTCACGAGTAGATATCAGCAAAATCCTGGTGAAGCTCATTGGGTAGCCGTCAAGAATATTCTCAAGTATCTGAGAAGGACGAAATACATATTCCTAGTTTATGGAGGTTCGATGGATGAGGTCAGTGTAACTGGTTACACTGATGCTAGTTTCCAGACCAACATGGACGACTTCAGGTCGCAGTCAGGATTTGTCTTTACCCAAAACGGAGGAGCCATATCTTGAAAGAGTCAGAAGCAAGATACAATAGCAGATTCTACTACAGAGGCAGAGTATATTGCGGCAAGTGATGCGGCAAAAGAAGCTGTCTGGCTGAAGAATTTTATCTCGGATCTTAGAGTTGTTGCCAGTATCTCTAGACAGATCGAGATATTCTGTGACAACTCAGGGGCTGTGGCGCAAGCTAAAGAGCCTAGAGATCATCAGCGGACTAGGCACGTATTCAGGAAATATCACCTCATCCGAGAGATCATTGGAAGAGGTGATATTAGATTTCAAAATATACCGCGGACGACAACGTTGCTGACCCATTGAAGAAGCCGCTAGCTAGGGCGTGTTCAGTGATCTGTTCATGATTTAGCAAGAATCCATATATGGACTGTAGGTTGTACACATGCAGTGTTCCTCCAGCCCTCAGTGTTGTAGTTACATCGTTAAACCTCTCTGGTAACACATCCAGAAATTTTAGCACAAGTTCAGCTTCATCTTTCTTTACACCCATACTTAGTAAGTCATTTATCAAGCAGTGAAATCTTGTGAACAAATCAGACAAGGTTTCATTCTTCTTTGAGAAGAAATTTTCGTAGGATCTATTCAAATGATTCTTCTTCTGCTACTTGACCAGATCTGTGCCCTCATAGGTAACACTCAGTGTATCCCAGATATTTTTTGCAGAATGACACCCAGTCACAGTACACAAGATTTCATGTCAGGGCATTTGCTTGAACACTTTTATCTTTTGCAGATTGACACCCAGTCACAGTACGCAAGGTTTCCTAAACCCTAAACCCTAACCATGACACATGAACCATATTAATTAACCGTGACCCATGACACTTAACCCGTAACCATATACGACCAATAAACCCATAGCCATAACCATAACACATAACACCTAAACCCTAAACCCGTAAAACTTAACCACTAACCATACCCATAACCATAACCCCTAAACCATAAACCAATAAGACTTAACCACTAAGCAGGACCAATTAACCCATAACCATAACCATAACACATAACCCCTAAGCCATAAACCCATACCACTTAACCCCTAACCATGACAAAAAAACCCATAACCCCTAAACCATAAACCCATAACACTTAACCCTTAGCCATGACCAATAAACCCATAACCATAACCATAACACATAATTAACCACTAAACCATAACCTATATCCGTTAACCCTAATAGTTTACCATAACCAATTACCCATAAGCATAAATTTTAACTCCTAACCGTAACCTATATCCGTTAATCTGTAATACTTTACCATAGCAGATGAGCCATAACCATATATAACCCATATCCGTTAAATAGTTAATTGATTATAACCCATGACCCATATATAACCATAACCCATAATAGTTGACCACAATCATAACCCATATCCCTTAACCCATAATAGTTAACTACAATCATAACCCATATCCGTTAAACCATAATAGTTGACCCCTATCGTAACCCATATCCGTTAAACCATAATAGTTGACCATAGCCATAAACGTTAACCTGTAATATTTGACCATAACCCATGACCCATAACCATAACCCATATCCTTAACCCGTAACTGTTTACCGTACGTATATGTAAATCATAAACTCTAACCCCCATAAACGGATACTGAAATTCCTGAAATCATCTTCATCTTCGTCCCCAAAAAGTTAAACGCCACACACGATTACTGTGTTCAATCGTTGAAATCATCGTTATGAGGTAAGAATTGTTGATCGATTTTTCTTCTATATCTCTTGTGTTGAGTCATTGTACCTTATAATAAACCCTAACCCCCATAAGACGGATAATGTAGTTTGTGAAAATCCCCTTCATCTTCGTCCCCAAAAAGTTAATTAAATTCCCACACGATTACTGTATTCAGTCAATGAATCATTCAAGAAGGGTTATGTTTATGCCATTTGTTTACATCAATTACATATGTCTGTTTACAGTTTTTGACTTTTGTATTATGTTTATGCCATTTGTTACAGAAAATCAATAAGACTTGGTAAGCCTAGAAGATATTTAGGTGCAGCTAAAGAAGTGCCAGTTACAGTGGAAGATCCAATTCATGTTGCTGGGGTTGCTGAGGTTGTTGAAGTCATTGTACAAGTTAAAGTTGAAGAGCCAATTCAAGGTGAAGATGATTAGGTAGCTGAAGAGGTTAATCCAGTTCAAGAAATTAAGACCAAAAGAAGAAGTCAAAGACTGTTGCTCAAGAATCTGAATAAAAGTCATGATGGTGTACTAGGGAGTTCCAAAGAGAATGTGATTATATTAGACTAGTATGGTAGTTGTTGTGTCTATCTTTTCTCGATGTTTTTTGTTTGTACATGTTAAACAATGGTTTCTTTTGTAAACTGAAATCACAACAGTTTCTATCCAGAAAATGGAAATTAACTTTGGCTTTTAGTATGATATTTAACTCTCTTATGTTTTGTTATCTAAATACGGTATATGAACATGGTATTATAATCTGTTTCCTTTGTTTCATTCATTTCAAGTCTAGTCTATGAAGCTAGATATCAGTATTACATTTATCAAAACAGAAAAGTCAGTATTCCATTTATCATGTTTGACTATCAAAAGTTAGTATTCCATGTCTATTTTGTTCCATTTTCATGCAACTGAGTTCTCTAACAGTTCCTAGGAAAAGTATTGAATTACATTCACAAACATTATTTAGTGATTCACAATCTAAATAACCATGGAAGTTGACTATCAAAAGTCAGTATTCCATAAACAAACTTTACAATTGAATAACCATGGAAGTTGACTATCCAAAGTCAGAATTCCATTTATCATAGTACTGTTTGGTAGGAACTGTTAGTGAACTCAGTTGCATAAATTCATGCAAAAGAGTTCCCTAACATTTCCTACCAAACAGTATTTAAGTCATTCACAAACATTAATTAAATCATTCACAAACAATAATTAAGTCATTCAGAATCTAGTGATATATCATATACCAAAATAAGTATTAATTACATTCACCAAAAGTATTTAGTCATTCACAATCTAATTATAAATTAATCCTAATTAAATATTCTAGCAAATTTAACATAAAAAATGTCCCATAAACAAACATTACAGTTGAATAACCATGCTTCTAAATTGTAAAAACCCGTATCTAGAGGATGGGTTGAAAGAATTTGGTGCTCGGTACAGGTCAGAAGGCATTCGGAGAATTGTACTGGTTTCAAATCGTCTCGCCGAAGAAACATGATACTTTGTATCCTCTCTAATATCGGTGGCACAATCCGAGCTCTATCGGAACGGAAGGCATCATTCAACATGGCAAGAGCTTCCAGTTTCCTTTCAAAGCCTTCTGCCATCTTCATCATCCCCAACACAAACTTTACATCCTTCTGTCCTAAGGCAGATGCATTTTGAAGCATCTCCATCCCTAACCTCTTTTGTTCTTCTTCATCAAAGTTGAACAATTTCATCTTAAATGTATAACACAAAAGTCAATAATACAAAAATTAATAAATTAAATTTAAAAAACTTAACTTTCAATAACACAAACAGTAAATTAAATGTACACACAAGGTTTAAATACGTACCATTCCATCTCTATACATCACGTTTGGCTTTCCTGCTGCTCTACATCTGATGATCAGTTGACGTCTATTCACTATCAGAGGCCTCCAATAACGTTGGGCAACTGTACGTTACACAAAAAAATTTATTTCTTAATGTACAAGTTAACAATATTACCAAATAGATGAAAAAACAAACAGATTGTATTAGAAACTTACAACCATTTCACTTTCAAACAATCGATGGCAGAGACTTTCCCCAAGTGTGTAATTATTTTCTCAATAACCGCCATTGGAAGATTAGTTAATCTTGTTTTTCTTACTTCAGTTTTTTGCCGTTTGTTTGATGAAGTAGATGTTTCCATGGTGATCGTTGAAAATGACTGGTGATTCTAGGGTTTGAAACTGTTTGGGTTGTTTTTTTGGAGGATCAAAAGATGGTCTGCAAACGCCGATCACTGAAATGACGTACAGTGGGGAAATATGGCGCCTAGACTGTGTAGTGCGTAATTACTTTATTGCCCCTTATAAATAAAATGCTATATTTGATTAGTAAGGGTATTTTGTAAAAACACTTAATTCAAACAAACACAATCTTCTTTGACTATCAAAAGTCAGTATTCCATTATCAATTATCATAGTTTCATAGTTTGACTATTAAAAGTCAGTATTCCATTATCAATTATCATAATTTCATAGTTTGACTATTAAAAGTTGGTATTCCATTATCATAATTCTATTTTCATTCACAAATATTAATAAAGTCATTCACAATCTAATGATCAATCATATATATATATATATATATATATATATACCAAAAAAGTATTGGATTACAATATTCCCAAATAGTATTTAATTTACATATTCACAATCTAGCTAATAGTGTATCCCTAATATTCTAGCAAATTTAACAAAACAAGCTATACAACAGCAAACTTTACAATTAAAGACCCATGGAATGTCATTATCAAAACCCCTATCTACAATACTTAGCCTTGAAGTATCTATACGGTGTTCAAGACAGCCGAAGTTGTACAAACTGAAATGTATTTCTTGCAAATCGTCCCGCCGAACCCTCATTATGACTTGTATCGTGTTTAACGTTAGCTTCAAAATCTCAGCTCTTTCAGAAGGGAAGGCATCATTCAACATGCCAATAGCTTCCTCTTTAAGGCTGATGTCATTGCCTTCTCCCATCTTCAACATCCCTAGAACAAACTTTGCATCCATTTGTCCTAAGGTAGATGCATTCTCAAGCATCTCCTTTCCTACCCTCTTTTGTTCCTCTTCATCAAAGTTGAATAACTTCATCTGAAATGTACGTATAACACAAAATTAAATAAAACAAAGTTTAATAAAATGTATAATTAAACTTAATTACTTCAATAGATAATAAACAGTAAATGTATACGTATATATACCATTCCTTCTCTATACATGATGTTTGGGTTTCCTGCCGCTCTACATCTGTTGACGAGCTCACTTCTACCCAGGCTAAACAACCCTCTCCTCACCCTTTGTACACTATCTACTTCCATTCTTCTGCAGACCTCTTCGCTATTAGAGGCCTCCAAAAAAGCGTGGCTACTGTAATAATTTAGATACACAAAATATTTATTTCTTAATGTACAAGTTAACAATTTTACCAAATAGATGAAAAAATAGACAGACTGTATTAGAAACTTACATGCATGTGTACCGCACACAATCGATGGCAGAGACGGCCCCCAAGTGCACAAAAATGTTCTCCATAACTCCCATAGGAAGATCACTTAATGTTGTTTCTCTTTTTTCAGTTTTTTGCCGTTTGTTTGAAGTAGAATCTTCCATTGTGATCGTTGAAAATGACTAGTGATACTAGGGTTTGAAACTATTTGGGTTGTTTTTTTGGATGATCAAAAGATCGTCTGCAAACGCCGATAACTGAAACGACGTGCAGGTGCAGTACGTGTGGAAATATGGCGCCTAGACTGTGTAGTGTGTAAAATTACTTTATTGCCCCTTAAAAATAAAATGCTATATTTGATTAGTAAGGGTATTTTTGTAAGAACACTTAATTCAAACAAACACAATCTTCTTTGAAAAATCAACCGGTGAGAGTAAATGATCTTTTCCTTTTTAAATTAAACACACATTAATTACGGAAAATTCTTTTAACCAGTTTGTCTCTAATTAAATACGCCGCAAAGAGTATACGATATTCGAAGGCTTAAATTCCTAAATTTCCAACTGTTTCATCCGGTTTAATTCTTCTCTATTTCTTGTTCTTTGACATTTTTAAACATGGACAAGTCTTGGATGGGTACAAATAGGACCATGAGACCTTATTTTGAAGGAGTATCAGAGTTTATTATTTCCGAATTGCAGAACTTGACGAAGATGAGGAACGCTGACCCACGAGTAAATAAAAAACAGCTAGAAATGCCATGTCCGTATTCCAAATGTTTAAACCACATAGAGCATAAAGTGGAGGAAGTGCATCACCATTTGTTCAACAATGGGATTGATCTAAACTACACGAAGTGGATTAAACATGGGGAAAAGGATGAGCCATCAACAAGTGGGCCAAAACCTGACAATGTTACAGCAGAGTTTGTTGAAAACACGGAATTTGGTTCACAAATTCCAACAGATGGACCTGAAACAGTAGAAATGGTTAATGCTACTAAAGATAATTTTGATGAGGAAGACCATGTCAAGTTTCAAGAACTATTATTAGACGCAGAGAATCCACTTTACAAAGGATGTCTTGACTTTACAAAGTTGTCTGCAATAGTCCAACTACTCAACTTGAAGAGCAAGTACAGATGTTCAGATAAGTACTTTACTGAGTTACTTGGATTGTTAAAAAAGATGCTCCCTGATGGTAACGAATTGGTGGAAAACACTTACGAGGCCAAAAAAAATTATGAAATTGATGGGGTCAGGATACAGAAAGATACATGTATGTATCAACAACTGCCTTCTTTACTGGAAGGAGGACGAGAAATTGACTGTGTGTCGAACTTGTGGGATATCAAGATGGAAGGTGGATAACAAGACATATAAAGTGTACGAAAACATTCCTGCAAAGGTAATGTGGTACTTCCCAGTTATACTAAGACTGCAACGACTCTTCAAGATACAAAGTATTTCAGAAGACATAAGATGGCATGCGACAAGGAGGATAACAAATGGTGTTTTACGTCACCCGGAAGATTCACAAGCATGGCGTACCATAGATGAAAAATTCCCCGAAATTGGTAAGGATCCAAGAAATCTACGGTTAGGAATATCGGCTGATGGAGTTGACGTCAACAGAGGAAATAGGCATCATAGTGTATGGACAATCTTAACTGTCATATACAACCTTCCTCCATGGTTGTGCATGAAAAGAAAGTTTATCATGCTTTTGGTATTAATATCAGGATGCCCGGGAAATGATATTGATGTTTTTTTGGAACCTTTAGTTGATGATCTGCAACGCTTATTCGAGGAAGGTGTTGATACATATGATGCTTCCACAAAAGAAAACTTTAATCTACGTGCCGTTGTGTTATGGACAATAAATGATTACCCTGCACTTGGTACATTATGTGGCTGACCATGCAGTGGATCCAAAGGTTATGTAGTATGTGGGAAAGAAACATATTGTGTGAGACTTCCTACCTCATCAAAACAAAGTTATGCTGGTCACAGACGATATCTACCATATAACTATCCATTCAGAAAGCAAAAGAAGGCATTTAATGGACAACAAGAATTTGGCCACTCTCCAAATCAAATGACCGGGGAACAAATATACAACGAGGTACAACATATTGAAAATAAGTGGGGAAAAGGAAAACAAACAAACAATAAGACATCAGAAAACCAAGAAGATACGAGAGGTAGAGGTGGGAAGATTCAAAAGCAGAAAAGAAAAAGAAAACAAGCAGAGGCTAGTTCAAGTCAAGTAAATGAAGAAAACGGTGCGTATTGGAAGAAATTCAACATTTGGTATCAAAAACTTAGGTATTGGAGGCATAATTCTGTTCAACATTGTATTGATTTCATGCATATAGAAAAGAATATTGGTGAGAGTCTAGTCGGAACTTTGCTAAATGTTCCAGGAAAGACAAAAGATGGAATAAATACTCGATTGTATCTGGTTGAGAAGGGTATAAAACAAGAGTTATTTGCTAGGCAAGAAGCAGACAAAACAACATTACCTCCAGCAGGTTACACATTAACGAATGAAAATGACATATTTTGTGAAACATTATACAACATCAGGGTACCATGAAGGCAGAGATGCAATCCATGTATGACAACCAAGTTTGGGAGTTAGTAGACTTGCCACAACACAGTAAAGTTGTTGGGTGCAAGTGGGTCTTCAAGAAGAAGACCGATATGGAAGGAAATGTGCATACTTTTAAAGCTAGGCTTGTTGCAAAAGGTTATAATCAAACTCATGGTATTGATTATGATAAAACCTTTTCACCAGTAGCCATGCTTAAGTCAATTAGAATTCTTATGGCCATATCTGCATACTTCAGTTATGAGATATGGCAAAAGGATGTCAAAACCGCTTTCCTTAACGGGAAACTAACAGAGGATGTGTATATGACACAGCCAGATGGTTTTGAGGATTCCAAGAATCCAAGTAAAGTATGCAAGTTGCTAAAATCCATTTATGGATTAAAGAAAGCATCTAGAAGCTGGAAGTTGCACTTTGATGAGCGCATCAAAGAGTTTTGTTTTACCAAAAGCGAGTTTGAGCCGTGTGTTTACACGAAGTTCAGTGGGAGCATAGCAATCTTCCTGGTCCTGTATGTGGATGACATACTAATCATAGGAAACGATGTGCCAGCATTACAAGGAGTAAAATCCTGGTTAGGCAAATGTTTCCAGATGAAGGACCTAGGAGAAGCCGCATACATACTTGGTATTAAGATCTATATAGATAGATCTAAGCGTCTGATCGGACTTAGTAAGAGTACATACATAGATAAATTATTGAAACGCTTTAAGATGGAGGATGTCAAGAAAGGATTCATCCATATGAGATCTGGTACACCATTGAGCAAGGCTCAATGCCCTACTTCTCCAGAGGAGCAGAAGAGGATGAAATCGGTTCCTTATGCTTCGGCAGTAGGATCGATTATGTATGCCATGTTATATACTAGGCCCGATGTTGCTTACTCCATAAGCCTTACGAGTAGGTACCAACAAAATCCGGGTGAACCCCATTGGGTGGTTGTCAAGAACATTTTCAAGTATTTGAGAAGGACAGAAGAAATGTTTTTGGTCTTTTGCGGAAGCACGGATGAAATCAGTATTACTGGTAACACAGATGCAAGCTTCCAGATAGACAGAGACGACTTTAAGTCGCAGTCAGGGTTTGTTTTTACCCTAAACGATGGAGCTGTATCTGGGAAAAGCCAGAAGCAAGATACTATAGCAGATTTAACTACAGAGGCTGAGTACATTGCGGCAAGTGATGCGGCAAAGGAAGCAGTTTGGCTGCGGAATTTTATCTCGGATCTTTGAGTGGTTGCTAGTATCTATAGACCGATTGATATATTCTGTGATAATATGGGAGGTTTGGCGCAAGCGAAAGAACCAAGAGATCACCAGCGGACCAGGCACGTACTTAGAAAGTATCACATCATCCGAGAGATTATCGGAAGGGGAAATGTGAGGATATGCAAAATATCAACAGAGGACAACGTTGCTGATCTTTTGACCAAGGCTTTAGGTAGAGAGAAGCATGAGAGGCATGCTAGTTCCATAGGAATGCAGTACATGGGACCTAGCACCTAGTTTTCAGTATTTAATTAAATATTGTATGAATTGATATTTATGGTTTATGATTATGTATTAAACATTTCTGCGTGATGGAAATAGGAAGCTTAATATAATCGTTTAAATATCTCTATACTTTTAACATATTTATTCTTCCATGATATACAAGTCTTAGTATATCAAAATTTCTCCGTAGCTATCTAATGCGGTGGGAGCCACATTAGGGTGATACTAACGCTATTATAAATACTTATTGGTTTATTCGGGTAGAGAATAACAGCACAAGTTATGTGATCAAGTATTTATAGATATTTGTCAGGGGTACAAATATTGGAGGTGATCCGCATCAGTCAAACTTCATGGAGCCAACGACATGAGTTAGCTGATTGGTTGTCCTTAGACCTGAGATGTTTGGTTTGGGGCACGAGGATTTATGTGCTTTGGAACGTTCTAACGCTACGCCGTAACTGGGTAGTAATAACGGACGTATCTGGGTGCAGCGGAAGGTGTGTGCTCAAATGCAAGCAGTCAAGATGGGATTTGCACATTCTCCTTTTGGAGAAGAGATATTCCAGGGCCCCTTGACGGTTGAGACTAAATGAAATGCGTGGCCGCGCTCTGATAGAATGATGGATATCATTTGGTAACTCCGTAACTGCAGTTAGTCGAAATCAGAAGTCGAGAACATAATCTGCATTTTAAGAACAGATCACGTGCTCCATGTATGAAATCCACATTACGGGATATCGCGATGCGAAAGGAAAATACGGGTAATCCAAGAGCGTGATTACAAAATCTATGGACATAAGAGAACTTATAGTCATGGTTAACCTAAATGTCTGGCAAGGGACCTCCATAGGTCCGTGATAGACAAGGGAGTGTAACTATCGTGCACAAGTGGGAGTCTGAAAGGATTGTGTGCAGGGATAGTGTACACATGTCATAACATACATGGACACTATGAGTCACTAAAGGATCACACAGCTGCACACCCAATTCATGAAACAGAAATAACCAATTGTGTATAACACAGATAATTAATAGTTAATTAATTATCAGGAAAAGAGTAAAATAATAAATAGTTATTTATTAATTGAGAGAAAAGTAATTAAGTATCAGTTGAATATTTAAATAGGTTTTAGTTGAGGAAATTATTAATTAACAGTTGTTTAATTAATAATAACTAAACCTGAGGGGCCCGTTTTGTCAAAGGATTAAATTTATAGATAACGGACCGGGTTTTAAGGTCCAAGGGCTTAGGGCTTAGGGCCCAGTTGATATCTATATAAAGAGGTTTAAACTTTGATTTAAACCTAATGAAACATAATCAATTATCCTAATCCTAAAAACACACAAAAGGCTCCTCTCCTCTCTCTCTCCCTTGCGTCGGCCGAAGACACCACCAAGGTGGTTCTCGGCTGTTTTCCGGCAACATTAACCCGCGGACGAAGGCCGGCTCACGTCGGCCCTACGGCAGCGCCCTGCGGCTCTGCGGCGCAAACCTCGAGGCCAAACCCCCTTTAGGGTAAAAACCGAGGGCGGTTTTTACCGGGTAAAGTTTATACACACGGGTTATTGTTTTTGGCGGTCTAGCAGCCTGTTCACGTGGTGCAGTAGCTGTTTATCCCCCTTCAGCTGTCACAGGGTATATTTTCTATCTTTTAGATAAACCTAATTTAAACTTGTGAAATTTGTATGTTCTTTATATATGGATATGATTTCTGGTATTGTTTTTCTCCACCTGATCCAGTTGGGATCCTGGGAATGGGATTTACAAGTTTTGTATTATATTCCGCTGTGCGTGTTTGTACCCTGTAAATCCCTACAATTCCGAGATCTCATAGGATTTGTACCAATTTTAATACTCCGTGTCAAAACATTTTTATGTTTGAAAGTATTTGTAATGGTCTTAAGTCAAAAGAAAACATTGCTTCAACTATGTTTTGCATGAGTGATGGCTGTCTGCATGGTCATTGTGAATTTCAATGCTTATATGATCAACTAAGAACATCTTTTGGAATTAAGTCATGCGAGCATTGGACTGACTTTTAGGTAAATCGAGTTTGTATTCCGTCCGTCAATTCAAAAGGTCATGTAATGGATTACCAAACGCCAATCGTATGCATTAAATCGTATTAACACTTCGAAACGCATGTTGACCGTTGGTGAATTGGAAACATATAAACTGCATGGGTTTTCTGCTTTTCAAAAAGCATGGCTGGTACAAGAATTACATCTGAAAAATTCTAAACATTCTCAAACTTCTAAGTCTAAGAAAGCCCAGCATTCTTCTTCATACAATTCACGGTCACAATAGTGGGTTGTCAAAAACTACACTTGTAATGCTTCTGTGAAGCAAAAATAGGCTGAGATAAAGAAGTCTAAATCTGTTTCTAAGCGTCCTACTTCTAAATGGATTTCAAACCCGACCGCTTTCTCAAATTCTTTCACTTCTAAACCTCATCCATCTTTCATATCTAATTCATCTAAGCAAAAGATTCAACAGAAAATGCACTTATCTCCAATCAAAAAGTTGACTCCCAAGTGGGTTCCAAAGCATAACTCACATGGAGATTCTTTAGTGCATAATCATTCACAGATAAAAGAAAAGACTCACCCTCAGAATACTAACAGTTCAGGACCCATTTCTACATGGGGACCTAAATCTTCTTTCTTTTCATTTTGCAGGCGCCTAATCTATGGTACCTGGACTCCGGATGTACCAAACATATGACCGGTGACAAGAGTCTTCTCCAAAACTATGTTTCTAAGTACTCTGAAAACGTACGTTTTGGGAATGACAACATTGCTCCAATCTTGGGGTACGGAGATATTGTAAAGAAAAGCATAAAAATAAAGAAGGTTTCATATGTGGAGGGTTTGGGTCACAATTTATTCAGCATCGGGCAATTCTGTGATAAAGATCTGGAAGTGGTATTTAAAAAGAATTTGTGTTCAGTATCTACTGAAAATGGAGATATTCTACTCTCTAGATCAAGAAAGTCAAATTTATATTCCATTGATCTGAACAATTACACCACATCCAATTCTGTTTGTTTATTGTCTAAGGCATCTTCAGATCTAACTTGGCAATGGCATCTTTAGCTGACTTAGTCAGAGGCTTGCCAAAGTTAAGGTTTAAAAAGGACCATCTGTGTGCAGATTGTGAAAAAGGTAAAATGAAGAAGGTTTCTTATCATCTGAAACAAGAATTGACTACATCTATGCCTCTTCAACTTCTGCACATGGATCTCTGTGGTCCGATGAGAATTCAATCTCGAAGTGGGAAGAAGTATATCTTAGTCATGATGGATGACTATTCACGGTATACTTGGGTCAAATTTTTGCGCTCAAAAGACAAGGCTGCTTTTACAATTATTTCTTTCATCAAGCAGCAGCAGAATAAGCATAATCAGAGTGTAGTTACCATTCGAGCAGATAATGGAACAGAGTTCAAAAACAATACTCTGAAGAGCTATTTTTATCTTGTGGGAATTACTCATCAATTTTCTGCAGCATACACACCTCAACAGAATGGTGTGGTGGAACGACGCAACCGAACTCTGGTTGAGGCTACTCCTACAATGCTGTTTTATTCTGGACTCCCGCCTTCCTTTTGGACTGAAGCAATCAGCACAGCCTACTATACGCAAAATCGTTCTTTTATTCTTAAACGTTTAAATAAAACTCAGTATGAACTGGCCAATGGAATTGTACCTAATATCAAATATTTTCATATAATTGGTAATAGGTGCTTTGTTCTAAATGACAAGATAACTTAGGAAAATTTGCAGCTAAGGCAGATAAAGCAATTTTTCTAGGTTATTCTCAAGAGTCCAAAGCATATAGAGTTTTCAACAAATGAACAAAAAGTGTACAAGAAAGCATAAACGTTACATTTGATGATTCATTAAATGTTACACCTTTTCCACCCGTACACTCTAAAAACGTTTCTGGACATGTCTGTTCAGAACCGGCTCTTCAAATTACAGATACAAAAATTGAGTCCAATTCTAATTTGTATGATTTAGACTTTCTGTTTGATATCTTACGATCTGAATCTACTCTTATTCCAGATGTTTCCAGGACTAAATCAATTGTCCAAGAGAGTGTTACTATTACACCTCCAATAGTAACAGATACGAATCCATTTGTTGATCTTCCTCTTGAAGACTCTACGTCTAATTCTGTTACTCGTTCTGAAGAGGCTACTCCTGAAGAAGAACCAGAGAGTGCGCCTATTTTTGATTTAGATCCTAATCAACCAACAGAATATGAGGATCAAATACCTTCATAGGATGTCTTCTTTCCTCCGGCTTCAACTCCCCATGAAACAAAATGGACAAGACACCACCCTGAGACACAAATTATTGGAAATCCAAATGTTGGTGTTTGTACAAGATCTACAACTACAAATGAATGTCAATACTCAAGTTTTCTGAGTATTATTGAACCCACAAAGGTCTCTGAAGCACTTACTGATCCAGATTGGGTGATTGTAGTGCAAGACAAACTTAATCAGTTTGATCGCCTACAGCTATGGAGATTAGTGCCTCTTCCATATGGTAAATCAGTGGTAGGGACTAAGTGGATTTTCAAAAACAAGAGGGATTCTGACGGTGTAGTTGTTCGGAATAAAGCTCGACTAGTGGCAAAAGGATACAATCAACAGGAAGGTATTGATTACGATGAAACTTTTGCTCCTGTTGCAAGATTTGAAGCAATAAGATTATTCTTATCATATGCTGCTAGGCGAAGCTTCAAAGTCTTTCATATGGATGTGAAAACTACGTTTCTTAAGGGTATACTAAAAGAAGAATTCTTTGTTTCAAAACCTGAAGGATTTGTTAATGCTCAGCATCCACATCATGTTTATATTTTGGATAAGGCATTGTATGGTCTCAAACAAGCACCCCGTGCCTGGTATGATGTCTTATCTGACTAATTACTCTCTGAAGGTTACACCAAAGGCAAAACCGACACTACATTGTTTGTGAAGGCCAAGGGCAAAGATAAGATTTTAGTACAACTCTACGTTGATTATTTTATCTTTGGCTCCACAAATCCGAAATACAGTGATGCGTTTGCAAAGACAATGGCAAACCGATTTCAAATGAGCATGATGGGGGAAATATCCTTTTTCCTCGTTCTACAAGTTAAGCAATTGAGACATGGCATTTTTATCAGCCAGTCGAAATACATTAAGGATTTATTGCAAAAGTATGGCATGACCAATTTCTCAATCATTTCAACTCCTATAGTAGCAAAAACAAAGTTATCTGCTGAAAGTCAAGATTGAGTGTATAGTGTATGAATTCAAATATGAGTAGAGAGAATATGATAATATCACCTTTAAGTGTGTGTTTTTCTATTTCAAAATATCAAAGGTTACATTGGGTAAAAGGTTACAAGGTATATATACCTTAACCACAAATACTATTCTATTACAAAAGTATTGTCTAGATCTAATCACAAACACAGATCTAACAATCGCCCCCTTGATTCGATCTAGACAACGTGTCTATCACCCAAGATCCTTTGCCACCTGCGAAGAGTAGCTCTTTCCTGCATCTTTTCCTCCATTTGTTCAATAATCCCTGTCAGGCTAACTCTTGCAGATTGATCCATTTCATCTTTAAGGCTAAAGCTGTGTTCTCTGATCTTTATTAACCAGACTCTGAGAGACCCATCAGAATAAGCATTAAGTTCTTTGGTTCTTAGAAAGAATTTTTCCTTCTTGTTGTTAAACAACACTATTCCTTCATCATCCTCTCCAGACTCAACATCCTTCCAAACTACTTGATACATTTCTAGCTCTTCAATTCTAGGATGTGAGGTGTTAGGCTTTTGAACATTTATCTTTGCTTTATCAGCCTCAGCACCAAGCTGGATGTCGTTTTGTTCAGCAAGTCAGATTCGTTGTTTCATGAAATCCAGAATGAGTTTGTACCCTGCATTGTTTGCATTAGAACTGTGTTTCTTGACTTCAAGCTCATCCATGATGATTTCAATATCGGCCAAACTTAAATGCTTTAGGTCCACTTGACTGAACCAATGTCGACTTTGATTTATTCTCAAAACTTGAAAATGAATCCAAATTACATTGACAACCTTTCCAAACGAGCATTTTACTTTGGAGATAGGATGTTTTGAGAAGACTTCAGCTTTTGATTTGCCATGCCAATTCATAAGTATTCATTTTCCAGCATCAGAGGCATCAACAGCTCCTAGAAGATCAATGGATAATTCAGGTTGAATTTGATCTGAATAAATTCCAGGAATTTTTTCTTCAAGAAAAGCCACAGCTATATCAAACTCACTCCAATTTCTCTCATTCTTTCTCAAAGCCTTTGTAGTTAACACATATCTTTTCCTTAAATCTCTTAAGCTCGTTGTCTGGATAGGATCTGGATGATAGTTTTCAGGCACTTTCCACTCTGCCCCTTTTCTTAATCTTTTCAATATTTTCTGTTTCTTCTGTTCTTCCCACAAATCTCTAGCGGATTGTCTAAATTTTCCTGGAGATGGAGGAAACAGATCAGCAACCTCTTTATTCATTCTCAGAACAGCTGTAATATTGAGAGGTTCTGGTCTAGGTATCTCTTCTACCACAGGCTTTTCAACCCTTGGTGTTGTATTCACTGTTGTGACTTTGATCTTTTCAATATGTTGTTGTAGAGTCATATTTCCAGTATCAGCTTCAGTTTCAAATGACCCATATGCATCAAATACATTATCAGTCTCATTAATAAAATCAAATGCCTCATCCACCTCATCAACTAACTGCATTTTCTTTTTACCTTTACCTTTACCTTTGCCTCTCTTTGGAGTTATTGGTTGTTTGCTTTGTGAAGATGAAACAGCAGGTAGCTTTGATATTAGAGATGTAACAGGCACAGTTGTACGACATTTCTCCCCCTCAGAATGATCGGGATCAGGATCTTGATCATCATGCTTTCGCTTCTTTCCTTGTGCTTGACAGGTATCCTCAAGAGAGGCCTTAAGTGCAGCAGCAAGAGCAGCTTCCTCTTCATCATTAATTCTCCCTGAAGTCTCCCCCTGAACAAAAGGTGGAGAAGCTTCACCCTCAACATCCTTAAGGGGATCCATGACATCCATACGTTTGTGAAAAGCAACCCCAAAAGCTGCTATACTATCTCTCATTTCCTTTTTAAAGCTTTCAAAATCAGATTTCTTATATTCATCACGAACCAAATAAAGTAAAGTGACATCTTCCTCATTGTTGTCTGGTCGAGCCATCAACTTTACATACTGAGATTTAAGCTCATCTATGCTCACATCTGGACCCTGCTTTGCCAATAACCGATCAAGCTTTTCATGTATCGAGGCATTTTCCGTTTGTAGTTCAGCAAGTTTAGAATTGGTAGCCAACACCTGTTCATTAACAGCATTCACCTTGGAAGAAAGATCTTGATGTATTCAATCCATTTTAGCATTCACAACCGCAAGAATAGTATCAAGGCCAGTCTTTGAAACGAATTCAGAGACAACTGGTGTTAGTGTAACAAAGCCAGGATCACTTAGATTGCCCGTTGAGACTTCTACAACTGGAGGAACAAATCCTACAGAAGTAGAGCCACCCACGTTCACAGCTGGTCCAGTGTTGACTGTGGTGGGATTTCCATCCAATCCTTGAAGAACACTCTCAGTAGTGCCTTCTATAGATGTTCCGGTGGGTTCTTTCGATAGAACACCACTTGGTAGGACAAATGTGTCATCTGATTGAAAAAGAAATTGGTCATCAATGTCCATATCCAAATGAACTTCGGGTGCCTGGGGAGAAGTGGTCCCTTTTTCAATACCTACTGTCTCAAAAGGAGACTTCGGTAGATCATGTGGTAAATGCCCGTGGAAAGATGAAACAGTATCCTTTTGAGAGGATTCTGAGTAGCTAGGTGGGGTTTGTGCATGCTCTGGTGGGATGTAGATGTGGTTTCCCAGCTTTTTACGGCTAAAGAACTCTCATCACTCATTTGTTCTTTTCTCACATTCTCATGTTCTGTTTCTTTTAACTGTTCAACTTCTACTTCAACATTATCATCCAAGCTTCTAGTATCAAGATTATCTATGTCAAACATATCATCATGTTCAAAAACTGGAGCAACAAGCAAAGATTCAGTATTTAACTCAACACCTCTATCTGGAGTTTCTTGAGATTGAGATTTAGAAAGGAACAACCCTAGAGGCATATCATCGTCCGTATCTCCCTCTCCTATACTCACATCATCCTCATTCACTTCACCTCCCCTCTCGAGATTTTCCCTCTGCTCACCCCTGTCAGAGTCACCCGATGACATCTGATCACTAACAACTAATCCCTCAGGTGCTAATGTTCTTTGGGTAGGATCAACAGGTTCTTGTCGATCCGGAAGAACTATGTTATTATCACTCACATATGCCTGCACTATGGGATCATCTAAATCCATTAACATTAACAAATCAACAGGCATGACAAATGGCTGAACATCAATTGTCTTTTCAATTTTATACAGCTTCTGCATAACGTACACCGTTGGCATAGGATCATCATCCCTTAGATTGATGTCATTAGAATGCTCTAGCATGACACATTGCACAATCATCGATAGAAACCTTAGATACGGAAGAAATTTCTTAGCCTTTTGTGGTTTTTGTTTCTGATGTACAACTGTATAAATGTCCTGAAATATTATAGATGCATAGTCGACATGCCAGTGTTTGACCATTGAGACCAGAATTTGAAACGAACTTGAACTATGACCATCAACTCCTCTTGAAATGCTAGTAAGACACCGATTAATGATAGCATACAGAGACTGCAAGATTGGTAACATATTATTTCTCTTGAATTGACCAATCTTGGTGAACTCTCCGTTAAACCCAAGATCCTTGACATGTGGAAAGATAGCTTTGCCTGATATAATAGGATCAAATCTTGTTTTGTTAGGATAAGTACCCCTCTCAGATGGAAGTTTAAACATAGTCCGAAGCTGGTCAACACCAAAAGAGAATTTGAAATTTCCAATCTGACCAGCCAAGATCTCCTCTCCTTCATCATTAACAGAAGTATGCAAAGAGTGCCACAGTTGTTGCACATATACCTCTGGAACATGAGGTTCTTCTCCATCAGCAATAGGGTTATATGTTAAAATGTGATATAGTGGATGTGAGGCTATTAGTTTAGAAAGAATAGGAAATTGAGTGGTGGTGATTAGAGAGTCAAAACAATGATTGTTCATGAGATAGGGTAAGTAATTGGTTCGAGGAAACAGTTGGTCAGAAGGAACAAGATTACTATGATTAACCATCTGAAAGAAGAGAATAATACCAATGATTAATGATCAGATGTCCAGCAGATAACACTAGAAAAGTTGTTTCCTTTTCTGTTTTGAAAAATTCACATTTTGAAAATTTTCAAAAAAATTTCAAAATTTTCTAAGTGTTTTACCGGATTTGAAGAATCCGATAAACACTTAGGAAAAATCCGATAAAATTTCTGTAGGGTAGGATTCCGATTAAAACTCAAAATTCTCGGAATCCGATCAAAATTCTCGGAATCCGATCAAAAGTATCGGAATCCGATCAAAAGTATCAAACAATCCGATAGAATCATACCATTGAATCACCCATCCAAAATCAGACTTGTAAAATTAAAAAAAATTCAACAATCAAATTCAAGTCGATTGTAGCATTTGTCCTTCTAAGCATTATTAACAAAACATGTATCCCCATCAGTGTTCATTACACATGCTAAATACACAATGTACAGCCCGTAACCCAGGTACGCAAATCAGACTAAACTTCACTCAAATCCATCTTAAACAGAGACAATAGAAGTAATGTAACAGTAGTAAGACATGTAACATGTTTAACTAAACATACCCAAGCCACAAACACATTGAATAACAAGAAATAAGCACAAAAATCAGAAGATTAGATCAGCGACAAAACAGGGTTTTTGGCCTACTAATTCAAACATACATAGAGATGTAATACACTACAGAGAAATCGAGGTGTACCATGAGATTCGCAATTGAAAACCAAACCAAAAGTTAGAAACTTGAAGAAATCCAAAGCCTTTTGAAATCTTGATGAAACAGAGAGAAGAGGTCAAGGTTTGAACTGAAATCCGAGAAAAAGTCAAAAATCCGATTGTTCATGACTTGTAGGCCCACAACACTTATCGGATTCCGAGAGAAGAATCGGATTCCGAAAAAACTTATCAGAAGGTTGAATGTATTATCCAAATACTCGGATTCCAATAAAAGTATCGGAATTTTGAATATGTTGTGCAACTTCTCGGATTCCGATGAAATTACTTACTTGACCAATGAATGAAAAAAAATCTTTTTGTTATTTTATAATTTTGCAACTGTGATTGGATTTTTCAGAATTATAAAACAAAGACAGTAATACAAATGAGTCTCCGCCTACAAGTATGAACCATCCGTAGTTCATAACTTGTGAACTCAGAACAGACACCCCCGACCCTAAATACTTAACTGTGCAGAATGTAATTAATAGAATAAAAGTATAGCAAATACTCAAATTCAACATGCCCAATTTTGAAACTAAAGTGTTAAAATGATTTTCATCCAACGGTTTGGTGAAAAAGTCAGCAAGTTGATTTTCAGTATTAACATACTTTAATTCTATCAAACCTTTTTCAACATAATCTTTGAGAAAATGATACCTAATGTCTATATGTTTTGTTTTAGAGTGATGCACAGGATTGCATGAAATGGGTATGGCACTCTGAGAGTCACACATCAGCGGTATGTGAGAATATTCCAATCTAAAATCCGATAGTTGTGTACGAATCCACAGACTTTGAGAGCAGCAGCTGGCAGCAGCAACATATTCAGCCTCCGCGGTGGAAGTTGACACGCAGTTTTGTTTCTTTGATGCCCAGCATACTAGTCTGTCTCCCAGAAAATGTGCACTTCCAGATGTACTTTTTATGTCCAACATACATCCTGCATAATCAGAATCCGAGTATCCAATTAGTTCAAAATCAGAATCTCTAGGATACCACAAACCTAGATTTGGAGTACCCTTAAGATATCTTAATATTCTTTTCACTGCCAACAAATGAGACTCTTTAGGATTTGCTTGAAATCTGGCACAGAGACAAGTAGCAAACATTATATCTGGCCTACTAGCTGTTAAGTATAATAAGGATCCTATCATACCACGAAAAGTTTTTAAATCTACTGATTTTCCATCAGGGTCAGCAAACAATTTAGTTTTAATTCCCATGGGACTTGAAAGTGGGGAACAATCAGTCATGTCAAAACGTTTTAATAAATCTTTTATATATTTTGACTGATTTATAAAAATCCCATGGTTAAATTGAGAAATTTGCAATCCAAGGAAGAAGTTAACTTCTCCCATCATGCTCATTTCAAATCTCTGTTTCATGGAATTAGCAAAATCATCACCATACTTTTGGCTAGTTGAACCAAAAATAATGTCATCTACATAAATCTGTACAAGAATATAATCTGAATCAATCTGCTTTTTTAAGAGTGTTGTGTCTGTGGTTCCTTTTGCATAGCCCTTGCTCAACAAGTAATCTAACAACTCATCATACCAAGCTCTCGGGGCTTGTTTTAATCCACACAAAGCTTTGTCAAGTAGATATACATGCTGCGGGCGTTTGGAATCCACAAAACCTTCAGGTTGACCAACATAGACTTCCTCTTTAAGTTTACCATTGAGGAATGCAGTTTTAACGTCCATTTGGAAAACCTTGAAATTCTTGAAGGCCGCATAGGCTAAAAATAATATGATCGCTTCCAAACGGGCTACAGGGGCAAAGGTCTCATCATAGTCGATTCCTTCTTGCTGATTGTACCCCTTAGCCACTAGCCTAGCCTTGTTTCTCACAACTACTCCATCAGAGTCTTTCTTATTTTTAAGATCCACTTAGTCCCCACAATTGATTTACCTTCAGGTTTGGGTACTAACCGCCAGACTTTCAAAAGGGTCAAACTGATTCAGCTCGTCTTGCATAGCAAGAATCCAGTCTGGATCTTCTAAAGCTTCTGATACTCGTTTTGGCTCTATCATACTTAGAAATTTCATATTGAGACATTCGTTTGCAGTAGCGGCACGAGTTCGAACACCAGCATTCAAATTACCAATGACTTAAGTGTCAGGGTGAGTTCTTAACCATACAGGCTCGGGGGCCCTTACTGAATGAAGTCATCAATTGGTTGTGGTTCCGTTGCAAATGGATTTACCATTTTAGGTTCAGCAAATGGATTGACAGTGTCAGCGGTTGCAAATGGACTGTTTGTAGCTTCAAACTCAGAATTCTCCTGATCAGTGTCACGTGCAACAGAAGGAGTTGTTAACGTTACAGATTCTTCAGGTTGTGTTTGAAATGATTCAGCCCTGTTCACATTACCAGAAGAAGATTCATCAGTTTAGAAAAATTCAAACATGAAATCTAGATTTATATCGTCATTCTGAATGTTGGAAATTTCTGATTTATTTCAGTGGGAAACAAGATTTTTATTGTTTGCAGGTTTGGCTGTCAAAGAATTTAAGTTTACTAAATCATCAAATGTCACATTGATGCTTTCGACAACAACGTTAGTTCTCCGATTTAGAATTCGAAAATCCTTTTTGTCATTAACGTACCCAAAAAGATTCCTTCGTCTGCTTTTGAATCAAACTTGGACAATTTATCTGATTCATTTAGAACAAAGCACCTATTACCAAATACATGAAAGTATTTGATATTAGGCACAATGCCGTTGCACAGATCATAAGGAGTTTTATTGAAACGACGGTGAATTAGGGATCTGTTTTGGGTATAGCAAGTGGTATTGACAGCCTCAGCCCAGTAAGATGGTGACAACTGTGAGTACTGTAGCATGGTTCTTGCAGCTTCAACTAAAGTTCTATTTTTCCTTTCCACAACTCCGTTTTGCTCCGGAGTGTATGCTGCAGAGAACTGATGGGAAATGCCTTCAGAATCAAGATAAGAATCCAGAGTTCTATTCTTGAATTCTGTGTCATTATCAGTACGAATTGCTTTTACAGGTTGTCCTTGTTGAGTCTTGTGCTTTTTCAGAAACAGAATAATCTGTTGAGGCACTTCAGACTTGTGAGAGACAAACCTAACCAATGTGTACCGTGAATAGTCATCCACCATCACCAGAATATATCTTTTCCCATTTCTGGACTGTACCCGCATAGGCCTACAAAGATCCATATGTATCAACTACAAAGGAGCTGATGTTGTAGAAACTTGAACAACCTTGTGTGGTACCCGCTTAAGCTTCCCTAACTCACAATCTTTGCACAGATGCTCTTTTTCAAACTTAAGTTTAGGGATGCCTCTAACCAAATTCCCATTCACCAATTTATTAATATTTTTGAAGTTCAAATGGGACAATTTCCTATGCCATGACCAGTTCAAATCTGATGCAGCTTTTGATAGCAGGCAAACAGAAGAACTAGAACCTTTGTCAGACAAGTCAATAGTATACAGATTTGACTTCCTGTTACCGCCCAAAAGTTCAGTTCCTTCCTCAGTTCTCAAAGAGCAAGACTTCTTTTTGAAAAGAACCTCTATACCCTTATCACAGAATTGTCCTATTGAAAATAAGTTGTGACCAAGTCCCACAACATAAGAAACCTCTTCTATTCTAACATTCCCTGTTTCCAACACTCCGTGGTCGAGAATTGGTGCTACTTGGTCATTCCCAAACTTTACATTTCCAGAATATTTGCCCACGAAATGTTTGAGAAGACCCTTATCCCTAGTCATATGTTTGGTACACCCGGAGTCCATGTACCAAAGATTACTCTCCTGCACATAGAAACAAGGGGTGAACACCTTACCCATTGTGAAATGGGATGAGGTATGTTAGAGATAGAAACATAAGGAATAACATGATCAGCAATCAAAGATTCAGATTTCTTTTGTTGTTTTATTTGTCATTTCCTAGGTTTCCATGTTTGTTGATTTGTCGCAGGAGGGGCGTTGGTTGGCTTGTTATTTGAATGAACACCTAATTTGTTTTTATGCATTGATTTGTTTTAAAATCTGTTATTCAAAGTTGGTTTATGAACTGATGATTGTGATTTGGAAGAATTGTGAACTGGTTTGTTAACTTATTTGTAAGAATTGTGAACTGGTTTGTGAGAAACAAATTTATTTGGTGACTTTGCAACCTGAGGTTTAGATTTATTCAAAAATATTTGACGTAGCGAATGATTGAGTTTCTCCACTTCAATCTGTTGTATTTTTGCTTTCCTCACAGATTCAGCTACCATGCGCATTTCCTCAAGATGTTTTTCCCATTCACCAAACAGCATAGGTAACCTTCGATGTGCATATTTGCGAAGGAAAAATCGCAGTTCACTTTTCTTAATCCATTAGTGAATTATATAACCCTTACGATTAACAAACCAAGCAAGGAGCATATCTTTCTCAGGATTTCTCTAGTTTGGAACAGATTTGTAACCACGCAACATTTGATCTTGATGATATGTACAAGCATTTATACAATGACCCTCAACACAACCAGTACTAGCACAAAAAATTTCTTTTTCAACAACCTGTGATTTTGGAACACGATTTTGGCTGTTTGAAACAATATCAGTCTTTTTCTGCCAAATAAAACTAGATGCACAATTATTCACACAACGTTTATGATGGATTGAACAAAAAGTAGGAATAATATTTCGGTTTCTAAAATGATGTTTTGTGATTTGACTCTTGTCCTTGACTGTTGTCTGCTTGAGTGGTTGACCAACATCCAGCTTCTTCTTGACTTGTGAAATTTCTGCTTTCTTCTCATTTGTCACTTCCGTTTGGAAAACAATTTTGTTTTTATCTAATTCAGAAGAAGATTTGTTAGATTTCTTATGGAAAGAAATTCTATAAGAAGATGATGCAGATGATGAATGTTTGGTGCCTGATGTAGACCCTTTTTCACGAATACTTGTTGAATCACAAAACTGATTGCATTTGTGTGAAATATATTCTCTACAACCTTTTGGGCAAGTAGGAATTGCAACACCCCAGCCACGTTCCACTTCCTCCAAAAGCCGTTTGATTTTTTCATCACAAAGTTGAGTTTCCAATTCATAGATAATGAGTTGAGCAATTACATGATGTGCACAATCATAATGTTCTAAATTAGAAACATCTGATTTTTGAGATTCAGTAACTTTCCTTTTTAAATTCGCACTCAACTGAATGATGGTTCTTTTATGAAGCTCAACTTCCTTCTTTGTTCGTTCCAATTCCTCAGAAAATTCTTGAATTTGATTAGTTAAAACATCATTTTCAAATCTCAGTCGATTCATCACTTCAGAGTTAGATTTATTACAATGAACAGCGGAAGACTGTAAGTGAGACACCTTTTCTTTCAACATTAGATTTTCAATTTCTAAAATGATGTTGTTAACTATGCAGTTTGTTTCAAGAATTTCCTGTCTACGCTGCAATTCCATGTGAGGAATGTACAAGCGTGGTGCATATGATGTGACATGTTGCTCTTGATTTGGAAAAAGTAGAGTTTCAGCATGGAAAACAGATTTATTCGTGAATGAAGAACCTTCAGTGGTTTCATACGAGGCATTCAGTGAATCATAATTAAATGGTTTTTGGCATTTTGTTGTGGTTTTTCTCTTGAAATCTTCTTCTTGTTTAACTTCCTCGGCAGCAACAAAAACCATCTTTTCAGTTAGTCCGCAATTCATCCTTTCTGCCTGATAAAGTTGTGTACAATTGATTTTCTTGAAAAAGTCACTTTCATCATACCCTAAACCCTTGTAGTACTTTCGAAGATCTGGAGTTAAAGTCTTGAAAATTGTATGGCGAGTTGT
This sequence comes from Pulicaria dysenterica, assembly GCA_947179395.2. Lineage (NCBI taxonomy): Eukaryota > Viridiplantae > Streptophyta > Magnoliopsida > Asterales > Asteraceae > Pulicaria > Pulicaria dysenterica. The sequence continues at coordinate 26,845,221 of OX359288.1, forward strand.
GGGTTTCTTACGAACAACTTCTTCAAGATTGTTAACTTTCGTTTCCAAAATTTGTTTTTCTTTCAAAATCAAATTAAAATTGATTTCAGTACTCAACTTAGCAGCATTTAGATCATGAACCTGTCTTTCTGTTTGCTCATGTATCTGATTCAATTCATCCTCTTTTTGTTTAATTAACTCCTGAAGTTGACTAAGATGTGTCGTGTGTTCAGAATTGACGGCTTGATTCATTTTAAGATTAATGTTTTGTGTTTGCAGCTTTTGATTCTTAGCAGTTAAAAATTGAATTTTATCAGCAAGTGCCATGATTTGAGCAGCAGAGATATGAGAGTTATCAAGAGATACCTTCTCTGCTGTAGACTCTGACTCAGTTGAGAGAGAACTGGAGCTGGAAGGTGCTATTTCAGCTTCATCATCACTTTCATACTCACTCTCTTGATCTGATTCATCAAACTTAGCCATGAATCCAGTATCTGCATCTCCTATCTCTGCATCTTCAACCACAGTTATGTCTTCAGCAAACTCCGACCCATCAATCTCATCTTCACTCTCACCATCAGACTCCAAAAATTCAAATTCTTCAACATTAGCCATGAGAAAAAATTGAGCATGAACATCATCATCTTCATCTGAATCATCAGTATCAGACAGGAACTAATCTTCCTCTGCTAGTAGTACTGTACCACTATTCCTCTTCTTGATAAGATTCAACTTAGCTTTGTAATATTCCGAGTCTTTCACCTTTGGCTTTTTGTAGTCTTTGATAACATGCCCTATGCTTCCACTATTATAACACTTCTTGGGCTGTGAAGCTTGAATCTTCCTTTCATACCTCTTTTCCAGATTTGCACTGTCACTTCTTTGAACATTATTATCTCTTCTTCGAGATCCTGAAGTGTATCTCTGACGATTGTTGGTTTTGGACTTTGAAAACTGATTTTGTAACATGTTGGTGAGGTAAGCAACTGCCTGCATAACTTTTTCATTATCTACTGGCTCCTCAGTATCAGTCTCAGAAGATTCAGATTCTTGTATTTGCTTAAGTTTCAAAGTTCTGCTTGAAGATCAGCCTCTTCTATCATTCACAACTAATGCCAAAGGATCAACATTCTCCTTTTGAGAACTCATACCAACCTCATCTTGATATTGGTTCAATTCTTCAAAGATCATGTGATGAGTGACCTTATTGAGAACCTTTTGGTTCATTTGTCGATAGATGGTCACTTGAGTTCTCCACTCAGGTCCTAGTGAATTCATGAACCTGGTATTCTTTGTAAGATCAGAATAAGTATAAAGCTTTTGATTTATGAGATCATTAAGTAGCTTGCAGAATCTGCTGTAGGTATCAAACAATGTTTCACCTTCCTTAGAACGGAAGTGATCAAATGCATTTACTAGTGCAGTTTCCTTAATCCAAACCCCGGACTCAGAATCTGCTGTAGGTATCAAACAATGTTTCACCTTTCTTTGGTTGTATCAAGTCCATTGATCTTAATATAAAACTCTGCAGATAAACCATGCTTCAAATAATACTTTACCTTTTGATCTGCTGTTGCTCGAAGCTTTTCATCAGCTGTATATTCTGCAGGAGTTTTAGGACGATTAATTTCACGAAGTGGGGGATTGTTGGTTGAATCAGCTGGCTGATGAAACATGAAGATACCATTTCCTTCCTTGATGCTTAGCTTCATTTACTCTCCATATTTTTTGTTATTTTCAATAAAATCCATAAACCTCCCTTTCCATACATTGTATTCTCCTCGATACAGTACGGGAGATTTAGTGTCAGAACCAAATGACAACGTTTAACTATAAGCACTCATGTTGAGATCGTTTCTCAGAAAAGTTTCTTGTATTGTGAAAATTTGACAAAGTGTGAATTCCGATAAAACTACACTCTGAAATCCGATAAACTTTGAAATCCGATAAAGTTTGAAATTCGACAAACTTTGAATTCCGATTGATACTTGAAATCCGATGAACTTAGAAATCCGATAAAGCTTGAAATCCGATAAACTTTGAAATCCAATTGATACTTGAAATCCAATGAAGCTTGAAATCCGATAACCTTGAAATCCGATGAACTTAGAAATCTGATAAACTTTCAATTCCGATTGATACTTGAAATCCAATGAAGCTTGAAATCCGATAACCTTGAAATCCGATGAATCAAAAACCGATAAAATGCAAATCCGATTAAACAAATCCGACAAAATCCAAATCCGATAAAAAATCTATCGGAATCCGATAAAAATCTATCGGAATTGAGGTAATCTGAGAACAATTCTATCGGAATTGATTGAAATCCGATAAAAATCAATCGGAATTAGAGAATCCGATCGACTCAACAAGCACAATCCGATTAATTCAACAAGCACAATCCGATAACTTCAACTTTCAGATCTGAAAATCGAATTCTTGGTCAAATACTTTCCAGTTGATCTGAGATTGTTCAGAACAGTTCGAAATACTCCGAATAACTCTTCTAAATCATAATTCCTTGATGTCTAACACTACAAATCAATTTATCAATAGAATTTCTCAAGAACTCGAAAACCCTTCAATCAATCATAACTTCAAATCTGTTGTTTGTAATGATCCAAATTTGATTTTCGAGTGTTATATTGTTCAATTCCTTCCCAATGAACACAAACTCAACAATTCTAATCCATTAATTCTTCAAAATCATAATCAAGCTCGTAAAAGATGAAGTTATTGAAAATCTCGAAATTTCAATCAAATTTTCACCAATCAGTTGATGATCTTCCTTGTGATCCTTCAGAAACCAATCAGAGTTGGCTCTGATACCAATTAAAAGTCAAGATTGAGTGTATAGTGTATGAATTCAAATATGAGTAGAGAGAATATGATAATATCACCTTTAAGTGTGTGTTTTTCTATTTCAAAATATCAAAGGTTACATTGGATAAAAGGTTACAAGGTATATATACCTTAACCACAAATACTATTCTATTACAAAAGTATTGTCTAGATCTAATCACAACCACAGATCTAACATCTGCTGATCTGGATGGTTCACCTGCTGACCTGAAAACATATAGGGGTATGATTGGTTCATTACTGTATTTGACAGCCAGCCGACCATACATTATGTTCTCTACATGTCTGTGTGCTCGGTTCCAGGACAATCCCAAAGAGTCACATCTTCAAGCAATCAAGAGAATTATCCGTTATCTCAAAGGAACTATGGATTTAGGTTTCTGGTATCCTCATGATTCTATTCTTGACTTGTATGCTTATTCAGATGCTGACTATGTCGGATGCATGCTAGACAAAAAAAGCACCTTTGGCAGTGCGCATTTCTTGGGAGATAGATTAGTCTGCTGGGCTTCTAAGAAACAAAACTAGTATCTACATCAACTGCTGAAGCTGAATATGTTGCTGCTACAATGTGTTGCTCAAAGAGTTTGTGGATAAGGACACAATTATCAGACTTTGGTTTGCAGTATGACAATATCCCACTGCTATGCGACTCATAATCTGCCATTGCTATTTCATGCAATGCGGGACATCATTCAAAAACCAAACACATTGACATCAGGTATCATTTTATAAAAGATAATGTTGAAAAAGGATAAATTGAGCTTCAGTATGTTCCTACTGACAATCAGTTAGCTGACTTATTTACTAAACCGTTAGACGAATGTCGTTTTAACGATTTAGTTTCTAAGCTTGGCATGCTTAATATGCACGTTTAACATATTGGTGTTCATTTTGCTTTATTATTTTTTTTGGTTTTTGGTTTTGAATGGTTATTACGCAGTTTGTTTATTTTTGTAGATCATTCGTACTGGATTCTAGGGGGGAGTGTGTCCATACCTTTACACATATTGTATATGTGTAGGGGGAGAACTATAGACAGTCTCAAATACATAAAAAAAAATTCTTTGTGTTTCACTCAATCTCAAAATTTTAAATAATCCTTGCACTAATTGAGGGGGAGTTTTTTTTGTGTAATTTGATTGTTTGAAAATAGAAAAGTTTAAAAAAATTGGAAAATAAAATTAAAAAGGTTTCAAATTCACAAGTGTTGGTGGTTATCGAACTGCTATTAAGTCAATAAATTTTATCGAACTCAATCTCATGTAATAGATTCAGTTCTATCGCATTTGATCAGTTACACTCGTATCGCATTCCATAGGTTAAACCCTTATCGCATTTGATAGGTTAAACCCTTATCGCATTTGATAGGTTAAACCCTTATCGCATTCGATAGGTTAAATCCGGTATCATATTCGATAGATCAAAACCTTATCGCATTCAATCGGTCAAGTCTCATCGACCGTGTTTTTCCTTCTCGGGTATGGTCCAATCAATTACCGACACGTGTCCCTGACATAAAGTGTCCTTTCACTGAATTCATCAGATCATTTTCTTCCTTTGTTCAAATTCCATCGCATTCCATTGTTGAACCTTGTTACTTACTACCTTCATCGAGCTCTAACACAACTCTACCAAAATTTCTAATTTTTGTTTCATTTGATCACATTCGACAAGGTAAATCATTTGTATGGTGGAATTTGTTTAAAAATTATTTTTCATATTAGCCTAAAACAGATCTAAAAACCGAGGGTTTTCTCGGACTTTTGTTCAGATCTTTGACCATCAATTCGATCCCGATTGACTTTATTTTTCATGCGATGGGTCATGGATGCATATGAGGAACATAGATTTATATAAAGATTTGACAAATTTTACCAAGTGTTCTTCGTGTTCTTTGTGTGTATGAGTTTGTACTAAAAATTCCATTTTTGGGTGATTACTTGATGTTAGGATTATATTTTGACTGTGCTTTAATGAAACAAAGTTGTTCATATACACTTAATTAGTGTATATTGAAGGTCAGAATACATTTTTCATCTCTCTAAACATCATGTACTCAATGAGATTTTCAGAGTTAGAGATTTTTATCAAGAACTTCAACTTTTTAAATAACAAGTGGTGAATCAAAATACTTAAACTTAGCATCCAAAGGTCGAGTTTGATCTAAGTTTGATTATTTTTCATGAGTGTGTGGGTTTCATAATTATTGTTGTATAACAGATTTAACTTGGTTTGCTGATTCTTGCAGGTACTATGTCTAACATGGAAGGTGAATCCGCATCACATCATTCTTCTGCGGCTAGCCATGATTCAGCCCAAAACCCAAAACCTGATGAGCTCCTAACGCCTAGGGCAGAGTTTCTTTCAGTCACTACTCATGACAATAATCAATTTGTTGATCTTGATACATTCAAAAATCCTAACTTTCCAGTGTTAACTGAAATACTCAGAATTCACCCGTTAAACTTTCTTCTAACTTACAATCCTATCACTACTGGTACTCATGTTCCTGAGGTGTACGCACAACAATTCTGGAAATCCTGCAACGTGCACACCAGTCATACTAGTAATCTTTCAATTAGGGCAGACGTAGATGATTTTCGAATTTCTATCATTGTGGACAGACTCAGGGAGATTTTCAAACTTCCTTCAGCAAATAGTCGTCCTCCTACAACTGCATTTGATGATATACCTGAAGAAGCAGTCTGTATAGTTGCTATTCAATTATTTGGGTATTTTGGTCCACTGGAGAAAAAGGCTCAATTCAAGAGAAACAACTTACATCCGCTGTATAACATCTTTATGACTATACTTCAGAAATGTTTGACTACTAAGCATACTGGGTATGAGTTCCTGACTGAGAATCAATTGAAAATATTTGTTGCTACTGGAAATCACTTGCATGTGGATTATGCACTTCTGCTCTTTAACGATATTAAAGCAACAATGCAATTCATGAACAGTCAAAGGAAAGCTGGAGCTAGGTTTCTGCCATACTTGAGGTTTATACCAATAATCATCCAGCATGTGATGGATCAAAATCTTGACATACCTCGGAGAACAGGTTCACCCTCTATCTCTCCTAAATTCTTTAGTATTGTTAACCTGTTATTTCTGATCCACTTCCAGAACCCCAAGCTTTTACTACATCTCTGTTGGATCTATGTGAGCAAACTGACTTAATAGTTAGTTATAGGATGAGTATAGGTGTACCTCTTCTGGTTAGGCTAGGACCGTCCATACCTACCCAAGGAGGAGTAGAACTTGGTGAGGATATAAAGAATAGGCCTCAGTCATTTATGGGAGATGCTTAGAGGGTTGTGGAGAAAGAAAATTCTGAGAGGGGTGGTGAAGCGGGTGAAGGTGAAACACATAGAGAGGGAGGAGATGTCTATGATCCAGCAACTGTTCTATCTATTGTTGACTCTCTGGATTTTGCCACTTCTCCAGTGGGTACTCCAGATGCTCCTATCATCACTACTCCAGATAGCACTCCTTCATATATGAAACTCAAAGATCATTCTGATCAATCTCCAATTGTTAGTATTCCAATTGTGTCAACTGCTGACTTGGCTCCAATTTCTGAAACACAAAATCCCGCCAGTCAAGCAGGTCTTACTCTTATTCTTGATCCTACTTAGCAACAAGCTGTAGTTCCAGACACTTGTAATATGTGTACCTCCAGAGCTGAGACATCTTGATGAAAATCAGAAAAGAAGATATGAACATGTACTTGAAAGACACGAAACTCTAAAAGAACAAATCATATCTGAGTATCCAATTACAAAGGTCTTGAATGTATACAGCAAAACGTCTCTAAATCAAACAGTGGTCTGGTTTGAAGTTAAAAGAGCAAATGGAAAGAAGTTTGTATTTAATGAAGCAGATCTAAGATACATACAACTTCACGATATCGACTTCGTTTACCTACATTTGTCAAAGAAGTTGGGTATACGACCCAATGAATAGTTTGGCAGATCCACCTTAATGAAGTATATGAGAAAGCTCATGGAATACATTGAAGAGCATGATATGAAATTGGCTGCTGAAAACAATCATTTGAAAGTTAATCTCTGAAAACCTCTACAGAGTCATCCTGATCTTGATAAACTTGAGGAGTTAACAATTATCGAAGCAGGCCATGAATTCTTCAAAGGGAATGCTGGAGTTGTGTTTAGAAATTCAAGAGAAGAGAAGACATTTGCTCAAATGTGTGATCTTCTTTGTTATTCATATGGCACCCTAAGAATTTTGTACAACATGCTAGAACTCAAAGTGACTATGGCTGGAACATCAATGTCAGAGACTGAGCGTAATCAGATAAAACGTTTCGTCGAGAAGATCAAAAGAATACTGGATAGTAGGAGAATATTTAGAGATTGGAAAGTATCATTTGGTCTACGAAACAAGCTCAATAGATAAATGTATTTTTCGTAGTACTTTGTAATAGATACACTCCTCACTTAGGGAGAGATTGTTAGAACATTAAAAGTGAGGCTGTAATTGGTATTTTAGCCGAAGGCTATATAAGCCTTAGGCTCGATGTAATAGACAAGTTTTGCAAACATAATATTCAAACTCCATAGGTGTAGTGTGTGTTTCTCTCTCAAGTGCACAGCTTCATCCCACATATTTAGGACCTATCACATTCGAACCATCTTAAAGCTTCACCATTTAATCCATTTTATTTTCATTAGGTTCTTTACATCCATTAATCATTCTTCATGTTTAATTCCATTAGCATTTTAACACCTTATTTTCAGTTTTTGTTTTTGTTTCATACCCCAGAATCGACAGCCCCAAAAACGTCATATACTCGATGATTGTTTAATAAAAACACACCAAAAATCGATCTCAAGGATGAGGATTACTAACCTGATGCTTTCCTCATTCAATTACCACCTTAAATTCGTGAATTTGATCTTTTTTATCCCTTGGTTGTTCTCAGCAGCAATACACAGCAGACTCACAAACGTGCGTAACAAAAACAAAAGCGGCCCGGTTCCTCCTTTTAGGTTACACCTCTCAATGGGATTACTTTCCTTTAAGTGTCATTAGCCCAACACCTTATTTCCTTTCTAATTTAATAGCCCAACATAGTATAAAACACAAACCCCAACATATAAATGTATATTGACTATCAACACTTAGCCCAATAGAATCACTAGTTTACACTACTTTACATACTTATTAGATTTAAATCATCACTCAACTAAAGAAAATATATAATTCTTATTATTTAATATTACTATAAGAATATAATAATACAATTTGAAAATGGGTATTACATCAGTTGTGCAGCCTCTAGTTCCCTTAACCTTTTGATTGAAAGTCTTGTAGCTTATTCGTGCACGATTAGATGGTCTGCAAAGTCAAATCCACCAAGGATCACTTTTTGTTTTGAAACTTCTTAGGGTTTTATTCTTTTGAGTTAACCACTTGTTTGTCTGTTCTTTCTCAGTTTAACGTGGCTCACCTTCAGAAACTTTACCTTTTATAGGTTTCCCATTAGTCTTTGCTTCTTTCTCCTTCTTAGATGGACCAGCTTGAGTCACCATAAATTCAACAATCTTCTCTCCCTTTTTGTCATCATCAATAGGGGTTAAATAAACTGGTTTTTTTGTTGTTGTAGTGAAAGGATAACAACTTTTAGTTGTTTCACACTATTTCTCAAATCATCTATATTCTTAAGTATCACTTGTTTATTCTTCTTTCATTTTTTATTCAAAAACTCAAATATGGTGCCAATATACCTCATCAACAGTTCAAACCCAGATAGTGACACTCCTAAGTTAATGCGTTCTCTGATTTTGCAGGATATGGACTCCTCTTGGGGAACTCAATGTTAACTCCACTAGAAAATACCGAAGGTATAATAATCTCACTAGGAGTAACATGAGTTGGTGTGGGTGAGGTTGTAGACACCATAACTAATGGTTTAGCATCAAGGACAATATAGTTTAGACCTTGTAAGTATCCCTGGTTTTTGAGATACTCATTGGGAGGTCATGAAACGGAGTGTGGGAAGTAAGAGGAAAGTGCATGGCTCGAATCGTGAAATTATTGTGTTAGGGAATCGAATAGGTACATAGCTTTATCAGTAAGGCTTAAGGGGGTAGTTGACCATGGAGATTGGTCTAATCTTTAATGTTAACTTGATGGGTATGTGAAGGCACAATAATAGGCTCTGTTACGCCTATAGAAGGTGTGGGCTGAGTAGACACCACACCTTGGCTTGGCTTCAAGGTTTCACACATGAGACTTGAGGAGAAACCTTAAGAAAAGGTTGTCTCCCCCTCAACTCCTACCATAGGAGGTTCTCATGTCACATTCACAGTTTTATGTGTATATGTAAAGAATTATTCCTTGGTAGTAGTGGGCTAAGCAATGTTGACTTTAGATGGTAGTTTTTGAGTAGGTGGGGAAGATGGTTTAGATTGTACTAGGTTTTGCATAGTCTTGTCTCTCAGTGCTAAAGAAGCATAAGAGAGAGAGAGAGAGAGAGAGAGAGGGAAAGAGGGAGAGTGGAGAGATAAGAGTTTAGAAATCTTACATGTCTGGATACCAATGATTGCCGATTCAGAGGAACGAAGATGTGACGTACCCTCCTATGAAACTGATGAAATCCGAATTAGTGGGCATCTCCATGAACTTCTTGGCTATCAGAGTGAGTGAGTGGGACTTAGCTTTAGAACTATCAACATGAGTTATTGTCTACATCTTGGCACTTAGTCAATGTTGCTCCTGGAATGTGAAGTTGTAGAACATACTGGAGCTGAGTAAAGGGTTTTTCATAATTCATAGTGTTTGAACCCCAACTCAGCTTCGAGCACCATTGTGAGGAATTTGATGAATGGTACCGTCTAATCTCTTGGTCTCTTCTTCACATGTGAAACGAGCTTGTTGAATATTAATTTAGCATAATCAATGTTTCTATTGTAGTAGATGTTATACAACAGTTCAATCTCAAGCTCGTTCACATTTTATAGGCCTCCCATCTTGGTCATGTGAATAAACTATAGTTGACACCAATAATCCCCAACCTGCTGGGAAAGTGGTCTTCTTATCACTTCATCTACCCTTGGGTGACCCATCAATGGCAGAACTGATCTAGCCACGGGTCTATCAATTGGAGTATCCTAGTTCTTTCTTATAGGGAGTTAGAGCACATCCTTTAGTCTACCGGCGGTAATTATAACATGTTTTTTACCATTGTAAACTAACCCCTGAATCTCAGACTGACCTGGTACATGAACACACGTGTGTTGGAACTCGAATAGGAGTTAGGAACTGTATGGATTGGTCTTCCTGTGAAGGCGAGTGAAGGCGACTGAGATTAGGCATTTCTTAATGTAATTAACCCGATCTTCATACGCCTGGTCATGCTTCTTTATAGGAATAGGGACACATGCTCGTTGATTGTCTAACTTCAAGACCGGTAGACCATTATCTTTGAAATTCGAACCTCTGATCATGTGATCATCGACATCCAATTGAATACCATCCATAATAGAATAATTTATCTTTTGCTTGTTTAAACACACGTATATGAGTATAGTACATAGTGAAATAAAGGGTTTTGAAGCACTTAGCTTGTATCCGAAAAGCTTTTAGGTTCTCAGAGTAAGAAGGTGATTAAAAACAGAAGTAATACCCTGATATAGTGACGGTGTAAGTATTATCTTTTTAAAGAGAGAGTTAAGTTACCGTTCGAGGGATTTTTAATTACCGTTACACTTAACCGTGATTGGATGGGTGTTGCCGGATAAGTAGTAAAAATCCATTATTTACAAAGGTATCTATGTAATATATTATTATGAATAAAATAAATAATATTAAAAATGACTGTTACATTGAAACTAATTTAATAGACTCAATGAGACGAAGTTCTGAGTCTTTTTCAGCTGAGTTGTAACTTAATGAAATTAGTCCATTAAAATGTGAGTTAGACACTTTAACACTGTGTGACTGACCACTTAGCTTGAACAACTTTTAGTGCTCAAGTTGACTACTCAACTCAACTTAGTGATGAGGGATAGAAGCAGTTGTAGCTTAAATAAATTAAGTAATCAAACAACATGATGTATGTAGAATTGAGAGCTAAATACAAACTTTAGCTTGTTTAAATTTATTGCACAAATAATTACTTGTAATATCATTCTTATGGGTTATGAATCAAGAATTACAATTTTTGGATGTGGAATTTCCTATCACTAAGAAAAGATGACAACAAGTTTAGTTTAACACACTAGTGAATCCTAATGACAACTAACGTCTTATTGTGTTCAAATTATGCACGAGTTTGAAAACTTTTAAAATGCTCACTTTAAATTGCTTGCGTGAAGTTACAATTCGAGTTCTTTTAAGTTTTAGTCATGCTTCAAAAATGAAGTATGACATGCATATTTATAGAAGGATGGAGGCAGCAACACTTCAAAATAAGGTGGTAATGAGGATATAATATTTAATTGATAAAGTTGGTGAAAATCAAAGTAAATATTATTTTAATCGGGTTCCAACAATATTACTTTATAAAAATTACACCACACTCACTATATTGTAAATATATACAATTCTCTAGGATTAAAGTGCGCCGTTTCTACCGTTCATACTGGGTTTTTATAACGTGCACCATATATTATATATAGTTCGAGTTGGTAAGGAGCAATGTTTTTTTTTACATGCCTGGGTTCGATTCATCCTTGCTCCATTTTTATTTTTTTCTTATAAAAGGAATGCAGTTTTCCCTAATATGTACCACTCATCCAGGTTTCAAATATATGTAGACACGTGTTTGATGTTTCCATTTATTTATTTTTCTTTCTTTTCCTATTTTTACTACAACTAATTTTTTCTTTCATGAATTTTTGTCCTTTCTTTTTTTTCAATGGCATCACCTAATACAATTAATTTTTATGTTTTACTTTTTACTTTTCTATCTACTATATAACATTTTTTTTTAAATAACAAGCTTAATTTTTCTATGAATAATCAAACAAAAAGTTAAAATATTCTGTTTGGTTGTAAAAAATTTCCTTCATTTTCTAGAAATTTTTTCTAGAAAATAGAAATACTTTGAAAACATGTTTGGTGTGGGTTTTTTTCTAGAAAATAGGAATTTTCATTTCTCCAATTTTCTAGAAAATTAGAAAAACTCATTACCCTACTTTTTCACTTTTTTTCGAGTTGTATTCAATATAGTCCATCTTTTTTGTATAGTCCTGAGGGACAAATCTCAGCCACACGATCAACAAAGCATTTTCCGACGATCCCACCGTCGGATCATCGTGATTTTTGGTGAGGGTGGTCGGTTTTGATTCCTCTACAAGACTATGGAGCCTGATCATCCTCACGATCCTCCATTAACGAGAAATCGAGAAAACTCCGGCCACCATGGCCGCCGCTGCAAAATCCGACTACCACGGCCGGAGTTAATGGTGGTGGCGCACATGGTTCAACTCGGTTTGATGAGAGGAGTCCAGATCTGGTCTCGGGTTCGTCGTTCGATGCTTCAAACAAAGATCCGGCGTTTTATTTCTCAGATCCGGCACCGACGAGGCTAAATTCGCCGGTTGCCGGAGTTGTTTAGGGTGGGGATGGTGGTGGTTCAACTCGGTTTGCTGAGAGGAGTTCAGATCTGGTCTCAGATTCGTCGTTTGATGCTTCAAAAAAATATCTGGTCGTCGGTGGTGGTGGTGGTGGCCGACAGTGTGCAATCACATGTGATTGTGCTTCAATCACATGTGATTATGTAGCCGGAGGTGATGGTCGGTGGTGGTGGTTGGCGGTGTGCAATCACATGTGATTGTGGCTTCAATCACATGTGATTGCGGCGGCCGGAGGTGGTGGTCAGCGGCTGTGGTGGTGTCCGGAGGTGATGGTCGATGGTGGTGGTTGGCGGTATGCAATCACATGTGATTGGGTCGCCGGAGGTGATGGTCGGTGTTGGTGGTTGGTGGTGTGCAATCACATGTGATTGCGGCGGCCGGAGGTGGTGGTTGGCGGCTGTGGTGGTGGACGGAGGTGGTGGTCGGTGGTGGTGGTTGGCGGTAATCACATGTGATTGTGCTTCAATCACATGTGATTGTGCTTCAATCACATGTGATTGAGGTGGCCGAAGGTGGTGGTCGGCGGCAGTGGTGGTGTCCCGAGGTGCTGTTGGGCATTTGCCTTTTTTTTAATCTTGTGGCTGAGATTTGTCCCTCAGGACTACACAAAAACTTTGGACTATATTGAACATTTTCACTAGGTGATGAACCAAATAATTGTTCATGCTACACCACAGAAACGGAAAATTTAAGGAAGAAAGAAATATAAAACCTGAACAATTTCTAAATCTCATGAAACCTATAAACGCACATTATAAACCTATTACCTTGTTTATGGTTGTGTGAGTATTTGCTTGTATATGTTTTTGGCTCATGTGCTAATATAATTGAACTTGAGATTTTTTTACTATCCTTTAGATATGACTGCTCAAGGTGAAATGCTTCAAGTTAGAGATTCAATTGCTGATATGTAGTGGGTAAAGTATACTACAAGACGTCGCCAGAGACATTCGTAATCTTGTTGGATTTTATGTTTAATCTCGTATTACGTTTTTCTTAAAATTTAAGTAGATATGTTAAATTTTGTAATGTTTCAAATAACAGAAACTGAAAAAATGAAAACTGATTAAAATAACACATCCAAACATGTTTTCTAATTTTCTAAAATAGAAAAAGAAAACTCCATCATTATCAACCAAGTGCGTTTTCTAAGAAAACTGAAAATGAAAATTCCACCCTTTTTTCAGAAAATTTTTCTAAAAAACAGAAAACCATTTTCCACAACCAAACGCAACCTAACCATTTCACTTTCTTTCCTAATTTATTTTAAGTCCTTATTCATTTAAAATATACTCTTTCACTAACAAACTCTCTTACACAAACACGGTTATCTATCCATTTTAACATAATTTTCAAAATCTTATAAACTTCTTTCTCTTAATGTCATAAATATAAATCGTTTCTCTTATTTTAATGTCCTTTGAATTATTTTTGAAATTAATAAAATAGTTGATGCATACGCAAGAAATTTTGAAAAAAAAAACGGACATGTTGTAGAATTTTTTTTCCTGACATTGAGTCGAGCAATAACATATCATTACATTTTTTAAATCGATACGTAATAAACAGAAACTATTTTCCACAGCAACATTGCGCGGGTACGATGCTTGTGTGTGTATATGTGTGTGTGTATATATATATATATATATATATATATATATATATATATATATATAACAGTTCTCGTTTGAACTTTTGCCTATATAGGGGAGGGTTCAAACGAGAACTGTTTTTCGTACGAGAACTGCGAGAACCAATCTCGGCCGTTCCTTGGATATGGGAATTTCATGGTTGGAGAGCGTGGAGAGGATCAAGTGTGGCAGAGTGCATGTGAGGAATTCATGGGTGGGCAATGATATTAAAGAAGGGGGAATTGGACGGCTCAGATTGGTTCTCGCAGTTCTCGTATGAAAAACAGTTCTCGATTGAACTTTTGCCTATATATATATATATATATATATGCCTATATATATATATATATATATATATATATATATATATATATATATATATATATATATATATATATATATATATATATATATATATATAATGCCTCTTTGCCTTTTTGCCTTAAGCAACGTAACATCCCTTTTAAATCTAGAAACTTTTATCATTCAAAGTATGACTTTCCTAATTATGTTTGTTCCCAACCAGTCATATCCTTAACTTTGATTCGGAAAGATATAAGTGTACATACGTTTACAAATAAAAGAATTAAGACTGTAATCGGGCAACACATATTCAGCCTTTGACTTAGTTAAAAATATACAGAAACATAGAAAGTAACTCAGTACTTTGTTGATAAGATAACAAATGATTGTTTAGATATGTCTACTAAACTAAAGCCAAGTGATTGCTCAGCTAGGCTTGCTAACCTAACTTGCCGATCAAATATGCTCTTAAGTACCCAGTTAGCTGAGCATCTAAAATGACTAGCTAACTACTAATCTACAAGACTAGTAAAATTACAAGTCTTAACTCAGCAAGAAATGTTAAAATAAATTCTAGTCTATTATAATTGATATTTTTGTTAACATCAAAACTTATTTGTGTCAATGATGGTTTTGATTCTTGGTTTAAAATGATTCTCTCTAACAATTACTTTTTAACTAGATTTTAAGTTAAAAAAAATTACTAAATCCGTATGATATCCTTAAAAGTTTAAATTTAGTACACTTATCTATAAAAAATATCCTAAAAGCTAATAAATATATTATCAAATATAAGATTGGAATTATACAGTTTATAAAGTTTAAATAGTCTTTTACGTATTTTTATTATTTAATTTACGTTTGAAATGAAGGTCAAAAGTTCAACAAATTGACATTTCAATCATTAGTAAACATAACTGATTATGAAACCGAAATTGAAGTATAAAAACATGGTCAATTAAAACATCATGTTATTTTTTTTTTAAATGGTCAATTAATTTTTAATTTGTAAAAAGTCCATATGTTATTAATCATCACGTTCCTCATTATTTTAATTAGTTCAAAAGTGAAACATTAAATTAACATTTTATAAAAATTAAACATACTGTGTGCTTCTGAAAATTTTCACTGGATAAAATACTACTTTTTATAAGTCTATAAAAAAATCGTTTATTTGTAGGTTTAAGCTTCTTTTTCATGTTTTAGTATTCCAACTTGCATTTAGTCATTTCACCAACAATATATAATAAGATAATGATTCAATAAAATTATAGATTTAAATATTTAAT
This sequence comes from Pulicaria dysenterica, assembly GCA_947179395.2. NCBI lineage: Eukaryota > Viridiplantae > Streptophyta > Magnoliopsida > Asterales > Asteraceae > Pulicaria > Pulicaria dysenterica. The sequence continues at coordinate 26,860,896 of OX359288.1, forward strand.
ACGTCTTAATACATAAACTAATATATTGTAATCCAAATATAATTCTAACATCTACATACAATGATACAATATCAAATAATTACATGGTGGGGTTAGGCAGTACGACGACTAAAAACTTGTGCATGAACTTGTGGTCTTCTATTTGAAGGTATTCAGTGTTTTAAGGTGGGGGTACGTAGTACGACGGCTAAAACCTTGTGTACAAACATGTGGTCTTGGGTTTCAAGGTCTTCCGTATATAAGGTTTGTCGTAAGTTTTTGTGATTAAGATGTATATTTAATAATAAATTAGTGGGTGTATTATAAAAAAAAGTATTACTTTGTCGAAGATCAAATCGCTTAGCAGATAATGAAGGATACAGGCGTTAAATTATTTTTTATTGTTACGTAAGCGTTAATTATTTTTTATTGTTACGGAAGCGTTATATTATTTTTTGTTTTAGTAATATTTTGTGTGATTGGGTGATGGCCCAAATGAAAGCTACCAGGACAAAAGTAGCATTCAAAGAGTTAGGTGCAAGTTGCGCTTAGGTGATGGTCAAAATCAGAGCAACGCAGGACGCAATTAACATCCAAAGAGTTAGGTGCCAGTTTCGTAAAACCTAGACCATGAAATTTCCGTTGGACTTAACATGTCCCATAAAAAATAAAAAAATAAAAAAAAGTTTTCTTTGTTTTACAAATATTGGTGTATATACAAAATATTCTAATATAAATCAAACACTAACATTGAAATAATTTATCAGATAATCATAATAATTGATTTTGGATAAGATGAAATCTAAACTATATATTTTTGCATTAATTAAATTTAAATATAGTTTTTTTATTGGTCAATAAATTTGAATATTTAATTTGATGCTATTTAAAGTTGATTATTTAATTTATTGGATTACCTTATTGGATAGAATAAGGTTTCTCAGGGTACATACTTTGAACATATAATCAACTTTTTAAAGCAACCATAAATGACTAAGAAAATACATTAAAATTATAGGCAACACGAACCGAACTTATTTTAGTAATATGTATCTAACGGTTTTTTGTTTGTTACTGTTAGTATCCAATCTTTTAATAATAATAAAAAATATTACATTTATCAATTTAATTGGATAAACACAACTATGTATCTAGTTAAATTAACATCGTTTATTAATTAAACATTTAATCCTAATGATTAATTTAGACAAAATTAAAACTCATTTTTAACTCTAAATTAAGAGATTATTAAAATTCAATTCTAAAATTATTAAAATTCAACTCTAAAATGTGATAAAGGTGAAACCTTAAAAAGTTTTTAATCATTTTAAGAAATAGCGTAAATATATTAGATATAATGTTAATTTATTCATCTTATCTGACGAGGCGCGGTGACCCGCACTCCTTTAGAATAGAATATAAAATTCAATACATAAACACAGATACTTCAAGTAATGTGGATAGAATCGAAACAAATACTATTGAAAATATAATGAAATTTTAGTTTAACGAATTCACACGTTTTTACAAACTTTGCTTAGAATTCAAATATAATGAAGAGTTTATATAATATGCAACCTCCTATTTTATTAGTGCCATAAGCGAGCGGAAGTATACGATTAATAAAGTAATATGAAGTATCTAAAAATTTGATATTATGAAAGAGTAGATTAATACTTACTACCTTTTCATTGACAAAAAAACAGAAATTGAATACTTAAATAACTAAATGAAGCAACAAAATGGTTTAACAAAAACAAACAAAACAACAAATTTTAAAAAGAAATTAGGGGAAATAGGATAATATAAAACTATATATTTTAAGAAATAAAGTGGTGAAAAATATATAATAAAAACCAAATATGTAAAACAGCTTATATTAAGAAAAATAGAAAGATAAAAAACAAAGAAATTGAAAGAAATACAAATTTGAAAACCAAATTATAGTACATAATCATTATGAGGGAATGAATAGTTATAAATATATTTTAAATGAAACAACAAGAAGTATATAATATATTAAAGAACAAAAGAAAAAAGAACAAATTCTAAAAAGGCTTACGTGTCCCTCCAGCAACTTTCATTATCAATAATAAGATGTACTTTTATCTAATATATAAATATAGTAAATTTCACTACATGATCAAAAAGTACTGTTTATTTTATTTCCTTACAAATGTTATATATATATATATATAAGTTCATGCGAGAACTGTTATTAGCGCGAGAACCAATCTAAGCCGTCAAATTCCCCCTCCTTCAATGTCATTGCCCACCCATGAATTCCTCACATACACCCTGCCACACTCTATCCCTCCACGCTCTCCATCCATGATACTTTCCATATCCAAGGAACGGCCGAGATTGGTTCTCGCAGTCCTCGCACTAACAACTGTTCTCGAATGAATCCTCCCCTATATATATATATATATATATATATATATATATATATATATATATATATATATATATATATATATATATATATATATATAGGGGATGGTTCAAACGAGAACTATTTTTCTTACAAGAATTGCGAGAAACAATCTCAGCCATTCCTTGAATATGGGAATTTCATGGATGGAGAGCGTGGAGGGAATCAAGTGTGGCAGGGTGCATGTGAGGAATTCATTGTGGGCAATGACATTAATAGAGGGGGAATTGGACGGCTCAGATTGGTTCTCGCGGTTCCCGTACGAAAAACAGTTCTCGTTTGAACTTTTGCCTATATATATATATATATATATATATATATATATATATATATATATATATATATATATATAATATAATATATATGAGACAAGATATGGGATAAAATTTAGGGTTTAGTTTCAGAAAGTGTATCGAACTTGTCACTTTTTGCTATTATATGTACCCAACTTTCAAAACTACTATTTTGTATACTCAAATTTCTGAATACTACAATTTTATGAACTTAACCTGATATAGGAGGTAAATTGATGACATGACACCGGTTTTACTGACATGTCAAGGAGTTGGATGATGATGTGTTGTGCTCATATTTAAAAGTAATTCAAAAAAATTAAATAATAATAATAATATCACCATCATCATCGATTGAAGAAACAATCTGCACCATCATCGATTGAAGAATTGGTGCTTCAAACTCCATCGCCACCATTTGCTTCATCATCGACGCGAACCATCACCATCTTCATCTTCCATCATCTTCACAGATCTGCGATTAGGGTTCTTCAACATCGGCGATTAGGGATCTTAGAAGGCGATTAGGGTTCTTACGATTGGGGTTCTCCGACAATGGTTCTTCGCCAATGGGTTCTCTGCCGATTAAGGTTCTTCGACAGATCTGGTTTGTTTCATGTTTGAGGTTTGTTTCACACATAATCGACAACAGTTTATGAAAGGTTTCATGTTTGGGGTTCTTCGACAGTTCATGAAGGTTTATGTTGGGGATATAGCAATATCAAACCTAAATCAAACCTGTCTATTAAGTAAAATAGGATTTGATGTTAACAAAACCATATATTCAGTTTTTGACTTAGATTGATGAAAAACATGTGTTGTTTTTCATATTAGACTTAAAGAATTTCTAAGTAAGAAATGTCAGCTGACAAATCAAAGTGTCAGCTAAACACTGAGTATCAGCCAAAGGACCAGCTTCAGGAAGATCAGCTGAGAAGAAAAGACAAGTCAAGAAGCATCAGCTATGCATCCACAAAGCATCAGCTGATAGTACAAACCATCAGCTGAGGGTTCCTCAAGGATCAGCTGAGCAAGCAAGGATCAGCTGACAGTATCTCTTTTGTTAGCTGATGACTCCCACATGTCAGATAAGGTATTCTACACTAATTCATTCTTGTCTCAGTAAGCTTATCACACTCAAATGATTAGCTGAGCCCTTGGGATCAGCTGAGAGTTTGTTTTGATTAGCTTATTAGTTGTAACCTAAGTATATTGATTAGCTGATCAATCTGATCAACTGAGCAAATCTAGTCAGCTGAGTCTTTCACATTTTATCCTTAGCTGAGCTAAATTATGTTCGCTGCTCAGTGTCTGTTAGCTGAGTCTTTAATCAGCTAATAGCTTTTCAGTGTAATATTTTCTTAAGTCAAAGGCAGAACATGTGTTGTTCTATTATGCCTTAGATCTTTCTTTGTAAAAGTACTTAGCACTTTTTGTATCTGCAAAGAAACAAAAAGGATAGATCTTTATCCTCTGGAAAAGGAGAAAGATACTTTAGAAGAGAAGATCTCGAAGATGTGCTTTGATAACTAAGTATGGCTGGAAACTCTATACTTGGTTAAGTCAAATCCTCAGAAAGCATGGTGTTGATTAAAGCACAAGCGTGAAAGGAGAAGTTTACTTTTCCAAGATATAAAGGTAGTACTTTAATAATATAATAATAGATAGTGGGTACACTCATTACTGAAAAGTATGTTCACTTTACACACTTTGTGTATAAAGTTAACTTACTTTTCACCCACTAACTTTATCTATTATAATATTATTAAACCAAGTACCTTTGTCTCTCTCTCTCCTCTTCATCAACCCGGACACCCTTCCTTATTTATACTCATGCATTGAAACATGCTAAGTATGCGAATTGATAGTTGAATACTGAAATATCATTTGTTGAGAATTAGAAGAGTTAGCATTTTACTTTCAGTATTACAAACTTGTTCATGTGTTGAACATCTTAGACATAAGTTGTTTAAGATTAGCTCAGTCTATGTGTTAGACAAATTTAGTTGCCACCTTTTATTGAACTTAGATTTTCCGCATCTAGTTCATGTAATTCTTGATTCACATCAATAAGAATTATATAAAAGTAAACCGTGTGTCTCTAAAATTTTAAATTGCTAAAGTTTGTATTCAACCCCCCTTCTACAAACATTTGTTGTTGTAGTATCCATTCGGGACCAACAACTGGTATCAGAGCAGGCTAGATAAATCATATCTAAGATCTGTTTTGCTTACTCTTCAACTGCTTCTACCCCACACTACCAGTTGCTGCTTCAAATGGTTCTTCAAATAATGGCTCACTGACTAGGTGTCCAACTTTTGATGGAGAAAACTTTTCTCTCTGGAAGAGTAGAGTTCTTCTCTATATGTCAAGCCTAGATGATGTGATGCTCAAAACTGTAACTGAAGGTCCTTATGTTCCTTCCTCAGCTATTCAAGTAACTAAAGCCACTGATGAAGTTCCTGCTGTTGAAAGACTAATTATAAAGCCTATAAATCAATGGTCTGATGAAGACAAAAGGCTTGTTAATCTTGATGTTAAAGCAAGAACAGCCTTAGAATCTGCACTACCAAATGATGTCTATCATCAAGTTCTCAACTCCAAATCTGCAAAGGAGATGATAGACACTTTTACTGTTGCTTATGAAGGCACTGAAGAAGTGCAGGAAAATAAGAAACTCCTTCTGGTAAGAGACTATGAGTTCTTCTTTGCTCATAAAGGTGAAACTCTAACTTAGACCTACACCAGGTTCAACTACCTTATTAATGACTTAAGAAGGGCAGATGTTCCCAAGAGCAATAAGGAGCTTGTAAACAAGTTTCTAGACTCTCTCCCAGAATCTTGGGATCATTTCATCACTGTGCTTAAACATGGTGAGAAAATCAAGGGTCTTACACTTGTTGGGTTATATGGAAACCTCATGAATCATGAACAATCAGTGAAACAAAGGAAACTCTCTACCAAGGATATGAAGGAGGCTGCAAAAGCTCCATCCACAGCCCTTGTGTCCAAAGATACAAGATCCAGGGGTTTTTCAGTAGTGGTGGATGAATCAAGTGATGAGGAGGAAGAAGAGGAAACTTCTGATGAAGAGCAGGTGGCTGATGGGGATGAAGATCTGGAGAACATGGACAGCATTGAAGCTGCTGTTGAACAGGCTGCCATGTTGGTAAAAAGGTTCAAACCTTTCTTGAAAAGAAAGGGTGTCAAGAGGTTTGAGAGGAAACCTTTCAAAGGAGAAAAAGCCAAGTTTAAATCAAAGGCTTGTGAAGGTTGCTTTTCCTGTGGCAAGACTGGTCACTATGCCAGTGAATGTAAGTCCATAGGAAGCACAGGCTTCAAGCGTTCCTCAAGCTCAGATAACAAGATTGATTATGAAGCTAAATACAAAAAGCTTCTTGCTGCTGTCCTTGACAAGAAGAAGAAGAAGGCCCAGAGTAGTGTGTTGGTGGTTGAAGAAGAAGATTGGGCTGATGAAGATCTCTCAAGTGATGAAGATGAGGTCCTCTCTGCTCAACTCAACTTGATGGCCAACACTACGAGTACAAGTTCCTTTAATGAGGACATGAAGAAAGCTGCCAAAGCTTGTACTTCTCATGACTGGGATCCCTCTTCTATGTATCAGGTTGGAAAATTTATTAACTATGAAGATAATGAAAAGAACACTATGTTTGATTATCTGTGTGTTGAGTTTCAGTCAAATATTCAAAGAGAAAAGAAGCTAAAAATAGAAATAAAATCACTAAAAGAGATGGCAAGTCTTAAAGATGAGAAACTGAAACTAATGACAAAACTAGAAGATAATTTAGCTAATCAAAAGATACTTAATTAGATCTTGTTAAAAGAAACCAATGAAACAACCATAAAGTTTAATGACCTACAAAAAGTAGTAAAATCTTGGTGTGGTTCTGCTGAAAAGACCACTCAGTGTGTCAATGAGCAGATTCCTAAACAAGTTCAAGCTATTATTGGTGGAAATTATTCCCAAGCTGCTAATTGTGTTGATTTTATTAAGAACATTAATATCTTAGAAAAAGCTGATATTTTACCTCTTACTTTTCAAAAGATAGTAAAAGGAAAATGTATTATCACTAACAGATTTGTCAAAAGTAAATGTACTCAGCTAAAGGACTCAACAACTTCAAAAGTTATTGAAAATTCTATTGTTCTGTCTGATAGTAAAAGTACTGATAATTCCATGATAAAGAAAGCTAGTAAAGAAATGGAATCATTTGTTAAAACAAAAGAGACATCATGTTGTCAAATCTTGAAAGTTGATACATTAAATATAAGTGCTCAGCTTACTGACATTTCGTTAGCTAATGATCCTTCATCAGCTGATCAGAGAACAGATGATAGTTGCTCAGCTGATAGCCTGTCAGCTGATCAAAGATCCTCTGTAATCTGCTTAGCTGATACAGCTTCACTTCAAACACTTTCAATAAAAGAAACCAAGAGAAAATGACTCAATGTTCACATGAAGTCAAAGTCTGCCACGTCTAAGGTTGATCAAAAATTCCTTTTTCCTAAGGATCAATCTAAGGTGTCTGTAAACAAAGACCTAATTAGTTTACAGAATCAGCTGCAACAGCTGAATGGTGAAATCTGTCAGCTGATGACCCATAGTTATCATAAGATAGTTGAGACATCTCCTGGGCAATCACTAAAACATGTCAAAGGCTCCAAAAACCAAAAATGTTATAAATGTGGGAGCAAAGTAAATAAGGCAAGTGATTGTTCCCTTGAAGGCAACTCAAGACAGCGGACTGATATTGATAACACAGTTGTTCCTCTCATTTTTAAACAACCTAATATGAAGTGGATAGCTAGGTGCAATCCACAGGGGTCCACTTAGTTGTGGATACCCTAAGTTTCACTAACCTTCTTTAAATCTAATCTTTTCAGGGCATTAACACATGGTATCTTGACAGTGGATGTTCAAGAACCATGACAGGTTGTAAAGCTCTGTTAAGTAACTACAAGAAGGAAAAGGGTCCAAGAATGACCTTTGGTGAAAACAACTGCGGGCAAACAAAAAGCTATGGTGAACTTCATAATGGGAACTTAACCTTGTCCAAAGTATCATATGTTAAAGGGCCTAAGTATAATCTCATCAGCATAAGTCAGTTATGTGATGGTGATAATAAAGTCCTCTTTACAAAGACAGGTGGTTCCATTTTAGATCAAGAAGGTAAAACAATAATTCGTGCAAAAAGAACCAAGGATGTATATACTCTAGATATGTCCTCTGGTGATCCATCCAAGTTAACTTGTTTGTATACAAAATCTGTAACTGACACAAACTGGTAATGGCACAAAAGGCTTTCTCACTTAAACTTCAAAAATATAAAGAAGCTGAACAAGGGTGAACTAGTGTCAGGACTACCTTCACTGACTTATGTAAAGCCTAAACCTTGTTTTGCCTGTGAGAAGGGAAAGCAGCACAAGACTTCTTTTCCATCTAAGCAAGCCTTTTCTATTACTGAACCTTTCTACATGTTGCACATGGATCTATTTGGTCCTGTTGCTACTGCTAGCATTGGTGGAAGTAAGTATGCTTTAGTGATGGTTGATGAATTCTCAAGGTACACTTGGGTCATCTTCTTAAAAGCAAAGAGTGAGGCTGCTGAAGAAATAATAAGCTTCATAAAGAAGATGGAAGTGCTAAACGGAAATCTGGTAAGGATGCTCAGAAGTGATCATGGAACAGAGTTTAGAAATCAAACTCTAGAAGGATTTTGTGATGATAAAGGTATATCTCAAAACTTCTCTGCTCCAAGGACTCCACAACATAATGGTGTAGCTGAAAGAAGAAACAGAACATTTATAGAAGCTGCAAGAACCATGTTATGTGAGAGTTGGTTAGGATTTAATCTGTGGGCTGAAGCTGTCAGCTGTGCATGTTTCACTCAGAACAGATCCCTTGTTATCAAGAGGCACAACAAGACACCCTATGAAGTGCTCAAGGGAAGGAAGCCCAACATCAGCTTTCTGCATATTTTTGGGTGTCAGTGTTTTATCCTGAACCAGAGAGATCAGTTGCAGAAGTTTGCTCCAAAAGCTGATGAAGGTGTGTTTGTGGGATATTCTATATCTCCACGGTAAACTGACCATGAGGAGAAGGGAAGCTTTCATGAACTTCAATGTTTACTCCACTGAGAACCCTGGACACGTCGAAGGTGGTTTTCTTCTGTTTAGGTTTCCTTCTAGCTTCCCTTCTAGAGATTGCTTCCCATTCTTTTCTTTTAAGTGCAAGCTCTCTTTCACTGATGACATCATCAAATCTGTGGACAAATCTGGGTGAAGCTGGACGTGTAGTGTCTTTCACAAATTCATCTATATCTCTGAACATATCACGAATTTCAGGATCCTCAGGTTCCTCCTCTGGTTGAGCATAACTGCTATCTCCCATATGCCTTGCAGGTGATGTGTGTATAGACTCATATAAATCCTCCATTTTGTCATCTGAGTCGCTAAGCAAGTTAAACATCTCGGTATAGGACTGCTCATAAGGTATTTCACCTTCTTTAAGATCGATTGGCCTCGGTTCAGATTGTTGCTGAGGTACATAAAGTCCAATCTGTTTGTCAGCATTCTCCTTTTGTTGTTGTTCATAAAATTCATCGGCCACTTGTTGTGCAGTTTTTTGTTGTTGTTATTGTTGACTTCCAGACCCAGCTAAACTTGTACCCGCAGATAAGTATGAACTGAAAAGGGGAACATGTACAACAGGTACATTTGCAACCACAGAGGGAGAAGTCATATATCTTCTCCTTTTCTCCACCTCGGGTTGATCATCAGGATCCTGATCATCACGTCTCCTCTTGCTGCTATGCGCCTGAGCCTGACAAGTTTGTTCAAGTAATGTCAGCCTCTTAGTAACCTTCTCCAAAGAGGTGTATAAGCCTCTAGTCACCCCATTGATCTTGCTGTTGACATCTTCATGAAACTCTTGAAAATCATCCAAGGAGATCCCCTGTAGACGTTGTTCGCTGCGAAGAGTTGTTAGAAGGTCTTGATCATGTGCAGATTCTGGCCTTTGTTCCAGAAGTTTAACATACAGCAAGCTTTTCAAAGCATCCACTGACATGGTTGATGGATCTGGTTGCGGCTATGGCTCTGGCACTTGAGGTCTAGAAGTAAGGAGTGCTTCAATTCTGTTTAATTGCTGAGCTTGGGCCTGTGAGGATTGTTCCATCCGATCCAACTTTTGATTTGTCATCTGCAGTTGTTGGTGGATTGGTGCCACGGCTTGTTGAATATAATCCTGAAGCTCTGCACGTGTAACAAACCTGGAATCACGAAGATTTCCGGTTGAGGTACCAGCCACAGAGGCAGTACCTCCTACTGGAGTAGCAGGGATGTTGGCTCCAGCAGGATTTCCTTCTAATCCTCGAATGGCACCGTAAGAGGTACCACCTATAGAAGTTGAGGAGACTTGACTGACGTACATGCTCAGTGCATCGATTGTAATCCGGTGTTGATCAAGATAGGCGAAAATCCGCTGTATATAGACTTATGCATTAAATGGAGTCGAGGACGAGGTAGGCGGTCCTCTATGTTCAATAGGTCTAACTCCCAATTGGGGTAGACCTAGTTTATGTGCTAAAGCCCTATGCAATGAAGACGGTGCTTGTTGAGAGACACCATAGTAGTTTGGTGGGGTTGAAAACTGCACTGGTGGGATAACCGCAACTTATTCAATACGAGATCCAACAATGTCAGGTCTTATAGTAGATGTGGCTTCCCGGCTTTCTGGGTTTAGGGGACCCTCAGCACTCTGTTTTCGTTTTCTCACCTCCTCTCTTTCACTCTTACTCCTAACTACAATACTATCTTCATCTTTACCACTACCAGCACCATACCCCGCATATTGATCAGGTTGTAGTAGAAAATTAGGGGTGACAGAGCCAATTTCAACAGATAGGCTATGAGTTGGAGAAGTAACTATATTATCATGTTCTAGGGCTAGAATTGCCTGTCCGTAGGTTGGAATTTCAGTAGGTTGGGTAGAAGGATTAAAAGATATGACCAGACCACCAGATTGTGGAATTACTTGAGTAGGTTGAACAGTGGGGGCCTGGTCAGGAGAGGTAGTATATGGGTCGGTGAGTTTCATGAAGTAGGGTGTGCTGTCAGCTGGCTGTTCAATTGGTTGCTCAGGGGTGCCCATAGGAGAAGTGACAGGTTCAAAGGTAGGGGTACCTCCTGGTTGGTAAGCAGACTCATCGTGAGAAGATTTGGAACTGGATGACTCAGAAGCGTCAAGACCAAGTTCTTCTACTACAGCTTGGGTGTGGGTGGTTTGACAAAGAGATTTGATAATGGTTTGAACGGTGGCGGGATCATATGCATCCCCTCCCTCTCTAATAACTCCACCTTCACCTTCTTCTCCACCCCTCTCTTCATTTTCTCTCTCCTCTCCCCGCTCAACATCTCCCATAAATGTCTGAGGCCTATTCTCTAGTCCTCACCTGGTACTACTCCTCCCTGGGCAGGTATGGCCGGTTTTGGCACAGCCATGGGAGGTATTCCTACACTCGCCCTATAACTCACTAGAATATCATTCTGCTCACATAAATCAAGGAGAGATATAGGGAATGGTATTGGGATAGGCAGATTTGCTGGAATGGCAGGTTTAATATGCATAAAAATCTTAGGAGTAATAGAAGGTAAACCTGCCCGGCGAGGGATGTCAGCATTCTGATCCATCACATATTGGATGATCATAGGTATGAAGCGGTGGTACGGCAACATGTTTGCATCCTTCTTCTTCTGGGAGTTCTTCCTTAGCATTGTAGCTTTGATGTCTTGGAAGAGAAGAAATGCATAATCCAAATGTGAATGATTGGCCGCTACCACAAAGATTTTGAGCTGATGCTCCATTGGAAATTCATAACCCGAATGCTTGGGTGTGAGACACCGTTGAAGCACCGTTATAAATGCGTTATACTTGGGATGTAAGCCGGTGCGTTTGAACTGAGTTTTGTGGGTGAGCTCACCATCATAACCCATTTCCCTGATGGCTGCAAAACATGCATCCTCATATGGGATTTCCTTAAATTCTGTTGCAGGAGGTCAGCTGCTTGTAGTGGGTAGGTCAAAGATCGTTCTGAGGCGATTGAGAGGTATGTTAACTTGAAATTCGTCGACCTCAGCATGAATGACCTCATGTCCCCTATTATTGATGCACACATCACATGTTTTCCAGAATTGTTGAACGTAAAGCTCAGGAACATGTTTGCCGGTTGTAGACGGGTTGTAAGTCAGGAGGTGGTTTAGTGGGTGTATCTTTAGGATTTAAGTGAGCATAGGGTAAGTAGGATTTTTCAGTTTTGTCAAGTCAATGTAGTGGTTGTTTGCATGAGTCCTAGTGTTAAGGAACTCAGCTTAGGGCATAATCTCCTCAGGGTCGGGTACAACTTGAGCCATCTTATCTGTGAAAATAGATAAAACAGGTAAGTTATAGATAAAGAGATATGCATGAAAAACAACATTCAGTTTTGAACTTTGGTCATTCTTTAATGATTGAAAGCGTGTTGACCCTTGTTGACCAAAACTATCAAGTATGAAAATTTTGTGAAAAACCGTAACTCTGGAAGCCCCATTGTGTACATGATGATTTTAAGTATAAACAAGTAGTTTTAAAGCTTTTAATATTACAATTAGATGGTAATAAACAACTTTTTAGTACTTGAGTATAGTCCAAAAAATCATCATAACACCCTTTTTAGAACCAAAAATTGAACTTATGATATAGGTTCATACTCCTTAAGAACACGAAGAACACTTTCAATAAAAGAAACCAAGAGAAAATGACTCAATGTTCACATGAAGTCAAAGTCTGCCACGTCTACGGTTGATCAAAAATTCCTTTTTCATAAGGATCAATTTAAGGTGTCTGTAAACAAAGACCTAATTAGTTTACAGAATCAGCTGCAACAGCTGAATGGTGAAATCTGTCAGTTGATGACCCATAGTCATCAGAAGATAGTTAAGACATCTCCTGGGCAATCACTAAAACATGTCAAAGGCTCCAAAAACCAAAAATGCTATAAATATGTGAGCAAAGTAAATAAGGCAAGTGATTGTTCCCTTGAAGGCAACTCAAGACAGTGGACTGATATTGATAACACAGTTGTTCCTCTCATTTTTAAACAACCTAATATGAAGTGGATAGCTAGGTGCAATCCACAGGGGTCCACTTAGTTGTGGATACCCTAAGTTTCACTAACCTTCTTTAAATCTAATCTTTTCAGGGCATTAACACATGGTATCTTGACAGTGGATGTTCAAGAACCATGACTGGTTGTAAAGCTCTGTTAAGTAACTACAAGAAGGAAAAGGGTCCAAGAGTGACCTTTGGTGATAACAACTGCGGGCAAACAAAAAGCTATGGTGAACTTCATAATGGGAACTTAACCTTGTCCAAAGTATCATATGTTAATGGGCTTAAGTATAATCTCATCAGCTTAAGTCAGTTATGTGATGGTTATAATAAAGTCCTCTTTACAAAGACAGGTGGTTCCATTTTAGATCAAGAAGGTAAAACAATAATTCGTGCAAAAAGAACCAAGGATGTATATACTCTAGATATGTCCTCTGGTGATCCATCCAAGTTAACTTGTTTGTATACAAAATTTGTAACTCACACAAACTGGTAATGGCACAAAAGGCTTTCTCACTTAAACTTCAAAAATATAAAGAAGCTGAGCAAGGGTGAACTAGTGTCAGGACTACCTTCACTGACTTATGTAAAGCCTAAACCTTGTTCTGCCTATGAGAAGGGAAAGCATCACAAGATTTCTTTTCCATCTAAGCAAGCCTTTTCTATTACTGAACCTTTCTACATGTTGCACATGGATCTATTTGGTCCTGTTGCTACTGCTAGCATTGGTGGAAGTAAGTATGCTTTAGTGATGGTTGATGAATTCTCAAGCTACACTTGGGTCATCTTCTTAAAAGCAAATAGTGAGGCTGCTGAAGACATAATAAGCTTCATAAAGAAGATGGAAGTGCTAAACGGAAATCTAGTAAGGATGCTTAGAAGTGATCTTGGAACAGAGTTTAGAAATCAAACTCTAGAAGGATTTTGTGATGATAAAGGTATATCTCAAAACTTCTCTGCTCGAAGGACTCCACAACAGAATGGTGTAGCTGAAAGAAGAAACAGAACATTAATAGAAGCTGCAAGAACCATGTTATGTGAGAGTTGGTTTGGATTTAATCTGTGGGCTGAAGCTGTCAGCTGTGCATGTTTCACTCAGAACAGATCCCTTGTTATCAAGAGGCACAACAAGACACCCTACGAAGTGCTCAAGGGTAGGAAGCCCAACATCAGCTTTCTGCATATTTTTGGGTGTCAGTGTTTTATCCTGAACCAGAGAGATCAGTTGCAGAAGTTTGCTCCAAAAGCTGATGAAGGTGTGTTTGTGGGATATTCTGTATCTCCACGGTTTACTGACCACGAGGAGAAGGGAAGCTTTCATGAACTTCAATGTTTACTCCACTGAGAACCCTGGACACGTCGAAGGTGGTTTTCTTCTGTTTAGGTTTCCTTCTAGCTTCCCTTCTAGAGATTGCTTCCCATTCTTTTCTTTTAAGTGCAAGCTCTCTTTCACTGATGACATCATCAAATCTGTGGACAACTCTGGGTGAAGCTGGACGTGTAGTGTCTTTCACATATTCATCTATATCTCTAAACATATCACGAATTTCAGGATCCTCAGGTTCCTCCTCTGGTTGAGCATAACTGCTATCTCCCATATGCCTTGCAGGTGATGTGTGTACAGACTCATATAAATCCTCCATTTTGTCATCTGAGTCACTAAACAAGTTAAACATCTCGGTATGGGACTGCTCATATGGTATTTCACCTTCTTTAAGATCGATTGGCCTCGGTTCAGATTGTTGCTGAGGTACATAAAGTCCAATCTGTTTGTCAGCATTCTCCTTTTGTTGTTGTTCATAAAATTCATCGGCCACTTGTTGTGCAGTTTTTTGTTGTTGTTATTGTTGACTTCCAGACCCAGCTGAACTTGTACCCGCAGATAAGTATGAACTGAAAAGGGGAACATGTACAACAGGTACATTTGCAACCACAGAGGGAGAAGTCATATATCTTCTCCTTTTCTCCCCCTCGGGTTGATCATCAGGATCCTGATCATCCCGTCTCCTCTTGCTGCTATGCGCCTGAGCCTGACAAGTTTGTTCAAGTAATGTCAGCCTCTTAGTAACCTTCTCCAAAGAGGTGTATAAGCCTCTAGTCACCCCATTGATCTTGCTGTTGACATCTTCATGAAACTCTTGAAAATCATCCAAGGAGATCCCCTGTAGACGTTGTTCGCTGCGAAGAGTTGTTAGAAGGTCTTGATCATGTGCAGATTCTGGCCTTTGTTCCAGAAGTTTAACATACAGCAAGCTTTTTAAAGCATCCACTGACATGGTTGCTGGATCCGGTTGCGGCTATGGCTCTGGCACTTGAGGTCTAGAAGTAAGGAGTGCTTCAATTCTGTTTAATTGCTGAGCTTGGGCCTGGGAGGATTGTTCCATCCGATCAAACTTTTGATTTGTCGTCTGCAGTTGTTGGTGGATTGGTGCCACGGCTTGTTGAATATAATCCTGAAGCTCTGCACTTGTAACAAACCCGGAATCACGAAGATTTCCGGTTGAGGTACCAGCCACAGAGGCAGTACCACCTACTGGAGTAGCAGGGATGTTGGCTCCAGCAGGATTTCCTTCTAATCCTCGAATGGCACCGTAAGAGGTACCACCTATAGAAGTTGAGGAGACTTGACTGACGTACAAGCTCAGTGCATCGATTGTAATCCGGTGTTGATCAAGATAGGCGGAAATCCGCTGTATATCGACTTATGCATTAAATGGAGTCGAGGACGAGGTAGGCGGTCCTCTATGTTCAATAGGTCTAACTCCCAATTGGGGTAGACCTAGTTTATGTGCTAAAGCCCTATGCAATGAAGATGGTGCTTGTTGAGAGACACCATAGTAGTTTGGTGGGGTTGAAAACTGCACTGGTGGGATAACCGCAACTTATTCAATACGAGATCCAACAATGTCAGGTCTTATAGTAGATGTGGCTTCCCGGCTTTCTGGGTTTAGGGGACCCTCAGCACTCTGTTTTCATTTTCTCACCTCCTCTCTTTCACTCTTACTCCAAACTACAATTCTATCTTCATCTTTACCACTACCAGCACCATACCCCGCATATTGATCAGGTTGTAGTAGAAAATTAGGGGTGACAGAGCCAGTTTCAACAGAGAGGCTATGAGTTGGAGAAGTGACCGTATTATCATGTTCTGGGGCTAGAATTTCCTGTCCGTAGGTTGGAATTTCAGTAGGTTGGGTAGAAGGATTAAAAGATATGACCAGACCAGCAGGTTGTGGAATTACTTGAGTAGGTTGAACAGTGTGGGCCTGGTCAGGAGAGGTAGTATGTGGGTCGGTGAGTTTCATGAAGTAGGGTGTGCTGTCAGCTGGTTGTTCAATTGGTTGCTCAGGGGTGCCCATAGAAAAAGTGACAGGTTCAAAGGTAGGGGTACCTCCTGGTTGGGAAGCAGACTCATTGTGAGAAGATTTGGAAGTGGATGACTCAGAAGCGTCAATACCAAGTTCTTCCACTACAGCTTGGGTGTGGGTGGTTTGACAAAGAGATTTGATAATGGTTTGAACGGTGGCGGGATCATATGTATCCCCTCCCTCTCTAATAACTCCACCTTCACCTTATACTCCACCCCTCTCTTCATTTTCTCTCTCCTCTCCCCGCTCAGCATCTCCCATAGATGTCTGAGGCCTATTCTCTAGTCCTCACCTGGTACTACTCCTCCCTGGGCAGGTATGGCCGGTTCTGGCACAGCCATGGGAGGTATTCCTACACTCGCCCTATAACTCACTAGAATATCATTCTGCTCACATAAATCAAGGAGAGATATAGGGAATGGTATTGGGATAGGCAGATTTGCTGGAATGGCAGGTTTAATATGCATAAAAATCTTAGGAGTAATAGAAGGTAAACCTGCCCGGCGAGGGATGTCAGCATTCTGATCCATCACATATTGGATGATCATAGGTATGAAGCGGTGGTACGACAACATGTTTGCATCCTTCTTCTTCTGGGAGTTCTTCCTTAGCATTGTAGCTTTGATGTCTTGGAAGAGAAGAAATGCATAATCCAAATGTGAATGATTGGCCGCTACCACAAAGATTTTGAGCTGATGCTCCGTTGGAAATTCATAACCCGAATGCTTGGGTGTGAGACACCGTTGAAGCACCGTTATAAATGTGTTATACTTGGGATGTAAGCCGGTGCGTTTGAACTGATTTTTGTGGGTGAGCTCACCATCATAACCCATTTCCCTGATGGCTGCAAGACATGCATCCTCATATGGGATTTCCTCAAATTCTGTTGCAGGAGGTCTGCTGCTTGTAGTGGGTAGGTCAAAGATCGTTCTGAGGCGATTAAGAGGTATGTTAACTTGAAATTCGTCGACCTCAGCATGAATGACCTCATGTCCCCTATTATTGATGCACACATCACATGTTTTCCAGAATTGTTGAACGTAAAGCTCAGGAACATGTTTGCCGGTTGTAGACGGGTTGTAAGTCAGGAGGTGGTTTAGTGGGTGTATCTTTAGGATTTAAGTGAGCATAGGGTAAGTAGGATTTTTCAGTTTTGTCAAGTCAATGTAGTGGTTGTTTGCATGAGTCCTAGTGTTAAGGAACTCAGCTTAGGGCATAATTTTCCTAGGGTCGCGTACAACTTGAGCCATCTTATCTGTGAAAATAGATAAAACAGGTAAGTTATAGATAAAGAGATATGCATGAAAAACAACATTCAGTTTTGAATTTTGGTCATGCTTTAATGATTGAAAGCGTGTTGACCCTTGTTGACCAAAACTATCAAGTATGAAAATTTTGTGAACAAACCGTAACTCTGGAAGCCCCATTGTGTACATGATGATTTTAAGTATAAACAAGTAGTTTTAAAGCTTTTAATATGACAATTAGATAGTAATAAACAACTTTATAGTACTTGAGTGTGTTGGGAAATTGGCTTAGTCATTGAAACTGTTATACATGCATAAATCAAAACTGTTAAGAATGTTAATGGATGTTGAGAAAACAGTTCAAAACTGTTAGAAGAAGTGTTGAAGAAACAGTTTAGAACTGTTAGTGAAAATTGTGAAGACAGTTGTAATCAACAGTTGCTGTGAATTTCAAAGCTGTTATATAGAGTTCAGAACTGTTATTACAAACTACTACAACTGTTTGAAGACCTTGAAGCCGAAGACTGTTAGAAGAACCAAGAACTGTTGTATTCATTAAACAGTTTCTGTTGAGCTAAATATGGAAAAACCCTATCTTTGAAGATATCTCGAAATACTTTGAAGATCATCAAGATTATCTCAGAAGATAAAAGATTACCTAACTGTCAGCAAATCAAGGAAGATCAAGGAGTATATAAATGCTAGATTAGAATTCATAATTTGTACGTACTCATTGATTATATTTTTGCATTCATTCTTCAAGTTGTAATTTGCTTTCTGAATAGTGCTAAGCCTCTAAGTTTCTCGTTGAAACCTAAGAACAATCTGTGTTCTTCGTCTAACATAATAAGTTAGATTGGGGGTGAAGTTTGCTATTGTAATCATTCTCGTTGATTAATAAAATTACTGTTTGATTGAATCTTTTTGTGTTCAAAACCTTCTTTAATCAATTAAGTGTGATTCCGCAACTTCTTAGTTGATTGTGATCATAGTTAAAGATTAACTTTTATTCAACTTTGATTTGTTATTCAAAAGTTAGTTCTTGTTATTTGATATAATCTATATCCGATCCTGACAGAGTATAGTCCAAAAAATCATCATAACACCCTTTTTAGAACCAAAAATTGAACTTATGATATAGGTTCATACTCCTTAAGAACACGAAGAACACTTTCAATAAAAGAAACCAAGAGAAAATGACTCAATGTTCGCATGAAGTCAAAGTCTGCCACGTCTAAGGTTGATCAAAAATTCCTTTTTCCTAAGGATCAATCTAAGGTGTCTGTAAACAAAGACCTAATTAGTTTACAGAATCAGCTACAATAGCTGAATGGTGAAATCTGTCAGCTGATGACCCATAGTCATCAGAAGATAGTTAAGACATCTCCTGGGCAATCACTAAAACATGTCAAAGGCTCCAAAACCAAAAATGCTATAAATGTGGGAGCAAAGTAAATAAGGCAAGTAATTGTTCCCTTGAAGGCAACTCAAGACAGCGGACTGATATTGATAACACAATTGTTCCTCTCATTTTTAAACAACCTAATATGAAGTGGATAGCTAGGTGCAATCCACAGGGGTCCACTTAGTTGTGGATACCCTAAGTTTCATTAACCTTCTTTAAATCTAATCTTTTCAGGGCATTAACACATGGTATCTTGACAGTGGATGTTCAAGAACCATGACAGGTTGTAAAGCTCTGTTAAGTAACTACAAGAAGGAAAAGGGTCCAAGAGTGACCTTTGGTGATAACAACTGCGGGCAAACAAAAAGCTATGGTGAACTTCATAATGGGAACTTAACCTTGTCCAAAGTATCATATGTTAAAGAGCTTAAATATAATCTCATCAGCATAAGTCAGTTATGTGATGGTGATAATAAAGTCCTCTTTACAAAGACAGGTGGTTCCATTTTAGATCAAGAAGGTAAAACAATAATTCGTGCAAAAAGAACCAAGGATGTATATACTCTAGATATGTCCTCTGGTGATCCATCCAAGTTAACTTGTTTGTATACAAAATCTGTAACTGACACAAACTGGTAATGGCACAAAAGGCTTTCTCACTTAAACTTCAAAAATATAAAGAAGATGAGCAAGGGTGAACTAGTGTCAGGACTACCTTCACTGACTTATGTAAAGCCTAAACCTTGTTCTGCCTGTGAGAAGGGAAAACAGCACAAGACTTCTTTTCCATTTAAGCAAGCCTTTTCTATTACTGAACCTTTCTACATGTTGCACATGGATCTATTTGGTCCTGTTGCTACTGCTAGCATTGGTGGAAGTAAGTATGCTTTAGTGATGGTTGATGAATTCTCAAGGTACACTTGGGTCATCTTCTTAAAAGCAAAGAGTGAGGCTGCTGAAGAAATAATATGCTTCATAAAGAAGATGGAAGTGCTAAACGGAAATCTGGTAAGGATGCTCAGAAGTGATCATGGAACAGAGTTTAGAAATCAAACTCTAGAAGGATTTTGTGATGATAAAGGTATATCTCAAAACTTCTCTGCTCCAAGAGTCCACAACAGAATAGGAGTATTTTGAGACTAAAATTATAAATTTTGACAGCGTAACGAGAAGATTCGTATTATCAAGTAACCAAAAAACGAGAGAGAACTTAGTGAAATTTTAAATCTGATCACGTGAAATGAATAGGTGAGGATGGGACGGTTATAAAGTGAAAGGACACGTGGAAAAACATGCGGCTGAGAGAAAATCGCATGGTAAAAACATGCTGCTAATAGAAGTTCTGAATCGCATGCGATTCACCCTTTGGTGTGTTAATCGCATGCGATTGAGCCTTAGGTGAACAAATTCTCAGTTGTCTGAATCGCATGCGATTGACCCTTTGGTTTGTTAATCGCATGCGATTGGTACTTGGTTCTTGGTATATGATAGTCTATCGCATGCGATTAAGGGATAGTTAAAAAGTGTTGCAATCCCATGCGATTGAAACCTATGCGATTGAACCAAGACTAGAAAATGTAATTTTGTTGAGTTTCAAGAAATCCCATGCGATTGAAGCGTAGGATGCGATTGTTTGAAACAGATCCCAACACTTGGAAATTTTGTGTAGATTTAAAATATCTGGATAATTTTAAAATTTTGGGGAATGTGCCAGTTGTGTGCTTCTCCCCTTACACATGTTCATAATGTGTATGAATTTTCTCTCCCTACACATATGTAACATGTGTATAACCAGAAATTCACTCCCCCTTGAGTGTTGCATCAGTAATCTATACAAAGAACAAATAGTGTAACACCTAATCTAAAGAAAAAAGAAAAGAAAGGAAAAATGAAGCAACAGTATGCTATATTTTCAAGTTTAGCATACCTAACTTGGATACCAACTCAGTAAAGCGACTTTCGTCTAATGGTTTGGTAAACACGTCAGCTAGCTGATTGTCAGTAGGAACATACTGGAGCTCTATGAGATCTTTCTCTATGTTATCTTTTATGAAGTGATAACGAATATAAATATGTTTAGTTTTAGAGTGGTGTACCGGATTACAGGAGATAGCGATGGCAGACTGGGAATCACATAGCAATGGAATTTTGTCATACCTGAGACCAAAGTCTGATAACTGTGTATGTATCCAAAGACTTTGAGAACAGCACATTGCAGCAGCAACATACTCAGCTTCAACTATAGAAGTGGATACGCATTTTTGCTTCTTTGAGGCCTAGCAAACTAAACGATCTCCCAGAAAGTGTGCAATACCAGATGTGCTTTTTCTATCAATCTTGCAAACGGCATAGTCAGCATCGGAGTAAACATGGAGATCTAGAATCGAATCTTTGGGATACCACAGACCAAGATCCATAGATCCTTTGAGATATCTGAATATTCGCTTAACTGCCAGAAGATGTGACTCTTTAGGATTCGCCTGGTATCGGGCACAGAGACAGGTAGAGAACATGATATATGGACGACTTGCAGTTAGATACAGTAATGATGCAATCATCCCACGGTAAGTCTTCAGATCTACTGGAGAACCATCAAGATCTGCAGATAGCTGTGCCTTAGCAGCCATGGGTGTGGATATGGGTGTACAGTTGATCATATCATACTTCGTGAGAAGATCTTTGATGTATTTGTATTGGCAAATAAAACTGCCATGACTCAACTAATTTACTTGGAGTACGAGAAAGAATGACATCTCTCCCATCATACTCATTTGAAAATCTGTTTGCCATGATCTTAGCAAACTCGTCACTGTATTTTGGATTCGTAGACCCAAAAAGGATGTCATCCACATATATCTGAACTAGAATCATGTACCTACCCTTAGTCTCTGTGAATAGAGTGGTATCTGTCTTTCCTTTGGAGTAACCTTGTTGGTCCCTTGGTGAGAATAACAACAAACAACAGATGTGTAGAAGGGGGGTTGAATACACTTTCTGCGGAAATTGAACAAATCAAATAAAAGTGTTACACAAAGTAAATCAAACCACAATCGAACGAATGATTTTATTAAGAAGATGATTACAACGCTTTGAATAAGAAGATGTTTACAATAACTATCAAGTAAGCAACTCTTGATATATAACCACCTAATATGAATCTCTCAATCTCTCAAACATAGCTATCTATAATCAACATATGATTATAGATACTGACGACTCTCTAAACAAGATTTACATAGATTGATAAATTAACAATATCCCAACAAATGTGATTATTCCAACACACGAATAGCTTGGCAGTCTGTGAATATCTTGATCACGTTGAACTGACTAACAGTGATTCAAGAATCGTAACACATACGGTGAGGTGAGGTTTGGCTCTGCAACACTTAGTTGCTTTTTGGTTCTGAGTCGTACTCGTAGTCGTTCCACTAAACTTATCAGGAGATAAGTATTTCTAATCCTGTTGCTACGGTTCCTAACAAACTGGACTAATCCTAATTTGTTAACTAACTATCGGATAACTCGGAATCTTGAATCTTCTTATCTTGAGTTTTCAATCTTCAATCTTGATTCTGAAGTCTTCTTATCCTTCCCTTAGATATAGAGAGATAAAACAGAATTTAAAACTCATTTAAATTCTTTTAAACTGACTTCTTTAGTCAGGCTGAGTTACTCAGCTTGAAACTCATCAAGCTGAGTTCTTCAAGATTACACCCGAAAACAAACATGAACTAACATGTATAATTATTAACTCATCCTCAGAAGTCCAAAGAATTAACTAAAACATATTTAGCAACTCTATTGAGCTGACTCAGTATTCACGCTGAGTCGCTCAGCTTGAAACTCATCAAGCTGAAACTCAATATATATATCTTAGTGTACGCACACAGCTTATCAAACATATTGATAATCTTACTAAGATATAGTCTAAGCTGATCGAACATATGCTCAGCTTATACTCAGCTTATACTCAGTCTGAATCACTATAAGTGTTCAGTCTGACTAAGCTTCATAATTCTGTTTAAGTTATATGTAGAACACATCTTACAAACTTAACTTTGTCTCATCAAATCTTAACTGATGAGATCATTTTCCCAACAAACTCCCCCTATTTGATGATGACAAAACCATCAAACAGTTAATAAGTTTGTTTAACAGAATTATGTTTTAAATCTTAAAATTATTAAGATTTTTATATCTGAACTAATCAAATATTAATTGAACATATCAATTTTGATTGAACTTATCAATTATATGTGGAACAAACAAACTTTTAGTTGAACATACCAACTAAACAAATTAATGAATAAGAACTGATCATTTATTCACTAAGCTTAACTTATCAGACTAATTAAACATGAACACATCACACCACAGTTGAACATATCAAACTTTATACTTGTATTAATTGAACTAATCATAATACAAAATGATTGATCACTTAGATCATGAACACTAAGTGCTTACAAAAATATTAGAACTAATCTAATATTTACAATAGAACTAATCTATTGAGGATGCAGCTCTTCAAACTCTTTGATTTCCTTGTTGCTTTTTCTTCTTCTGTCTCATGCTCAGTCTCAGAAACACTGTCAGCTTCAGGTTCAGATTCTACTACCTTTTGTCTCTTAGCTGCAGGTTCCTCTTTGTTTATTTCCAACTCCCCCTCAGCCTGAGCTTGCCTCTCTACTCCTTTCGCTAGTACTAGTAGAGCTTCAGCCTCAGCTTGAACTATCTCAGCTTCAGCATCAGCTTGAACCTTCTCCCCCTTTTTGTCATCATCAATAGGGTTTGAAGTCCTTTGTTGTTGGAGTACATCAACTGCAAAGGCAATCTCCTTAACATCCTTTGTCAGCTTCTCAAGCCTCTGATAGATTTGACGTTTATGCTTTTTATGCTTTAGATGGAACTGACCAAATTGAGCAGCAATGTAGTCCTTCAGCTGCTGGATGCCTGAGGAGGCGGTTGCATCTTGAGGAGAGTCTTTGGGTGCATCATCCAAAGGTTGGTATTTACCTTCAAACTCATTTGCACCAGAGTTTGGACCCTGTGAATCACCTTGGTTTGAAGATGAAACATTGACAGGTCGTGAGAGTGGGTATGAGAAGTGAAGAGAAGTAATGGGGCTCGAAACATGAAGTGTATGGGTTAGTGGTTGGTTTATTGGTTTAGAGGGGGGTGATTGACCCTGGGGATTGGTCATATATTCAATGTTACCTAAGTGTGTCTGCTTAGGCATAGTAGTGGGCTCTCCCATGGCACTGGAGAGTGTGGGCTGAGTAGACACCACACCCGGTATAGGCTGTTGGGTTGTAATGAGCCTCGAGGTTGACACCTTAAGAGTAGGCGTCTCCCCCTCAACTCCTGCCGGTAGAGGGATTAATGTGATCTCAGGTCCAGTGATGCCTTTAGAAGTGGCACCACCTATGGCAGTTTTACATGTATAGGTTCGGATATTCTCCCTAGCAGCCGTGGGCAAGCTAGGGGTGGCTTCAGAGTGGGATTGTAAATGGAATGAAGGTGGAGGAGATGGGTTAGACTGGGTTGGGCTTACCATAGCCTTATCTCCAAAAGTGGATGGAGAATAGTGAGAAGAAAGAGAAAGTGGAGAGGTCTTACCAGAAGCAGCTTCAATGGAAGCTGGTTCATCTTGAGGAGAGTGCTCAGCTTGAACCTCGGTGTCAGCTTGGGAAGCTCCCCCTTGATTCGATCCCTCTTCTTCACTTTCTGAAGAAGTTGCCTCAGCAATCAGAAGCATAGGTGCACTCAGACCTTCTTACTCAGGGAAGATGTCATTGTTGAACATCTTGGGGCTGAGTGTAGGAAACAGGAACACATCCTGATCAGCTTCATAGAGTGTTGTCCCCATCTTGGCTTCAAATGCCAAGGACAGGTACCTTATGAAAGTTACATGAAGATCCCTGGTGGTCTTCATCATTTAGACCTTGAGTTCATTGAAGAAAAGCAGAGCATAATCCAGATTTCTGTTGAAGAAAATATTGTACAGCAACTGCATCTCGAACTCATTTACTTGGTCTAATCCTCCAACCTTAGTTCCTAGTGAACGAATCACTGTTGAAACCATGAAGCCCCAACTGGTTGGAAAAGTGGCCTTCTTGATGACACCCTCTGTATGCGGGTGACCCAATCTAGGTAGGACAGACCTAGCTACTTGCCTTATGACAGCCGGCTCGAACTCATCATAATGAGGGAGTCGAAGAACATTCCTTAGCCGCTGCACTGATAGGGCTACTGTTCTATTGCCATTGAGAAGAGTCCCTGTTATCTCTCCCCTTTTCTGGTCATTAGTACAGGTATACCAGAACTCCAGTAGATGTTGAGGAACAATGTGGAGAGGTGCGCCACGGAAGGCGAATGCCAGAGGGCATTTACGAATGTAAGCCATCCAGGCTTCATAACCTCTGCCTTGTTTTCTTTGTGGAATTACAAGGCAGGCCCGTTGATTGTTGATTTTAAGCAACGGCACTCCATTGTTCTTAAACTGAGCACCTCAAACCATTTGATCACTAAGAACAAATGCGAATCCGTCCATATTCGAATGATTACACTGAGTAATTTGTTTGAAGAAAGCACGGAGCAACTGAAAACACGCACTGAGCGATTAGAAAATTGCACTTAGAAAATTTGGGCTTGCAACGGATGTATGCACTGAACAATTGAGGTGTTTGCGAAAGGTATTTGGGAAGGTGAGAAGTCATAGTTGTAAGCGTAAATTTCTCTAAACCGGTTATGATCGGTATATATACCTTTCTAAGGAGAGAGAAAAGTTATCGTTGAAGTCCCTTTTTACCCGTTACACCGTAAAAAAATTAAGGCTTGATGTAACAGTGAGAGGGTAGAAACACATCATCTTCCAACGGATGCAAGTGTAATATAATATGATTAATGCATAATAATATTATAAACACTGGTAAAGTATACCAATACACAATTGATATACGATGCGATTTGAAACTGACTCAAATACGCTTTGACAGATGAATTAATAACACTTAGTAATTAACTCATATGTTGGACACACCAAGCTGAGTAAACATATTACTCAGTTTATGTCAAGCACTCAGTTTGATTCAAGCACTCAACTTGAGTTGAGCACTCAGTTTGAGATTGGTACTCAGCTTGAGTAGAGCACACAGGTCAGGCTTAATGACACTCAGTCATGTATGTTTAAGACTGACTTAAACATGTAATTTAGCTACACTAAGTAGTTAAAATATGTTTGGAACTTACCAAACGTGTGAACCAATCACACAGTTTGAGTTAAGCATATAACTTAGACTCAATGAAACTTAGTCATTTATGTTTGAGACTGACTCAAACTATATCATAACTACACTAAACAGTTAAAGTATATTTCGAACTCACCAAACGTGTGAACTCATCATTCAGCTTGACATGTTATACAGTTTATGAAAACTTATTTAAAAACTGTGCACTCAGCTTAAGACACTTAGTCTTTGTCAAACTGAAAAAATCAGATTCTAGACACTTAGCTAGGGGTTGAGCATACCTAATTCACTTAGCAGATACATAAACCTCTTTTCATCAAGTGGTTTAGTGAAGATATCTGCTAGTTGGTCATCAGTGGAGATAAATTTAATATCAACTTTACCTTTTTCCACGATGTCCCTTATGAAGTGATGTCTAATTTCAATGTGCTTGGTTCTTGAGTGGAAGATTGGATTGTAAGTGATGGCTATTGAACTTTGGTTATCACAGAAGATAGGAGTTTTGTTGAAACTCATGCCAAAGTCTTGAAGCTGATGCTGCATCCACAGGATTTGAGCACAACAACTTCCTGCTACAACATATTCAGCTTCAGCAGTTGAAGTATCCACTGAGTTTTGTTTCCTACTAGTCCAGCTTACTAGCTTCCCCCTAAGCAATTGACATCCTCCAGTTGTTGATTTTCTATCCAACTTGCACCCAACATAGTCAGTATCAGAAAAACCAACTAACTCAAATCCAGAGTCTTTTGGATACCAAAGACCTAGATTTGGTGTACCTTTAAGGTACCTAAAGATCCTTTTCACAGCTTGAAGATGTGATTCTTTAGGATCAGCCTAATATCTTGCACAAATACATGTAGCAAACATGATATCAGGTCTACTAGCTGTCAAATAGAGTAGTGAACCTATCATTCCTCTATAGGTAGACTGACACACAGACTTACCATCTGAGTCTTTACTCAGCTTGACAGCTGGTGACATGGGTGTTCTCATGGTTGAACTTGATTCAAAACCATATTTCTTTATCAAATCAAGAACATACTTGCTTTGATTGATGAATATTCCATCAGGCTTTTGTTGAATTTGTAAGCCTAGGAACTATGTCATCTCACCCATCATACTCATCTTGTACTTTTGTGACATTATTTCAGAAAACCACTCACACAGAGATTCATTGGTAGAACCAAACATAATATCATCTACATAGATTTGTACAAGAATTATCTGTCCTTTACTCTTTTTAATAAAAAGTGTCTTATCTATACTACCTCTGGTGAAGTCCATTGATAGTAGATAAGTGGACAGAGTATCATACAAAGCTCTTGGAGCTTGTTTAAGACCATACAAAGCCTTGTCCAACTTATAGACATGATGTGGAAACTTTGAACTTACAAAGCCAGGAGGTTGTTTCACATAGACTTCCTCCTGAAGTTTTCCATTTAGCAAAGAACTTTTCACATCCATTTGATAGACTTTGAAGTCTTTATATGCTGCATAAGCCAGGAACAGCCTTATGGCTTCGATTCTAGCAACAGGGGCAAAGGTCTCATCATAATCAATTCCTTCTTCTTGCTTATACCCTTGTGCCACCAGCCTAGCTTTGTTCCTTACTATCACTCCATCCTTGTCCATTTTATTTTTATAGACGCACTTAGTGTCTATAATTGAGTGACCTTTGGGGGCAGGGACAAGGTGCCAGAGTTTGTTTCTCTCAAACTCATTTAATTCCTCCTGCATAGCTTCAATCCAATCCTCATCCTCTAAAGCTTATTCAGTCTTCTTTGGTTCCATTTGAGATACGAAACCAAAGTGAGCAGCAAAGTTAGCTGTAGCCTTTGATCTGATCATAACCCTTTCTTGGACATTTCCAATGATTTGATCTTGAGGATGATATTTGAGGAATTTAAATGTAGTAGTTGGAGAATTTGGTTCAGAATCTGAGTGATGTTGAAAACCCTGAGGTGAACTAATCTCCTCAGCCTCAACAGCAGCATCAAACTGTTGATCACTAAGATCATCAGTCTGAGGAATGTCAGCTCCAAATGGATTGACGAACTTATCATCCTTCTCAGCTTGAGAATCCATTTGAGCATGTGATAGACACACATCATTATCACTATCATCTCCCATGACATACATAGGATTTGATAAGTTGGTTTCCTTAGGCCTTTCAAGCTCACTCAGACTGACCGAGTCAGCTAGTCTTTTCTCAGCTTGATCAAGACTGTCTTCATCAAACGAGAAATGAATTGATTCTTCTATGGCCTTTCTCCTAGTGTTATACACTCTGTAGGATTTGGAGATTGAGGAATATCCAACAAATATTCCAGGATCAGCTTTGGGTTCCAACTTATGGAGCTGATCTCTTTGATTCAGCACATAGCATTTTGAACCAAAGATATGGAAATAACCTATATTGGGCTTTCTAGACTTATACATCTCATATGAAGTCTTTCCGTGTCTTTTGATAATGATTGACCTATTCTGAGTATAGCAGGCTACACTAACAGCTTAATCCCAGAAATAGAGTATCAATCCAGCCTCACATAGCATTGTTCTAGTAGCCTCAATTAGGGTTCTATTTCTCCTTTCAACCACTACATTTTGTTGTGGAGTTCTGACAGATGAGAAATTTTGTAATATCCCTTTTTGTTCACTGAAGTTTTCAAGAGTTGAGTTCCTGAACTCAGTCCCATGATCACTTCTGAGTTGCTTTACAGACAAACCTTTCTACAACTCTTCCTGTTTGATAAAACTGATTATCTCCAGGGCAGCCTCACTTTTGGCTTTAAGGAATATTACCCAGGTGAATCTTAAGAACTCATCTACTATCACCAGTGTGTACTTCTTGCCACTTAGGCTTGGAGTACTTATGGGTCCAAACAGATCCATATGCAACATATGCAGTGGGTCTGTTATTGAAAAATTTTGCTTTGATTTAAAGGACCCTTTATGATGCTTCCTTTGTTCACAAGCTGAGAACAATTTGTCCTTGACAAATGTGATCTTTGGTAATCTAAAGACTAACTCTTTATTGGATAGCATATTTATATATTTGCAATTTAAATGAGATAAGCGTTTATGCCACAACCAACTCAGCTTAGGAACAGATTGGGAATACAAGCATGTTTCATTATGGGGATCAGCAGAATTCAGATCAAGTAGATACACATCTATTTCTCTTTTAGCTATTAATACAGGCATTCCCTTAGTATTATAAATTGTTCCTGCTTTCTTCCTAAAAGTAACAACATTATCTTCATCACACAAATGACTAATACTAATCAGGTTGTGTTTGAGACCTATTGTTCCTAAATTGTGAATAATACTAACTCAAAGAAATATTAAGTGCGGAAATAGTAATTATAAGAACAGAGAGAAATGTCTAAGGTTGTTAATAATGATATAACAATCTTACAGACTGGAATTTAAGAAGAACAGACTTCTTAAATTCAAAGAAAAACTCAAGGACAAACTTGAGAGTAAACAGACGCACAAAGCTCTTACTATCTGAACATACAGAATTAGCAAGCCACTCTTCTCAACAAAGAGAAGAATATTTATACATTTCCCTTATCAATCCTAGCCGTTGAAATAGTGACACACGTCACAATCTTGTAGACTTATAAGTAACAGATTTCCTCATGCAAAACCATCTTGAAAGTGACAGTTGATGACATCACCGAGGGGACCATTTGCTGAAGACAAACTTCAGTAAACCTTGACTGAAAGTTTCAGTGATGAAACTTTCAGACCTTCAGAAGAACATTATTTAAGTTGATGAGGCAAATCTTTAGATAGCTTCTTTTGCTGAAATCTTCTTTGAAAACTTCAGTGCTGATGGAATGTAAACAAATCAAGACTAACAATCTCCCCCTATTTGTTTATAATCCATCATTATTTAAAAAGAATAAACAAATAGAACTATTTACATAATAGAACTCATATGTACATGATCCAGACTGACTGTTTTGGAATTCTTTTCATTTTTCAATGTTTTTGAATTTTTCAGATAAACAAGGGAAAAGAAAACAATACATAAAAAAAAGAAGATAAGTTACATATAGAATTAAGAGCTCTTTGAAGGCTTGTGAGTTTGAGTACTTTCTAGAACATTGACCTTTTCTTCCCATATATCAGTTTCAGGATCTCTAGGCTCTTATCTTCAAACAGTTTTACAATCTTCAGTCGAATATCAGCTGTTTCAGGATCCCTTGAGTCAAAGAAGGATGAAATGGCCTTCAGATGCAACCAATCAGCATTGTCAAGTTTTGATAATCTCTGAAATCTGGGTCTTTCATAAGCATCTTTAAAGAAAAATCCTCTAGGATTTTCAAGGACCTGTTTATCAATGAACACGAAGCCTGGAGGAATTGAACAATCCATATTCCTGCAGTTTGGGAGAATGCCATCAGCCATAAGCTTTATGATTTCTTCTTCAGTTCTCCTAGAAGAGTTTCTTCTTCTTTTCTTTGTTGGTTGATCATTTTCTGGATTTTCAGAGTCACCTTCAGTAGGTTGAAAACTTTTCTTCAGATTATCATAGGACTCTTGTAGATAAGATAGCCTTCTCTTAACTGTTCTAACCAGTTCCGTTAGTTTCAGTTTGTTCAGACACTTTCCAATTTCAACCCATTCAGACAAACTGAATTTTGTAAGGTTGGTATTGGTGACATACTGAACCTTGAGGCGATTTTTATTACTTGCGATCTCCACTATGATTCCACGTTTA
This sequence comes from Pulicaria dysenterica, assembly GCA_947179395.2. Taxonomy (NCBI): domain Eukaryota; kingdom Viridiplantae; phylum Streptophyta; class Magnoliopsida; order Asterales; family Asteraceae; genus Pulicaria; species Pulicaria dysenterica. The sequence continues at coordinate 26,891,776 of OX359288.1, forward strand.
TCTTTGGTGACTCTAACTGTTGTGATTGGATCAGGATCAACTCTATTCGATTTAGATTCAAACCATTCTTTTTCCTTTTGTTCTCTGACCAGTTTAGCTTTCTTCTTTTTGATTCTTTCCTCTTCAACTCTTCGTTCAACAACAAGTTGAAGAGACCGAGGAGACATTTTCTTTGAAGCTTTTTGATTTTCAGCTTCAAGTTCAGCTGTCTTCAAAGCTTCTGCTTCAGATAGGCTTTGTAATCTAGCATTTTCTTCAGCTATCTGTTTTTCTCTTCTGAACTCTTCCATAGTCATCCCAAAAGAAGCAGCTTCTTCTTCTTCAGTAACCTGATGTTCAGACTTTCCTCCCCCTGTGTTGGACGCCTGATTTCTAATAGCCTTCATACTGTCAAACAATAGTTTTTCAGTGTTGATAGTCTTGGGTTTCACGATCTCAGAGCTATCTACAATACCGTTACCTTTATCAGGATTTCTGTTAGGTGAGGTAGCTTTCTCACTTATAACTGAAATGAACTCAGTTTTAGGAATTATCAGCGGGATCTGCTCTAAGTATGTTGGTTTCAGAATGTTGGAGGTTAGTTCCTTTGGACTAAGAACATCAACATTCATCTTTGTTTTAGATGCAGAGACTGAACTATCAGCAGTATGAGGTGCATTGGGATGTATAATCAGGGCTGTTTCAGGTTGAATGAATTTCTGAGGAGAGGATTGAATCATTATATTAACGTCATGTTCAGGAGAAGACCTTTCAGAGAATTTAGTATTGCCTTCATCACAAGGTTCACTAAGAGATTCCTCAAACAATCTGTGTAACTCTTCCCTTTCTTTTTCATTTTGATCTCTAATCACTGAGTATTCCTCAATTGTTTGTCTCAGCTGACGAATTTCTTCCTTATCACGTAACGACTCTGTTTTTCTTTTCTTGATCTGAGCTCTTATAGCTTTAGCCACAACCGAAGATTTCAAAATTTTCTCCCCCTTAGAAGCTGAGAAGGAGACTGTAGCAGCTTCTATTCTTTGCAATCTTGGAACAATATGTTTGTTCAGTGTGGCTACCATCATACGTTGCATATCTTTCAAAACTACATTTTTGTGATAGGATTGAAGATAGCGTTTGGAAGGATAAGCTTTCAGAGAGTCTCGGAGTTGCGAGATAGTTTTAGTGAATGACTGTAGAAAAGTGATTTGAAATTTGGAAAGAGACTCAGATAGAGACGACTGAGAGGTGGAAAGCTGAGATAACACATCCTCGTTACGTTTTTTACCATTAGCAATATAGTCACGAAGTTGTTTGAAGAGAGTGACCCTAAGTTGGTTGTGAAAATGAAACTCCTTGTTTAAGGTACTGATATAATCAACCAAAAGCGTAGTAAGATGTTTAATTTCATCAGCAAAGTTGACATTAGACATGTGCTGAACATGGAACCTATGAAATTCTTTGGTGACCTGACTCTGAAGAAGACGAATAGTATCATCAAGCTTTGAGTAGGCATCAAGAACGGACATTGATTCATCATCATCCTCAGTGGGAGAACGCATGACGGGAGGAGACAAAGGGGTTGTTGTGTCAACCAGAAAATCATGATCAGTGGAGGAAGAGGAGGTTTCAGATTTGTCAGAACCGTCGTAAGGAACGGTTACTGATTTGGCAGAGAGTATGTGTTTGAGAGAGGGAAACTGAGCATTATATTCAGTGGAGATTTCCTTCCCATAAGCCATCAGTTGATCAAGATGAGTTTGATTTGCAGTATGAGGAAGAAGATTGACAGAATACTCAAAACCAGAAGCAGGATCCCAAATGAGACCTTGTTCTTTGTTTAAATGTTTAAAAGAAATAAGTGGAGATGGGGGCAGATTTAGCCATAGAAACATTTGGGTTTAATGAATCATTAGGGGCCAAAATAGTCGGTGCTTCAGTAGTAGTTTTGTGTATAACTACATCTTCATGAGCAAAAGAAATAGCCATAGGTTCAATTGGGTTAACAGAACCATCAGTGGCCAAGGGGGTAGAGAAGGGAATAACTTCAGTATCAGGGATATCTGAAACATCATAAGTCGAGGGTTTCTCAGAATCAGATGGTTTGGCTGATTCATCACGGAGGTGAAATACATCAGACTCAGATGGTTTGAATTATGAGATATCATGTGTATTGGTAAAATCCATAAGATCAGTTGGGACGACTGATCTATCAAGGGATTGTAGCTGAACTATAGTTTCAGTTGGTGATACTGAAACGTTAGCAGTAGTGGTGACATCTGAAGCAGGGGGATGAGCTGCAACTGAAGTGGTGAGAACCTTAGTTGAGGTTGTGATTTTCTCAACATCATTGGTTCGTGGAGCCTCAGAGTGTGAGGGTGATTTACACTCGTCATTGGGAATGGGTGATGTAGCAACTTTAACAAATGGGTTGACAAATGCATCATCAGTTGCAAAGGCAAACCCAAGTTCAGTAGGTATAGCTGAACTCTGTGCGGGCTGAGATGGTTGTGCTTCAGAGTCGGTCTGGTGTTGAGCCGATTCATCACTAGCAATTGTGTGGACCTGGTAAACTAGTTGGGTCGACTAGAGTACGAAGAGTCTGTGATGCGAGTGAAGTTATGTGAGCATGGGAGAGAGGACTTACAGTGGAAATTAGATCAAGAATGATCATCTTGGCTGTTGTAGTAGGTGCTGAACGTCCAATTTAAGAACTTATGTGACGAAGGATTCGAGGTGTTCTCCTTTGAGGTTTAGTAGCAGATGTAGGCTGAACAGTAGTGTCAGCCGGTATTGTTTCAGATGTATCAGACGCCCCTTTTGCAGAAGAAGTCTTCTGAAGAAAAACACCGTGTGAAGTAGGCAGAAGGTCAGTAATAGTGACTGAAGCAGGTAACTTGAGAGGCCGACGCTTTCTCTTCTTTGGAGCAGGAATTGGTGCAGCTGAAGGAGCAACAGGCTGTTCAATGGCCCCTGAATTTGAAAGCGGTGCAACAGTTTCAGCAGAATTTGATGGTCGGACTGAAATAGCAGGAGAATCACCCATACGTGCATAGTCCATCATGGCTTCAGTGAGTGGTATGCGATCAGCAGAGTCAGTACTGCTCCAGACAGAGTTTGGAAGAGAAGATAACTCAACTAAATGCTTGGCTGAATAGTAGTGTGATCGTCGCAGCAATTGTCGAAACATCAAAGATAGAAAACGGGGAAAAGGAATATGGGAATTTCTCTTCTTCATCTTGACAACTGAGAGAAGAAGATTGAAGACAAAGAAAGCATAGTCTACCTTTGTATCGTTCATCAGCGCATGACCTAGACTCAGCACATTGTCAGCCACTTGATCCATTCCTCCAGTTTTGGCAGTCATACAAAAGGTAAGGATACTGAAGAAACTACACCAGACGGTTGGGAGCTTGTTCCTGACTAGGGTTTTTCCTTTGATGAAGGAAGTTGCAGGTAGCTTCAGATATTCAGAAATAAGATCCTTTGCCGATTTCGTGAAAGGGACACAGGGAGACTCATCATCAGTAGGAAGATGAAGTGCTTTAGCAAGAAGGTATTTATCAATACAACATTTGTGCTTGCCTTTCAGCAGAGTGAAGGAGATTTTAGGGTTGTCAGTAGTCTCATCGATGGCAGTAGCTGTCATCCAGAATTCACAAAGATGTTCTTCAAACATGGGAAGTTGAGTGGTCAAAGCATAGTTAAGAGGGCAATGGTGGAGAAAGTTAATAAGATTGAAGAATTTGGATTTTGCAGGAACAGGAGAGAGTGACACAGAGATATTGCTGGATTTTTGAACGATTTCATCATTGGAGATGATTGGGACAACTGAAGCAGGTAGAAGAACACACAAGGTTGCTGGGCGAGACATGATGATTGAGAGAAGAAAAAGTATGTCGAAGGAAATGAGAAATAGTAGAGAGAAGAATGAAGAAGAGAATAGAGTGTTTTATAGGTTTAGAGAAAGAGAGCGGTTAACGGAGAATAGAGAAAAGAGACGGTGATTTCAAAAAAAAAAATTGGTCCTAGTTAATTGGTATTCAACCGTTGGATGAAACCACAAAAACTAACCACAGTTAAAACTAAAAAGCATTAAACAAAAAGAATATTATTTAAAGAAATGTAAATAACTAAAAAGCTGTAAGCAAGAAATATGCGAATTGCTTCCATTCGTGCAACGGGAGCAAATGTCTCATCATAGTCTATTCCTTTTTCCTGACAATATCCCTTGGCAACTAGTCTTGCTTTGTTCCGAATTACTACCCCTGATTCATCTATCTTGTTCCTGAAAACCCATTTGGTTCCTATCACAGACTGATTCGAAGGGGGTGGTACGAGATTCCAGACTTTATTCCTTGTAAATTCATTCAGTTCCTCTTGCATTGCTGAAACCCAGTGTGAATCTTTTAAAGCATCATTAATCTTCTTTGGTTCAGTTTGAGAAATGAACTTAGCAAACATACAAAAGCCGGTTGTAACAGATCTTCTAGTATGAACCCCTTCATTTAAATCTCCAATTACTTGATCAATAGAATGAGCTTTAGTCCATTTGGTGTTAGGAGGTATTGAATTTTGAACTTGAAGTGATTCAGTTTGGGATTCAGGAATGGGAGAGTGTACTTCAATAAAAGGATCAGCAGAAACTTCAGTTGAAAATGGAGACTGAAAATCAAATTCAATCAGTGGTACTTGATGGTTAATGGGTTCAGGAATGGGTGTTTTACAGGATGTGTCTGCTGAAATGGGTGTTGAAGTAACAGGAGGTATGCCATTATCATCATAATCATCGCAAGCTGTTTTTGGTGGCTAAGCAGCTGAAGTGTCTTCGAATGGAGAGGAAAGCAATGCATCCCAGGCATCTGAAAATGCAGTGTTTTGATCTGAGTATCTTGACTAAAGATCTAATTCGTCAAATGTGACATCCATTGTTCAAAGATTTTATTGCTTTTGTAGTTGAACACTCTGTATGCCTTTGAGATGCTAGAATACCCAAGAAATATTCCTTCTTCAGTTTTGGGTGCAAACTTGCTCGGCCGATCCTTACTGTTTCAGAATAAAGCATGTACTGCCAAAGATTCTCAAATGACCAACATTTGGAATCTTATTGTGCAACAATTCGTAAGGTGTTTTCGAGTGTCGTTTGACAACCAACGATCTGTTCTGTGTGTAACATACGGTGTTGATGGCCTCAGCCCAGAAACGTAATGATATCTTTGCTTCAGCAAGCATGGTGCGTGCAGCTTCTATTAGTGTCCATTCGGTTGAGGTGTGTATACAGCTGAAAAATTCTGAACAATACCATTCTCTTCACAGAAGTCCTCAAGAATTCTTTTTGTGAATTCAGTACCATGATCACTTCTTACTGTTTGACATGAATATCGTACTGACGATCCATTCTTGTGATAAAGCTAATTATGATCTCAGCAGTTTCACTCTTTTTAGACAGAAAGAATACCCAAGTGGAATGTGTATATTCATCCACAATTACAAGAGTGTATTTCTTACCACTAATACTTGGAGTGCTGACTGGACCAAAGAGATCCATATGAAGCAACTGAAATGCTTTGTTGATCTGATCACAGTGCTTTGATTTGTGAACAGACTTCTTTTGTTTTCCTTTCTCACAAGCATGACAAACTTTGTCTTTTACATAGCTAATCTTAGGCAATCCTTTTGCTAGTTGCCCTTGTGCAAGTTTACTCATATGTTTGAAATTCAGATGAGACAACCTTTTGCGCCACAACCAATGTAGTTCTTTGACTGACTGTGAGATAAAGCATACATTTGAGGGAGAAGTAACTGAATTGAAATCGAGAACGTACATGTTATCTATTCTCTTGGCTTGAAGGACTTCAGTGCCTTCTTTGTTTATGATAGAACACTTGTATTTCTTGTAAAGAACGGAATAATCTGCATCGCACATCTGACTTATGTTTATCAGATTATGCTCAATTCCGGTGACATGAGCGATATTCTTGATATGAATAACACCTTTCTTCAATTGACAGTAGGCATCTGTTTTTCCACATTTTCCTCCACCAAATATAACTTGTGGACAATCGACTGGAGTAACTTTTGTTAGTAACGATTTGCATCCAGTCATGTGATGGGAGCATCCACTGTCAAGGTACCAGGTGTTATTTCCTTGACCTCCCTGCACAAGTTAACAAAGAGTTAAATCATTTTGTGAACCCACCTGCTGATGGGCTCAGAAGAAGTGCAACAAGTAGCAACAGGAGAATCACATGTTTTGGCTTCATGACCTCTAATACCACATTTATAACATTTACGTGTGGATTTGGTATCCTTTTGATGTTTGGTGCTATTTTTTTGAGAATTGGATCTAGTTAACTCTTTTAACTGATTCATCAGTATCTTCAGTGTTGATTCAAAGTTTTGGAATTTGCTCAACCTTTTTGATTTAGGCTTTTCAGACTGAGCACTTTGTGTTTTCGATCTGTTGAACTTTTGACTGTATTTCACATGACTAGATTCAAGTGAAACTTTAGTTATCAGAGGTTTAGTGATGATGTGAACTGAAGTGGATTCAGTTTTGGTGGAAGCTGTGAGTTCAGATTTAACTAAAGTAAGCAATTCAGGTTCATTGGTCACAGTAAGTTCAGATTCAGTGGAATTTGAAAAATTCTGCTGTGGATTATTCTGATTTTCAAGCAAGTTATCGGAAGGTAATTGTATGTTTCTAATTTCAGAATATGTTTCCTCATTGAATTCAGGAACTTCACTAACTGCCTTAGTAAATCTTTTATATAGCATATATGAGTTTCCTATGTTTTCACGTGTGAACTCACTGAAAAACATTTCATCAACAGTTTTACACTTTTTGCTGAACGAGGCAGCTTCTTTGATTTTTCCTAACCCAACTCTTTCTCTCTGAATGATCATTTGATGATTGATACTCTCAAAAGCAAGTTTATTAGGACTGAACCAGAGATCAATGATAGACTGACGATCTTGGAGTTTATCGTTTGTTAAAGAGAGCTCAACTTTAGTCATTTTTCGTTCATTTGCTAACAACTCTATGTTGGGAAATTTGCTAAGTAATGGAAACTGTTGGACATGCAAAGGTAAAACTGTTAGAGGAAATTTGTGAAAACAGTTGCAAACTGTTAAGTGAAGTATGAAAACAGTTGTAACTAACAGTTGCTGTGAGCATTACAACTGTTAGTACAAAGTTCAGAACTGTTAGTTGAAGTGTTTACAACTGTTAGAAGACCTTGAAGAGAATACTGTTAGAGGAAGACCAGAACTGTTTCATTCAACAAACATTTTCGGTTAAGCTATTTATGGAAAATGCTATCTTCGTGGATTTGAAGTATATCTTTATCAAAGTTTGAAGATTATCAAGATTATCTCAGAAGATAGAAGATTACCTAACTGTCAACTTATCAAGGAGGATCAAGAGTCTATAAATACTCTATCAGAATATTGTTAATCAAGATATATATCTCTTGATCATATTGTTTTTGCATTCGTTTGTAATTGTTATTTGTTTTCAGAAAGTGTTTATCCTCTAAGTTTCTTTTGAAAACTAAGAACAAATTGTGTTCTTCGTTTAACATAAGAAGTTATATTGGAGGTGTAGGTGAATATTGTAATCATCGATTGGTTATCAATAAACATCTTTGTTTGGCAGTATTAATTTGTGTTTATTGATTGAATTGTTCTTGTGGTCAAAACCTTTATAATCAATTAAGTGTGATTCCGCAACTTTTTAATTGATTGTGATAAAAAACTGAAAGATTATCTTTATACAACTATGATTTAATTTCAAAAGATAATTCTTGTTATTGATATTTGGTATTAAGCAATATCCGATCCTGACAAGTAGTATCAGAGCCTTATCTTTAAGGTTCCTTTGATCACCAGTTGAAGGTTTTTGCACAAATCTGCTGTGGTTCATTATTTAAAGTCTTTCTAAAGTTTAATTGTGTTTTTCAAATCACCTTACTGCAATGGAGTTTGGTGGATCTTCTGACAACACTGGATCTGGGTCAAACATTCGTGTTCCCATGCTCAAACCAACTGACTTTGAGTTGTGGAAGCTGAGAATCATGCAGCATGTTCAATTAATGGACTATGCTGTTTGGGAAATCATTGAGAGTGTCCCCACTGCTCCTGTTGATTTAGATGAAACAGGAAAACCAAAGAAGAAACCACCACCAAAAACTGATGCTGAAAAGAAAGAGAGGATGATTGAGATGAAAGCACTCAGCATCCTTCAGATTGCTATTCTTAATGAATTACATCATCAGTTTAAGAAGTTTGACGATGCTCATGAACTGTGGAATGCATTAGAGAAGAGGTTTGCAGGAAATGCAAGTTCCAAAAGGAACCAAAGGGATCTTCTGAAACAGACATATGAGAACTTTACTAGTGGAAAGAATGAGAGTATAACTCAAATCTTTGATAGATTCTATAAGCTGGTTAGTCAACTTGAAAGTGCAAAGGTTAGACTAGAACAAGATGAGATCAATAGGAAATTCCTTAGGTCCTTAGGTGAAGAGTGGATAGTTTATGTTGCACAATGGAGAACTAAGGATTCTCTGGAAGATATAGAGTTAGATGATCTTTACAATAGTTTGATTGTGTTTGAGGGAGAGATAGAGGGAAAAAGAAAGTCGGTTATCCCTAGCCACAATGCTGCTCTCCTGTCATCCTCAGGTATGGACTCAAACCATTCTTTAACTAATTCTGTTGATGGTTGTGCAGGTACTAGTTCTGTTGTTGGATTAGATGTAAACACTCCTGATGCTGTGCTTGAAGCATTTCTTGCTAGTCATGCACATTCAACTCTCACCAATGAGGATCTTGAGCAAGTGCATCCAGATGATCTTGAGGAGATGGATCTCAAGTGGCAGATGGCTATGTTAACTGTCAGAGCCAAAAGATTCATCAAAAGAACTGGAAGGCAGAACATGAACTTCAGGGCTGATGGCAAGGCTGGGTTTGACAAGTCAAAAGTTAGATGCTTCAAATGTCAACAGCTTGGCCACTTTGTAAGTGAATGCAGATCTGGTGGACAAGGCCAGAATCAAGGACAAAGATCAAACCAAACTTCATCAGCCTTGGTCTCACAAGAAGGCCATGGATTTGACTGGAGTGATCAAGCAGAGGAAGCCACTCACAACAAAGCATTGATGGCATTGACTGATTCCTCCATCAAACTGGATTCACCAGAATCAAAAGACATACAGGTATCTTCTAAACTCTGTCCAGGTGAATGTAGAGCCATTGTTAAAAGGTTTAGAGAGCACAACAAAAAGGTATGTGCTGCTCTAAGTAAAATGGAGGAGAGAAGATATGAAACCAGTGCTGTCATTGAAAGCTTTGAAAAGAAAATCAAAGATTATCAGGCTAATGAACTGCAAATGGATTATGATAGAAAGTATCATAAGTGGGAAAAGGAGCAGTTTCAGGAAGAGATTGATAGTCTTAAGAAAAAGCTGAGTGAGAAAGAAGGTAAGGTAGAAGAGTTAACCAACAAGCTGGAAGGTGTAGACATAGATTTAAGTATGTTCAAAGCAACAAATCTTAAACTTGAAACTTTATTACAATCTCAAATCAGAGATAATGTGAAAACAGGTTTAGGATACAAACAGACCCCACCTCCATACAATCAAAACTACATAACCCTCATGTCTGATGTAGCTGATAGGTATGTTAATGAACAATTACCAGAGGAACTGAAGTCAGCTGATCCACAATTTGAAAGTGAAGAGGAAGGAGTTGTGTATGAGGTGAGTGATGATAAGAATGAGGGAGTTGTGAAGAAGGAAGAGGTTATTCCATTTGAAAATCACATCTGCTGTGAACCATAGCCCCAAAATCCACTTTACAACCTGTGATGTTTGTAAAAGCATCCTCTGAACCCTTCACCAGTGAGCCAAAACCCTCTAAACCTGTTTATTCTATAAACAGTTCCACAACTATTGCAAACAGTCCCCAACTTTACACTAACAGTCCCAACAAGAACCCAAACAGTTTTAACCCAAACATCTCAACTGTTAGTGTTAAGTCCAAAGGAAAAGATAAGGTTGGTGAAGTTCAAGTTGAGAAGCAAAAGAAGGAAGCTGCAAAAGCAAAATCTAAATCCAAATATGTGAAAAGGCATACTGAAGTGCCTGTCTGCACATGCAAACAGCATGGTGTTCAAAAATTTCCTCCTTCAGCATCAGTGAGAGGAAATCAAAGAAATAGGAACCAGTTTTGGTCATAAAGAACTAGTTTGCCTATTGTGAAAACCAAAAGGTGCTATATATGTGGGAGAGCAAATCACTTGGCTCACAACTGTTATCATAACCCACAGATCTATAGTACCCAGAAACCAGGTCACAGAAAACAGGCTAATAGTTCAACAACTGTTAAGCCAAAACAGGCTAGCAGTTCTACAGCTGTTAAATCAAAACCGGCTAACAGTTCTTCAACTGTTAAGCCAAAACCAAAAACTGTTAGTCTGGCTTGGGTGAAATTGCAAAAACAAACTGTTTCTGAAGGGGCCAAAACAGTTATTCAAACCGACTCAACTATTTTACCAAAATCAAAAACTGTTTGTTCAAAAGACTCAACTGTTAATCACAACAGTTGGAAACCACATGTTATCACAAAATACTCTTCACACAAAATAGAGAAGTCTAATTTGGATGAAATCAAGAAAACTCAATCTGTGTTTAAGTATTATGACTTGAATGGTGTACCGAAGACCTGCATGGCCTGGGTACTTCCTGCTACTAACTGATTTTTATTTGTGTAGAGGATTCATAGAGCTGATCATGGATCAATTTGCCATGTGGATAGTGGATGCTCAAGGCACATGACCGGAAATCCACACTGTTCGAAGGATATCAGAAGAATCAATTGAGGATATGTAGCATTTGGAGGAAATGCTAAGGGAGGAAGAATCACAGGTAAAGGAGCTGTAGAAGCAGGTATACTTACTTTTAATGATGTTTTCTTTTATAAACAACTTAACAATCTGTTAAGTGTATCTCAAATCTGTGACAATGGAAACAAAGTCTTGTTTACAGATTCTGAATGCATTATCCTGTCAAAAGATTTTAAACTGGATGAAACGAATGTTCTTTTAAGAACTCCAAGAAAGGATAGTGTATACTGTCTTGATAAACAAAAGATTGCTAAACAGAATGTATTAAGTTGTTTACTCTCAAAGGCATCTCATGATGAGTCTGCTATCTGGCATAGAAGGATGTGTCACATGAACTTTAAAACCATGAATGTGTTAGTTAAAAACAATCTGGTAAGAGGTTTGCCACAAAAGGAATTCTCATGTGATGATCATTGTATAGCCTGTCTCAAAGGCAAGCAACATAAAACTTCTTATAAGCCCAAAGAAGTTTCTTCCATTACTGCACCTTTACAACTGTTGCATATGGATCTTTTTGGTCCAACCTCTGTGCTCAGTATAGGGAAGAAAGCCTACTGTTTAGTCATAGTTGATGACTTCACCAGATTTACTTGGGTTCAATTTCTTAGAACTAAAGATGAAACTGCTGAGTTAGTTAAGTCTCTTATTCTTAGAATTGAAAATCAATCTGATTTGAAGGTGAAAGTCATTAGATCTGACAATGGTTCTGAGTTTAAGAACTATGCGTTAAACAGCTTTTGTGAGGAAAAAGGAATTGAAAGACAGTTTAGTGCACCTAGGACTCCTCAACAGAATTGAGTGGCTGAGAGAAGGAATAGGACGTTGATAGAGGCTGCTAGATCCATGTTAGCTGATTTTAGGCTTCCAATGACTTTCTGGGCAGAAGCAGTGAACACTGCCTGCTATGTTCAGAATAGAGTACAAGTTGTCAAGTCTGCAATGGTGGAGTTTCTTACAAGAAACAGGGCTGCTAGAGTTGAGCATGAAGCCCAAATCATTGCTACACCACCAACTCTAGAACCCACAGTCCATGATACTCAAATCTCTCCCTCTGTTACTTTGTCTCAAGCTACAACACAAGCCCCCACACTCATAACATTTAGAAAGAAAAAGAGAACTGTTGGTGCTCCTTCCACCACAGTTCAAGAGCCTCAAACTGTTAGCCCTGCACAGGTGCATTCACCTGTGTAGAATATCCAAAGGGAAACCCCAGTGCTGTCTCCCAGGCACAATGAGGAGGTGATCACTCCACTAGAGGGTGATCATGTGGTTCTTGAGGCTGGTACTACTGTTTCATCCGCAAGGGGTGAGCAGGGCAGTGTCAACATAGGTAAGACCTCAACCACGGCAACAGAGGCTGGTAAAACAGCTTCTGGAAATCCCCAGTACCAAGAAAAAAGGGGTACTGGTGAGGGAACTTCAAGGAGTGACCCACCAGTTCTATCTGTTGATGATATGTTCACAGTGGCAACACTGGATGACATTGAGGCAAGTATGAAACTTAAGGCATTAACGAATCCAGAACTTGTACCATTTTTTGCTGCATTTCTCTATCTCCAGAAGAGGAACTTTCTACAAGACAAGCTTCTGGCCAAACATAATGAATTAATCATAAAGCAAGATAAACAGATCCACTTTTTGTCAGATACTTTGAAGAAGGCTACTGATGTCCTTCAAGTCCATGATCACATACTTAAAAAGTCTACAACTAGTGCCAGACCCCCTTCTCAAACGGTTCCAATAAAAAAGGGGGAGAAATCTTTAAAGCCGGTGATGATCCAACCAACAGTTGCTGAAACAGTTGTGCAGACTGAACTAACAGTTGCAGATTCAGAATCAACAGTTGCTCCAGTTCAACAAACAGCTGCAAGTGTTCAACCAGTCGAAGAAGAAGAAAGGTTGTCAGCAGTGGATAGGGTATTGATAACCAAGATGATTATGACAGGAGACTATCCAACAACTGAGGTTTTCAAAGCATGGTCAAAGGTTAAGCAAAATCATCTGATTGAAATAGGTGCTCAAACTCTTAACATCAGCACATTCAAAATGGCTCAAAAGATTGATGATGGGTGGTTAGATGGGAAAGTGTCAAAGCTGGAACCACTTGTACCTAAGCCAGGGTTTAAAGGCATTGCAATTATTGAAGGAAAGAAAGATGAAAAGAGGCCTCCTGTGCTAGGTAAGGAAAAGGAAGTTTTGGTTTATATTCCTAAGCTAAAGCTCTCCAAAGAACAACAAGAAGAGCATGATCGTGAATTAGCACAAAGGCTGGATGCTGAGCTTAAGCAACAAGAACAGACAGATTTTGAATTGGCTCAACAGCTTGCTGATGAATTCATTGCTCAGATAGATGAAGAAGAAAAAGGAAAGAAAGCTGGTAAGGGAGTAAAAAGAAAAAGAGTTGTGAGGAAGAAACCAGTTCCACCTCCCAAGCCAGCAGCTGAAAAGAAACCTCAACAGCATCAACAATCCCAAACAGTCCAAAAGTCTGAAGAGAAAGCTAAAGCTGAAATGGTTCAAACCATCCTTCATGATAGAATTAGAATGGAAGTTTAAGAAAGAATAGATAAACTTGTGGCAGAGCAACTAGGCCAAAAATCCCACATTACTGAGTGGAGATTTGAATTTTTGGAGGATTGAAACTGGAAAGAAAGGGGTGATAATTGTAAGAGAAGTAGAGCCAATTGAAAGCTATGCCAGTTTCTTACAGTTGATGGATAGTGTGACTAGGAGAGATATTCAAGAAATGTATGAATATGGAGTAAGTCACTACGGGGAAGCTGCTGAGATTGAAATCAGAGTCTTGATGAGACACTTAACAAGCATATGTGATCCATTGAAGGTAATGCCCATGGTGATAATTGATGATGTCTTCCCAATAAGTTATATGAAAGTATATGACAAGTCAAGAGTATATCATATGGTAATGGGAAAGGGACAAACTTAGTGGTTTGATTTTGACTTTGTTGAACATGGTAAAATAAAGCTGATGTATATGTTGAAAGCAAAGTTCTTTGGTCCTGCTAACATTAAAGAAGATCTGATAAAGCGGATGAAAGACTGATTGGAGTCTCTGCAATCAAAGAAAGTGTAATTTTATTTCTTTTATGTTTTGATTGTAACAGTTTGACTTTGCATAATTAATGTTAATATTTTCTTTGCTTATGTTAATTTTTCTATGGTTGAACCCTTAAAACAAACAAATTAAATGTATTGTTCAATACTTTAAGTTAGGGGGAGATTGTTGGGAAATTTGCTAAGTAATGGAAACTGTTGGACATGCAAAGGTAAAACTATTAGAGGAAATTTGTGAAAACAGTTGCAAACTGTTAAGTGAAGTATGAAAACAGTTGTAACTAACAGTTGCTGTGAGCATTACAACTGTTAGTACAAAGTTCAGAACTGTTAGTTGAAGTGTTTACAACTGTTAGAAGACCTTGAAGAGAAGACTGTTAGAGGAAGACCAGAACTGTTTCATTCAACAAACAGTTTCGGTTAAGCTATTTATGGAAAATGCTATCTTCGTGGATTTGAAGTATATATTTATCAAAGTTTGAAGATTATCAAGATTATCTCAGAAGATAGAAAATTACCTAACTATCAACTTATCAAGGAGGATCAAGAGTCTATAAATACTCGATCAGAATATTGTTAATCAAGATATATATCTCTTGATCATATTGTTTTTGCATTCGTTCGTAATTGTTATTTGTTTTCAGAAAGTGTTTAGCCTCTAAGTTTCTTTTGAAACCTAAGAACAAATTGTGTTCTTCGTCTAACATAAGAAGTTAGATTGGAGGTGTAGGTGAATATTGTAATCATCGATTGGTTATCAATAAACATCTTTGTTTGGCAGTATTACTTTGTGTTTATTGATTGAATTGTTGTTGTGGTCAAAACATTTATAATCAATTAAGTGTGATTCCGCAACTTCTTAATTGATTGTGATAAAAAACTGAAAGATTATCTTTATACAACTCTGATTTAATTTCAAAAGATAATTCTTGTTATTGATATTTGGTATTAAGCAATATCCGATCCTGACACTCTAGATGACATTTCAAGGCACAGGACTCTTGAACAAGAATATCATTCTCAGTTTCAGTTTTCTGAATTAGGTTCTGTTGATCAGAAAAGATTTTCTTCGTATTGTTTTGTTCAGCATGTGCAGAAATTAAATCAGACACCAAAGAAGCAAACATATCATTTTTCTCATTAGACTCATAGTTCTGAAAGTTTGATACCTTATACATCATAGAGGAATTCCATCCTTCAGCTGAACTCAACCGTTCAGCAGTAGCTAGGTCTTTCTTGAACTGGCTCTCAGTAGCCATCAGACACATGTAGGGCTGAGCACACCCTGAGAATTCTTCAGCAAACATCGCTTTTTCAGACTCTTGATCATCATCAGATGTTTCAGAGTCAGTCCAATTCAATTCTCCAGCTATCATTGCCTTCTCTTTCTTCTTTTCAGTTGAACTTTGATTTTTCAGCTTCAGTGCTTTGTACTTAGACTTGTACTTGTCAGCCTTTGATGGATAACCCTTTGATGAGGTTTTGACAACACAATTAGCAGCAAAGTGACCAAGTATAACACATTTGTAACATTCCAGCTTTGATTTATCGGCAGTGGATTTGAAGCTTCCTGACCCTTGATCATTAGTTTTAGCCTTGAATTTTAAGAACTTGCTGAAGTTCTTCATTATGAAGGCTCGTTCAACCTTGAAATCTGGATGACCCTCTTCACCTTCAGCTTCCCAGTCATTCTCTGTCTCCGTGTAAGAATCTTCAGTGAATTGTTGAGCTGATACTTCGGTTTCTGCAACTAGAGCTAAACTCTTCTTAGCTGATCTCTTCAGCTCCTGTTTCTGAGCTCTTGTTTGCTCATCATTCAGTAATATGCCATACAGCTTTCTCATGTCCAATTTTTTTAACTTATTATTGGTCCTGAGAACGAGACAAATAGTATCCCACTCACTGGGGAGGGCATCCAGGAATCTGTTGAGAATTTGGATCTTCTCTCTTTGAACACCAGCCTCTAACATATCATTCAGTAGACAGGTGAACCTAGTATAAACTTCAGTGAGAGTCTCAGATTCTTTAACGCAAAAACATTCGTACTTTATGATGACATTAGTCCTCTTGTTCTCCTTCACCTCTTCAGTTCCTTCGTATGCTATACACAAAGCTTCCCACATATCCTTAGCAGTTCTCAGATTAGAGATTGTATGATAGACATCATTGGGAAGTGAGATAGCAATATTGTTTCGAAGCTTAGCATCCAAATTTACCTGTCTCCTGTCTTCATCAGTCCACAGGTTTCTTGGTTTTGGAAGAGATTCCAGTAGTTCCCCTTCTTCACTCATAAGTGAAATGGTTTTTGGAATGATAGGACCATTTTCTAGAACAGACAGAGACATGGTATCTAGGTTCTTGAGATAGAGAAGCATTCTTCCTTTCCAGCTGTAAAAGTTTTCGGAAGAGAACTTTGGTGGTTTACCAGAAGACCCATTGTCATTATAATCAACTTTAGACATCTCGGCAGATCTCAAATTATAGAAGAATTTGAACCTACTCTGATACCAATTGTTGTTCCCAAATTGTGAATAATACTAACTCAAAGAAATATTAAGTGCGGAAATAGTAATTATAAGAACAGAGAGAAATGTCTAAGGTTGTTAATATTGATATAACAATCTTACAGACTGGAATTTAAGAAGAACAGACTTCTTAATTTCAAAGAAAAACTCAAGGACAAACTTGAGAGTAAACAAATGCACAAAGCTCTTACTATCTGAACATACAGAATTAGCAAGCCACTCTTCTCAACAAAGAGAAGAGTATTTATACATTTCCCTTATCAATCCTAGCCATTGAAATAGTGACACACGTCACAATCTTGTAGACTGATAAGTAACAGATTTCCTCATGCAAAACCATCTTGAAAGTGACAGTTGATGACATCACCGAGGGGACCATTTGCTGAAGACAAACTTCAGTAAACCTTGACTGAAAGTTTCAATGATGAAACTTTCAACCCTTCAGAAGAACATTATTTAAGTTGATGAGGCAAATCTTCAGATAGCTTCTTTTGCTGAAATCTTCTTTGAAAACTTCAGCGCTGATGGAATGTAAACAAATCAAGACTAACAAGACCTTTGACAGATGCAACTCTTTGGAAAGTAACTGTGGGAGCTTGCATCTTCCCATAGCCTTTAGTTCTTCCATGGGAGTTGTCACCAAATGTTACTTTAGGACCTTCATCTTCTTGGAAATCACTAAGAAGTCCTTTCCACCCGGTCATGAGCCTTGAGCATCCACTATCCAAGTACCATTTACTTGAACCCTGCACATGAGATGTAAACTAAACAAATTAATTTTGTTTAGGAACCCGATTCTTGTTAGGTTCAGATGAGGAGCACTTAGCATCTCCATCTGGTTGAACTGGCTGTTCAGCATGAGCAGGAACTGAGTCTTGTGTAGGCTGATCAGCTTGTTCTTGTTCAGGCCTTGAGATTTCTGCATCACAGTCCTTAGCCTCATGACCTCTACTTCTGCACTTATAGCATATCCTTCTTCAAATGATTAAAGGAGGTAGAGAGTCTAACAATCCTTGTGAGAACATACTCTCAGTCTTAGGATTGTTTATGGTGGATAACTTTTTCAACTTTCTTTGCAAGTTGATTTACTTGATGATCACTGACTTTGGACTTACCTTTGTCAGAACTTTGATTCTTATCCTTAGAAGTTTGACAAACAACCTTCTTTTCCATGACTTTGGATTTACCTTTGCCATGGTCACTGGACTCACCAGTTTCAATAGGTTTGGACTTACCACTGTTGATCTTCTTGGACTTACCAAGATCTACAACTTTAGACTTACCATTGTTTTGATTTGACCTATGACTAGTGGTCTTCCTATTCTTGTAACTTCTCTCCGAGCCAGATAGAGAGTGTTTTCTTTTGAAAGGATTTGGATTTAGCCTTTCTGTGACTGAAGTTCTTTGAATAGGCTGAGTGCCTAATCTGTCCAGCACAGACTTACCATGCTGTTTGGATGTTGAGCACTCATTTCCATGATCTTTAGTGTTCACAAACATATTGAATTTCAAGTTTGGATCATGTATTTTCTTTGTGGCTGACTTCTGAGACTCAATTAGTTGTCTATCTTCCTCAGAGTCTGTACTTGCTATCTCATCATCAGCTACATAAGCTGCTGTTTGGTAGTCACCTCCAAGTACAACCTTTACCTGTTTATGTATTTGTTGATTAATGCACTTTTCAGCAAGCTTTGATGACTTACACCAAGACTCAGTGACCTTTTGAAGTTGGTCAGCTTTGTCTTTAGCTTCCTGAATTTCTTCACTTAGAAGTTTATTAATGTGTCTTTGGCATTCAAGATCACATTGTGCTTTCTTACCAACATCAATGAGAGATTGATTTTCCTTAATCTCATCTTTAAGTTTAGCTATTTCAGCTTTGAGGTCATTCCGAGACTTAAGGCTGGTCTAGAAATCATTCAACAGATAATCAAAAGCAAGACTCTTTTCCTCATCTGTGTAAGAGTAGAAATTACTGATCTTATACATGGAAGCAGGATCCCAATCACTGAGCTTGCTGTTTTCCTCAGCTTCCTTCATGTCAGCATCAAAGATTGATTCGGACTGACCATAATCAACTTCGTCAATTTCAAACTCTTCATCTTCTTGAGCTATAAGACATTCATCATCATCTGAGGTAGATGATTCTGTATCCCAGGTTTCAGCATATAATCCTTTTGTACTGGGTTTGTCTTCTGGCTTTCCTTTCTTTAGCTGAGTATATTTCTTCTTGTATTTATTAGCTCTGTAAGCATTCTTATCAACAACTGATGTTGATTCCACCTTCTTTGCTCTGCACTCAGCAGCAATGTGTCCCTTCCTCTGACAATTGAAGCACACAACATTCTTGGGATCAAAAGAACTCTTCCCTTTGCCCCTGTCAGATCTTCCACTTCCCTTTTGAGCTCTTCTCAAACGTCTGGCTAGCATTGCCATTTGCTCAGTGATATTCTGAACATCATCAACCAGTGCCTTGGAATTTTTCTTCTTTTTCTGTGCAACTAATGCAACTTCAGTTTTATCCAGAGACTCCTTGAGTTGTTGTTGAGAAGTTCTCTTGTGTTCAGTGATTTGTTCATGATTTAGCAAGAACCCATAAATGGACTGTAGGTTGTACACATGCAGTGTTCCTCCAGCCCTCAGTGCTGTGGTTACTTCATTGAACCTTTCTGGTAACACATCCAGAAACTTCAGCACGAGTTCAACTTCATCTCTCTTTACACCCACACTTAGTAGGTCATTTATCAAGCAGTGAAACCTTGTGAACAAATCAGACAAGGTTTCATTCTTCTTTGAGAAGAAGTTTTCGTAAGATCTATTCAAGTGATTCTTCTTCTATTGCTTGACCAGATCTGTGCCCTCGTATGTAACACTCAGCGTATCCCAGATATCTTTTGTAGATTGACACCCAGTCACAGTCGCAAGATCTCATTAGTCAGGGCATTTGCTAGAACACTTTTAGCCCTATCATCCAGATTAAAGAGTTTCCAATCTTCATCAGTCCAGGATGCATTAGGCTTTCTTGTTTCCTTTTCGGTTCTGCCAGAAGACGTATCACCGATAGTAGAAGGAATCTTGAGGATAATATGTACTTTTGTGATAACATCCGACATATGATTGTCAATGGACTTGAGGAACAACATGGCTCTGAACTTCCACATAGGATAGTCAGATCCATCAAATATGGGACAGCCTTTGACAGATATCTGAGGAAAGTTTGAAGTATTGATGCTTGTAGACATTGCAGACTTTCTCAGAATCTTGAACTTTCAACTTATGAAATTGTTCAGCCTGCTCTGATACCAGTTGTTGGTCCCTTGGTGAGAATAACAACAAGCAACAGAGTTGTAGAAGGGGGGTTGAATACACTTTCTGCGGAAATTGAGCAAATAAAATAAAAGTGTTACACAAAGTAAATCAAACCACAATCAAACGAATGCGTTTATTAAGAAGATGATTACAATGCTTTGAATAAGAAGATGATTACAATAACTATCAAGAAAGCAACTCTTGATATATAACCACCTAATATGAATCTCTCAATCTCTCAAACTTAGCTATCTATAATCAACATATGATTATAGATACTGACGACTCTCTAAAGAGGATTTACATAGATTGATAACTTACTAATATCAGATCCAATGTGATTATTCGAACACACGAATAGCTTGGAAATCTGTGAATATCTTGATCATGTTGAACTGACTAACAGTGATTGAAGAATCGTAACACATACGGTGAGGTGAGGTTTGGCTCTGCAACACTTAGTTGCATTTTGGTTCTGAGTCGTACTCGTAGTCGTTCCTCTAAACTTATCAGGAGATAAATATTTATAATCCTGTTGCTACGGTTCCTAACAAACTGGACTAATCATAATTTTCTAACTAACTATCGGATAACTCGGAATCTTGAATCTTGAATCTTCTTATTTTGAGTCTTCAATCTTCAATCTTGATTCTGAAGTCTTCTTATCCTTCCCGTAGATATAGAGAGATAAAACATAATTTAAAACACATTTAAATTCTTTTAAACGGACTTCTTTAGTCATGATGAGTTACTCAGCTTGAAACTCATCAAGCTGAGTTCTTTGAGAACACACCCGGAAACAAACATGAACTAACATGTATAATTATTAACTTATTGTTAGAAATATTAAAGTGAGAGGTGTAATATGTAATTACTCAAAGTCGGGGAAATGCTATATAAAGGCATTTCCCCCACATTCTAATGTAAGCTTTGCATTATTCATCCTTTGTGTTTGTGAACTCTCTCAAGCTCTCGGCTCTCTCTCATTACCGAATACACACACAAAAACACACACTAAAGATCTAGCATTGCTTCATCCGTATAATTTACGGGACCATTTTTGATTGAGGCTCTGGAACTGGAGGACGGGCAGCAAGAAGTGTTTCAATTCGGTTTAGCTGCTCAGCTTGGGCCTTTGAAGCTTGCTCTATCCGATCCAAATTTTGATTTTCACTGGGAATATTATAGAATCTGTCAACAACTCTGGGTGAAGCTGGACGTGTAGCAACCTCGACGTATTCATCAATACCCTTGAATAGACTTTCCATCTTAGGATCCTCAGCTTCCTCCTCTGGCAGAGCAGAACGACCTTCCCCCACATGCCTTGTAGGTGATGTGTGAATAAACTCATATAAATCTTCCACTTGTTCCTCTGAGTCACTAGACCAGTCAAACATCTCGGCATGGGGCTGCTCGTAAGGTATTTCACCTTCTTCAAGATCACTTGGCCTCGGTTCAGATTGTTGCTGAGGTATGTAAAGTACAATTTGTTTGTCAGCATTTTCCTTTTGTTGTTGTTCATAAACTTCATCGGCCATTTGTTGTTGTTGTTGGTGTTGACTTCCGGACCCAGTTGAACTTGTACCTGCAGATAAGTATGAAGTAACGAGTGGGACAGGTACAGTAGCAACAACTGAGGGAGCAGACATGTATTTTCTCCTTTTTTCCCCCTCGGGTTGATCATCTGGATCCTGATCATCCCGTCTCCTCTTACTCCCCTGAGCCTGAGCCTGACAGGTTGTTTCTAGGCTTGTCAGCCGATCTGTGACTTATGATAGGGAGGTGTAGAAACCTTTGGTGATCCCATCAATCTTTCTATTTACATCTTCATGAAACTCTTGAAATTCATCCATGGAGATTCCCGATGGACGCTGTTCGTTGCGAAGAGTAGTCAGAAGGTCTTGATCATGTGCAGACTCTGGCCTTTGCTCCAGAAGTCTAATGTACCGCATGCTCTTTAAAGCATATACAGACATTGTGGCAGGATCAGGTTGTGATTGAGGCTCTGGAACTAGAGGACGGGCAGCAAGAAGTGTTTCAATTCGGTTTAGCTGCTCAACTTGGGCCTTGGAAGCTTGCTCTATCCAATCCAACTTTTGATTTGTCATCTGCAGTTGTTGGTGGATTGGTGACTCGGCTTGTTGAATATGTTGTTGAAGTTCTGCACGTGTAACAAACCCGGAATCACGAAGACTTCCGGTTGAAGTACCAGCCACATAGGCAGTACTACCTACTGGAACAGCAGGGATGTTGGCTCCAGCAGGATTTCCTTCCAATCCTCGAATGGAACCTTGAAAGGTACCACCTCTGTAAGTTGAGGAGAATTGTTGAGCCAACAAGCTCAATGCATCGATTATTACCATGTGTTTGTTCGCTGTGCAGATATCCGCTGCATCAATCGAGGGGGAGTTTGTTCCTGGTTTTACACATGTTGCAAATGTGTAGGGGGAGAACTTTAATACACATTGGGCACATGTGTAGGGGGAGAAGTTTACTACAACTAACACACTCCAAATTAAGGACTTGGTCTAAACCTAAAAACTTTCAAAAACAAAGCCTAAGTCTAGGGGGAGTGTGTCAAACAAACATTCAAATCAACCATATTTGAAAAACTAAAGTTTCAAATCTCAAAATTCAAATATTTTGATTGTTCATAAATTTTTCAAGTATTGGTTCAATCGCATGGGATTCAAACAATTTGATAGCAAGTATGACTTAATCGCATGCGATTGATAAACAAAGGTTGATTCGCATGCAAGGGGTGATTCACATGCGATTGATAAACAAAGGCAAGGGGTGATTCGCATGCGATTCATAAACAAAGGTTGATTCGCATGCAAGGGTTGATTCGCATGCGATTGATAAACAAAGAGTGATTCGCATGCTATTAACCAAAGGGTGATTCGCATGCGATTAACACACCAAAGAGTTAATCACATGCGATTCAACAGTTCTATAAGCCGGGTATACTTACCTATCAGCCGTGTTTACACGTTTTTGGTCCAATCAGAGCATGACACGTGTCCCTTTAACTGACATAAAATCCCATCAGTTACCAAAGTTTCTTCCACACGATTCAAATTCTTGAAATTGTCTTAAGTGTGCTCTCGATTTTCTTGGTTACTTTAGCATACGAATCCTCTCGTTACTCTGCCAAAATTTACACTTTTTATATCAAAATACTCCTAATCACAAAGGTAACAACTTGTACGAATTACATTTTGAAAATTTTGAGTTAAAAGGGTATTTTTTGGCCTTTGAACATCCATATGCGACTTAGGGGTTCTACACTTTGAAGGGATTTTTGGGACACGAAACGAACTCGTTTGAACAAACAAAACATGCGATGGGTATAGTGAACACATGGGGAACACTTTGATGTAAAAATATTTCAAAAATCTCGACAAGTGTTCTTCGTGTTCTTGAGGGGTATAAACATACACTTACAATTTGGTTTTTGGCTCAAAAAGGGGTGTTAGGATGATTTTTTTTACTATGCTCCAGTACTAGAAAGTTGGTCAGTACTATCTAACTGACACTTTCAAAATATCAAAACAACTTTTTTATACAGAAAATCATCCTGTACACAATGAGGGTTCAACACGTGTGTTTTGAACCTTGGTCAAAGTTGGTCAACTTGGTCAACATTAGTCAACTTTATCATATTTACTACAGATTGACCAACTTTCATAGATAAATGTTTTTTTCATGCATATCTTTAACTTAACTATTTTATCTCTCTGACAGACAAGATGGCACGAGTTGTACGTGACCCAGAGGAGATTATGCCCTGAGCCGAGTTTCTTAACACTGGCTCCCATGAAAACAATCATTATGTTGACCTAACCAAACTCAAAAACCCAACCTACCCCATTGTCACCGAGATCCTCAAAATTCACCCCCTAAACCATCTACTAACCTATAACCCAGCTACAACAGGCATACATGTTCCTGAATTATACGTGCAACAATTTTGGAAAACATGTGATGTGCGGGAAAATAACAGAGGTTATGAGGTAATTCATGCGGAGGTCGACGAATTTCAAGTCAATATATCTCTTAGTCACCTCAGAACAATCTTTGCCCAACCCACAGCAGACAGCAGACCTCCGGCAACAGACTTTGAGTACATCCCAGATGAGGATGCATCTCTTGCAATAATAAGGGAGATGGGATATGACGGTGAGCTCATCAAGAAAGGTCAATTCAAACGCACCGGCTTGCATCCAAAATATAATACATTCATGACGGTGCTTCAAAGATGTCTCACTCCAAAGCACTCAGGCTACGAATTCCCAACGGAACATCAACTCAAAATCTTTGTAGCAGTTGTGACACATATGCATGTGGACTATGCATTCCTTCTCTTCCAGGACATCAAAGCTACTATGCTCAGGAAGAACTCCCAAAAGAAGAGGGATTCGAACATGCTGCCCTACCACCGATTTTTACCAATGATCATCCAGTATGTGATGGATCGAAATGCAGAAATTCCTCCGAGAACAGGTTTACCTTCCATTATTCCTAAACTTTTCTTGAATATAAACCTGCCATTCCTGCAACCATGCCAATTCCAAAACCCTTCCCTGTATCTCTTTTAGACCTTTGTGAGCCGAATGATATTGTTAACAGTTATAGGGAGAGTGTAGGAATACCTCCCATGGTCGGGCCAGAGCCGGCCAGACCTGCCCAGGGAGGAGTAGCACCTGGTGAGCATGTAGAACTTAGGCCTCAGACATCTGCGGGAGATGCTGAGCGTGACGTGCAGAGAGAAAATATTTAGAGGGGTGGAGAAGAGGGTGAAGGTGTTGAGAGTCGAGAGGGAGGGGATGCGTATGATCCCACCACCGTACACCGACTTGTCCAAACTATTCCCCATATCACCCCAACCCAAGCTGTTATTACTAAACTTGGTCTTAACACCTCTGAGTCATCCAGTTCTGAATCCTTCCATGCTGAATCAGCTTCTCACCAAAGTGGTGCCCATGTTCTTGAACTTATCTTATCCCCTTTGGGCACCCCAGAACACCAAATTGCCACACCTTCTTACACCACCCGCACCCAAGCTATACCTTCCATACTGGGTCTTGACATCTATGTCTCATCCAGTTCAGAATCTTCTCACGATGAATCATCTTCCAGACCAGGTGGTGCCCCTGCCTTTGAACCTATCCAATCACCCATGGCCATCCCTGAAAGACCCATAGACAAAACCACTGAAAGCAGCCCCTCCTACATGAAACTAACCGAAACACCATCAACCTCACCTGAAGTGACACCCACTGCTCAACCTGACACTACAATTCCTCAAGCAGGTGGGCTTGTCATCCCTTTGAATCCTCCCACCCACACTGCTGAAGTACTTCCAGCAAGAAGGGCCATAGTTGCCCCTGAACATGACATTCCAGTCACTTCGCCAAGTCATTCCTTATCTATTGAACCTGGTTCTGTCACCCCTGACTGTCTTATTCAACCTGATCAATATGCGGGGTAGGGTGCTGGTAGCGGTGATGATGAAGATAGTTTTGTTGTTAGGAGTGCGAGTGATAGAGAGGAGGTGAGAAAAGAAAAAATGAGTGCTGAGGGCTCCCTAAACCCAGAAAGCCGGGAAGCCACATCCACTATGAGGCCTGACATTGTTGGGCCTCATATTGGAAAAGTCGCGGTGATCCCACCAAGCTACTACGGTGTCTCTCAACAGACTCCGTCTTTATTGCACAGGGTTATATCACATACACTGGGTCAACCCCAATTGGGTGTTGGACCTATTGAACAAAGAGGACCGTCTCCCTCGTCCTCGACTCCTTTTGATGCACGATTTGACATACCGCGGATTTCCGCATATCTTGACCAACATAGGGTAACAATCGATGCACTGAGCTTGTTGGCTCAACAAGTCTCCTCAAATTCCATAGGTGGTACCTTTCAAGGTTCCATTCGAGGATTGGAAGGAAATCCTGCTGGAGCCAACATCCCTGCTGCTCCAGTAGGTAGTACTGCCTATGTGGCTGGTACTTCAACCGGAAGTCTTCGTGATTCCGGGTTTGTTACACGTGCAGAACTTCAACAACATATTCAACAAGTCGAGTCACCAATCCACCAACAACTGCAGATGACAAATAAAAAATTGGATTGGATAGAGCAAGCTTCCAAGGCCCAAGCTGAGCAGCTAAACCGAATTGAAACACTTCTTGCTGCCCGTCCTCTAGTTCCAGAGCCTCAATCACAACCTGATCCTGCCACAATGTCTGTATATGCTTTAAAGAGCATGCGGTACATTAGACTTCTGGAGCAAAGGCCAGAGTCTGCACATGATCAAGACGTTCTGACTACTCTTCGCAACGAACAGCGTCCATCAGGAATCTCCATGGATGACTTTCAAGAGTTTCATGAAGATGTAAACAGAAAGATTGATTGGATCACCAAAGGTTTCTACACCTCCCTATCAAAAGTCACTGACCGGTTGACTAGCCTAGAAACAACCTGTCAGGCTCAGGCTCAGGGGAGTAAGAGGAGACGGGATGATCAGGATCTGGATGATCAACCCGAGGGGGAAAAAAAGGAGAAAATACATGTCTGCTCTCTCAGTTGTTGCTACTGTACCTGTCCCACTCGTTACTTCATACTTATCTGCAGGTACAAGTTCAACTGGGTCCGGAAGTCAACACCAACAACAACAACAAATGGCCGATGAAGTTTATGAACAACAACAAAAGGAAAATGCTGGCAAACAAATTGTACTTTACGTACCTCAGCAACAATCTGAACCGAGGACAAGTGATCTTGAAGAAGGTGAAATACCTTATGAGCAGCCCCATGCCGAGATGTTTGACTGGTCTAGTGACTCAGAGGAACAAGTGGAAGATTTATATGAGTTTATTCACACATCACCTACAAGGTATGTGGGGGAAGGTCGTTCTGCTCTGCCAGAGGAGGAAGCTGAGGATCCTAAGATGGAAAGTCTATTAAAGGGTATTGATGAATACGTCGAGGTTGCTACACGTCCAGCTTCACCCAGAGTTGTTGACAGATTCTATAATATTCCCATTGAAAAAGAACTTGCACTTAAAAGAAAAGAAAAGGAAGCAATTTCTAGAAGGGAAGCTAGGAGAAAGCCTAAACAAAAGAAACCAATATTCGACGTGTCCAGGGTTCTCAGTGGGATTAATGTTGAAGTTCATGAATCTTTCCCTCCTCCTCCTGGTCGGTTTCAAGAATCAGCTGCCGATGTACTTGAAAGAAACAAATAGAGAGAGGCAGCTGAGAAAACAAGACAAGAGTCTGAATGGCCCTTGCCAAGGAGCTTCATTGTGCCACCTGCTCCTCCAGTATATCGTGGGGATCGAGGACTTGATGCAGGCAACATATTCACAAGAAGTGTTACCCAACAACCTATATGGAAACCTTATTTTGTCAATGTTGCTAATCTTGAAGAAAGAATTCCATACATATTTAGCAATGAGCTAATACAGGTTATTTCCCCTGAGTTGCGGAACATGGACGACAAACAGAGAAGAAGATATGAACACATCCTCTCTCAGTCCATGACAAAACCCGAAGAGATCGAATCAAAGTATCCTATAGTTGAACTTATCAATATCTATACTCAAACAACCTTCAGAATAAAGTATGCCATCTTTCATGTCAGAAGAACAAACAACCTGTCATACTTCCTCAACGAAGCAGATTTAAGGTTTGTTAGTATTGAAGACATCAGCTTTATCTTTGACACCCTCTCTCAGAAAAGAGGAAAGTGGTCTGAAGAAGAGTTTGGAAGGGGTGCTCTGATGAAATATATGAGAAATTTAATGGAATACTCTGAGGAACATGATCTGCAACTCGGAGCTGAAAACAACTATCTGAATGTCAATATCTTAAAGCCTAACCAGAGCTATCCAGATCTTGAAACGCTTGAAGAATTGACGGTTATCTATGATGGGCATCCAAACTTCAAAGGTGATCGAGGTATTGTCTCAAGGAATTCAAAAGGAGAAAAGATATTCATTAGACTTGATGAATTAATGTCATATTCAGACGACACTTTGAAAATCCTTCATCATAAGATACATCAGAAAGTGTGGGATAACCGGGCAGCCTATACTGATGAAGAACATGCAGAAGCCTATCGTGCTATAGAAAGGATGAGAATGACACTGGCAAGCAGAAGGCAAATACGCAAGTGGCAAGTGGCATTCGGGATTCGTAACAAATCAGCCAATGAATAGATTAATGTATTTATTTGTTGTGAATGATTACACACCTCACTTAGGGGGAGATTGTTAGAAATATTAAAATGAGGAGTGTAATATGTAATTACTCAAAGTTAGGGAAATGTTATATAAAGGCATTTCCCCCACATTCTAATGTAAGCTTTGCATTATTCATCCTTTGTGTTTGTGAACTCTCTCAAGCTCTCGGCTCTCTCTCATTACCTAATACACACACAAAAACACACAGTAAAGATCTAGCATTGCTTCATCCATATAATTTATGGGACCATCACTTATCCTCAGAAGTCCAAAGATTTAACTAAAACATATTTAGCAACTCTATTGAGCTGACTCTGTATTCAGGCTGAGTCGCTCAGCTTGAAACTCATCAAGCTGAAACTCAATATATATATATATATATATATATATATATATATATATATATATATATATATATATATATATATATATATATATATATATATATATATATATATATATATATATATATATATATATATATATCTTAGTGTACGCACACAGCTTATCAAACATATTGATAATCTTATTAAGATATAGTCTAAGCTGATCCAACATATGCTCAGCTTATACTCAGTCTGAATCACTATAAGTGTTCAGTCTGACTAAGCTTCTTTAAGTTATATGTGGAACACATCTTACAAACTTAACTTTGTCTCATCAAATCTTAACTGATGAGATCATTTTCCCAACAAACCATCACCAATCAAATATTCAGATAAGACGTCGTACCATGCACGTGGAGCTTGCTTTAACCCGTACAAGGCCTTATCTAGGATAAAGACATGATTAGGATATTTTGAATTGATGAAACCCTCAGGCTGTGAGACGTAGACTTTTTCTTTGAGAATACCGTTAAGAAAAGCAATCTTTACGTCGATTTGAAAGACACGAAAGCTTCTGGAGGCTGCATATGCGAGAAATAGTCTGATTGCTTCAATACGAGCAACAGGAGCAAATGTTTCATCATAGACTATGCCCTCTTGCTGATTGTAGCCTTTTCCAACCAACCTAGCTTTGTTACGGATGACCACTCCATCCAAATCCCTCTTGTTCTTGAACTCCCACTTAGATCCGATAACAGATTTACCATAAGGGAGAGGAACTAATCTCCAGACTTTGAGACGATCAAATTGGTGTAATTCTTCCTGCATTGCAAGTACCTAATCTGGATCATCCAAAGCTTCACAAGTCTTGGTGGGTTCAATGATGTTTAAGAAACCCGAGAATTGGCATTCGTTTGCTGTTGCTGATCTTGTTTGAACACCAAATGAAGGATCTCCTATGATGTTTTCCTCGGAGTGATGTCTGGTCCATTTTGTTTCATGAGAAGTAGAAGATGATGGAATAAGATCTTGTAGATGCCATGCTTCCTCTTCATCTTCTTTGGAGAAATGTAGGTCTGAATCGAACACAGGTGGACTATCAGAGTTAGCAATCTGAGTAGTCACAGGGGGACGTGTGACAGAGACAGATGTAGAATCCTCAGCATATAGATCGGCAAATGGATTAGTCTCAGTGACCGTAGGAGCCGTGATAGTGACACTTGTTTGTACTGCTGTGTTATTCCTGTTGTCAGTCAGTTAAAACAGGAGAAGATTCAGATCTAAAGAAATCAAACATAAAGTCAAGATTAGTATTTGAACTGGACGGATTGTTTGATTCTTTATTTTCAAGCACCGGTCCTGAACTGGTATGTCCAGACACGTTTTTTGTTAATTTTGGTGGAAAATCTGTAACATTCAATGCATCATCGAATGTTACATTGATACTTTCAACAATGCTCTTTGTTCCTTTGTTTAAATCTCTGTAGGCTTTAGACTCAGTAGAATAACCTAGAAAAATAGCTTCATCAGCCTTTGGAGCAAATTTTCCTAGATTACCCTTGTCATTCAATACAAAGCACCTATTGTTAGATTGTGTGCAGAGATAGATAACATGTAGCATCGTGTCCAATACTATGTGACACTAAAGGATCACACTGCTACACACCCAATTAGAACCTTTTGGATTTTACCTAGTTGTGTGTAACAATGATTAATTAGTTTAATTAATTATTGAGAATAAAAATAATAATAGCTATTTATTATTTTAAAGAGGGAAATTAATATTTAAGTTTAAATATTAATTGGATCAATTAATTAATAGTTATTAATTAATTAGAAAGGTTAAGGGTTCTTTCTGTAATTACTTAATACTTTAATTAAAGTTTGGCTTTAATTAAACGGGCTTGGGCTTAATAAAGGTTTATTATATATAAACATTATTATCCTTGAATGATAATTAAGTAATTCACAATTAGGAAAATAAAACCCTAAGCACTCCTCTCTCTCTCTCTCTCTCTCTCTCTCGTGATCGGCGAAGCCGAACAACCAAGGGGGTGGTCGACGGCGACGGTGACGGAGACGGCACACACACACACGGATCATGTTTTGATTCGATGTTTAATCCTTAGGCGTTCTAGCAGGCCGTTCGAGGTGGTGCAGTAGCGGTGGATAACCTGCAGCAATCTAGGATTGAGGAAATTTTTTTTGTTTGCTTAAAGGTATAACTTTTAATCCTCTACTTGTTTTTAGTTTCTGTACGAGTTAGATGAGATCACTGGAGGGGGTTTTTGTTTTTATTCCACTGTGCATCTTTTATGATATTTTTTTATGCCCTACAAAACTCTTCAGTGGTATCAGAGCCACTTCTAACCTCGTAGGGAATAGGTTGGGTTTCTTCTTATTCTGATGAAAAAGGGTTTATCTTTTATCAAGAAATTTTTTTAATTATCCACGATAATTAAAATCAAGTTTTGATTTTTATTGGATAAATTATTTGATTTTGGATAAAAGATTATTAGATTTTATTTTAATTAAAACTATTTTTATTATTATTGTTATTTGCGTAAAAAGGCAAACCAAAACCACCTTCATCGGCGGCGGGCTTAGGCGGTGGCCGTGGTTGGCGGCGGCGTCGCAGCTGGCGGCGTTGCTGGATTGACGGTGGTTTCAGGTAGGGGGGGCAGTTGCCGGTTGTCGGCCAACATCAGCCGAGGCAGGGTGGTCGACGGCCGAGAGGTGGCGCATGGCGGCAGGGTAGCGACGGTAGTGGCGTGGTGGGCTACGGCCCAGGTGCCACGGCCTAAGGCCGCCAGCTCAGCTGTATCTCGGGTCCGAAGGGTTGCGGCCCAGTTTTGATTTTCGCCCCAGGAACGACGGCCCAAGGCTGGCCCGGTTACGGTTTTGTGTCCGAGAGGGCTTCGACCCAACCAAATTCTGGTTTTCGGCCCGGTTCATATCTTTTAACCCAGATTTATATATTCGGCCAAGTTAGTGGTTCGGGTATCCGTTGTTTAAAAGTGGAGTTTAAATACGGTTATTATTTTTTAATTTCAAGTTTAAAATATTATTTTAAGTTTTTGATTAAACATCAAGTATGAAACTTAAAATATATTTCATTGCAAATAACAGGGAAACAATATAAGGGATTTTAACAGGTTGTTAAAATCAGTATTTTTTTATCAAGGTGAATAATTAGAAATCAGTTGTTGTTTTACCTTCATGTATTAGTTTTTTATATGTTTGGGATGTCATAGCCGTGCCCTCGACCTTGTGGATTGCCATTATTTACTACACTTGTGGTTGTGATTGGTTATTCTATTCTATGATGTGGGGAGGCTTGCGTGCCACTTACAACCCCTATTTTATCATGTAAAAGTACTAGATTAGCGGGCCTGCGTGCCTTTGATTATTTTGTAATTTAAGTTTTTAGTTTTTAGATGGTAGAATAGAATAGTATAATTAGAATAGATATGATGCTGATGCAAGGAGCAAGAAGCAAGGAGCAGATAGCAGGATTGGATGCTGGAGCCAGTGGGAGCTTCAGAATGTCATGCCATGTGTGTTGTGTTTTTCCACTTAGGTTTTGACCGTCGGGTTTTTCGTGTGGCTCACAAAACCGACATTAGTTAAGGGCGAGGCTAAGGCATAGTTTTTTGTGGTTGTTTTATTTCTTTACATATTTTAAATGCGTGGTTGTGATTCTCACGATGAAATAAAACAAAGGTTTTAATAATAGTTAATTATTAAACCGACGTTTTAAAGAAAACTGGCACTAAAGTTTTTTCTCGTCAAAAAACTTTGAAATCCTTTTTAGAAAAATATTAGATCAGTGTGCTACCCACCTAATGGTATACCTTTCCTGTTAAACGGTACTCGGGTGTCGGAAGTGACCAAACCTTGGGCATTTGGGTTCAAACCATTGCGGGGAAGGGTGTGAAAGACTCTGTGATAATCGGGAGTCCCGCCCAGAGTTCATACTGTCTTAGGTGGTGCGATCTATTTTGGTGATAATCGGGAGTCCCAGCCCAAAAAGCACTAGAGGGACTAAACATGCACGGTTCTTGCAACTGATGTCCCGCGGATCTAGGAGTCGTGTCCAGGTTGGATACAATTGGTATATGTTTACCAACCAGAAATAGCATTTTCCCGGTGGGAAGTGCCCAAACCTTGCATTCGAAAATGTGAAATATGGATCCTAGTCTGATAATTTATTGTTTAAAATTTAATAATTATTGAAAAATGTAATCAATACTGAATCAGTTTTATCTTTTTCTTTTTCTGTAGATGTCTTTTATATCTGTTATTCTGTTCTATTCACCAAAAGAATCTCTAAGCCTCATCATCGGCAAGGGGAAGCTTTCAGGTCCAGACTTTGCTGTTTGGAAGATGCATCTGAAAAATGTTTTGGATGCACAGGGAAAGCTTCACATCATAGAGACATTAACTCCAGAATGACCAGGAGTAAATGCCCAGGATAGTGAGTATGACACTTACTATCAGTATATGGCTGACGATTCTGACGTTATGTCGATTCTCATTCTACAGTGTCATCCGAGTTTTACGGATGATCTCCGTGAGAAGTCATCTTACGAGGTTGTTCAGGGACTGGAGCGTAAGTTCAAGTATAGTGAACGGATATGTCGCATGCTGCTGATGAAGGAAATTCTTTCAGCAAAAATGAAAGAAAACCAGCCGATTAGCGATCTTCTCATTAATATGAGAAGGCTCTTAGATTGCTATGAAAGTTTTGGGTCAAAATCAAAACCACATGAGCTAGTTATGCTCTTGTTCGGTTCTTTATCGGACTATTACCAGAGGAGGGTAATGTATGTCCTCGGTGATTTTGAGATGACTGTCGCAGGGTTGCACGAATTCCTTATGTACATCAGCGATAAGTTGAATCCAAAGCAGCTAGAGTCAACAGTTGTGGACCCTATGCAGGAAGATGACTAGCTGGAAGAACTTGGAGAGATTTGTTGCCCTGACTGTGGCAGCAAGGATTCATGCGAGCACTCACTCGACATAGATTAGCTGGACATTGGTTCGTCCAATGACTCAGGTATCTTTATGATAGACTGTCTTATTACTTCTTATGAATCATGGGTATTGGATACCGGATGTGGTCATCACATATGCAATCATTTGTAGGGATTCAAGAGAAGTAAGAAGCTGAGACAAGGAAATATGGACCTGTGGGTAGGCGAAGGCTCCATGGTTGGTGCTGAAGCTGTAGGAACATATTGTCTTTGTTTGCCATCGGGCATGGTCTTAGAACTAGAACCTTGTTATTATGTTCCTAGACTTATTAAAAATGTTATCTCGTTTGATTTTCTTATAGACTATGGATTTAATTATGTTTTGAATGAAAATGTTATTTCATGTTTCAAAAATGATATTTTCTTTTTTAAAGCTACTCCAGAAAATGGTCTATACAAGCTAAATCTAGATAACAATGACATCTATCATATAAGTAAAAGTTCCAAGAGTAACTTGAATTTAACTTACCTCTGGCATTGTCGTTTAGGACATATAAACGAGAAACGCATAGAGAAACTCCGAGATGACGGAATTCTAGAACCATTTGACTTAGAGTTATATGATATTTGCGAATCTTGTTTGTCTGGTAAAATGACAAAGCAGTCTTTCAACAGTGAAAATGAAAGGGCTAGTGAGTTATTAGGGATTATACACACAGATGTGTGTGGATCCTTTACTCCAGAAGCTAGAGGAGGATACCAGTATTTTATAACCTTTACTGACGATTTCAATATGTTCGGTTATGTCTACATCATCGGACTCAAATCTGAAAGTTTTGACAAGTTCAAACAGTTTCAGAATGAGGTACAAAGTCAGCTGGACAAGAAGATAAAGTCGCTTCGGTCGGATTGAAGTGGCGAATATCTGAGTCAAGAATTCGACGATCATTTGAAGGAATGTGGGATTGTTTCACAACTCACACCTCCGTATACACCTCAGATGAATGGTGTATCAGAAAGGAGGAATCGTACACTGCTTGACATGGTATGATCAACGATGAGTTGAAGTTCACTACCATTGAATTTTTGGGGGCACGCGCTCGAGACACCGTTCGAGGTACGGACGGGGAAAAAGCCCAAAATGTCTTTTCTCAAGATTTGGGGATGTGAGGTGTATGTTAAGCGAACATTCACAGATAAACTCAATCCCAAATCAAATAAGTTTATCTTCGTGGGTTATCCCAAGGAAACCATGTGATACTATTTCAATAACCTAGATGAGAACAAAGTCTTTGTTGCTCGTAAATGGGTGTTCTTGGAGGAGAAATTTCTTAACTCAGAAACTCCAAGAAAAGAAATAGAGCTTCAAGAAATTGAACAGGAGGAGATTACACCACCACCGATAATTGAACCCGTGGTTCAACAAAGAATTGTTGAATCCCAACCCGAGTCTATGGTTGAGGAATAGGTGCAAACACAAGACCTTCGCAGGTCTAGTAGGCCTCGTCATGAGCCAGATAGGTATCTGGGGTTCCTAGTTGGTCAAGACGAAGGGGATCTTTTAGAACCCACTACTTACCAAGATGCTGCCTCAGGTTTAGAATCTAAGAAATGGCTAGAAGCCATGAAGGCAGAGATGCAATTCATGTATGACAACCAGCTCTGGGAGTTAGTAGATTTGCCTCAACACAGTAAAGCTGTTGGGTGCAAATGGGTCTTCAAGAAAAAGACTGACATGGATGGAAAAGTGCATACTTTTAAAGCAAGGCTAGTGGCAAAAGGTTTCACGCAAACTCATGGCGTTGACTATGATGAAACTTTTTCCCCAGTGGCAATGCTTAAGACTATTAGGATTCGTATGGCCATAGCAGCATATTTTGACTATGAGATATGGCAGATGGACGTCAAAACCGCTTTCCTTAATGGGAAACTGACAGAGCATGTATATATGATACAGCCGGATGGTTTTGCAGATCCAAAGAACCCTAATAAAGTATGCAAGTTGCTCAAATCCATTTATGGATTAAAACAAGCATCTAGGAGCTGGAACTTACACTTTGATGAACGTATCAAAGAATTTGGTTTCACCAAAATTGAGTTCGAGTCGTGTGTTTACACTAAATTCAGTGGGAGCGGGGTAACCTTCCTAATCTTGTATGTAGATGACATACTATTAATAGGAAACAATATACCAGTATTACAAGGAGTAAAATCCTGGTTAGGTAAATGTTTCTAGATGAAAGACTTGGGAGAAGCTGCTTATATACTGGGTATAAAGATCTATAGGAATAGATCTAAGTGGCTTATCGGACTTAGTCAAAGTACGTATATTGACAAAGCCGTGAAAAGATTCAAGATGGATGAATCCAAGAAAGGATTTATTCCTATGCAATCTGGCGTGATTTTAAGCAAGGCTCAGTGTCCTGTATCTAGTCAAGATCAGGACAAGATGAAATTGATACCATATGCGTTGGCAGTTGGTTCAATCATGTATGTCATGCTATGTACTAGGCCCGATGTTGCCTATTCTATCAGTGTCACGAGTAGATATCAGCAAAATCCTTGTGAGGCCCATTGGGTAGCCGTCAAGAATATTCTCAAGTACTTGAGAAGAACGAAAGACATATTCCTAGTTTATGGAGGTTCGATGGATGAGCTCAGTGTAACTGGTTACACTGATGCTAGTTTCTCAAGTAGCCGTCAAGAATATTCTCAAGTATCTGAGAAGGACGAAAGACATATTCCTAGTTTATGGAGGTTCGATGGATGAGCTCAGTGTAACTGGTTACACTGATGCTAGTTTCCAGACCTATAGGGACGACTTTAGGTCGCAGTCAGGATTTGTCTTTACCCTAAATGGAGGGACCTTTTCTTGGAAAAGTCAGAAGCAAGATACAATAGCAGATTCTACTACAGAAGCAGAGTATATTACGGCAAGTGATGCGGCAAAGGAAGCTGTCCGGCTGAAGAATTTTATCTCGGATCTTAGAGTTGTTGCCAGTATCTCTAAACCGATCGATATATTCTGTGACAACTTTGGGGCTGTGGAGCAAGCTAAAGAGCCTAGAGATCATCAGCGGACTAGGCACGTACTCAGGAAATATCACCTCATCCGAGAGATCATTGGAAGAGACGATATTAGATTGCAAAAGATACCGACGGACGACAACGTTGTTGACCCGTTGACGAAGCCGCTAGCTAGAACTAAGCATGAGAGGCATGCAAGTTCTATAGGAATGTAGTACTTAGAACATAGCAGCTAGTTCATGTTTTTTGATTATTACTATAGATGTAACTTGAAAGTTTTTATTATGTATTTACATTTCATGGGATTGAAATAGGAGGTAGTTGCATAATTGTTTCTAGTTGTCTATTTTTAGCATGTTTAAACCTATCCATGACAACTCAAGTGATGAATTGTCTAAATACCCGTAGCTACTTAATGTAGTGGGAGCTACATTAGGGAGGTAACGCTATTATGGATATTTGATGTTTTTATTCGGGGATGAATAAGAGCACAAGGTTGTGACCAAATATTCATAGATGTTTATCAGGGGATAAATATTGGGGTGATCCGCATCGAGTTTACTTCATGGAGCATTAAAATAAGTAAACTTGCTAGGTTGTCCTTAGACCTGAGATATTTGGTTTGGGGCATGGTAACTTATGTACTTTAGTGTGTTCTAACGTCACGCCGTAACAGGGTGATCATGTGCTCAAATTGCAAATAGTCAAGATGGAATTTGCACCTCCTTTTTAGAAGAGATATTTTCTGAGCTTCTCGACAATTAAGACTACTGAAAATGCATGGCCGCGCTCGGTTAGAATGATAGGTTTCATTCGGCAAACCGTAACTGCAGAGTGTCAAAATCAGAGTCGAGAAAATTTGAGTATTTAATAAGATCCCTACTCCATGTCTAATACTCACATTACGGAATATCGTGCAGCAAAAGGAAAAGCCTAGATAATTCAAGGCGTGGATTATGTCTCTAGATATAAGAGATCTGATAGTCTGGTTAGCCTAAGTGTCTAGCTAGGGACCTCCTTAGGCCAATGATGCACAAGCAGTGTTACTTATCTTGCATAAGTGGGAGTCTGTTAGATTGTGTACATACATAGATAACCTGTATCATTGTGTCCAATACTATGTGACACTAAAGGATCACACTGCTACACACCCAATTAGAATCTTTTGGATTTTACCTAGTTGTGTGTATCAATGATTAATTAGTTTAATTAATTATTGAGAAGAAAAATAATATTAGCTATTATTATTTTAAAGAGGGAAATTAATATTTAAGTTTAAATATTAATTGGATCAATTAATTAATAGTTATTAATAAATTAGAAAGGTTAAGGGTTCTTTCTGTAATTACTTAATAGTTTAATTAAAGGTGGGCTTTAATTAACGGGCTTGGGCTTAATAAAGGTTTATTATATATAAACTTTATTAACCATGAATCATAATTAATTAATTCACAATTAGGAAAATAAAACCCTAAGCACTCCTCTCTCTCTCGTGATCGGCGAAGTCGAACCACCAAGGGGTGGTCGACGGCAACGGCGACGGCACACACAAACACACGGATCAAATTTTGATTCGAGGTTTAATCCTTAGGCGGTCTAGCAGCCCGTTCGAGGTGGTGCAGTAGCGGTAGATAACCTGCAGCAATTTAGGATTGAGGAAAAGTTTTCGGTTTGCTTAAAGGTATAACTTTTAATCCTCTACTTGTTTTTAGTTTCTTTACGAGTTAGATGAGATCACTGGAGGGGGTTTTCTTTTTATTCCGCTGTGCATATTTTATGATATGTTTTTTATGCCCTACAAATCCCTTCACCTATTACCAAAGACATGGAAGTATTTGATATTAGGCACTATGACATTGGCCAGTTCATATGGATTTTTATTAAAGTGTTTATTAATAAAAGAGCGATTTTGCGTATAGCAGGCAGTGCTGATAGCTTTAGCCCAGAATGAAGGTGTGAGCCCGGAGTAGGACAACATGGTACGGACAGCTTCAACCAAAGTGCTGTTTCGTCTTTCCACTACACCGTTTTGTTGTGGAGTGTATGCAGTAGAGAACTGATGGTTGATCCCAACTATATCACAAAAGCTCTTCAGAGTACTGTTCCTGAATTCAGTTCCATTATCTGTACGGATTGAGACAACACTCTGACTATGCTTATTCTACTGTTGCTTGATAAAGGAAATGATTGTTGGAGTAGCTTCATCTTTAGATCGCAGAAATTTGACCCAAGTATATATCTAGAGTAGTCATCCACCATGACTAGGATATACTTCTTCCTATTCTTGGACTGAATTCTCATAGGACCACTGAGTTCCATGTGCAGGAGTTCCAAAGGCTTGATAGTGCTGAACACCTATTTTGATTTATGAGAAGCCTTCTTCATCTTTCCTTTCTCACAGTCTGCACATAGATGATCCTTTTTTAATCTTAACTTGGGAATGCCTCTCACCAAGTCACCAGTGACTAGCTTGTTAATATTTTGAAAGTTCAGATAAGAGAGTTTTCTGTGCCATTGCCAGGTAAGATCTGTGGAAGTTTCGGACAGTAGACATACAGAGGTAGGGGAGTCGTATTTCTCTAAATCAATGGAATACAGGTTAGATTTTCTAGAGCCTGCCAGTAATTCATCCCCAGTTTCAGTTATCACAGAGCATTTTTTCTTCTTAAATACTACCACCAAGTCCTTATCACAGAACTGTCCAATGCTAAACAAATTGTGACCCAATCCTTCAACATAGGAGACTTTCTTGATCTTGATGTGCTTCTTCTCTATGTCTCCGTACCCCATTATTGGTGCAACATTGTCGTTCCCAAAACGTACATTCACGGAGTACTTAGGAACATAATTCTTGAGAAGACTTTTGTTTCCGGTCATATGCTTGGTACAACCGGAGTCCAGGTACCACAAGTGGGGCGCCTGCAAAAAGAGTGTAAAGCACGTTTAGGTCCCCATATATGAATGGGTCCTTGATTGTTAGTTCCTAGAGGTGGTTCAGTTGTGAGTATTTCAATTCTTGGTGGTGAAACTTCTAGTGATCTATCCTTGGGTACCCATGTGGGTTTAATCTTTTGTCGAGAAGAGACAGATTTAGAAAGAGTTGATTTAGTTGGAAGTTTC
Organism: Pulicaria dysenterica; assembly: GCA_947179395.2. Lineage (NCBI taxonomy): Eukaryota > Viridiplantae > Streptophyta > Magnoliopsida > Asterales > Asteraceae > Pulicaria > Pulicaria dysenterica. The sequence goes on from OX359288.1 coordinate 26,931,268, forward strand.
TCTACTACCTTTGGATTGAAAGTTGATGGAATCGGAGGCTTAGGATTCGATAGAGTTGCGGAAGCGTTGTGTTTGCGAATCCATTTCTGTGAGGAATTCTGAAGAATTTGCATTGGCCTAGGAACATCAACTTGCTTATGCTGAACTGGAGTCTGAGGAGCAGAAGGTTCTACTGCTCGTTGATTGGGTATCGGCTTAGGTTTGGAAGATTTGGCATTTTTGGAAGGTTGATTGCGTGATCGTTTTTGAGAATGCAGGTGTTGTTCGTGAGTAATCCATGCCTTTTTGAATGCTTCGTAGCCTTGCCGTTTGTAGACTTCCAGTTCTTTGATTGTCAGCAATCGTTTTGATTTGTTTAAACGTTTGAGTGCATGTGACTGACGAGTGGTGATCCACTGATGAATAATGTATCCTTTTGAGTTTATAAATGGAACACATATTTGATTAGCGTAAAAGTTTGTCCAGTCCTCACATGGTTTAATTCCTACTTGTTTCCTTAATTGATCATACTCACAATTAAATTCACAATGACCATGGAGACAACCATCACTAATACAAAACATTGAAGAGACATTTTTATCATGTAAACTTGAATGATTACAGACAGAATCAAACATCAAAATTTGTTCACATGTTTGGCTAGTGTTTGAACATTTCCTATGTGATCTAGGAATGACTCTCTTCCAAGTGATGTTTATTTTACGCTCTTCACTCTAGAGCTTCTTCACATCTATAGCAGAATGTAAACGGTTAGTATTGAGTCATGTTCGACTGGCAGCTGCTTTTGAGGATTTAGGTATGTCAGTGTTCATACGAGAAATGTGATTAGAAGTGAGAGTGGAAGTCCCTTTGAAAATCTGTTTTTGGTTTAGAGATTTCAAGTTTGAATTGTTAACAGATTTTATTTTGGGTTTGACATCTTGAGAAGATGTAGACGCATGCTTTGAGTGTTCAATGCGTTCAGCATATGGAGGGAGAGTAGATGGAGTAGGAGGCTGCATCTCAGTTTTGACCTGCTTGATTTGTTCTTGCAATGCAAAATTTTCTTTGCACAAATCATCAATGATCTTGCCATCAAGATTGAGTACTGTTTGAAGACGCTTGTGAAGGATGGTGTTTTCTTGAACCAGTTGAATAGATTCAGAGAGTGGTTAAGAAACAGCGATGGTTTAGTGTTTAAAGCTTTGGTAAGGTCTCCTTATACCAGATGTGTGAAGCAAAACTCTTGCAGGTTTGGAACCTTTGTTGTAATTCCTTGTGGGGAATGTATAGAAATTGGGGTTTTGGCACTTCAGGAGCATAAAGTTCATCTGTATAGATTGGAGTGGTGACACGTGAATTCAGTGTTTGAGATGGGTAAGTGAAGTATGCGTCATTGAGATCAGAATAATTGAAGGGAGTTTCATTTTTGAGATGTAGGGTTCGTTTGATGTCCTCTTCAAGTCGTTCTTCCTCTTGACCAAAAAATACCATATTGTATAATTGTTTGGCAGACACCTTACTCAGGACATTTGGATTTTCAAAACCAAGTCCATTGAATGTCCATCTTGAAAAAGGTTGTTCCTTTTGTTTGTACAGAAAGATGTTTTGTTCACTTTGCCCTCTTTTAATTAGAAGGTCTTCCAATTCTTTAATTTTTAAACAAAGAATATGTTGATCATTTTTAAGAATTTCTGAATCCTTTTCAGCACCAATACGCTCTGCTTTGACATCATGGATGATGACATTGGTTGTATTGGTTAATTCGAGAAATTCAGATTCTTTCACAGCTAGTTGAACTTTAGATTCATCTATGTTTTTCTCTAACTATTCAATTGTAGCTTGAGCTTCTTTGTCTTGTGTGTGTGTATGACCTCTTTTAACACTTGATTTTTCTTAGTTAGTTTTGTCACCTTAAATTCTAACTTTTTCATGCGGTTTAGTATGGTTTGTATATGTTCAAAATTAAAACCCATGTTAGAATTAGAGATAGAGTATATCTTTCGGCTTTTAACGATCTCCTCCTCAGCATTGGAGAGATCACCACCATCTTCATCTCTGCCACTTGTTTCACCATTAGCCATGAAACAGAACTGCGTGTGATCTTCACCATCTAGATCACTCTCGGAGTCTGTGTCCTCCAGGAACTGGTCTTCCTCACCATAAGGTCATTCCCACCCTGTTTTTGCTTTGACAGACAGTACTTTTGTCTGTAATACTCAGCATCTTTGACCTTCTTCCATGGACAGTTCCTTATCATGTGGCCAGATCTCCCACAGTTGTAGCATTTCTGATCATTCTTCTTTTCCTCCTTTCTCTCTTCTCTTTGAAATCTAGGCTTGTCGATAGGAGCAAACCTTTCTGGTCTTCCAGAGCTAGAAGTAAACCTTTGTCTGTTATTGGTTTTATTGAATCGATTTCTGAAAGTTCTACCAACAACTGAGAGGGCATGAATGGCAGCTTCAACTGAGTCTTCATCATCATCATCTGGTTCTGATTCACTAAGAATCACTTGCTTAAACTTCATGGATCTGGATGAAGATTTCCTTGGAATTCTTTCAGCTGCCACTAAAGCTAAAGGATCTGCAGTTGGCTACTTAGGGAGAGACTTCAGAATTTCATCTTTGTATTGATTGAGGTCTTCTAATGGGTTGTGAAATGTGACTGCAGTGAGATCTTTGTTGATTTGTTTGTACAGTCGAACATATTCCTTCCACTCTAGACCCAATGATTTTAGAAAAACACAGTTTAAATCTAGGTCTGTTCGAATGATTTGATTGGACCTCATCTCATTCTGCAGCTTGCAAAATCTACCATAAGTTTAAGAAAGAAGTTCATTCTCTCTGACACAGAAGTCATGATAGCTGTTGACTAGTTGGGTACGCTTAATATACTGTCCTTGCTCAGTACCCTGCAGTTGTTTCTTTATCTCATCCCAGATTTCCTTAGCAGTGGCTAAGCTATCTATCTTTGTGTAGATCTCTGAAGAGAGTCATTGTTTTAGATAGTACTTAGCCAGTCTTTCAGCTTTCTTTATCTCCTTTTCTTGAGTTGTTAGCTCATCAACAGTCTTTTCCCTTTCATGATGGAGAATGACGGGATTGTTGTTCGGATCAGCCTCAACAACTTTAATAAACTTTTTGTTCCCATTCATGATGCAGTCAATCATCATTTCTCCGTGTGTCTCATTATGTTCTAGGAAGTCCGTGAACCTTCCTTTCCAAACATTGTATTCCCCCCGAAACAAAACAGGAGGTTTTGTATCAGTACCAATGGACATCATTTCATTTGAACTAGACATTGTCTGAAGTTTGTTTAAAGAAATGATCGTTCACTTGTTATGTATGGGTTGATTGTTTGAAAACTTGATTTGACAAAATGAGGAGCTAATTCACTTTAATTCAAATTTGAATTAGATCTTGTAAAGATTAAATTCAACTTTGAATTATATAGAATTGAGTTAATTTAATTCAACTTTGAATTATATCTGTGTTTGATTAAATTCAATTTTGAATTAAAGTTTTAAGTTTAAGTTTGATGGTCCTCTTTAAAGTCGTCCAAATAGTTCTATCACTTGTCCAATCAGTTCAGGGTATGCAATAGGTTCTATACGGTTGGAGAAAACCCTTGAAAATTGAGCAGAGTAACTCCTTGATATTGATTGAATAAGGTAACAAATAGTGTGCGATTGACTCCTGTAGCACCAGACACTTAGCAAAACTGTTAGTCAAAACAATATTATGCTATTCAAATCAGTTAAATCGAGTGCGATTTGCCTTAGGTGCGGCTGATAGAATACGATTGGTAACCAAACTCCTTGAATAGCACAGCCTAAAAGGATGCGATTGATGACTTAACCCTTAGTTGAACTCGGATGATAGAAACCTTAGACAAGCTTCAATCGCATGCGATTGGATGAACCTGGCTGATAGCTTAGAAGTAGCACTTAGTAAATTCAGCTTTGTAGGAACTCTATAAGCCGCCTAACCAGTCAATCGCATTGACCAACAATCCGGCTTATAGACTCTGATGTGTCCCTATCAGATCTGAAGGCCTTACCCCTTATGGTGTCTACCCACTTGTACCTTGATTGGTATGGGTAGTACTTGAGTTGCCTTGTTAAACACTTAAACTTTGAAAAATAAATATTTATTTTTAATTAAAATCTACTTCTTCTTCTTCAAATATGCATTTAAGCCTCAAGAACACCATAAATGCTTAATTTACAGAAAATTAAATGTCAAGAAATCTAGCATTTAGTGAACTATTGGACTTTATCCTTTAAAATGCCACTCGGTTTTGAAGTGTTCTTCAAGAAAGCCTTATAAAGCAGTGAATGTCTTCGAATAAACCCGAAAGGGTGATAAAAAGAGTAGTGTTTTTATACCTTCACCGTGTTCTATCTTTGGGAATGTTAGAAATCGAACCTTTCTTGAACAAACCTTGTTGTTGTTGCTTTATTGAACCCGAGAGCTTGTTCTTCACTTTGAGCTTGTACTTCACGAGATTACCTTTGATGTTTTCGAACAATCACGAGCCAAAAACAAGTTTGGCTCTGATACCAATTGTTGGTCCCATAATTCGTACGGATGAAGCAATGCTAAATGATTAGTATGTGTTTGTGTGTGTGTTCGGTTGAGAGAGTGAAAGCCGAGATCTTGAGAGAGAGAACACAAAACACAAGAGTTAGAAATATGCAAAGCTTGATTAGAAAAGGTGGGGCAAATGCCTTTTATAGCATTTGCCCAAGTTACAATATTTACATATTTGCACCCTCACTTTTTATAATCTAACAGGCTTTATAATAGGCACATATCATGACAAAAGTGTATCAAAATATTGTTTATGGCCACATTAAGTGTTTGTGTGTCTAAATCATGAGTCTACATATGGTCACATGAAATAACTGTTTATGTGTCTAAATCATAGAATCGAAATTGTCACACATGTGTTAAGTGTAGCCAAAATGGTACATATGGTCACGCAACTTATTATGTGTGTCTAAAGTTTAACGGCGCCAAAAGGTAAAGTATATAGTCGCATTTATTTCTATCACGATCATGTTTGACTGTATGGCTTTATAATAGCCACACATCATGACAAATGTGTATCTAAATGTTGTTTATGGTCACATTAAGTGTTTGTCTGTCTAAATCATGAGTTTATATATGGTCACATGATATAATAGTTTATGTGTCTAAATCATAGATTCAAATTTGTCACACATGTGTTAAGTATAGCCAAAATCGTACATGTGGTCACTCAACTTATTATGTATGTCTAAAGTTTAACGGCGCCAAAAGGTAAAGTATATAGTCACATTTATTTCTAGCACAATCATGTGTGACTATATGGCTTTATAATGGCCACACATCATGACAAATGTGTATCTAAATGTTGTTTATGGCCACATTAAGTGTTTGTCTGTCTAAATCATGAGTCTATATATGGTCACATGATATAATAGTTTATGTGTCTAAATCATAGATTCGAATTTGCCACACATGTGTTAAGTGTAGCGAAAATCCGGTACATATGGTCACGCAACTTATTATGTGTCTCTAAAGTTTAACGTTGCCAAAAGGTAAAGTATATAATCACATTTATTTCTAGCACGCTCATGTGTTACTATATGGATTTATAATAGCCATACCATAACAAATGTGTATCTAAATGCTGTTTATGGCCACATTAAGCGTTTGTGTGTCTAAATCAAGAGTCTACATATGGTCACATGAAGTAATTGTTTATGTGTCTAAATCATAGATTCGAAATTATCACACATGTGTTAAGTGTAGCCAAAATCCGGTACATATGGTCACTTAACATATTATGTGTGTCTAAAGTTTAACGGCAGCAAAAGGTAAAGTATATATTCACATTTATTTCTAGCACGATCATGTGTGACTATATGGCTTTATAATAGCCACACCGTATCATAAATGTGTATCTAAATGTTGTTTGTGATCATATTGAGTGTTTGAGTGTCTAAATCATTTGTCTACATATGGTCACATGAAGTAATTGTTTATGTGTCTAAATTATAGAATCGAATTTGTCACACATGATTATGTGTATCCAAAATACGGTACATATGGCCACATAACTTATACATTGTGACTAAAGTTTATCGTGTGTTTTCAAAATTAAACATTTAACTAAATTTGATATTTAGTCACATATTAAGTGTCTGTGTGTCTAAATCATGAGTCTATATATGGTCACATGAAGTAATTATTTATGTGTCTAAATCATAGAGTTGAGTTTGTCACACATGAGTTAAGTGTAGCCAAAATACAGTACCTATGGTACTATAAATTATTAATATTCATAATTCGTTTCCCCAAGTTTGACTTTAGATAGTCAAAATGGAAAATCTTGTAAAGTATGTTGGTGCATATTTGTAAATCCCTAGTTCTTATATATAAAATATATACATGCTTACATGAAATGTTAATTCAAATGTGTTTTGATTAATGGTTTGCATGGTTATATGTTCTAAGTGGTTATTTATGTTTATCTTAAGCTTACAAGTACTTAATCATGTGTTGATGTGAGTTTGGAAGGTTAAGTCTGTGTGAAAGTTCATCACGTGCGTGATGTGTTCACTGCGTGCGTGGTGAGTCCCCTACGTGCGTACTGAAACTCAACTCGCACGTGGTGATTAAGTCGGTTAAAATGAAATTAATTAACATTAAAATATCCAGTACGTGCGTACTGGACTCACTACGTGCGCAGTGAGTTGCATCACGTGCGTAGTGAAATTAATTACACTATAAATACTTCTTAACTGCTTATTAGCGCGGGTAATCGACGAATCAACGGGAATCGATAGAAATCAACCGGGAGGGAAATATTGAAACCCCCTATGATGGAATGACTGTTGAACAGAAGAGCAGTCATGATGCAGAGAAGAAGGCCTATGCTCAACTAATCCAGGCCATTCCAAATGAGATCTTCCATCAATTCAGAAGATATAAAACTTCCCACAGCCTGTGGAGAGCACTAGAGAAGAGAAATGAGGGAAATGCCGCCCTCAAGGAATTGAAAGCAAGTCAATTGAGAAAGGAATTAGATCATTTCATGGCGACGAGAGATGAGAAAATTCTTTCTCTCATTACAAGATATAATCATCTTCTTAGTGAACTGGACAGTCTGGGTGTTACTGTTCCAGGGAAGCAGCAGGTGGAAATTTTGGCAAAAGCCTTGCCCAAGAGCTGGCAGCCATATATTATGATACTGAAGAACAGTGGTGGTTTTGACGGGATGGATCTAAATGATTTCATCACAAAGTTGAAAGAGCAAGAGCAGGAGGAACAAAATTTGGATTCCTTGTCCGGTTATCAACAAAATCCTTCTCTCTACTACTCTGGAACACCTGTATCGTCATCCACTTCTTCGAATGCCCCCTTACAATCTGCCTATGTGACGAATGTAAATGAATCTGGCAGATCTACATCTGAAGCTTCATCTACTGGGCCATCCTATACTGTGTCTACTTCTGGATTCAATGCCGAGCATTTCAAGTATGGGAGTGCGGATGAAGTAACAGCACATATGAGCATGCTAAGTGCGCTAGTCTCCTCTTATGATGATCTACTGAAGGGGAAGATTGGTAATGCTCATCTGACACAAGAGGACTATGACCAGATCGATGATGATGAGATGGAAAGACAAGATATCCTCTGGTCATATGCTAACTTAGTCAGGAGGGCGAGAGCATATGAGAAAAGAACAGGAAAGCAAATATCAGCTACAAAGGATACCAAACTTGGTTTTGATAAGTCTGCGGTAACATGCTATAATTGCGGTGAAAAAGGTCATTTCGCGAGAGAATGTGATAAGCCGAAGAGTGTGGGACCGAAGTATCCTTTCAAAACCAGTCCTGGCAGTAGATCATTTTCCTCTTCAACCATAAAGTCTGAATCAACTCCAAAACCGGCTAAGGCAATGGCAGTTGTTCAAAAGGACGAGGGAATTGACTGGTCAGTATAATTTGGGAATGATGGTGCTGATATTAATGTGGCAAATGTTCATGTGTTGAACGAAGATTCTCAATCCGAGACAGAAAGTTACTCAAGTGAGGAAGAATCAATTGCCAGCGTTGATGATGAACCAGCCCCGATTCCAGCTGCAGAAGAGACACCAGTGAAAGTTCGTGCCAACGAGTCAAACCAAAAGGTGTGCAGTTGTGGTCAATCATCCGAGGAAAAGGTATGTACTTTTGGCTTACCTTGTGGTTCTTGTAATGACTATGTAAAACAGATAGTGTTCTTAAAGTCCACAATTTCAGAGCTCACATCTAAGTTAGATAAAAACCTGTTAATCAAAGAAAGAGAAAAACAGTTGAAAGAAAATAATGAAAGTTTAGGCAAACAGGTGCATGAACTAGGTGTGGCTCTGTTAAATAAACAGGATGCTATAGTGTTTTACATAAATGAGATTGATAAGTTGAAACGATACCTTGCTACTTCAAAGGTCGATTATGAGACTCTGAGTCAAAAACTCAAAAGTTATTCCACGTCTTCTTACTTATTTGAGTACATAATCGATCAGAGAGGTCAAGGTACTGATTCAGAAAAGAACAAGAAGTTATACTCTAAATGTCCACCACCAGTGTTAAATCAACTAGTGAATGATGATGTTCACTCTGAATCTGACCCACTACTCACAAAGGTTGATGAATCTTCTGCATCAACCCCAAAAGTGGATTTAAAGTTACACGAGAATGTGGGTGGGCCTCAGAAGAATCAGGTTCAGCAAGAAGAAATTAAAAAAGCTGAACCAGGAATGAGAGAACTGTTGGCAAGTTCTTATGTCAAAGATCCGTTGATGCATCGTATCCACGATGCCCTTCGGAAATTTGAAAAGGAGGGTGTAAAGTCTTCTGATACCCGTCCATACCAAGAGGTCAAAATCTTACCCAAACATCAAGGGTCAGGGTATCGATCTCAAAGGATGTCGAAAGGTTCTGTAAAGCAATATCCAGACAGGATTTGCTATGTGTGCAGGAAACCTGGTCACCTCAGTGACGAGTGTGATCAGCAGCCACATCAGCGCTGTAATAGGAAAGTTGAGACTTTTCAAAATAATAAAACGTTTACTAAAAACAATCAAAACTCAACTTTTCCAGTTCAGCATCAAAGGACAAACGGGGATACCATAAGAAAATCTAAAAATCCCGAAGTTGTTAGCAAAAGAAAATCTTCGCTCAATCAGACTTCTAAGTGGACTAACAAACTGTGTGTTCAAATGCCTAAGGATTCGAGTGACAGGTTTAGCAATGCTACTGAGAAGACTGGAACTTGGATGAAACTTCCAGTGATTGGAGAAGACGGGAAACCCATGACTATTCGAGCTTGGGTTCCTAATGCTTTCTAATTCTTTCTTCTATGTGAAGGGTGTCAACCGCTATAATCAAGTGTGAGGTATTTGTGACTGTGTGTCTATTTTCTGTGTGACTAAATTGTTCTTTTGTCTTTGTGTTTATTTCCTGTGTGCTTCTGCGTTTCTATTTTCTTAGTTTTTAGATTGTTTAGTATTTTAGGGGGAGATAGTTCAGAAAACATAGAAAATACAAAAAAATCAGAAAACATAGAAAATACAAAAAAAATCAGAAAACATAGAAAATACAAAAAAAAATCAGAAAACATAGAAAATACAAAAAAAATCAGAAAACATAGAAAATACAAAAAAAATCAGAAAACATAGAAAATTCAAAAAAATCAGAAAACATAGAAAATACAAAAAAAATACAAAAAAAAAATAAAAAAATTTCAGAAAAACAAAAATGAGAAGTTGATCCAACTCAAATGGAAAATGATGGTACACTGGCTTTCAATACAAAGTATGTCTAGTAAAATTAGGACTGAAGGCATGTACATATTCTTGAGAAAACTGTCTGAAAATTTGAGTCAAATCAGATGAGAAACAGATGGCGTGTAAGGCATATGATGAGAGTCTAGGCTGATAAGTGGTTATGCATGTGGAAATCCATCAAAGATTCAAACTATCGAGACATTCCAAGTCTACAAGTCAATAACAGTTGAGACTAATTTAGTCTGGTGCACACACCTGTTACCATGCCAAATGTGCTTAGATGACAATGAGCAAAATGTAAAAAGAGGGTGAAAAATTGACCCCAATCTGAGATGTCAAAAGAAATAGATACATTGATCTATCAATGTTGAATTGTCAAAGAGCATAAAATGCAGTGACGAAAGCTATATTGATCTATTAGTGTTGAATTGTCAAAGAGCATAAAATGCAGTGACAAAAGCTCAACAAAATTATCAAAAGAGGTGAAAAATTGACCTCCATGTCAAAGAGCATAAAATGCGTTGACAAAATCACAAAGCACATAAGCATGGTGGTTGGGTACTCAAGTTGTGCATCCTACTGAGTGAGTCAAAACACTGTGAGATTTTAAAAGAGATAGTCTTAACCATGTACTCAGTTCTAGATAATCAGAAAATGTTGAAATCAAATCTGTCATTATCTGAGGAAAGTTAGATTGACAGACAGAAATTGAGAGAATATGTTTATGCCCAAGGTTCTGAAATGAATGATTACTGAGTATAGACGAGCTAGTACTGACTCCATACTGGAACCTTCTCACAAAAAGATTTAATTTTCTGGAATTTACTTCTTTTGCAAATTTATTCTGAGTTAATTTCATTTCAGTTATTTTCATTTCTGTCTTTTATTTTTAAGTCTTTAAATAGTTGAATTTAGATTCCTAAAAATAAGTTGTTAATAGTTTGCATTTTTATCTCGTTTCTGTTTAGAAAAATACAAAAAGAGTTCTAGTATGTTCTATTTTCTCTCAGTGTGATTTGTTCTGTTTACATTTCCTTCATCTCGCTTTGATGTTTTTTGCTTAAATGTTTATAAGTGATCTTGAAGTTACTGACAGTTTATTGCTGAGTGCAGTTCTAACAGTATTAAGGTTCACAGATGAGAAACTCATTACATGCTAAATGGAACCCCACTAAGCACGAGTTACAGCTCACATCGTGCGTAGTGCAGGTAAGGGCATGACGAAAGGTATTCGTTTAGCATTTTGCTGTATGAATTTTGCTTTGTGCAAATTTTTGCTTAGTGCATTCTGCTCTGTGCATTTTGCTTTGTGCATGTTACTTTGTGGAATTTTTGCTTAGTGCAATGATTATTGATAGAACTAGGTCTTAGGGGGAGTTTGTTGGTGCATATTTGTAAATCCCTAGTTCTTATCAATAAAATATATACATGCTTACATGAAATGTTAATTCAAATGTGTTTTGATTAATGGTTTGCATGGTTATATGTTCTAAGTGGTTATTTATGTTTATCTTAAGCTTACAAGTACTTAATCATGTGTTGATGTGAGTTTGGAAGGTTAAGTCTGTGTGAAAGTTCATCACGTGCGTGATGTGTTCACTGCGTGCGTGGTGAGTCCACTACGTGCGTAGTGAAACTCAACTCGCACGTGGTGATTAAGTCGGTTAAAATGAAATTAATTAACATTAAAATATCCAGTACGTGCGTACTGGACTCACTACGTGCGCAGTGAGTTGCATCACGTGCGTAGTGAAATTAATTACACTATAAATACTTCTTAACTGCTTATTAGCGCGGGTAATCGACGAATCAACGGGAATCGATAGAAATCAACCGGGAGCCTTACGTAATCGACCATATACGACCTTAAGCCTACTAAATTGCGAACTTAGTGTTCATTACGACTCCAAGGGCAGCCTTAAGCATCTCTGTGTGAGTTCTTAGAGTTTGTTCTTGCTTCTATTCTTAGTGTTACTGTGTGCCGGACACCTAAGCAGATCTTAGAATCCTTAGGAGGTTTGGAAAATAGATATTCCGCACTATTTCTCATCCTAGATCAGTCCTAGCGTAAGGGTGTTTTAGTTTAGTTTAGAACCCCGTTCCCCAACGGTCCTACAAAGTAAAAATTGGAACCGTTTTGAATTCGAAATTGGGAATCATTTTGGTTAGTTCAAAAGAGGATGTCGTTTGTTTTCAATTGAACTACACAAACAACGAATATTACAGAAAACAACAGACAATATTCATTGATTAACATCTGTGAATTTACAAAACATTACATCAAGAGACAGATAATAAAAAAGAAAAAAACTAATCTAGATAATCAACAAGCTCATCAGAGTACAAGTTTTGAGAGTCAAGAGAGTTGATAATCTGCTCACGTAATTGGTTATTCGTAGCATACATACTTGTGTGATGAGCCAATTGAGAATTAAGAAAATCAATATGGGCCCTGTGAAAAACCGATATCTTCGATTGAGAATTAATCTAGAAATGCAGAGATTCAATTCGTCTATATTCTTCTGAATATCGGCAATAGCCATTTCAACATCTACAAGTCTTTTCTTGTCCTTCAAGATGTATTGATCAACCTCTTTCATCAAGAAACTAAAGTCTGTGTATTTTTTTCTGTTGCACTTTGAAGGGTTTTGCGATTCGGGAACATCCATTTTTTGGAATGAAATTAGATGAAAGGGCAGTATGTTCGTGAAACAGATGGAAGATGAAAAATTTATAATAGATGGAGATGATGTATCTTCGTGTAACAGATGCAATATATTGGAAGGCATATAAATACCAAAAAATAGAGGCAAAAGAGCGGGAAAAAATAGGGTGAAAAGGTGCTAAAACAGTAAGAAACATTTTGACTGAATTGACCTGAATAATATCCCATTTCCCTAAATTTTGACTTTAGATAGTCAAACTGTGAATTATTTGCCGTTTTGTTGACTTGACACAGTTAAAATGGGAACTGTTGTAAATCTAATATTTAGTTTTTGTTATGATCAACAGATTTCGAATATATTATGGTAATTTGCAAGGTTAATGTACTACAAGTAATAAATGGCAATATATGTACTAAAAAGATACAATTTATCATCTATACGAGTTAAGCAAAACATACAATGAACTTTAGAGTGTGCCAACTTCACCAAGACATTGTTCACTTCGATTTGCGTATAACAATACCGCTACAGACAGTTCGATAGTAATCATCTCGTGATTCATTACCAAAGTCACGACGATCTACATGTGGCAATATGTTATCATTGTGCGGGTGAATGACAATACTAAATTCCTCATCGACTTCGTCATATGTATCTTTGTAATTCTTGGGAGGTGTCTTAAAGACAATAGACAATTTTTATCTAGCTGATCTTTCACATAAAATACTTGACGTTCTTGTGAAGCTAATATGAACGGATCAACCTTGTGGCCTGAATTATTCGAGTCAACCAATGTATAACCAAGATTAGTATCGTGTTTGACCCCACCAGCTCTATGATTAACCTAATCACATTTGAAAAGAGGAATTTTCCTGAAACGATAATCTAGTACCCATATTTCTTGTAAAACCCCTTAATAAAATCTTTGTCTTGTGGTTGCACCTTATTTGGATATGTGCAGATCTATTGCCTCAACACTAACCCCACTGTTCTGGTAAACTCTGCAATCACGAGATTTTTTACGAAATGCATACCCATTGATGTTATTTGCTTCATATTTAAATACGGTGGTGCGTGGTCCATATGAAATCCACCTTACGATTTCTGATACACTTTCTTTGGAGATCGCTAACTCTCTCTCAACCTGAATTTTATTAATATATTACAAGTATATATGAGCTTCAAATTTAAGGAACAACAAGCAACAACTGTAAATAACATACGGATTACCTCTTTGCGTAACCAATTAGCAAAAGATTTATCGTGGTCATTCTCCAGGAATGCTATTCGTTTACCCTGGTTTTCTGTTTCCAAAAGTTGCTTGTGTCGCCTGAAACAAGGTGTTTGATTATTATATTTGATAGAACATTATAAGTAACAAAGTAGACATGTGTTAGTAATACTTACTCAATATATTGTACAATTTCATCTGTATTCTGTATTACAAGTAACATCTTCTTTCTGAAAGAGTTCCGTAGAAACTTCACTTAATTTACCGGCCGACATTGGTTTTCCTTTCTCATCTTCATCAGTTTCATGTTTATCAGGTGGGATACCAATAGTTTTCATTGATTTTTGATATTCGCTGAAAACTCTATTGTTTCTTCTTCAATAGTCTCCTCAGCAATGCATCCCTCTGGTCTATTTCTGTTTCTTACATGTTCTTTAATAACCTTTATACATCTTTCGAAGGGAAACATCCATCGAAAGCATATAGGACCACATAATTTTACCTCCCTAGTTAGGTGCACAGTCAAATGGACCATAATATCAAAAAGTGACGGAGGAAAGAATGTCTCCAGAAGGCATAGTGTCACACAGAGTTCCTCTTGCATCTTATCTAGTTCTTGTAATGTGATTTCTTTGCTACAAATTGATTTAGAAAAAAATCAAAACTTGATAATAGCTTATCGTGTAGCTTGAGGTATTATTGAACCAATTGCAATGAGCAAAAACTCTTGCATTAGCAAGTGATAGTCATGCGATTTAAGGCCGATGTGCTTCTTATCCTTTAGGCTGACCAAACTAGAGAAATTTGAACAATAGCCTTGTGGTACCCTGATGTTGTTTAATATTTCACAAAATATGTCCTTTTCATCATTCGTTAATGTGTAACCTGCTAGAGGTAGTGTTGCTTTGTCTGCTTCTTGCCTAGCAAACAACTCTGGTTTTATACCCAACTCAACCAGATCCAATCGAGCATTCAGTCCATCTTTTTTCTTTCCCGGAACATTTAGCAAAGTTCCGACTAGACTCTCACCAACATTCTTTTCTATATGCATGAAATCAATACAATGTTGAACAGAATTATACCTCCAATACCTAAGTTTTCGATACCAAATGTTGAATTTATTCCAATACGCACCGTTTTCTACTTTTACTTGGCTTGAACTACCCTCTACTTGTTTTCTTTTTATTTTCTGCTTTTGAATCTTCCTACCTCTGCCTCTCGTATCTTCTTGGTTTTCTGATGTCTCATTGTTTGTTTGTTTTCCTTTCCCCCTTATTTTCAATATGTTGTACCTCGTTGTATTATTGTTCCCCGGTCATTGGATTTGGAGAGTGGCCAAATTCTTGTTGCCCATTAAACGCCTTCTTTTGCTTTCTGAACGGATGATTATATGGTAGATATCATCTGTGACCAACATAACTTTGTTTTGATAAGGCAGGAAGTCTAACACAGAATGTATATTTACCACATACTACACAACCTTTGAATCTACTGCATGGGCAGCCACATAATGTACCAAGTGCAGGGTAATCATTTATATTCCATAATACAACGGCACGTAGATTAAAGTTTTCTTTTGTGGAAGCATCATATATATCAACACCTTCCTCAAATAAGCATTGAAGATCATCATATAAAGGTTCCAAAAAAACATCAGTATCATTTCCCGGGTATCCAGATATTAATACCGAAAGCATGATAACCTTTCTTTTCATGCACAACCATGGAGGAAGGTTGTATATGACAGTTAAGACTGGCCATACACTGTGATGCCTATTTCCTCGGTTGACGTCAACTCCAACAGCCGATATTCCTAACCGTAGATTTCTTGGATCCTTAGCAATTTCGGGGAATTTTTCATCTATGGTATGCCATGCATGTGAATCTACCGGGTGACGTAAAACACCATCTGTTATCTTCCTTGTCGCATGCCATCTTAAGTCTTCTAAAATACTTTGTATCTTGAAGAGTCGTTGCAGTCTTGGTATAACTGGGAAGTACCACATTACCTTTGCTAGAATGTTTTCATACACTTTATGTGTCTTATTATCCACCTTCCATCTTGATATCCCACAAGTTTGACGCACAGCCAATTTCTCGTCCTCCTTCTAGTAAAGAAGGCAGTTGTTGATACATACATGTATCTTTCTGTATCCTGACCCCATCAATTTCATAATTTTTTTGGCCTCATTAGTGTTTTCCACCAATTTTTTACCATCAGGGAGCATCTTTTTTAACAATCCCAGTAACTCAGTAAAGAACTTATCTAGAACATTCGTACTTGCTCTTCAAGTTGAGTAGTTGGACTATTGCAGACAACTTTGTAAAGTCAGGACATCCTTTGTAAAGTGCCTTCTCTGCGTCTAATAATAGTTCTTGAAACTCGACATGGTTAAATTCATAAATTGTATAGAAATAGGAGTTTCTATGTAATGTACTCATGGAGTATATATAGGGATATGACTATTGTAATAGCTAAGGGTTTTTAGCATTATGGAATAAAGAACTATGTGTTTTGATGGTGTTTTTACACATTCTCTCTAGTTCTTATTATAAAACCTTCATCTATCCTACATATTACTTGAATCACTTGTTATAATGGACTAACAAGTGGTATCAGAGCCAAAGGAGTGAAGATTTGATTCTGAAGTCAGCAACAAAAGTTGAATTTTTGAAGATTTTTGATGAAAAAGTGTACTTTCGGGTTTGAAATCAAAGTGAAGTTTTAATGGAGTTTTTGCGTGTTAATTGCTTAGATTAGGGTCGCATTTATCATAGTAACACTCGTTGATAAAAAAGGAGTCAATTCATTCACAAATCAGTGGCCAAATTTGAAGATTTTTGTGTTTTCGGGTTTGTGAAGTTCTTGAAGAAAATCGATCGAATATGCTCATTCGATCGTCGTTTATGATTATTGTTGATTGAGAAGTGTAAATCGGGGATAGGCAAAGTGATCTAGACAAGAAATTATCAGATTTGGGAAAAAATTCGAGATTTTTTAAATCTGAGCGGGTAAGAACTTGAAGCTGTCGAAATTCCAGGTTTGAAGGTGTCGGAATTGCCCTTTGAATCAGTCGGAATTGCTGAACTCCGAGAATAATTTGGTCAGAATTGTCGAATTCCAAGAAGAAATATGTCGGAATTGCTGATTCTGAGTAGAAATGGTTGGAATTGCTATAATCTGAGAAAATTGTGTTGGATTTCAAACTTTCTCGGAATTCAACTTGACCGGAATTGGTTGTTGACCGGAATTGATGATTTTACTCGGAATTCATATTTTCTCGGAATTCTCTATTTTCTCGGAATTCTCAATTTCATCGGAATTCTGTCAGTGCTCGGATTTGTCAATTTTATCGGAATTCAAGATTACGCGGATTTACACTCGTTTTTCAAAATTTTAAGATTTCGACCCCAGCTAAGGGCTCTGCCCCTTGGACCCCGCTATCAGGGGCGCTGCCCCCGAACCCCCGTCGTCGTTGTTGTGACTGAATTATCTTGTCACCTTGATTCCTAAGTCAAGTGTTTGGATTTTTTTTGGCTGAGTCAGAAGTTCTCAAAGTTTCAGTTATCATTCTGATGTTTCTACCTTCGGGTCAATGTTGGGTCATTGTTACCATATATTAATTGTCTAGTACCCTTATGTCTAGTCATCCTTCTCTTTCTTAACTGATTTTTGGGTCTTCTTTTATAGTGTCACCAATTTTTGGTCTCAAAACCAGATTTTGGCCATCCATTCCTTGTTTCTTTTGAATCTTGCTTATCCTTTATCAGTCATATTTGAAAACACATATCTCATTGTTGGTGAAATTATTTGAAGAATTGACCAACATCAAATTTCTTCAGGTTTTTGAGAGGATTTTGAATTACATGCGCGCTTGCTCACGTGCATATCAATCTGACTCACTGTTTATTATATCAAAGTCAATCGTTTGGTGCTCTTGAATAAGGATGAATCCGACTCACTGATTATTATATCAAAGTCACCTACCCTCTTATGAGTTCCCAAGTTCATTTGCACCCGTATGTTTTTCAAAATCTTTGTATCTTGCGGTGATTTGGTCAAGGTTGATTACACGGTATTTGGAAACTTACTTGACAACATTATTCTCCAATATCATACTACATCTAACAAAGATTTATTAATCTTCAAGAATTCAGATCAAATCATTACCACTCCTCAACGATCAAGAGTGGTTCAAGTATCTATTCAAGTCAGGGAATGTTTGAAGATTATTTTGACTTGAACTGTAGGATCCTCCCCACCCCTCTTCCATTTTTTTGTAACTGAATCTCATGGTGATGTCTTTTATGCATGATGCTCATAAAGTATTATAAACATCATCAGGGGGAGAATAAAAAGTGAAGAAATTTTACATTGTTGATTCAGTTGTTGAGGGTGTCTACTCAAGGGGGAGAGAGAAAAAGAAACATCAGTCTATATCATATCTAGGGAGTGTCAAGATTATCAGACTTATGAAGACATGGAAACAATCTGAGCTACATTGTAGGGGGAGACAAAAAGAAGATTCTTCCCAACACATCAAAAGTGTTTATGCTTCCGCTGTCAAAGGCTCAACATAATACAATGTTTCAGACTGATGTATATGGTGGGACGCTACATCCAAAACTGCTTATATAATCTAAGGAAGACTTAGGTTACTGGCATGTACACTCCTATTTCAATACAAAGGGGGAGAATGTAAATTCATAAATTGTATAGAAATAGGAGTTTCTATGTAATATACTCATGAAGTATATATATAGGGATATGGCTATTGTAATAGCAAAGGTTTTGCACACAATGAAATAAAGAACTATATGTTTCATGGTGTTTTTACACATTCTCTCTAGTTCTACATATGCAATCCTTCATATATCCTACACATTACTTGAATCACTTGTTATAATGGACTAACACATGGTCTTCTTCAACAAAATTATCTTTAGTAGCATTAACCATTTCTTCTATTTCTGGTCCATCTGTTGGAATTTGTGAACCAAATTCCGTGTTTTTAACAAACTCTGTTGTAACATTGTCAGGTTTTGGCCCGCTTGTTGATGGCTCATCCTTTTCCCAATGTTTAATTCACTTTGTGTAGTTTAGATCAATCCCATTGCTGAACAAATGGTGATGCACTTCCTCCACTTTATGCTCTATGTGGTTTAAACATTTGAAACATGGACATGACATTTTTAGATGTTGTTTATTCACTCGTAGGTCAGCGTTCCTCATCTTCGTCAATTTCTACAATGTGTAATTAATAAACTCTGATACTCCTTCAAAATAAGGTCTCATGGTCCTATTTGTACCCATCAAAGACTTATCCATGTTTATAAACGTCAAAGAACAAGAAATAGAGAAGAATTACATTGGATGAAAACTCGAAATTTAGGGATTGAAGCCTTCGAGTATCGTATACTCTTTGCGGCGTATTTAATTAGAGACAAAACGATTAAAATAATTCTTCATACTTAATGTGTGTTTAAAAAGGAAAAGATCATTTACTCTTACCGGTTGATTTTTCAAAGAAGATTGTGTTTGTTTGAATTATGTGTTTTTACAAAAATACCCTTACTAATCAAATATAGCATTTTATTTATAAGGGCAATAAAGTAATTTTAAACACTACACAGTCTAGGCGCCATATTTCCCCACTGCACGTCTTTTCAGTTATCTGCATTTGTAGACCATCTTTTGGTCCTCCAAAAAAACAAGGCAAACAGTTTCAAACCCTAGAATCACCAGTCATTTTCAACGATCACCATGGAAGCATCTACTTCAAACAAACGGAAAAAAACTACAGTAAGAGAAACAACATTAAGTGATCTTCCTATGGGAGTTATGGAGAAAATTTTTGCACACTTGGGGGTCGTCTCTGCCATCGATTGTGTGCGGTACAAATGCATGTAAGTTTCTAATACAATCTGTCTATTTTTTAATCTATTTGGTAATATTGTTAATTTGTACATTAAGAAATAAATTTTTTGTGTATCTTACAATTGCCACACTTTTTTGGAGGTCTCTGATAGTGAAGAGGTCTACAGAAGAATGGAATTAGAAAGTATACAAACTGTGAGGAATGGGTTGTTTAGTCAGGGTAAAAGTCAGCTCGTCAACAGTTGTAGAGCAGCAGGAAACCCAAACATCATGTATACAGATGGAATGGTATACGTACATTTACTTTCTGTTATTGAAATAATTACGTTTAATTATACATTTTATTAAACTTTATTTTTTTTGAATTTTGTGTTATACATACATTTCAGATGAAGATATTCAACTTTGATGAAGAGGAACAAAAGAGGGTAGGAAAGGAGATGCTTGAGAATGCATCTGCCTTAGGACAAATGGATGCAAAGTTTGTTCTAGGGATGTTGAAGATAGGAGAAGGCAATGACATCAGCCTTAAAGAGGAAGCAATTAGCATGTTGAATGATGCCTTCCCTTCCGATAGAGCTCGAATTTTGAAACGAACCTTATGCACGATACAAGTCTTAATGAGGTTTCGGCCGGCGGATTTGCAAGAAATACATTTCATTTTATACAATTTCGGCTGTCCCGATCACCTTACTCATCATTCAAGGATAATTACTCTAGATAGGGGTTTTGATGATGACATTCCATGGGTCTTCAATTGTAAAGTTTGCTGTTGGATAGCTTGTTTTGTTAAATTTACTAGAATATTAGGGATACACTATTAGATTGTGAATGAGTAAATACTGTTTAGGATTATTGTAATCCAATACTTTTTTTGTTTTATATATATATATATATATATATATATATATATATATATATATGATCGATCATTAGATTGTGAATGACTTAATTAATGTTTGTGAATGATTTGATTACTGTTTGCTAGTAATACTGACTTTTGATAGTCAAACTATGAAAAATGGAATACTGACTTATGATAATCAAAGTATGAAACCATGATTCTTGGAATACTGACTTTTGATAGTCAACTGACTTTTAATTACTGACTTATGAATGAAAATGCTTGTGAATGAAAAATGGAATACTGACTTATGAATGAAAAATGCTTGGTAATCAAAGTATGAAACCATGTTTGTGAATGATTTAATCACTGTTTGTGAATGAAAATGGAATTATGATAATTTGAATACTAACTTTTAATAGTCAAACTATGAAACTATGATATTTGATAATGGAATACTGACTTTTGATAGTCAAAGGAGATTGTGTTTGTTTGAAGTATGTGTTTTAACAAAAATACCGTTACTAATCAAATATAGCATTTTATTTATAAGGGCAATAAAGTAATTTTACATACTAGACAGTCTAGGTGCCATATTTCCCTACTGCACGTCGTTTCAGTTATCGGCGTTTGCAGACCATCTTTTGATCCTCCAAAAAAACAACCCAAACAGTTTCAAACCCTAGAATCACCAGTCATTTTCAACGATCACCATGGAATCATCTACTTGAAAGAAACGGCAAAAAACTGCAGTAAGAGAAACAACATTAACTGATCTTCCAATGGCGGTTATTGAGAAAATAATTACACACTTGGGGACTGTCTCTGCCATCGATTGTTTGAAAGTGAAATGCCTGTAAGTTTCTAATACAATCTGTCTATCTTTTTATCTATTTTGTAATATTGTTAACTTGTACATTAAGAAATCAATTTTTATGTGTATTACAGTTTCCAAACGTTATTGGAGGCCTCTGATAGTGAAGAGGTCTACAAACATATGGAAGTAGAAAGTTTATTCAGTCGTAGGTTCTGGTTTAGTGAGAATAGACGTCAACTGATCATCAGATGTAGAGCAGCGGGAAATGCGAACGTGATATATAGAGATGGAATGGTACGTACATTTAAACCTTGTTTGTATATTTACTGTTTGTTATTGATAGTTAAGTTTTTTACATTTAATTTATTAATTTTTTGTATTATTGACTTTTATGTTATATATTTCAGATGAAATTGTTCAACTTTGATGAAGAAGAATAGAAGAGGTTAGGGATGGAGATGCTTCAAAATGCATCTGGCTTAGGAAAGAAGGATGCAACGTTTGTGTTAGGAATGATGACGATGGCAGAAGGCTTGGAGAGGGAACCGGAAGCTCTTGTCATGTTAAATGATGCCTTCCGTTCCGATAGAGCTCGATTGTGCCACTGATATTAGAGAGAATACAAAGAATCATGTATTTTCTATGGGACGATTTGAAACCAGTACAATTCTATGGATGCCTTCTAACCTGTACCGAGAACAAAATGCTTCCAACCCTTCCTCTACATAAGGGTTTTTACCATTCACAACCATAGTTATTCAACCTTAATGTTTGTTTATGGGACATTTGTTATGTAAAATTTGCTAGAATATTTAGGATTTACTATAATTAGATTGTGAATGATTAAATACTTTTGGTGAATGTAATTAATACTTATTTTGTTATATATATGATATATCACTAGATTCTGAATGACTTAATTATTGTTTGTGAATGATTTAACTATTGTTTGTGAATGACTTAAATATTGTTTGGTAGGAACTGTTAGTGAACTCAGTTGCATGATTTAATTATTGTTTGAGAATGACTTAGATGGAATTTTGACTTTGGATAGTCAACTTCGATGGTTACTCAATTGTAAAGTTTGCTTACGGAATATTGACATTTAATAGTCAACTTCCATGGTTATTTATTGGAAATCACTAAATACTGTTTGTGAATGTAATCCAATACTTTCTTTGGTATATGAATATATTTAGATTGTGAATGACTTACTTACTGTTTGTGAATGACTTAATTAATTAAAATAGTTTCCTATGAACTGTTAGTGGACTTAGTTACATGAAAATGGAACAAATTAAATTAGACATGAAATACTAACTTTTGATAGTCAAACTGTTAAACTATTATTCTTGTAATACTGGCTTTTGATAGTCAAACATGATAAATGGAATACTAACTTTTCTGTTTTGTTAAATGGAATACTAACTTTTCTGTTTTGATAAATGTAATACTGACATTTAGCTTCATAGAAAAGACTTGAAATGAATGAAGCAAAAGAAACATATTATAATGCCATGTTCATATACCATATTTAGATAACTAAAACATAAGAGAGTTAAGTATCATATCATTGTTTAACATGTACAAAAAAAAACATCCTGAAAATATAGACACATCAACTACCATACTAGTCTAATATAAACACATTCTCTTTGGAACTTCCTGGTACACCATCATTACTTTTATTCAGATTCTTGAGCAACAGTCTTTGACTTTTTCTTCTGGTCTTAATTTCTCGAACTTGATTAACCTCTTCAGCTTCCTCATCATATTCACCTTGAATTGGCTCTTCAACTTTAACTTGTACTACGACTTCAGCAACTTCAGCAACCCCAACAACATGAATTGGATCTTTCACTGGAACTGACACTTCTTTAACTGCACCTACATATCTTCTAGGCTTACAAAGTCTTATTGATTTTCTGTAACAAATGGCATAAACATAATACAAAAGTCAGATGTTGTAAACAGACATATGTAATTGACGTAAACAAATGGCATAAACATAACCCTTCTTGAATGATTCACTGAATGAATACAGTAATCGTATGTGGAATTTAATTAACTTTTTGGTGACAAAGATGAAGAGGATTTGCACGAACTACATGATCCGTCTTATGGGGGTTAGGGTTTATTATATGGTAAACACTTAACATACATAAGAAATTGATGTAACAAATGGCATAAACATTACACAAATATCATAAACTATTAACAAACATTTCTAATTGACGTAACAAATGGCACATAAACATAACACAAAAGTCAGAAACTGTATATGATACAATGACTCAACACAGGAGATAAAGAAGAATAATCGATTAACATTCTTACCTCATAACGATGATTTCAACGATTGAACACAGTAATCGTGTGTAGCGTTTAACTTTTTGGGAACGAAGATGAAAATGATTTCACGAATTTCAGTATCAGTTTATGGGGGTTACGGTTTATGATTTGCATATACGGTAAACAGTTACGGGTTAACGGATATGGGTTATGGTTATGGGTCATGGGTTATGGTCAAATATTACAGGTTAAAGGTTATGGTTATGGTCAACTATTATGGTTTAACGGATATGGGTTATGATTGTGGTTAACTATTATGGTTTAACGGATATGGGTTATGATTCTGGTAAACTATTATGGGTTAACGGATATGGGTTATGATTGTGGTCAACTATTATTGGTTATGGTTATATATGGGTCATGGGTTATAATCAATTAACTATTAAACGGATATGGGTTATAAATGATTATGGCTCATGGGCTATGGTAAAGTATTACAGATTAACGGATATATAACCATAAAGTGTTTATGTAACAACTGATAGCAATACAAAAAGAGCGAGGCCCAACTTGAAGCGTCAAAAACTTTTATATTTGTGATTGTTAAATGTATAACTCAATAAAAGTATGATAGTGTACAATTTTATATCATTACGATTATGTATTTCATTTACTTATATACATTTCAATTTTGTTGTGTAATTCGAAATAGATTTTTTGTTTTTTCTTTTGTTATATATATATATATATATATATATATATATATATATATATATATATATATATATATATATATATATATATATATATATATATATATATATATATATATATATACTTCATACCGTGACACAAATTATTGATTTCTTAAATGTGACTAAAAGGTGCCCTCACATAATATGGTCACACTTATTAACACTTTCGGCCACTGTTTTCTTAATTTGTTGTGTGACTAAATATTACATAAAGGCCACACAAACATAAATTCATGTGGCTATTGGATGAACAATAGAAACAGAAAATACACATTTACTTTACTTTAAAAAGCATGTGATCACACATGTAAACACTTTTGGTCACTTTTTTATTAGAACTATGTGACTAAATCCTAAAAATTAAAATGCGTCGTGTGAGTGAATATTAAAAAACGCCACATAAAAATTTAATTCATGTGACCATTGGCTGAACAATAGTCACACGAAATACATATTTACTTGATTTTAAAAAGAATATGGTCACATATTTAAACACTTTTGGTCAATTTTTAATTACATCTATGTGACTAAATCCACAAAAATAAAATGCGTTGTGTGACTGAATATTATAAAACGCCACACAAACATTACATTCATGTGACCATTGGGTGAACAATAGTCACACGAAATAGACATTCACTTGACTTTAAAAAGCATATAGTCACACATTTTAACATATTTGCTCACTTTTTAATTACAACTATGTGACTAAATCCTCAAAATTAAAATGGCTTGTGTGACTGAATATTACAAAATGTCACACAAACATTATATTCATGTAACCATTAGGTGAACAATAGTCACACGAAATAGACATTCAGTTGACTTTAAAAAGCATATCGTCACACATTTTAACACATTTGGTCACTTTTTAATTACAACTATTTGAATAAATCCTCAAAAATAAAATGCCTTATGTGACTGAATATTACAAAACGCCACACAAAAATTAAATCCATGTGACCATTGGGTGAACAATAGTCACACGAAATACACAATTACTTGACTTCAAAAAGTATATGGTCACACATTTTAACACATTTATTCACTTTTTAATTACACTATGTGACTAAATCCTCAAAATTAAAATACCTTGTGTGACTAAATACTACAAAACGTCATAAAAATATTAAATTCATGTGACCATTGTGTGAACAATAGTTACACGAAATACACAATTACTTGACTTTAAAAAGCATATGGTCACACATTTTAACACATTTGGTCACTTTATAATTACAATTATGTGACTAAATCCTCCAAATTAAAATGCATTGTGTGACTGAATATTACAAAACGTCACACTAATATTAAATTCATGTGACGTTTGTGTGAACATTAGTCACACGAAATACACATTCACTTGAATTTAAAAAGCATATGGTCACACATTAACACATTTTGTCAATTCTTAATTACAACAATGTAACTAAATCCTCAAAAAAAATGCCTTGTGTGACTGAATATTATAAAATACCACACAAAAATTAAATTAATGTGACCATTGGGTGAACAATAGTCACACGAAATACACATTTACTTAACTTTAAGAAGCATATGGTCACACATTTGAACACATTTGGTCAGATTTTAATTACATCTATGTGACTAAATCCTCATAAATAAAATGCGTTGTGTGAATGAATATTACAAAACGTCACACAAACATCACATTCATGTAACCATTGGGTGAACAATAGTCACACGAAATAGATATTCACTTGACTTTAAAAAGCATATAGTCACACATTTTAACATATTTGGTCACTTTTTAATTACAACTATGTGACTAAATCCTCAAAATAAAAATGACTTGTGTGACTGAAAATTACAAAATGCCACACAAACATTACATTCATGTGACCTTTTGGTGAACAATAGTCACACGAAATAGATATTAAATTGACTTTAAAAAGCATATAGTCACACATTTTAACATATTTGGTCACTTTTTAATTACAAATATGTGAATAAATCCTCATAATTAAAATGGCTTTTGTGACTGAATATTACAAAATGTGACACAAATATTAAATTCATGTGACCATTGGGTGAACAATAGTCACACGAATTACACATTCACTTGACTTTAAAAAGCATATGGTCACACATTTTAACACATTTGGTCACTTTTTAATTACAACTATTTGACTAAATCCTCAAATATAAAATGCCTTATGTGACTGAATATTAAAAAATGCCACACAAAAATTACATTCATGTGACCATTGGGTGAACAATAGTCACTCGAAATACACATTTACTTGACTTTAAAAAACATATGGTCCACATTTTAACACATTTGGTCACTTTTTAATTACAAATATGTGACTAAATACTCAAAATTAAAATGCCTTGTGTGACTGAATATTACAAAATGTCACAAAAATGTTAAATTCATGTGACCATTGTGTGAACAATAGTCACACGAAATATACAATTACTTCACTTTAAAAAGCATACGGTCAATCATTTTAACACATTTGGTCAATTTATTTTTACAACTATGTGACTAAATCCTCAAAATTAAAATGTTTTGTGTGACTGAATATTACAAAACGTCACACAAATATTAAATTCATGTGACGATTGTGTGAACAATAGACATTCACTTGAATTTAAAACGCATATGGTCACACATTAACACATTTTGTGTCTTCTTAATTACAACTATGTGACTAAATCCTCAAAAAAAATGCCGTGTGTGACTGAATATTATAAAATGCCACACAAAAATTAAATTCATGTAACCATTGGGTGAACAATAGTCACACCAAATACACATTTACTTAACTTTAAAAAGCATATGGTCAAACATTTGAACACATTTTGTCACTTTTTAATTACAACTATGTGACTAAATCCTCAAAAATAAAATGCCTTGTGTGACTAAATATTACAAAACGTCACAAAAAAATTAAATTAATGTGACTGTTGAGTGAACAATAGTCACACGAAATACACATTTACTCAACTTTAAAAATATGGTCACACATTTTAACACATTTGGTCACTTTTTAATTACAACTATGTGACTAAATCATCAAAATTAAAATGCACTGGGTGACTGACTATTACAAAACGTCACACAAATAATAAATTCATGTGACCATTGTGTGAACAATAGTCACACGAAATAGACATTCACTTGACTTTAAAAAACATATAGTCACACATTTTAACACATTTGGTCACTTTTTAATTACAACTATGTGACTAAATATTACAAAACGGCATACGAACATTAAATTCATGTGGCCATTACATGAACATAAGTCACACATACACATTTATTCTTGACTTTAAAAATCATATGGTCACACATTTACGACCTATGGTCACTTGACCTTTGGTCACACATGCGCTCAAAATGTAAATGTGATTATACGCATATTGTCACTCATTTATGGTGTGACGAAATCGCGTTTTTCTACTAGTGGTTGATCATCATGTTTTTCTAAAACCATATAGTAGATATATACACATGTGATGAACTAAGATCTTTAATCCTTTAGGGTTTTAAGATTAAGTTTATTATACTGTTTTCACTTTTATGAATAATAACTGTTTCTGTTTATACACAATTCTGAGTTGGTTCAGACAAGTTTGGTTATGAATCAGGAAATCTCAAATATGAATGGAGTACTAGGGTCATTTAATCTTGAATGAATTGACAATTGCGAATCTTGTTTGTCCGGCAAGATGACAGAAACTTTTTGACAGCTTGAATGAAAGGTCAAAGGAACTGCTAGGAGTTATACTACAGATGTGTGTAGTCCTTTCAGTCAAGAAGCTAGGGGAGGATACCGGTACTTCATTACCTTCACTGACGATTTCAGTAGGTATGGTTATGTGTATCTGATGAGACACAAGTCTAAAAGATTTGATTTCTTGAAACAGTTTCAGAATAAAGTACAAAACCATCTTGACAAGAAGATAAAGTTGTTTCGGTATGACCGAGGTGGTGAATATCTGAGTCAAGAGTTTGACGATCATCTAAAATAATGTGGGATTGTTTCACCACTCATACCTCTGTATACGCCACAGTGGAATGGTGTGTCAAAAAGGAGGAATAGAACCTTGCTTGACATGGTTCGTTGTATGATGAGTCGAACTAGTCTACCAATGTCGTTCTGGGGTCATGCACTCGAAGCTGCTGCTTTTATGCTAGACCGAGTTCCAACAAAATCTGTGGAGAAAAGAAAGACAACGTTTGAGCTATGGACGGGGAAAAAGCGCAAGTTGTCTTTCATTAATATTTGGGGTTAACGATGATTTCAACGATTGAACACAATAATCGTGTGTGGCGTTTAACTTTTTGGGGACGAAGATGAAGATGATTTCACGAATTTCAGTATCCGTTTATGGGGGTTAGGGTTTATGATTTGCATATACGATAAACAGTTACGGGTTAACGGATATGGGTTATGGTTATGGGTCATGGGTTATGGTCAAATATTACAGGTTAACGGTTATGTTTATGGTCAACTATTATGGTTTAACGGATATAGGTTATGATTGTGGTCAACTATTACGGTTTAACGGATATGGGTTATGATTATGGTCAACTATTATGGGTTATGATTGTGGTAAACTATTATGGGTTATGGTTATATATGGGTGATGGGTTATAATCAATTAACTATTAAACGGATATGGGTTATATATGGTTATGGCTCATGGGCTATGGTAAAGTATTATGGGTTATGGTTATATATAGGCCCTAAACCCTAAACCCTAACCATGACTGTTAGAATTATTAAAGTGAGCGGTGTAATATGTAATTACTCAAAGTTGAGGAAATGCTATATAAAGACATTTCCCCCACATTCTAATATTAAGCTTTGCATTACTCAAAGATTGTGTTTGTGTTCTCTTCATATTGCTCTCGGCTCTCTCTCTCTAAACAAAACACACACACAAACACACACTAGTAAGGACACATCTAAGCATTGCTTCATCCGTAGTATACAATACGGGACCATCAATTGGTATCAGAGCCAAACTTGTTTTTGGCTCATGATTGTTCGAATACATCAAATGAAATCTCGAAAAGTTCAAGCTCATAGTGAAGAAAAGGCATTCGGGTCTAACAAGGTGTACATCAACAAGTTTTTCAAGAAAGATACAAGAACAAGCATTTCCGGAAGATCAAACACGTTCAAGGTATAAAAACTCTACTGTTTTCATTATCTTCGCGGGCCTTGGTCGAAGTTTTCTACTGTTTTATAAGACTGTCTTGACAAAACTTCAAAACTGAGTGTTACACTTGAAGAAAAAGGTCTAAAAGTTCATTAAATGCTTGATTCTATGACATTAATTTTTCTGGAAAACTTGCATTTATGGTGTTCTTGAGATATAAATGCAGACTTGAAGAAGAAGAAGACTGTTTTTATTAAATATTTAATTATTTATTCTTCAAAATTCGAATTTTAGTCAAGGAAACTTGAGTACTACCCATCCAATTAAGGCACAAGTAGGTAGTCACCTTAAGAGGGAAGGCTATCAGATTTGACAAGGACACATCAGAGTATATCAGCTGCTCCCCTGGTCAATGCGATTGAGTTTTGGGGCGGCTTATAGAATATTGTCAAAAGCTTGAACACTTAAGTGTTAATCAAATAGCTATAAGCCAGGTTCTGTGAATCGCATGCGATTGGACTGTGTGGCTTATAGAAGCAGTTGATAAGATAGCCTGAATACCTTGTGAATCGCATTTTTTTGAATCGCATATGATTAACACGTACACCTATCAGCCGTTACTATTGGAATCGCATTTGATTGGATCACGATTATTCATTCATCATATTGGCAATCACATGCGATTGACAGGACTAACAATTTATTTTCTAAGTGATTGATGAAATAGGATTGATTTGCATTCGATTAACCATCAATACTAAGTTCTTACTCTGCTTGTTTTCAAGGACCTAATCGCATTCGATTGACCCGTATTCGCACTCGATAAGACAAGTTCCAATCAGTGACTCCTTATACTTGGACAAGTGATTGACTCGTTTGGACTTGACTTAAAGAACTTTAGAATATTTGAACTTAATCAAACAATCTAATTCATAATTGAATTTAATCTAAATCGGATCTAATTCAAAGGTGAATTAAATTACCTTAAGTCTATCTAGCTCAAAGTTGAATTTAATCTTCTTAAGATCTAATTCAAAATTGAAATTTAAAAGACTTAGTTCTTTAATCAATTTTCAAGTCACTCTATAATCAAGCTTGAACAGTCACACATTTAAGTGAAGCTTTCGAACAATCAAACCATCTTGCAAGTAAATGATCATTTCTCACTAAATCAGTAATCATGTCAAGTACAAATGAAATGATGTCCATTGGCACCAACACAAAACCTCCTGTTTTGTTTCGGGGGGAATACAATGTATGGAAAGGAAGGTTCATGGACTTCCTTAAACACGAAGAAATATGTGGAGACAAGATGATAGAATGCATCCACAAGGGCAACACCAAGTTCACAAGGATCATTGAAGCTGGCCCAACTAACAATCCCCCCATTCTCAGACATGAGAGAGAAAAGACCATTGATGAGCTGACTGCTACTGAGAAGGAGACAAAGAAAGCTGAGAGACTAGCAAAGTACTATCTAAAACAGGGTCTCTCATCTGAGATTTATCTGAAGATTGACAGCTTGGGTACTGCCAAGGAAATCTGGGATGAAATCAAAAAGCAGTTACAAGGCACTGAACAAGGAGAGTACATCAAACGCACTTAGCTGGTCAACAGTTACCATGAATTCAAAGCTCGTGAAAATGAGATCCTGTCTGAAACATATGGCAGATTCTGCAAGCTGCAAAATGAAATGAGATCTAATCAAATTGTCAGAACTGACCTTGATTTGAACTGTGTTTTTCTGAATTCATTAGGTACTGAGTGGAAGGGCTATGCCAGACTTTACAAACAGATCAACAAAGATCTTACATCAGTCACCTTCCACAACATCTTCGAAGATCTCAATCAGTATCAAGATGAAATCTTGCAATCTAACCCGAAACAACCAGCTGCTGATCCTCTTGCCCTGGTTGTAGCTAACAGAATCCCTAGGGAAACATCATCCAGATCAATGAATCTTAAACACGTGATTCTCAGTGATTCTGATCACGATGATGATGATGATGATTCGATAGAAGCTGCATTTCAAGCTCTCACAGTGGCCAACAAGAACTTCAAGAACCGTTTCAACAAGACTAACAATAGACAACGATTCACATCTAGTTCAAGGAGACCCGAAAGAGCTGCTCCTGTTGACAAGCCAAGGTACCAGAGAGAAGAAAAGAAGGAGGAAAAGAAAACTGACTCCAAGTGTTACAACTGTGGAAGATCAGGACATCTAATCTGGAACTGCCCCATGAAAAAGACCAAAGATGCAGAATACTATCGGTAGAAGTACCGTCTGTTCAAACAAAGACAGCCTGGGAACGCGCTGCTAGTAGAAGAAGATCAGTTCCTGGATGATACAGAATCGGACAGTGATCTAGATGGTGAAGATCATGCTCAGTTCTGTTTAATGGCTCACAATGGTGGAGGAAGTAGAGAGGATGATGATGGTGATGATCTCTCTGACTCAGATGAGGAAAGCTTGGAAAGCGGGAAGGTATCTTCTGACTCTAACTATAATATGGGTTTTAAACATGAACACATACAAACCATATTAATCTGAATGAAAGAGTTAGAAAATCAGATAATAGAGTTAACCACTAGAAATCAAGTTCTAGAAGATTTTTCACACAACAAGGATATAGAGGCACAAACAATAATTAAGCAGTTAGATAACGACTTAATTAGCCTTAAGATCCAATTAGCTGCTAAAGAATCCAAATTCTTAGAGTTAACTAATAGCACGAATACCACCATATTAGATCTTAAAGCAGAATGTGCATGTGCTGAAAAAGATTCTGAAATTCTTAAAAATGAACTTAGGAATGAACTAAGTACTCTTTACACCAGAATCTATGAACTTGAATATCTTCAATCCAAACGCGATCAAAGTGACAACATCATCTCTCAATACAAAGAAAAGGAACTTCCTTTCTCTAGATGGAAATTCGATGGACTGAGCTTCAAACACCCAAATGCATTGAGCAAGGTTACGTCCAAACATTTGTACAATGCTGATCTGTTTGGCGAAGGGCTTACCCAATGGATGGTTTTTGTTGGTCAAGAAGAGGAAAATATTGAAGAAGAAGTCAAACGAACTCTTAATCTCCTAACTGAAGTTCCATTTGACTACTCGGATCTTAATGACTCATACCTCACCTGTCTCACTTCATCGTCTCAGACGGATGTTTCATCTTCTGTCTATTCTTATGAAGAACTCTACTCTCCTGTCTCACCAAAGTCCACTGTTGAATTCATTCCTCACACATAATTACAAGACAGATTCAATACCTTGCAGGAATTTTGTTTTACTCACCATGTTCAACAGGACCTTGCCGAAGCCATTCAGGATGAATTGAAACCTCCTACCTCTGATAAATCTCCTTTGGTGCAAGAAACCTACGCCCTCCAACAGCGCATTAAGACTTCTTTTGATCATGATGAAAAGATTATAGATAAACTTTGCAGGAAACGGTTTGTCCTGAAAGAAAGGATCAAGGAGCTCCAAGAAGAGATGTAACCTCCTACTCCTTTCACATATTCACTCTATGGTTCACAACTTGATGATTGCACTCATGCATCCACTAAGTCTTCAGCATGCAACACTCATATAAATTATGTTAATAAAACTGATGTAACAAAACCCAAACTTAAACAGATTTGCAAACCAACGCAACTTTCCACTTCCAATCACCTTTCTCGTGTGCACTTAGACGTACCTGAATCATCACGAGCTGCAACTAGTCGACCACGACTTAATTCTAATCTTTTACCCTCAACTGCAGATGTGAAGAAGTCTGGAAACAAGGAGTACCAAATAAATGCATCATGGCAAAGAGTCATTCCTAGATCTACTAGGAAGTGTTCAGATTTGAAACCTGTCTATGAAAACATTTTGATGTTTGATTCCTGTTTGTAATCATTCCTGTTCACAAGACAATACTGCTTCTACCATGTTTTGTATGAGTGTTGGCTGTACTCATGGACGCTGTGAATTTAATTGTTGTTATCATCAATTGAGAAAGTCTTTAGGTGTTAAACCATGTGCTGACTGGACTGATTTTTATGCTAATCAAGTCTATATTCCATTTTTAAATTCAAAAGGCTACATCATAAATCAATGGATCATCACTCGTCAATCTCATGCACTTAAACGCTTAAACAAATCAAAACGATTATTGACGATCAAAGAACTGGAAGTCTACATACGGCAAGGGTATGAAGCATTCAAAAAGGCATGGAGCGCTCATGAACAATACCTGCATTCCACAAACCACTCATGCAATCAATCGTCCAAAAATGCTAAATCTACCAAACCCAAGCAAACACATCCACAACGTGTGGTACCATCTACTTCTGCAAGGAAACCAGTTCACCCTAAACAAGTTGATGTCATTGAGTCGAAACCAATTATTAGGAATTCTTCGCAAACATGGATTCGCAAACATAACACTTCCGCAACTCTAACGAATCTACAACCTTCAATTTCATCCACGGTCACACCAAAAGTGATAGCGAGACTTCCAAATGAGCAAACTCTTTCTACATCTATTTCTTCCCGACAAAAGCTTAAATCCATTTGGCTACCAAAGAATAGATCATTAGAAGTTTCATCATCATCAGAACCCACAGTTGTTACTCAACTCAACTTAGGAACTAACAATCATGGACCCATTTATGTATGGGGACCTAAAAGTGCTTTATCCTTGTTTTGCAGGCGCCTCACTTGTGGTACCTGGACTCCGGGTGCTCCAAGCATATGACTGGCAACAATAGTCTTCTAAAAAATTAAGTTCCTATGTACTCCGGGACTGTACGTTTTGGGAATGACAATGTTGCACCAATAATGAGGTACGGAGACATTGAGAAGAAGCACATCAAGATCAAGAAAGTCTCCTATGTTGAAGGATTGGGTCATAATCTATTTAGCATCGGACAGTTTTGTGACAAAGATCTGGTAGTCTTATTCAAGAAAAACAAATGTTCTGTGATCACAGAAACTGGTGATGAACTACTTGCAGGATCTAAGAAATCTAACCTGTATTCCATAGATTTGGAGAAATATGATTCTCCTACTTCTGTGTGTCTTCTGTCCAAAGCTTCAAATAATCTTACTTGGCAATGGCACCGTAAACTCTCTCATCTGAACTTTCAAAATCTTAACAAACTAGTCACTGGTGACTTGGTGAGAGGCATTCCCAAGCTAAGATTCAACAAGGACCATCTGTGTGCAGACTGTGAGAATGGTAAAATAAAGAAGGCTTCTCATAAATCAAAGCAAGTGTTTAGCACTACCAAGCCTTTAGATCTTCTGCATATGGATCTCTGTGGTCCTATGAGAATTCAGTCCAAGCATGGGAAGAAGTATATACTAGTCATGGTTGATGACTATTATAGGTATACTTGGGTCAAGTTCCTGCGTGCTAAAGATGAAGCTACTCCAACAATTATCACATTCATCAAATAGCAGCAGAACAAGTATGGTCAGAGTGTTCTCTCAATCAGTACAGATAATGGAACAGAATTAAAAAACAACACTCTGAAAAGCTTTTGTAACCTAGTTGGGATCAACCATCAGTTCTCTGCAGCATACACTGCACAATAGAATGGTGTGGTGGAAAGACGAAACAGAACCTTGGTTGAAGCTGCCCGTACCATGCTGTCATACTCTGGGCTCCCACCTTCCTTTTGGGCTGAAGCCATCAACACTGCCTGCTATACGCATAATCGCTCTTTCATTAATAAACGTTTTAATAAAACTCCCTATGAATTGGCAAATGGCATAGTGCCTAATATCAAATACTTTCATGTCTTTGGTAATGGGTGCTTTGTATTAAATGAAAAGGATAATCTAGGAAAGTTTGCTCTAAAAGCTGATGAAGCTATTTTCCTGGGTTATTCCACCGAGTCTAAAGCATATCGAGTTTTCAACAAACGAACAAAGAGCATCATAGAAAGCATCAATGTAACATTTGATGATACACTAGTTGTCACTGATTTACCACCACAATCAAAGAAGGTTGCTTCTGAACATACCGGTTCAGGACCAGTTATACAAAATAACGAATTAGACATTTCTTCCAGTTCAAATTCTAATCTTGACTTTATGTTTGATTTCATTCGTTCGGAATCTTCCCCTGTTGTGGCTGAAAACAGGGACAACACAGCTGCACAAACAAGTGTCACTATCACAACTCCTATGGTCACTGAGACAAACCCATTTGCTGATCAATATGCTGACGATTCTACATCTGTCTCCGTCACACAGCCCCCTGTGACTGTTCCTATAGCTGACCAAGACAGCTCACCTGTGTTTGATTCAGACCCAAATTTCTCCAGAGAGGATGAAGAAGAGGCAAGACACATTCAAGATCTTATTCCTTCATCCTCTACCCCCCATGAAATAAAGTGGACCAGACATCACTCAGAAGAGAACATAATCGGAGATCCCTCAGTTGACATACAAACACGATCATCAATAGCCAATGAATGTCAATTCGCGGATTTCTTGAGTATGGTTGAACCCACCAAGACGTGTGAGGAATTAGATGATCCTGATTGGGTGATTGCAATGCAAGAAGAACTTCACCAATTTGATCATCTCAAAGTCTGGAGATTAGTTCCTCTGCCTTATGGGAAATCTATTGTTGGAACTAAATGGGTATTCAAGAACAAAAGAGATTCGGATGGAGTGGTTGTCCGGAACAAAGGTCGGTTGGTAGCTAAGGGTTAC
Source organism: Pulicaria dysenterica (assembly GCA_947179395.2). Lineage (NCBI taxonomy): Eukaryota > Viridiplantae > Streptophyta > Magnoliopsida > Asterales > Asteraceae > Pulicaria > Pulicaria dysenterica. Next base: position 26,967,412 of record OX359288.1, read on the forward strand.
AATCAGCAATAGGGCATTGACTATGATGAAACTTTTGCCCCCGTTGCTGGCAATGAGGCTATACGACTCTTTCTTGCATATGCAGCCTCCCACAGCTTTCGAGTCTTTCAGATGGATGTGCATACACCTTTTCTCAATGGTGTACTTAAAGAAGAAGTCTATGTCTCACAACCAGAAGGTTTTATCAACTCTAAATACCCTAACCATTTCTATATTCTAGATAAGGTTTTATCTGTTTTATCTCTTTGACAGATAAGATGGCACAAGTTGTATGTGACCCAGAGGAGATCATGCCTCGAGCCGAGTTTCTTAACACTGAATCTGTCTAGATTAAGCTCCTCCTGTTCATGCTCTTTCAGCTTGGTAATGAAGTCATTCAAATCCATGCCCTCAAAACCTTCACCATTCTTCAAAATCATGATGAACGGCCTCCAGCTTTTGGGTAGTGCCTTGGACAGAGTCTCAACTTGTTGTCTTTCGGAAATCTGCACCCCCAAACAATCCATTTCACTAAGAAGATGGTTGTATCTGTTGATCAGGTCTGGAAGCTTTTCATTCACGTATGAAGTGAAGTGGTCAAACTCCTTTCTCAACTGGGATGCCTTGAGCTCTTTCAGAGATGCATTCCCCTCGTTCCTCTTTTGTAGCGCATTCCACAAGGAACGTGACGTTCTATACCGTCAGAACTGGTGAAAGATCTCATTAGGAATGGCTTGGATAAAATAAGAATAAGCTTTCTTCTCAGCATCATAAGCCTTCCTCTGATCGTCACTCATCTGATCATAGGGAACTTCGATATTCCCTTCACCTTTAGGCACGACATAATCAGCAGAAATGGCCCGGTGCAACCGTGGATCAACCCCATCAATAAATATTTCGAAACGTGGTTTCCAGAAAGGGTAGTCTTCCATGGTTAGCAGTCTAGGTACTTTATTAATTCCACCTTGTTCATTGTCCATTATTAAGTTACTTAATGCGGTGATTGTTTGTTTGGCAGCCATTGCACTCATGTCAGACATTTTAGAAAGAGACTTGAAACAAACTTAACACTACGCACGGAATGTAGATCACTTCGCACGAGCACACAGCACTACGCACGAAGTAGAAGACCTACGTACGGACTGACACGAAAACACACAGACTCTACTTCGTACGAACTAGACACTCACCACGCACGGAGTAGATGGACTACGCACAAAGATTGGAAAGGACAAAATTCACACACAGAATCAATACGTATGAAATGAGATCACTACGCATGTGTTGAGGACCCACTACGCACGGACAGACACACAGCCTATCGAAGATTCTAGAGGATCAACAACCTACTACGCACGTACTGAAAGTCAATACGTACGTACTACAGCACACTTCGCACGGGTAAAACTCAAACGATTAACGTAAAAACACAACCCTTTTAAACGCAAAAGTGACCTGTTTTCGACCAAAATACCGATAAAAACCGACGAAAAGGACAAAACACACAGGCCTAATCGACACCTAGATCACGAAACCTAAGGAAAAGTGATCAATCAAAGCACAAGGCTCTGATACCACTTTGTAGGGACCGATTGGGGGACGGGGTTCTAAACTAAACTAAAACACCCTTACGCTAGGACTGATCTAGGATGAGAAATAGTGCGGAATTTCTATTTCCCAAACCTCCTAAGGATTCTAAGATCTGCTTAGGTGTCCGGCACACAGTATCACACAGAGTAGAAGCAAGAACAAACTCTAAGAACTCACACAGAATGCTTAAGGCTGCCCTTGGATTCGTAATGAACACTGAGTTCGCGATTTAGTAAGCTTAAGGTCGTATATGGTCGATTACGTAAGGCTCCCGGTTGATTTCTAGCAATCACTGATTACCCGCGATTTCTCGATTACCCGATCTCCCGCGCTAATACGCGGTTAATGAGTATTTATAGTGTAATTAATTTCACTACGCACGTGATGCAACGCACTTCGCACGTAGCGAGTCCAGTACGCACGTACCAGTTGTTTTAATAATAATTAATTTAACTTTAACCGACCTTCTTTACTACGCGCGTAGTGAGATCCACTAAGCACGTAGTGAGTCTGACTTCGCACGTGGTGATCTTTCACCTAAACTTAAACTTCCAAACACACATCAACACATGATTAAGTACTTGCAAGCTTAAAATAAACATAAATAACCACTTAGAATATATAACCATGCAAACCATTAATCAAAACACATTTGAATTAACATTTCAAGTAAGCATGTATATATTTTATTGATAAGAACTAGGGATTTACAAATATGCACCAACACTTAGCGCCGCTAAGTCCTTTTAGCGCCGCTAAACGGTCACGGTGAAGGTTTTGTTTCCCGTTTCTCGATTAATACATAAAATATTTTAAATTATTTTTAACCTATTAAAACTAACTGTTTTAATACACTGATTAAAAACTGGATTTAATTCAAAAACCAAAAACTATTAATTATTTATTTAAACAAAACTTGTTTTATTAATAACTAATTATCCTGAAACTAGATTTCAACCCTTTTAAACAAAAGTTCAAAAAACTGGTTAAGATCAAGTTTTAGATAAAAGCTTATCAGTTTTAACCGTTTATACACAAAACTGATTAAAATCAAACCTTTTATTAACTGGATGAAAACAGAAAAACTTGTTTTTATACCATATGGTTTTCGAAAAATTTAAAAAAAAAAAGAGAAGAACAAGATGAAGAAGATCATATTATCGAAACAAATCAATTATCTGGATTAACTAGGTTTTTACCAACTTAAACAAACTGTTTAATTTAATCTTAATTCAAACTTATTCTTATACAAAACATAATCCTTTTAACCATTCAAACTAACTGTTTGAATTTCCTGATTAATAGGATAAAACTGATAACAAAACAAACTGTTTTGTTACCTACTTGATTTTCGAAAAACTCAAAGAACAAGTAGAGAATTAAAAACAAAACCTTAATCCTAAAAACAGATAAAACTAGAAACTATGGATCATAGAGCCGAGGCTCTGATACCATTGAAGGGTTTTGACCAAACCACCCAATGGCACTAACTGGTCAAACCTGGGTTTGATTCTACTTGTTCAATCCTAAAAGCGGAACTGGATTGAACACAACCCTCTAAACCCCAAAAGGGTTAGGATCTTTAAAACTAATGATCAAAACATAGTTTCTAACAAACAATCCACAAAATAGGTTACAAAGTAATAAACCTGATCAAACTTGGGATTGCTAAAATAGTCCACCACTACTGCACCTCCTTGGAACTGGCTGCTAGACCGCTCCTGGACCACCAACCAACGATTCTCGAAAAACCGAGAATGCGTGTGTGTACTCTTGCGTCGATCACCAATAACGCAAACACATTCGGTGTTTGTTTCTTCGACTTCGATAAGAGAAACCGAGAGATAGGGAGTGCGACGAGAGAGAGAGAGAGGCGACGAAAGAGAGAGAGAGAGAGAGTTTTGGTGGCTAGGTTAATCCTTCTTAATCCCTTTTCTCATATATTAATCCTTTAAGCTTAAGGATATATATATAAGGATTAGATGGACCTAAGCTCGTTTAATTAAAAGTCCACTGGTTTTAATTAAACATTCATCTCTACTCACTTTGACCCCCTGGACTTTACTAGTTAATTAACTAACTGGTCCGGTAAATATTAAAACTTAATATTTAATTTCTCTTTAAATAATAAATAACTATTTATTATTTATTTCCTTTCTAATAATTAATACAAACTGATCAATTATTTATTTCTCTCTTTTCTATAATTAATACCACTGATTAATTATTTACTTTTTCTCTTTAATAATTAATCTAACTGATTAATTATTTCCACATAGATTTATGGTGAAATCCAACTGTTCCGATTTGGGTGTGTAGCAGTGTGACCCTTTAGTCTCTTATAACATTGGATACAATGTACCCATTAATTATCTCTGCATATAATCCAACACCCAAGAACCATAGTCCAACCGGCCTGGCTGCGTATTCGGCCCAGGAAGGTGATCGGCCCAGGTAGGTGATCAGCCCAGGTGGGTGATCGGCCCAAAGGGATGTTTCGAGCAAGGAGGGTCCTCGGCCTAAAGGTTGACGGCCCAAATAGGTTTTTCGGTTAAATACAAAGTTATTAATTTTAAGTTTTAAAATTAATAAGTGTTTTATATAAACTAGTAATTTATATATATTTTAACTAGTTTAGTTAAAATATATAGTTTTGGATGTTTATTAATTACGACTAGTTGAGACGTTATATATAAACTCCAAAAGTAAGTTTATATAAAAGGAACGAAACAAGATATTGTTATTTAAATAGTGATCAAAATTTGTCGTGTTTTGGGTTTTCGTAAAAACTAGTCAGAAACTCGACATAGTTATTATTCAAGTCTTGAATAAGTTAGTTTTTTCAAAGTCTATTGAAAAACTATTTTTGGTCAAGTTAATTTAAATAATTTAGATGATTATATTTCTCATTTTTGATTAATAGTTATTAGTCAAAAGGATATATGAGAATAGTTGCACGAATCAGATATTGTGTTTCTCGCTTTTTTTTATCGTTTATATATAATTGCGTGGTTGTGATACGTAGCTATAGTTTTGCCAACTTAGGACTCGCTTTTATTTTCTTCTTTTTTTGGTTTTGGGAAAGCCTGCATGCCAATTACAATCCCATTTTTCAATTGTAATGTTGTACTGGTTCGGGGAGGCCTGCGTGCCACTTACAACCCTTTTTATTATTGTAGTTGTAATAGTAGTAGTTGTAGTTTTGTCCTATGATCAAAACGAGGTTCAATAAGATTTTCAAGATGATGATTTGCATAGTGCTCGAGTACTTTAGAGGAGGTGTCGAGGCGAGTGGGAGTAATGCATCATGAAGGCGAATCCAAGTTCCTTTTATCCTTAGGATTGACCTTAGCATTAGTTGGCAAAACTATATGTTTTTATCTGTGTGGTTGTGTTCTTTTATTAATGCTTACTCATATATATGTGTGTGATGCTAAATAAAGAGATTTAGTAATAGGAAATTATTAAACAGAGAAAACCACGATTTATGTCAAACTAGAGTACGACTTCAGTTTGTTAGTCATATTAGTTAATTTTTTATAAATTTAAAGTTTTGTCAAGATTATAAGTTTCAAAATTATAAAGACGTTTTGTGCACCTAGTATAGGTAAGCATATAAATCGTATTTTTAAAACAGACGTTTTGAAAAATGGGTTTTCAAAAACTAGAAAATTAAGTTTTCCTTTTACACTTAATTATAAAACCCAAGAAAAATCTTAGATCAGTGTGCTACCCATCTAATGGTACACCTTTGCTGTTAAACGGTACTCGGGTGTCGGAAGTGCCCAAACCCTGGGCATCCGGGTTCAAATAATTGCGGCAAAGGGTATGAAAGATTCTGCGATAATCGGGAGTCCCAGCCATGATTCATACTGTCTTAGGTGGTGCGATCTATTTTGGTGATAATCGGGAGTCCCGACCCAAAATGCACTAGAGTAGAGTTAAACATACTAGATTTTATCTAAGTGCTCTACGAGGTTCTAGGATTCTTATCAGATAGGTACGATTGGTAAAAGGAAATTACCTACCAGAAATAGCATGACTTGGCGGGAAGTGCCCAAACCTTGCGTTAAGTATGTGAAATATGGGTCCTAGGTCTGATAAATATTATTTAAGGGTTTATTAATATATGTTAGAAAAGTTAATTTGCAATTACTAATTAGACCGAGTTTTAATTTGTAGATGGCAACCAACGTTACCAACACTAACAACCTCTCACTTCGCTCTATCCTAGAGAAGGGTAAGTTCACCGGACCAAACTTTTTCACATGGGAGCGAAATCTCCAGATCGTGCTGAGGCACGAGAGAAAGTGGTACGTCCTAGAACAACCTCTAGGAAATCCCCCTGCCAACAACACTAGGGTAGATGTCAGGGAGGCTTATCAAAAGCGCTCTAATGACGCCCTTGATGTTAGTTGCCTCATGCTTGCAACAGTTAGTTCAGAGTTGCAATCGAGCATGATGGAGACTCCTGCTTATGATATGATCCGCCAATTGAGGGATATATTCCAGGATCAAGCCCGCACGGAGCGTTATGATGCCGCTAGGGTATTTAACTCGTGCAAGATGGCAAAGGGGACGTCGGTCAGTACCCATGTCATGAAAATGAAAGGGTATATGGACCACCTAGAGAGACTTTGGCATCCAGTACCGCGGCAGCTAGCAACGGATACGATACTTAACTCATTGTCGGATGACTATAAGCCTTTTATAGTCAACTACAACATGAATAACATGGATAAATCTGTGGCAGAGCTGCTGTTGGGAAGAGATCTCATTAGTTAAGATTTGATGAGACAAAGTTAAGTTTGTAAGATGTGTTCCAAAGTTAACTTAAACAGAATTATGAGGCTTGATTAGACTGAACAATTATAGTTTTTCAGACTGAGCATAAGCTGAATATAAGTTGAGCATATGTTCGATCAGCTTATACTATATCTTAGTAAGATTATCACTATGTGTCAAAAGTTGTGTATGTCACCTAAGATATATTGAGCTTTCAGCCTGATGTGTCTCAAGCTGAGGGACTCAGCTTATATACTGAGTCAGCTCAACAGAGTTGCTAAATAAGTTCTAGCTAACTCTTGGGACTTCTAAGGATGAGTTAATTAATATACATGTTAGTCCATGTTTGTTTTCGAGTTTGTTCTCGAAGAACTCAGCTTGATGAGTTTCGAGCTGAGTAACTCAGTCCGAGCAAGAAGTCTGTTTAAAGAGAATTTAAATATGTTTTAAATTTATCTTTTTAACTCTCTATATCTACAGGAAGGATAAGAAGACTGCAGAATTAAGATTGAAGATTGAAGACTCAAGATAAGAAGATTCAAGATTCAAGATTTCGGTTTATCCGTTAGTTAGTTAGCAAATTAGGATAAGTCCAGTTTGTTATGATCCGTAGGAACAGGATTATAAATACTTATCATCCTGATAAGTTTTGAGGTACAACGACTACAACTGCTAAAACGAAGAGTTACAGAGCCATAACTCAATTTCACCTCAAACCGTATGTGTTACGAGTCTTGATTCACCATTTGTCAGTAATCAAGATACTCACAGATTTCCAAGTTATTCGTGTGTTCGAATATTCACATTAGTTGTGAAATTGGTAAGTTTTCAATATGTGATTAAATCCTGTTTAGAGAGTCGTCCAGTATCTATAATCATAAGTTGATTATAGATAGCTAAGTTAGAAAGATTGAGAGATTTATATTAGGTGTTTACATATCAAGAGTTTCTTACTTGATAGAGTCTGTAATCATCTTCTTATTAATGAAAAGCAAAGCATGTGATTGTGGTTTGATTTACTATGTGTAACACTTTATTTTGATTTATTCAATTTCCGTAGAAAGTGTATTCAACCCCCTTCTACACATCTATTGCTTGTTGTTATTCTCACCAATTGACCAACAACTGGTATCAGAGCAGGCTGAACAGTTTCATAAGTTGAAAGTTTAAGATTCGGAGGAATTCAACAATGTCTACAAGCAATAATTCTTCAAACTTTCCACAAATGTCTGCTAAGGGATGTCCCATATTTGATGGATCTGACTATCCTATGTGGAAGTTATGAGCCATGCTGTTCCTCAAGTCCATTGACAATCGTATGTACGATGTTATTACAAAAGCACCAATAATCCCCAAGATTCCTGCAACTGTGAGTGATACATCTCCTGACAGATCTGAAAAGGATATGAGAAAGCCTGTTGCATCCTGGACTGAAGAAGATTGGAAACTACATTCTTTGGATGACAAGGCAAAGAGTGTTCTGGCAAATGCCTGACCAATGAGATCTTGCATACAGTGACTGGGTGTCAGTCTATGAAAGAGATCTGGGATACAATGAGTATTACATATGAGGGCATTGATCTGGTCAAGCAGTAGAAGAAGAATCACTTGAATAGATCCTATGAAAACTTCTTTTCTAAAAAGAATGAAACCTTGCCTGATTTGTTCACAAGGTTTCACTGCTTGATAAATGACCTGCTAAGTGTAGGTGTTAGGAAATATGAAGCTGAACTTGTGTTGAAGTTTCTGGATGTGTTACTAGAAAAGTTCAATGAAGTGACCACAACACTGAGGGCTGGTGGAACACTACATATGTATAACCTACAGTCCATCTATGGCTTCTTGCTTAATCATGAACAGATTACAGAACACAAGAAATCTTCTCAACAACAACTTAAGGATTCTTTGGATAAAGCTGATATTGCATTACTTGCACTGAAAAAGAAGAAAGGTTCCAAAGGCTTGGTTGTTGAATCTGAGACTGAGTTAGAATCTCAAGCTGACCACTCAGACTCAAACTCAAGTGATGATGATGATGTTCAGACCATCACTGAGCAAATAGCTATGCTAGCCAGTGATTGAGAAGAGCTCAAAGGGGAAGAGGAAGATCTGACAGGAGCAAAGGAAAGAGTTCTTTTGATCCTAAGAATGATGTGTGCTTCAACTGTCAAAAAAAGGGACACATTGCTGCTGAGTGCAGATCAAAGAAGGTAGAATTAGCATCAGTTTCAGATAAGACTGTTTATAGAGCTGACAAATACAAGAAGAAATATACTCAGCTCAAGAAAGGAAAGCCTGAAGACAAACCCAGTGCAAAAGGACTATATGCTGAAACCTGGGATACAGAATCATCTACCTCAGATGATGATGTATGTCTAATGGCTCAAGAAGATGAAGAGTTGGAAATAGATGAGCTTGATTATGGTCAGTCCGAATCAATCTTTGAAGCTGACATGATGGAAGCTGAGAAAAAAAACAAGCTTAGTGATTAGGATCCTGCTTCCATGTACAAGGTCAGTAATTTCTACTCTTACATCGATGAAGAAAAGGGTCTTACGTTTGATTATCTGCTAAATGACTTCAAGACCAACCTTAAGTCTCAAAATGACCTCAAAGGTGAGATAGCTAAACTAAAAGATGATATTAAGGACAATCAGTCTCTCATTAATGCTGGTAAGAAAGCACAGTGTGATCTTGAATGTCAAAGACACATTAATAAACTTCTAACTGAAGAACTTCAGGAAGCTAAAGTCAAAGATGACCAACTTCAAAAGGTCACTGAATCTTGGTGTAAGTCATCAAAGCTTGCTGAAAAGTGCATAAACCAACAAATTCCTAAACAGGTACAAGTTATACTTGGAGGTGACTATCAAACTGCAGCTTATGTAACAGATGATGAGATAGCAAGTACAGACTCTGAGGAAGATAGACAACTGATTGAGTCTCAGAAGTCAGCCTCAGAGAAAAGACATGATCCAAGCTTGAAATACAATATGTTTTTAAAGGCTAAAGATCATGGAAATGAGTGCTCAACATCAAAACAACATAGTAAGTCTGTGCTGGACAGATTAAGCACTCAGCCTATTCAAAGAACTTCAGTCATAGAAAGGCTTAATCCAAACCCTTTCAAAAGACAACATTTGCTATCTGGCTCAGAGAGAAGTTACAAGAATACGAGGACCACTGTAAGTCAAAAGTCAATTCACAACAATGGTAAGTCCAAAGTGGTGGATCTATGTAAGTCCAAGGAAATCAATAGTGGTAAGTCCAAATTTGTTGAGACTGGTAAGTCCAGAAACAATGACTATGGTATGTCTAAAGTCAAAGACAAGAGGTTTGTTAGTCAAACTTCTAAGGATAACAAACAAAGATTTGACAAAGGTAAGTCCAAAGTCAGTGAGCATTAAGTTAACCAACTTGCAAAGAAAGTTGAAAAGTTATCCACTACATATAAACCTAAGACTGAGAGCAAGTTCTCACAAGGATTATTAGACACTCTACCTCCTATAATCATTAGAAGAAGGAGATGCTACAAGTGCAGAAGTAGAGGTCATGAGGCTAAGGACTGTGATGTTGAAATCTGAAGGCCTGAACTAGAACAGGCTGATCAGCCTATACAGGACTCAGCTCCTGCTCAAGTTGAACAGTCAGTTCAACAAGATGAAGATGCTAAGTGCTCATCATCTGAACCCACCAAGAAGTGGGTTCCCAAACAAAACTAATGTGTTTAGTTTTCATATCATGTGCAGGGTTCAAGTAAATGGTACATGGATAGTGGATGTTCAAGGAACATGACTGGGTGGAAAGGACTTCTTAGTGATTTCCAAGAAGATGAAGGTCCTAAAGTAACTTTTTGTGACAACTCCCGTGGAAGAACTAAAGGCTATGGGAAGATGCATGCTGGCAAGGTAACTTTCCAGAAGGTTGCATATGTCAAAGGTCTTAAACACAATCTGATCAATATCAGCCAGTTGTGTGATGAAGACAATATAGTTACTTTTAGGAAGAAAGCAGGAACTATATATAATGCTAAGGGAAAGCCTATATTAATAGCTAAAAGAGAAAGAGATGTGTATGTACTTGATCTTAATTTTGCTGATCCCTATACTGAAACCTGCTTGTATTCCCAATCTGTTCCTAAGCTGAGTTGGTTGTGGCATAACAGATTATCACATTTAAACTTCAAATATATAAATATGCTATCCAATAAAGAGTTAATCTCTGGATTACCAAAGATCACATTTGTCAAGGACAAATTGTGTTCATCTTGTGAACAAGGGAAACACCATAAAAGGTCCTTTAAATCAAAGCAAAATTTTTCAATAACAGACCCACTGCATATGTTGCATATGGATCTGTTTGGACCCATAAGTACTCCTAGCCTAAGTGGCAAAAAGTACACACTAGTGATAGTAGATGAGTTCTCACGATTCACCTGGGTAATATTCCTAAAAGCTAAAAGTGAAGCTGCCCTGAAGATAATAAGTTTTATCAAACAGGAGGAGTTGCAGAAAGGTAAGTTTGTAAATCAACTCAGAAGTGATCATGGGACTGAGTTCAGAAACTCAACCCTTGAAAGCTTTTGTGAACAAAAAGGAATATTATAAAATTTCTCATCAGTCAGAACTCCCCAACAAAATGGAGTTGCTGAGAGGAGAAATAGAACCTTAATTGAGGTTGCTAGAACTATGTTATGTGAGGCAGGATTGAAACTCTATTTCTGGGATGAAGCTGTCAGTACAGCCTGTTATACCCAAAATAGGTCAATCATTTTCAAAAGACATGGCAAGACTGCATATGAAATGTGTAAATCTAGAAAGCCCAATATAGGTTATTTCAATGTCTTTGTTTCAAAATGCTGTGTGCTGAATCAAAGAGATCAGCTCCATAAGTTGGAACCTAAAGCTGATCCTGGAATATTTGTTGGTGTTTCCTCAATCTCCAAGTCTTACAGAGTGTATAACACTAGGAGAAAGGCTATTGAAAAATCAATTCATGTCTCATTTGATGAATACAGTCTTGATCAAGCTGATAAAAGACAAGGTGACTTGGTTAGTCTGAGTGAGCTTGAAAAGCCTGAGGAAACCAATATGTCAAATCCTATGTATGTCATAGGAGATGATAATGAGGATGATGTGTGTCCATCAAAGAAATCATCACAAGCTTCAAGGGACTCTCAAGCTGAGAAATATGATGAGTTCGTCAATCCCTTTGGAGCTGAAGTCACTCAGACTGAAGATCTTAGTGATCATCAGTTTGTTGACAATGCTGTTATTGAGACTGAGGATCTTAGTTCACCTCAGAGTTCTCAACATTACTCAGATCCAAAACTAGATTCTCCAACTACAACATTTAAATTCCTCAACAATCATCCTCAAGATCAAATCATTTGAAATGTCCAAGAAAGGGTTATGACCAGATCAAAGACTACAACTAACTATGTTGCTTACTTTGGTTTCCTATCTCAAATGGAACAAAAAAGCACTGAAGAAGCCTTAGAGGATGAGGATTGGATTGAAGCTTTGCAAGAGGAATTAAATTAGTTTGAGAGAAATAAGGTCTGGAGCCTTGTCCCTGCCCCCAAAGATCATTCAATTATAGGCACTAAGTGGGTCTATAGAAATAAAATGGACAAGAATGGAGTGATAGTTAGGAACAAAGCTAGGCTGGTAGCACAAGGGTATAAGCAAGAAGAAGGAATCGATTATGATGAGACCTTTGCCCCTGTTGCTAGAATTGAAGCCATAAGGCTGTTCTTGGCCTATGCAGCATATAAAGACTTCAAAGTCTATCAAATGGATGTGAAGAGTGCTTTCCTAAATGGAAAACTTCAGGAGGAAGTCTATGTGAAACAACCTCTTGGCTTTGTCAGTTAAAAGTTTCCACATCATGTCTATAAGTCAGACAAGGCTTTGTATGGTCTTAAACAAGCTCCAAGAGCTTGGTATGATACACTGTCCAACAATCTACTATCAATGGATTTCACCAGAGGTAGTATAGATAAGACACTCTTCATTAAAAAGAGTAAAGGATAGGTGATTCTTGTACAAATCTATGTGGATGACATTATCTTTGGTTCTACAAATGAATCTCTATATGAATGGTTCTCCAAAATAATGTCACAAAAGTACAAGATGAGCATGATGGGTGGGATGACATACTTCCTTGGCTTACAAATTCAACAAAAGCCTGATAGAATATTCATCAATCAAAGCAATTATGTTCTTGATTTGATAAAGAAATATGGTTTTGATTCAAGTTCAACCATGAAAACACCCATGTCACCAGCTGTCAAGCTGAGTAAAGACTCAGATGGTAAATCTGTGTGTCAGTCTACCTATAGAGGGATGATAGGTTCATTACTCTATTTGACAGCTAGTAGACCTGATATCATGTTTGCTACATGTTTTTGTGCAAGATATTAGTCAGATCCTAAAGAATCACATCTTCAAGCTGTGAAAAGGATCTTTAGTTACCTTAAAGGTACTCCAAATCTAGGTCTTTGGTATCTAAAGGACTCTGGATTTGAGTTAGTTGGTTTTTCAGATGCTGACTATGGTGGGTGCAAGTTAAATAGAAAATCATTAACTGGAGGATGTCAAATGCTTGGAGGGAAGTTAGTAAGCTGGACTAGTAAGAAACAGAACTCAGTGGCTACTTCAACTGCTGAAGCTGAATATGTTGCAGAAGGAAGCTATTGTGCTCAAATTCTTTGGATGCAACATCATCTTCAAGACTTTGGTATGAGTTTCAAGAAAACTCCTATCTTCTGTGATAACCAAAGTGCTATAGCCATCACATACAATACAATCTTCCACTCAAGAACCAAACACATTGAAATTTGACATCACTTCATCAGGAACATCGTGGAAAATGGTAAAGTTGACATTAAATTTATTTCCACTGATGCCCAATTAGCATATATCTTTACTAAACCACTTGATGAGAAGAGGTTTATGTAACTGCTAAGTGAATTGGGTATGCTCAACCCCTAGCTAAGTGTCTAGAATATGAGGTTTCAGTTTGACAAAGATTAGGTGTCTTAAGCTGAGTGCACAGTTTATAAATAAGTTTTCATAAACTGAATAAACTGTCAAGCTGAATGATGAGTTCACACGTTTGGTGAGTTCCAAACATCTTTTAACTACTCAGTGTAGTTAAGATATATAGTTTGAGTTAGTCTAAAAAAAATGGCTAAGTGTCATTGAGTCTGAGCTTTGTGCTTAACTCAAACTGTGTGATTGATTTACACGTTTGGTAAGTTCCAAACATATTTTAACTACTTAGTGTAGCTAAATTACATGTTTGAGACAGTCTCAAACATAAATGACTAAGTGTCATTGAGCCTGAGCTGTATGCTTTACTCAAGCTGAGTGCTTGACTTAAACTGAGTAATAAGTTTACTCAGATTTAGTGTGTCCAAAACTATGTTTTAATTACTAAGTGTTATTAATTCATGTGTCTCTGCGTATTTGAGTCATTCTCAAATCGCGTATTATACCAATTCTGTATTGGTGTAATACAACAGTATCTATAATATTTTTGTAAGTCAAGAATATTATTTTACACATTTATCCGTTGGAAGATGATAAGTTTCTACCCTATTACTGTTACATCAAGCCGTAATATTTTCGGCATAACGGATTAAAAGGGGTTCCAACGGTAACTTTTCTCTCTCCTCGGAAAGGTATATATATCGACCATACCGACTCTCAGAGGTTTACGCTTACTATACTTCTGAAACTCTCTATACCTTACACAACCACAAATTGCTCAGTGCAATTCTTCGTCTCATCGATCACGAAACCCTACATCGCTCAGTGCGAATCCAATATCGCTCAGTGCGACTTCAATTTTCTCTGTGCGAATAGAACAGTTACTCAGTATAATTTTCTGAAATCAACGATGGACTGAACTATTCTGAATCTTAGTGATAGAATGGTAAGAGGTTCTGCGTTTAAGAACAATGGATTACCGTTGATCAAAATCAACAATCAACGTGCCTGCCTTGCAATCCCTCAACGCAAAATTAAAATGGGATACGAACCATGGGTAAATTATATTAGAAAATGCCCATTGGATTTCACTTTCACTTGAGCACCATTACACGTGGTTCCTCAACATCTGCTGGAGTTTTGGTATACGTGTGTCTACGACCAACACCACGACGAAATTCAGGGCACGGTACTGAATGGAGAGAGGACCATTATTCTCACAGTAAACAGGCTAAGGGAGGTTCTTCAACTCCCTCAATCCGATGAGTTCGAACCTGCTGTGACGCGGCTAGTAGCTAGATCTGTTCTACCCGTGATGGGTCATCCACAAATAGAGGGTGTGACAAAAAAGGCTACTTTTCTAACCAGTTGAGGTTTCATGTTGTCCACAGTGATTCGTTCACTTGGTACCAAGGTTGGAGGACTGGACCAGGTCAACATGTTCGAGGTGTAGCTACTGTACAACATGTACTTCGCCAGAAACTTCGCCAGGTCAACGAGCTCAAGGTCCAAGTGATGAAGACCACAAGGGATCTTCATGTACCATTTACGAGGTACATGTCCTTTGCATTTGAATCCGAGCTAGGGATAACACTGTATGAAGCTGATCAAGATATGTTCTTGATGCCAACACTCAGCTCCAAGATGTTCAATAATGATATCTTCCCAGAGCAAGAGGGTCTAAGTGAACCCATGCTTCTGATAGCTGAGGTAGCTTCTTCTGAAAGTGAAGCAGAGGGATCAAATCAAGGGGGAGCTTCTCAAGCTGACACAGAGGTTCAAGCTGAGCACTCTGCTCAGGCTGAACCAGCCAATCCACTAGCTGCTTCTGGTAAGACTTCTCCACTTTCTCTATCTTCTCATTATTCTCCATGCACATTTGGAGATAAGGCTGTGGTGAACCCAACCCAATATAACCCATCTCCTCCACCTTATGCCCATCTTAAACCCACTTTGAAGCTTCCCCTAGCATGCCCACTACTATTAGGAAGAATATCCAAACCTACACCAGGAAAACTACCATAGGTGGTGCCACTCCTAATGGCATCACTGGAGCTGAGATCACATTGATCCCTCCACCGGCAGGAGTTAAGGGGGAGACACCTACTCATAAGGTGTCAACCTCGAGGCTCATGACAACCCAACAGGCTAAACTGGGTGTGGTGTCTACTCAGCCCACACTCTCCAGTGCCATGGGAGAGCCCGTTACTGTGCCTAAGCAGCCACACTTAGGTAACATTGAAGAAATGACCAAATTTCAGGGTCAATCACCCCCCTCCAAACCAATATGCCAATCACCTACCCTTACACTTCACGTTTCTAGCCCAATTACTTCTCTTCACTTCTCACACCCCCATGCACGAACTGTCAATGTTTCATATACATACCAAGGTCCACAGGGTCCAAACTCTGGTGCAAATGAGTTTTAGGGTAAACACCAACCCTTGGATGATGAACCCAAATTCCAACCTTCTCAAGCTGACTTGGATGACTTGATTAAATGTTTTCAATGTTAGTTTGATAAATTGCACCTCAAGCGAAAGCAAACGAAGAAGGATATTATGATGATTTTAGACAATCTGGATGAAGTGGTGCTAAAATTGAAATCTGCAGTTGCTGCCCTACAACAACAAAAGACTTCGACCCCTATTGATGATGAGAAAAAGGGTGAGAATGTTCAAGAAGCTGAAACTGAGTATGTCAAAGCTGAAGCTTTACTACTATTGGCAAATGGAGTAGATCAGATTGAGGGGGAGAAAGAAATAGAGAAAGAAGCTGAGCTGAATGAAAAAACTAAAGGTAAGAGACCAGCAGTGGTAAGCTCAGATGAGTCAAAACCCCCTCAATAGAAAAGAAGAAAAATGATTCTTAGTGAATCAGCCTCAGATGAAGACTCCGCAGACAAAATGACACTACAAGTAGGAGCTTCTCTGTTGGCAGTAAGGAGATTGGAACAAGAATATGTTGACCAACTTGGGATGTCTATCAACGAGTTAAGAAGAAGACAAATGGATGCTGAAGTTGTGTTAGCTGATGAGAAAGAAGCAAGAGAACAGGCCTGGGCTAAGCAAATCAGAAAGCGGAATGAGGAACTGGCAAAACTCAGACAGCCTATCGTGCCAAAAGAGGAAGAAGTAGAAGAACTTCCTGTTCAGAATCAACCTGAGGAGGAAGATATAACTCAGTGTTATACAAGGACCTACTTATCTTCTCAAATCAATTCACTTAAGTTGAGCTCAGTTCAATGGATTAGGATATGAAAACTTCACAGACTAGGATATGAAAACTGGAAGCAAGTGGCTATCCTCATCAAGCAGATGGAAAAGTCTTCTGCCAGGAATCAAGTTAACGGACCAGATAATTAATAGTTAATTAATTAACTAGTAAAGTCCAAGGGGACAAAGTGCAAGGAATGAAAGTTCAATTAAAGACATATGCTTTAATTGAACGAGCTTGGGCTTGGATAAGGTTTAAAGTATTTAAACCTTTAAAAAGCTTATTTTATCCACAAGTGAGAGATTTAATTTGCAACAAGGAAAAACCCTAGCCTCCTTCACCTTCCCTCCCTTCGTCGACTTCGAAAAACACCCCAAGGGGGTTTCGGTTATTGCGTCGATCACACACACACACGCACGGTTTCGTGGTGGTGCAGTAGTGGTTGACTAACTTTAGCAATACCAACATCAAAGAGGTAATTGTTTCTAATCTTTTATCTTGATTGTTGGTATGAAACTGTATAGATCATTAGTAAGATACTAACCCTTTTAGGGTTTCAGGGGTTGTGTTATATCTGTTTCCGCTTTATGATTAAACCAGTAGAATCAAACCCAGGGATTGACCAGTTCGCTGGGACTTCATTTAATTTTGAAGGTGTATTTTGATTGGGCGATATGTATGTTTGTCTCATTTTCCTTCTGAAATTCGTTAGAAGTCCACCAAGACGATGCATTATTAAGTTTCTACGACTCTCGTGAACATCAAAAAATTTCTGCAAAAAATCATCAACACAATGTTGTAAATTAGTTTCACATAATGTAAATGCAGAAGGATAAAGGTAGTTATATCATGTGTACCGTGATTTCATCCCAAGTTTATCTCTTGCTTCTGGACCCACCTTCTTCCAAGATAAAATCTTCAAACCTATATGCTCACGAACCACGTCTCCTAAAAAACTTATAAACAATGCTCTATTTGGCCCTGATATCCTATTCATCACATCGAAGGTTACTAGAAGCTTTGGTCCTTCAGGTTGGCCATATTTTTTGCGAAACTTGGATAACCTGGTTATGCCCCTCTTAACTACAGGTTTGCCAATTAGTTTTGATGTTATGATCTTCCGCCTCATCATCAGTATAATCCTTTGATTCATATCCATGAATGTTGTCACCCATATCATGATTAAGAAGATGATGGTCCTGATCATCGACTTGAGCAATTTCCATATTTCTTGAGTAGAGATTTGTAAAAGGGAAATATTAGAATTTTTAATTAGTTGTTTAGGAATCAATCGAACAGGAAAGAGTTTAAAAATTTTCAATTGATTTTTTCTTATAGAATATATACAATACGTCTTCATGACTGGCAAAAATGTATTAAAAAAGTCAAATAATTGGTTGCCGGGAGAAAGAAAATTTTGAATTTTTTTCATTTCCTAATCGGCAATAATCGATATTTCAGGAAACTGAATAGTCGGAATTGTTTTTTTTTTGAAATTTCAGGAAACTTAATTGCCTTTTTTTGAAAGTAAAGTTGAAAATTTTGGCTCCAAAGGCCTAATTAAATAAGAGTTTAATTTTTTACAAGGCGTAATTAACAATATTTAAAAATTTCAGGTGACTTTAATCTATAATATATATAATATTAGATAATATAATTAAAAAAATTAATTGTAGGATGGTTTACTACCACCCTGACCGGTGATAATCGGTAATTAACATGGGTCATGGGTCACGTGTATTGGGTTATGAATAAGAACAAGACATTAATATGGTTCATGTGTAGTATGGTTCATGTTCATGTGTCATGGTTACTAACACCCGGACTAGTGACAATGAGTAATTAATAAGAGTCATTGGTCACGGTTAATTAATATGGTTCATGTGTCATTGATGGTCCCCTATTGTATACTACGGATGAAGCAATGCTTAAATGTGTTCTTACTAGTGTGTGTTTGTGTGTGTGTTCTGTTTAGAGATAGAGAGAGAGCTGAGAGCAATATGAAGAGAATACAAACACAATCTTTGAGTAATGCAAAGCTTAATATTAGAATGTGGGGTAAATGCCTTTATATAGCATTTCCCCTACTTTGAGTAATTACATATTACACCCCTCACTATAATAATTCTAACAATCTCCCCCTAAGTGAGGTGTGTAATCATTCACAACAAATAAATACATAAATCTATTCGCATGCCGATTTGTTGCGAATGCCGAATTCCACTTGCCATTTGTGAATTTTCCTTCAGCTATCCAGTTTCGTTCTCATCCTTTCTATAGCACGATAGGCTTGAGCATGTTCTTCATCAGTGTATGTTGCATGGTTATTCCATATTTTCTGATGTATCTTATGATGGAGAATTTTCAAAGTGCCGTCTGAATACGCCATGAGTTCATCAAGTCTGATGAAGATCTTTTCGCCTTTTGTATTCTTTGAGACGACCCCTCGATCACCTTTGAAGTTTGTATGACCATCATAGATAACTGTCAACTCTTCAAGCTCTTCAAGATCTGGATGGCTTTGATTAGGCTTAAGAATATTTACTTTCCGATAGTTGTTTTCACCTACGAGCTGAATATCATGTTCCTCAAAATATTCCATAAGATTCCTCATATACCTCATTAACGCAACCCTTCCAAACTCTTCATCAGGCCATTTTCCTCTTTTCTGAGACAGAATGTCAAATATAAAGCTGATGTCTTCAATATTAATGAATCTCAGATCTGCTTCTGTGAGGAAGTATGATAGGTTGTTGGCTCTTCTGACATGAAAAATAGCATATTTTATGTTGAAGTTGGTTTTGGTATAAACACTGAGGAGTTCAACTATTGGAAATTCTGATTTGATATCTTCTGGTTTTGTTTTGGAACGAGTAAGGATGTGATCATATCTTCTTCTTTGTTTGTCATCCATGTTCCTCAGCTCGGGTGAAATAACCTCTATCAGTTCACTGCTGTATATTTCTGGTATTCTTTCTTCAAGATTTGCAGCATTGACAAAATATGGTTTCCATATAGGTTGTTGGCCAGCACTCCTAGTGAACATGTTACCTGCACCAAGTACTGGTTCCCCACGATGCACTAGAGGAGCAAGTGGCACTGTGAATCTCTGTGGCAAGGGCCATTCTGATTCTCTTCTGAATTTTTCAGCTGCTTCTGTTTGTCTGTTTCTCTCCAAAATATCAGCAGCTGATTCTTGAAATTGACCAGGAGGAGGAGGGAATTGTTGATGAACTTCAAAGTTTAGACCACTAAGAACCCTGGACACGTCAAAAGTTGGTTTCTTCTTTTTAGGCTTTCTCCTAGAGATTGCTAACCTTTCTTTCTTTTTGAGTGCAAGCTCCCTTTCATTGGGGATGTTATAGAATCTGTCAACAACTCTAGGTGAAGCTGGACGTGTATCAACCTCGACGTATTCATCAATACTCTTGAAAAGTGTTTCCATCTCAGGATCCTCAGCTTCCTTTTCTGGTAGAGCAGAACTGCCTTCTCCCATATGCCGTGTAGGTGAAGTATGCATAAACTCATATAATTCCCTTGTTTCACCTTCTGAGTATGAGAATCCCTCAAACATCTCGGCATGGGACTGCTCGTAAGGTATCTCACCTTCTTCAAGTTCTATTTGCCTCGGTTCATATTGTGGAGGTACATAGAGTACAATCTATTTGTTAGCATCATCAGTTTGTTGTTAAGGAACTTCATCGGCCATTTGTTGTTGTTGTTGGTGTTGACTTCCAGAACCAGCTGAACTTGTACCTGCAGATAGGTGTGAACTTAGTTAGGGAACAGGTACAACTGGTACATTTGCAGCTGCAGAGGGAGAAGTCACATATAGTCTTCTTCTTTTCTCCCCCTCGGGTTCATCATCAGGATCTTGATCATCCCGCCTCCTCTTGCTTCCCTGAGCCTGAGCCTGACAAGTTTGTTCAAGTAGTGTCAGCTGGTCAGTAACCTTTGATAGTGAAGTATAGAAACCTCTGGTGATCCCATCTATCTTGTTGTTTACATCTTCATGAAACTCTTGAAAGTCATCCATGGAGATTCCCGATGGACGCTGTTCGTTTCGAAGAGTAGTCAGAAGGTCTTGGTCATGAGCTGATTCTGGCTGTTGTTCCAGAAGCCTGACATACAACAAACTCTTTAGAGCATCAACTGACATAGAAGCAGGATCAGGTTGTGACTATGGTTCTGGCACTGGAGGCCTAGCAGTAAGGAGTGCCTCAATCCTGTTGGCTGTTGCTGGGACTGGGAGGCTTGTTCTATCTGATCCAACTTATGATTTGTCGTCTGCAGTTGTTGGTGGATTGGTGCCACGGCTTGTTGAATTTGTTGTTGAAGTTCTGCACGTGTAACAAACCCGGAATCATGAAGACTTCCGGTTGAAGTACCAGCCACATAGGCAGTACTACCGACTGGAGCAGCAGGGATGTTGGCTCCAGCAGGATTTCCTTCCAATCCTCGAATGGAACATTGAAAGGTACCACCTCTGGAAGTTGAGGAGACTTGTTGAGCCAACAAGTTCAGTTCATCGATTATTACCCTGTGTTGGTCAAGATATGCGGAAATTCGCGGTATGTCAAATCGTGCATCAAAAGAAGTTGAGGACAAGGGAGGTAGTCCTCATTGTTCAATAGGTCCAACACCCAATTGGGGTTGATCTAGTGTATGTGCTATAACCATGTGCAATAAAGACGGTTCCTGTTGAGAGACACCGTAGTAGCTAGGTTTGGTAGAAACTTGCACGGGTGGGATCACCACGACTTGTTCAATATGAGGCCCAACAATGTCGGGCCCCATAGTGGATGCGGTTTCCCGGATTTCTTGGTGTAGGGGTCCCTCAGCACTCTGCTTTTCTTTTCTCACCTCCTCTCTTTCACTCGAACTCCTGTCTAATCTATCTTACTCTTCACCACTACCTGGACCATATCTGGCATATTGATTAGGATCAAGTAAAGAATTAGGAGTGACAGAGCCAGTTTCAATAGATATATCAGGAGATGGAGAGACAACTGGAATGTCATGGTCAGGGGCAATGATGGCATTGCGAATGATAGGAATGGTAGTTGTTGGGGCAGGTGAAGTCAAAAGAATTACCAGACCACCAGGTTGGGGAATGACCTGAGTAGTTTGAATGGGGTGAGTCTGGTCGGGAGAGGTAGTATGTGGGTCAGTATGTTTCATGAAAGAGGGTGTGCTTTCTGCTGGTTGTTCGATTGGGTGCTCAGGGGTGCCCATGGGAGATATAACAGGTTCAAAGGTAGGGGCACCTCCTGGATAGGAAACAGACTCATCATGAGAAGAACTGGATGACTCGGAAACATCAAGACCAAGTTCAGTAAGAATAGCTTGGGTTTGGGTGATCTGAGAAAGTGGTTGAGCGATGGCTTGAACAGTGGTGGGATCATATGCATCCCTTCCCTCTCTAGTCTCATCACCTTCACCCGCTTCTCCACCCCTCTCTGAATTTTCCCTCTCCTCTTCCCTCTCAGCATCTCCCATAGATAGCTGAGTCCTATCCTCTATTTCCTCACCAGGTGCTACTCCTCCCTAGGCAGGTCTGGCCGGCTCTGGCCCGACCATGGGAGGTATTCCTACACTCTCCCTATAGCTCACAAAAATATAATTCTGTTCACAAAGGTCAAGGAGAGATACAGGGAAAGGTCTTGGAATTGGTAGATTGGCAGGAATAGCAGGTTTTATATGCAAGAAAAGTTTTGGAGTAATAGAAGGTAAACCTGTCCGTCGAGGAATTTCAGCATTTCGATCCATCACATGCTGGATGATCATTGGTAGAAAGCGGTGGTAAGGCAGCATGTTTGCATCCTTCTTCTTTTGTGAGTTCTTCCTGAGCATAGTAGCTTTGATGTCCTGGAAGAGAAGAAATGCATAATCCACATGCATATGAGTTGCAGTTGCTACAAAGATTTTGAGTTGATACTCCGTTGGGAATTCGTAGCCTGAATGCTTTGGAGTGAGACATCTTTGAAGCACCGTCATGAATGTATTATACTTTGGTGAAAGTCAAGATTGAGTGTATAGTGTATGAATTCAAATATGAGTAGAGAGAATATAGTAATAACACCTTTAAGTGTGTGTTTTTCTATTTCAAAATATCAAAAGTTACATTGAATACAAGGTTACAAGGTATATATACCTTGACTACAAATACCATTCTATTACAAAAGTATTGTCTAGATCTAATAAAAAATACAGATCTAACAATCTCCCCCTTGATTCTATCTAGACAACGTGTCTATCACCCAAGATCCTTTGCCACCTGCGAAGAGTAGCTCTTTCCTGCATTTTTTCCTCCATTTGTTCAATAATCTCTGTCAGGCTAACTCTTGCAGATTGATCCATTTCATCTTTAAGGCTAAAGTTGTGTTCTCTGATCTTGATTATCCAGACTCTGAGAGACCCATCAGAATAAGCATTAAGTTCTTTGGTTCTTAGAAAGAATTTTTCCTTCTTGCTGTTAAACAACACTATTCCTTCGTCATCCTCTCTAGACTCAACATCCTTCCAAATTACTTGATACATTTCTAGCTCTTCAATTCTAGGATGCTAGGTGTTAGGCTTTTGAACATTTATCTTTGCTTTATCAGCCTCAGCACCAAGCTGGATGTCGTTTCGTTTAGCAAGTCGGATTCGTTGTTTCATGAAATCCAGAATGAGTTTATACCCTTCATTGTTTGCATTAGAACTGTGTTTCTTGACTTCAAGCTCATCCATGATGAATTCAATATCTGCCAAACATAAATGCTTTAGGTCCACTTGACTGAACCAATGTCGACTTTGATCTATTCTCAAAACTTGAAAATGAATCCAAATCACATTGACAACCTTTCCAAACGAGCATTTTACTTTGGATATAGGATGTTTTGAGAAGACTTCAGCTTTTGATTTGCCATGCCAATTCATAAGTATTCTTTTTCCAGCATCAGAGGCATCAACAGCTCCTAGAAGATCAATGGATAATTCAGGTTGAATTTGATCTGAATAAATTCCAGGAATTTTTTCCTCAAGAAAAGCCACAGCTATATCAAACTCACTCCAATTTCTCTCATTCTTTCTCAGAGCCTTTGTAGTTAACACATATCTTTTCCTTAAATCTCTTAAGCTCGTTGTTTGGATAGGATCTGGATGATAGTTTTCAGACACTTTCCACTCTACCCCTTTTCTTAAGCTTTTCAATCTTTTCTGTTTCTTTTGTTCTCTCAACAAATCTCTTGCTGTTTTTCTAAATTTACCCGGAGAAGGAGGAAACAAGTCATCCACTTCTTTGTTTAATCTCAGAACATTTTCTATATTGAATGGCTCAGGAGTGGAAATTTCATCTACCTCAGGCTTTTCAACCCTTGGTGTTGTTACAGTTTCTGCAATTTTACTTATATGTTGCTAAAGAGTTAACTCCTTTTCATGTTCACCAGCTTCTGCTACAAATGACCCATAAGCATCAAAGTCTGAACCTGCACTTGTAAGAAAGTCAAATGTATCATCTACTAGTCTGTCTGTATCCTCTTCTTTTTCATCAATAAAAGTCCTTTGCCTTCCTTTACCTCTACCTCTGCCTCTCTTTGGAGTTATTGGTTGTTTGCTTTGTGAAGAAGAAGCAGCAGATAGCTTTGATATTAGAGATGTCACAGGCACAGTTGCACGACGTGTCTCCCCCTCAGAATGATCGGGATCAGGATCTTGATCATTATGTTTTCGTTTCTTTCCCTGTGCCTGACATGTTTCCAGAGAAGCTTTAAGTGCAGCAGCAATTGCAACTTCCTCTTCAGCATCAATTCTACCTGAAATCTCCCCCTGCCCAACTGGCTCACCCTCAACATCCTTATTAGAATCAATGGCATCCATTCTCTTGTGAAAAGCAACTCCAAA
Organism: Pulicaria dysenterica; assembly: GCA_947179395.2. Taxonomy (NCBI): domain Eukaryota; kingdom Viridiplantae; phylum Streptophyta; class Magnoliopsida; order Asterales; family Asteraceae; genus Pulicaria; species Pulicaria dysenterica. Next base: position 26,991,861 of record OX359288.1, read on the forward strand.
AGCTGCCATACTATCCCTCATCTCCTTTTTGAAACTTTCAAAGTCTGATTTCTTATATTTAGTTCTTAATAAATCAACCAGTGTAGCATCTTCTTCATTGTTATCTGGCCTAGCCATTAGCTTTGCATACAACTGGGATTTCAACTCCTCTATCGAAACATCCGGGCCTTGTTTAGCCAGCAGCCTATCCACCTTCTCATTTACAACATAAATTTTTGCATTAACCACAGACAAAGCATTTTTAAGGTCAGCCTTAGAAACAAATTCTGAGGCAACCTGAGAAACTTTTGAAGTTGTAACACCGGGATCACCTAGATTACCCGTTAAGACTTCAACAACTGGAGGAACAAATCCTTCATAAGTTGAGCCACCCGTATGCACAGCTGTATCAGGGTTGACTGTGACGGGATTTCCATCTAATCCTTGAAGTCTACGTAAAGTAGCTTCTATAAATGTTCTGCTAGGTCCGTCAGGTAGGATCCTAGTTGGTGGTATACATGTGTCTTTGTATTTAGAAAGAATTGGGCTTGCGACGTGCTCTTGAAAATGAAATTCGGTAGCTTGGGGTGAACTGGCACCTGTTTCAATACCTACTGTCTCAAAAGGAGACTTCGGTAGATCATGTGTTAAATCCCCGTGAGAAGATGAAACAGTATCCTTTTGAGAGGATTTTGAGTGGCTGAGTGGGGTTTGTGCATTCTCTGGTGGGATGCCAGAGTCTTTTTCAACACCAGGACTGACCCTGTCAGACCCGATGGCATATGTGGTTTACCGGATTTTTATGGCTGGTAAACTCTCAACACTCTCATTTTCTTTTCTCCCACTCTCACTCTCTGTTTCTTTTAACCTTTCAACTTCTACTGCAACATTATCATCCAAGCTTCCAGTATCAAGATTATCTATGTCAAACATATCATCATGTGCAAAAACTGGAGCGTCCTGGTTAATACCTCTTTCTGGAGTTTCTTGAGATTGAGATTTAGAAAGGAACAATCCTAGAGGCATATCATCATCCGTATCTCCCTCTCCTATACTCACATCACCCTCATTCACTTCACCTCCCCTCTCGAGATTTTCCCTCGGGTCACCCCTATCAGAGTCACTCGATGACATCTGATCAAAATTCTCGGGATCCGATCAAAAGTCTTAGAATCCAATCAGAAGTCTCAGAATCCGATCAAAAGTATCGTAATCCGACAAGTTTCAAACAATCCGATAGAATCATACCAGTGAACCACCCATCCAAAATCAGACTTTGAAAATTCAAAAATTTCAACAAACAAATTCAAGTCGATTGTAGCATTTGTCCTTCTAAGCATTATTAACAAAACATGTATCCCCATCAGTGTTCATTAGATATGCTAAATACACAATGTACAGCCCGTAACCCAGTTACGTAAATCAGACTAAACGTCACTCGAATCCATCTTAAACAGAGACAATAGAAGTAATCTAACAGTAGTAATACATGTAACATGTTTAACTAAGCATACCCAAGCCACAAACACATCGAATAACAAGAAATAAGCACAAAATCAGAAGATTAGATCAGCGACAAAACAGGGTTTTCGGCCTACTAATTCAAACATACATAGAGATGTAATACACTACAGAGAAATCGAGGTGTACCATGAGATTCGCAATTGAAAACCAAACCAAAAGTTAGAAACTTGAAGAAATCGAAAGTCTTTTGAAATCTTGATGAAACAGAGAGAAGAGCTCAAGGTGTGAACTGAAATCCGAGAAAAAGTCAAGAATCCGATTGTTCATGACTTGTAGGCCCACAACACTTATCGAATTCCGAGAAAAGAATCGGATTCCGATAAAAACTTATCAGAGTGTTGAATGTATTATCCAAATACTCGGATTCCGATAAAAGTATCGGAATGTTGAATATGTTGTGCAACTTCTCGGATTCCGATGAAATTACTTACTTGACAAATGAATGAAAAAAAAAATCTTTTTCTTATTTTATAATTTTGCAAATGTGTTTGGATTTTTTTTTTTTTAGAATTATAAAACAAAAACAGTAATACAAATGAGTTTCCCCCTACAAGTATGAACTATCCGTAGTTCATAACTTGTCAACTCAGAACAGACACCCCGACCCTAAACACTTAACTGTGCAGAATGTAATTAATAGAAGAAAAGTACAGTCAAATACTCAAATTCAACATGCCCAATTTTGACACTAAAGTGTTAAAATGATTTTCATCCAACGGTTTGGTGAAAATGTTAGCAAGTTGATTTTCGGTATTAACATACTTTAATTCTACAAACCTTTTTCAACATAATCATTGAGAAAATGATACCGAATGTCTATATGTTTTGTTTTAGAGTGATGCACAGGATTGCATGAAATGGCTATAGCACTCTGAGAGTCACACATCAGCGGTATGTGAGAATATTCCAATCCAAAATCCGATAGTTGTGTACGAATCCACAGACTTTGAGAGCAGCAGCTGGCAGCAGCAACATATTCAGCCTCCGCGGTGGAAGTTGACACGCAATTTTGTTTCTTTGATGCCCAGCATACTAGTCTGTCTTCCAGAAAATGTGCACTTCCAGATGTACTTTTTAGGTCCAGCATACATCCTGCATAATCAGAATCCGAGTATCCAATTAGTTCAAAATCAGAATCTCTAGGATACCACAAACCTAGATGTGGAGTACCCTTAAGATATCTTAATATTCTTCTCACTGCCAACAAATGAGACTCTTTAGGATTTGCTTGAAATCTGGCACAGAGACAAGTAGCAAACATTATATCTGGCCTACTAGCTGTTAAGTATAATAAGGATCCTATCATACCACGAAAAGTTTTTAAATTTACTGATTTGCCATCAGGGTCAGCAAACAATTTAGTTTTAATTCCCATGGGAGTTGAAAGTGGAGAACAATCAGTCATGTCAAAACGTTTTAATAAATCTTTTATATATTTTGACTAATTTATAAAAATCCATGGTTAAATTGAGAAATTTGCAATCCAAGGAAGAAGTTAACTTATCCCATCATGCTCATTTCAAATCTCTGTTTCATGGTATTAGCAAAATCATCACCATACTGTGGGCTAGTTGAACCAAAAATAATGTCATCTACATAAATTTGTACAAGAATATACTCTGAACCAATCTGCTTTTTGAATAGTGTTGTGTCTGTGGTTCCTTTTGCATAGCCCTTGCTCAACAAGTAATCTGACAATTCATCATACCAAGCTCTCGGGGCTTGTTTTAATCCATACAAAGCTTTGTCCAGTAGATATACATGCTGCGGGCGTTTGGAATCCACAAAACCTTCAGGTTGACCAACATAGACTTCCTCTTTGAGTTTACCATTGAGGAATGCAGTTTTAACGTCCATTTGGAAAACCTTGAAATTCTTGAAGGCAGCATAGGCTAAAAATAATCTGATTGCTTCCAAACGAGCTACAGGGGCAAAGGTCTCATCATAGTCGATTCCTTCTTGCTGATTGTACCCCTTAGCCACTAGCCTAGCCTTGTTTCTCACAACTACTCCATCAGAGTCTTTCTTATTTTTGAAGATCCACATAGTCCCCACAATTGATTTACCTTCAGGTCTGGGTACTAACCGCTAGACTTTCAAATGGTCAAACTGATTCAGCTCGTCTTGCATAGCAAGAATCCAGTCTGGATCTTCTAAAGCTTCTGATACTCGTGTTGGCTCTATCACACTTAGAAAATTCATATTGAGACATTCAATTGCAGTTGCGTCACGAGTTCGAACACCAGTATTCAAATTGCCAATGACTTGAGTGTCAGGGTGACTTCTTAACCATACAGGCTCGGGGGTCCTTACCTGAATGAAGTCATCAATTAGTTGTGGTTCCGTTGCAAATGGATTTACCATTTCAGGGTCAGCAAACGGATTGACAGTGTCATCGGTTGCAAATGGACTGTTTATAGCTTTAAACTCAAAATTATCCTGATCATTGTCACGTGCAACAGAAGGAGTTGTTAACGTTACAGATTCTTCAGGTTGTGTTTGAAATGATTCAGCCCTATTCACATTACCAGAAGAAGATTCATCAGTTTTGAAAAATTCAAACATGAAATCCAGATTTATATCTTCATTCTGAATGTTGGAAATTTATGATTTATTTGAGTGGGAAACAAGATTTTTATTGTTTGCAGGCTTGGCTCTCAAAGAATTTAAGCTTACTAAATCATCAAACGTTACATTGATGCTTTCGACAACAACGTTAGTTCTCCGATTTAGAATTCGAAAAGCCTTTTTGTCATTAGAGTACCCCAAAAAAATTCCTTCGTCTGCTTTTGGATCAATCTTGGACAGTTTATCTGATTCATTTAGAACAAAGCACCCATTACCAAATACATGAAAGTATTTGATATTAGGCACAATGCCGTTGCACAGTTCATAAGGAGTTTTATTGAAACGACGGTGAATTAGGGATCTGTTTTGGGTATAGCAAGCGGTATTGACAGCCTCAGCCAAGTAAGATCGTGACAACTGTGAGTACTGTAGCATGGTTCTTGCATCTTCAACTAAAGTTCTATTTTTCCTTTCCACAACTCCGTTTTGCTCTGGAGTGTATGCTGTAGAGAACTGATGGTAAATTCCTTCAGAATCAAGATAAGAATCCAGAGTTCTATTTTTGAATTCTGTGCCATTATCAGTACGAATTGCTTTTACAGGTTGTCCTCGTTGAGTCTTGTGCTTTTTCAAAAACAAAATAATCTGTTGAGGCACTTCAGACTTGTAAGAGACAAACCTAACCCATGTGTACCGTGAATAGTCATCTACCATTACCAGAATATATCTTTTCCTATTTCTGGACTGTACCCGCATAGGCCCACAAAGATCCATATGTATCAACTGCAAAGGAGCTGATGTTGTTGAAACTTGAACAACCTTGTGTGGTATCCGCTTAAGCTTCCATAACTCACAATCTTTGCACAGATGCTCTTTTTCAAACTTAAGTTTAGGGATGCCTCTAACCAAATTCCCATTCACCAATGTATTAATATTTTTGAAGTTCAAATGGGACAATTTCCTATGCCATGACCAGTTCAAATCTGATGCAGCTTTTGATAGCAGGCAAACAGAAGAACTAGAACCTTTGTCAGACAAGTCAATAGTATACAGATTTGACTTTCTGTTACCGCCCAAAAGCTCAATTCATTCCTCAGTTCTCAAAGAGCAAGATTTCTTTTTGAAAAGAACCTCCATACCCTTATCACATAATTTTCCTATTGAAAATAAGTTGTGACCAAGTCCCTCAACATAAGAAACCTTTTCTATTCTAACATTCCCTGTTTCCAACACTCCATGGCCGAGAATTGGTGCTACTTGGTCATTCCCAAACTTTACATTTCCAGAATATTTGCCCACGAAATGTTTGAGAAGACCCTTATCCCCAGTCATATGTTTGGTACACCCGGAGTCCATGTACCAAAGATTACTCTTCTGCACATAGATACAAGGGGTGAACACCTTACCCATTGTGAAATGGGATGAGGTATGTTAGAGATAGAAACAGAAGGAATAACATGATCAGCAATCAAAGATTCAGATTTCTTTTGTTGTTTTATTTGCCATTTCCTAGGTTTCCATGTTTGTTAATTTGTCGCAGGAGGGGCGTTGGTTGGCTTGTTATGTGAATGAACAACAAATTTGTTTTTATGCGTTGATTTGTTTTGAAATCTGTTATTCAAAGTTGGTTTATGAACTGATGATTGTAATTTGGAAGAATTGTGAACTGCTTTGTTAACTGATTTGTAAGAATTGTGAACTGGTTTGTGAGAAACAAATTTATTTGGTGACTTTGCAACCTGAGGTTTAGATTTATTCAAAAATATTTTACGTAGCGAATGATTGAGTTTCTCCACTTCAATCTGTTGTATTTTTGCTTTCCTCACAGATTCAGCTACCATTCGCATTTCCTCAAGATGTTTTTCCCATTCACCAAACAACATAGGTAACCTTCGATGTGCATATTTGCGACGGAAAAATCGCAGTTCACTTTTCTTAATCCATTGGTGAATTATATAACCCTTACGATTAACAAACCAAGCAAGGATCATATCTTTCTCAGGATTTCTCCAGTTTGGAACAGATTTGTAACCACGCAACATTCGATCTTGATGATATGTACAAGCATTTATACAATGACCCTCAACACAACCAGTACTAGCACAAAAAATTTCTTTTTCAACAACCTGTGATTTTGGAACACGATTTTGGCTGTTTGAAACAATATCAGTCTTTTTCTGCCAAATGAAACTAGATGCACAATTATTCACACAACGTTTATGATGGATTGAACAAAAAGAAGGAATAATATTTCGGTTTCTAAAATGATGTTTTGTGATTTGACTCTTGTCCTTGACTGTTGTCTGCTTGAGTGGTTGACCAACATCCGGCTTCTTCTTGACTTATGAAATTTCTGCTTTTTTATCCTTTGTCACTTCCGTTTGGAAAACAATTTTGTTTTTATCTGATTCAGAAGAAGATTTGTTAGATTTCTTATGGAAAGAAATTCTATAAGAAGATGATGAAGATGATGAAGGTTTGGTGCCTGATGTAGACCCTTTTTCACGAATACTTGTTGAATCACAAAACTGATTGCATTTGTGTGAAATATATTCTCTACAAGCTTTTGGGCAAGTAGGAATTGCAACACCCTAGCCACGTTCCACTTCTTCCAAAAGCCGTTTGATTTTTTCATCACGAAGTTGAGTTTCCAATTCATAGATAATGAGTTGAGGAATTACCAGATGTGCACAATCATAATGTTATAAATTAGAAACATCTGATTTTTGAGATTCAATTACTTTCCTTTTTAAATTCGCACTCAATTGAATGATGGTTCTAATATGAAGCTCAACTTCCTTCTTTGTTCGTTCCAATTCTTCAGAAAATTCTTGAATTTGATTAGTTAAAACATCATTTTCAAATCTCAGTTGATTCATCACTTCAGAGTTAGATTTATTACAATGAACAGCGGAAGACTGTAAGTGAGACACCTTTTCTTTCAACATTAGATTTTCAATTTCTAAAATGATGTTATTAACTATGTAGTTTGTTTCAAGAATTTCCTGTCTACGCTGCAATTCCATGTGAGGAATGTACAAGCGTGGTGCATATGATGTGACATGTTGCTCTTGATTTGGAAAAACTAGAGTTTCAGCATGGAAAACAGATTTATTCGTGAATGAAGAACCTTCAGTGGTTTCATACGAGGCATTCAGTGAATCATAATTAAATGGTTTTTGGCATTTTGTTGTGGTTTTTCTCTTGAAATCTTCTTCTTGTTTAACTTCCTCAGCAGCAACAAAAACCATCTTTTCAGTTAGTCCGCAATTCATCCTTTCTGCCTGATAAAGTTGTGTACAATTGATTTTCTTGAAAAATTCACTTTCATCATACCCTAAACCCTTGTAGTACTTTCGAAGATCTGGAGTTAAAGTCTTGAAAATTGTATGGCGAGTTGTGGGTTTCTTACGACCAACTTCTTCAAGATTGTTAACTTTCGTTTCCAAAATTTGTTTTTCTTTCAAAATCAAATTAAAATTGATTTCAGCACTCAACTTAGCCGCATTTAGATCATGAACCTGTCTTTCTGTTTGCTCATGTATATGATTCAATTCATCCTCTTTTTGTTTAATTAACTCCTGAAGTTTACTAAGATGTGTCGTGTGTTCAGAATTGACGGCTTTATTCATTTTAAGATTAATGTTTTGTGTTTGCAGCTTTTGATTCTTAGCAGTTAAAAATTGAATTTTATCAGCAAGTGCCATGATTTGAGCAGCAGAGATATGAGAGTTATCAAGAGATACCTTCTCAGCTGTAGACTCTGACTCAGTTGAGAGAGAACTGGAGCTGGAAGGTGTTATTTCAGCTTCATCATCACTTTCATACTCACTCTCTTGATCTGATTCATCAAACTTAGCCATGAATCCAGTATCTGCATCTCCTATCTCTGCATCTTCTACCACAGTTATGTCTTCAGCAAACTCCGACCCATCAATCTCATCTTTACTCTCACCATCAGACTCCAAAAATTCAAATTCTTCAACATTAGCCATGAGAACAAATTGAGCATGAACATCATCATCTTCATGTGAATCATTAGTATCAGACAGGAACTGATCTTCCTCTGCTTGTAGTACTGTACCATTGTTCCTCTTATTGATAAGATTCAACTTAGCTTTGTAATTTTCCGAGTCTTTCACCTTTGGCTTTTTGCAGTCTTTGATAACATGCCCTGTGCTTCCACAATTATAACACTTCTTGGGCTGTGAAGCTTGAATCTTTCTTTCATACCTCTTTTCCAGATTTGCACTGTCACTTCTTTGAACATTATTATCTCTTCTTCGAGATCCTGAAGTGTATCTCTGACGATTGTTGGTTTTGGACTTTCAAAACTGATTTTGTAACATGTTGGTGAGGTAATCAACTGCCTGCATAACTTTTTCATTATCTACTGGCTCCTCAGTATCAGTCTCAGAAGATTCAGATTCTTGTATTTGCTTAAGTTTCAAAGTTCTGCTTGAAGATCTGCCTCTTCTATTATTCACAACTAATGCCAAAGGATCAACATTCTCCTTTTGAGAACTCATACCAACCTCATCTTGATATTGGTTCAATTCTTCAAAGATCATGTGATGAGTGACCTTATTGAGAACCTTTTGGTTCATTTGTCGATAGATGGTCACTTGAGTTCTCCACTCAGGTCCAAGTGAAATCATGAACCTGGTATTCTTTGTAAGATCAGAATAAGTTTCAAGCTTTTGATTTCTGAGATCATTAAGTAGCTTGCAGAATCTGCTGTAGGTATCAAACAATGCTTCGCCTTCCTTAGAACGGAAGTGATCAAATGCATTTACTAGTGCAGTTTCCTTAATCCAAACCCCGGACTCAGTCCCTTCCATTTGTCTTGCAATCGCATCCCAAATTTCTTTTGCTGTATCAAGTCCATTGATCTTAATATAAAACTTTGCAGATAAACCATGCTTCAAATAATACTTTGCCTTTTGATCTGCTGTTGCTCGAAGCTTTTCATCAGCTGTATATTCTGCAGGAGTTTTAGGACGATTAATTTCACGAAGTGGGGGATTGTTGGTTGAATCAGCTGGCTGATAAAACATGAAGATACCATTTCCTTCCTTGATGCTTATTTTCATATACTCTCCATATTTTTCGTTATTTTCAATAAAATCCATAAACCTCTCTTTCCATACATTGTATTATGCTCGATACAGTACGGGAGATTTAGTGTCAGAACCAAATGACAACGTTTCACTATAAGCACTCATGTTGAGATCGTTTCTCTGAAAAGTTTCTTGTATTGTGAAAATTTGACAAAGTGTGAATTCCGATAAAACTACACTCTGAAATCCGATAAACTTTGAAATCCGATAAAGTTTGAAATCCGACAAACTTTGAAATCCGATTGATACTTGAATTCCGATGAACTTAGAAATCCGATAAAACTTGAAATCCGATAAACTTTGAAATCCGATTGATACTTGAAATCCAATGAAGTTTGAAATCCGATAACCTTGAAATCCGATGAATCAAAAACAGATAAAATGCAAATCCGATTAAACAAATCCGACAAAATCCAAATCCGATAAAAAATCTATCGGAATCCGATAACAATCTATCGGAATTGAGGTCATCTGAGAACAACTCTATCGGAATTGATTGAAATCCGATAAAAATCAATCAGAATTAGAGAATCCGATCGACTCAACAAGCACAATCTAATTAATTCAACAAGCACAATCCGATAACTTCAACTTTCAGATCTGAAAATCGAATTCTTGGTCAAATACTTTCCAATTGATCTGAGATTGTTCAGAACAGTTCAAAATACTCCGAATAACTCTTCTAAATCATAATTCCATGATGTCTAACAATACAAATCAATTTATCAACAGAATTTCTCAAGAACTCGAAAACCCTTCAATCAATCATAACTTCAAATCTGTTGTTTATAATGATCCAAATTTGATTTTCGAGTGTTGTATTGTTCAATTCCTTCCCAATGAACATAAACTCAACAATTCTAATCCATTAATTCTTCAAAATCAGAATCAAGCTCGTAAAAGATGAAGTTCTTGAAAATCTCGAAATTTTAATCAAATTTTCACCAATCAGTTGATGATCTTGCTTGTGATCCTTCAGAAACCAATCAGAGTTGGCTCTGATACCAATTGAAAGTCAAGATTGAGTGTATAGTGTATGAATTCAAATATGAGTAGAGAGAATATGGTAATAACATCTTTAAGTGTGTGTTTTTCTATTTCAAAATATCAAAAGTTACATTGAATACAAGGTTACAAGGTATATATACCTTGACTACAAATACTATTCTATTACAAAAGTATTGTCTAAATCTAATCACAAATACATATCTAACAATTGGATGCAAGCCGGTGCGTTTGAATTGACCTTTCTTGGTGAGCTCACCATCATATCCCATCTCCATTATAGCTGCAAGACATGCATCCTCATTAGGGATTTCTTCAAATTCTGTAGCTGGAGGTCTGCTGACTGCGGTGGGCAGTTCAAAGATTGTTCTGAGGCGATTTAGTGGAATGTTAACTTGAAATTCATCAACCACAGTAAGATAAGAATATTCAAGATTCAAGATTCCGAGTTATCCGATAGTTAGTTAGCAAATTAGGATTATTCCAGTTTGTTAGGAACCGTAGCAACAGGATTATAAATACTTATCTCCTGATAAGTTTTGAGGTACGACTACGACCTAGAAAAACAACTAAGTGTTTCAGAGCCAAACCTCACCTCACCGTATGTGTTACGAATCTTGATTACTGTTAATGAAAGTATGTTAATTCAAATGTGTTTTGATTAATGGTTTGCATGGTTATATATTCTAAGTGGTTATTTATGTTTATCTTAAGCTTGTAAGTACTTAATCATGTGTTGATGTGTGTTTGGAAGTTTAAGTTTAGGTGAAAGATCACCACGTGCGAAGTCAGACTCGCTACGTGCGTAGTGGATCTCACTACGCACGTAGTAAAGAAGATCGGTTAAAGGTAAATTAATTATTATTAAAACAACTGGTACGTGCGTACTGGACTCGCTACGTGCGAAGTGCGTTGCATCACGTGCGTAGTGAAATTAATTACACTATAAATACTCATTAACCGCGTATTAGCGCGGGAGATCGGGTAATCGAGAAATCGCGGGTAATCAGTGATTGCTAGAAATGAACCGGGAGCCTTACGTAATCGACCATATACGACCTTAAGCTTACTAAATCGCGAACTCAGTGTTCATTACGAATCCAAGGGCAGCCTTAAGCATTCTGTGTGGGTTCTTAGAGTATGTTCTTGCTTCTACTCTGTGTGATACTGTGTGCCGGACACCTAAGCAGATCTTAGAATCCTTAGGAGGTTTGGGAAATAGAAATTCCGCACTATTTCTCATCCTAGATCAGTCCTAGCGTAAGGGTGTTTTAGTTTAGTTTAGAACCCCGTCCCCCAATCGGTCCCTACACTAAGGCCTAGTGTGCTTCGGCCCAATGGCTTCTCGGCCCAAGGAGGATCTCGGTCCAATGGGTTCTCGGCCCAAGAGGGTTTCGGCCCAGTAGGTTCTCCGGTCCGAGTGGGTCACGGACCAAGTAGGTCTCGGCCCAGTGAGTTTTTCGGGTTAACGGGTTTTGGACCCAGGAATTGTTGGCCCAAATAGTTTTTTTTTCCGGATTAATACAAAAAGGATTATTAATTTGAAGTTTTAAAATTAATAAGCTATTATATAAACTAGTGTTATATATTTTTAGTTAGTTTAGTTAAAATATATGTTTTAGACTTTTATTTATTATGACTAGTTTAGTCATTTTTGAATAAATTCAAAAAGGACAAAGTTTATATAACGAAATGGAGAAACAAATAAGATAGTATTTAATTGACCAAAAGTTGTCGTTTTTAAGTTTTTGGAAAACTAGCAAAGAAACTCGACATAAGGATTTCATTCAAGTTTTGAATGACATCAAATTTTTTAAAGTTTTGTTGAAAAACTATTTTTGGTCAAATAAATTTAATAGGTATTAATCAAAATGGTAAATGAGAATGTTTGAACAAATCAGGTTATGTGCTTAACAGCATAGTTTTTGTTTATATACTATAACTGTGTGGTTGTCTTTTATATATTTAGTGTTTATATATAATTGTGTGGTTGTAATACATATAGCTATAGTTTTGCCGACTTAGGACTTGTCTTTTCTATTTCTTCTTTTTTCCTTTTGGTTTTGGGAAGGCCTGCGTGCCAATTATAATCCCTTTCTTATTTGTAATGTGGTACTAGTTCGGGGAGGCCTGCGTGCCACTTACAACCCCATTCAATATTGTATTTGTAATAGATTAGTAATAGTTCAATCCCTCAACCAAGATGGACTCGAAGAAGGTGATGAAGTAAATGATGTTTCTTCACGCGAAGCGCGAACACTTCGGGGAGGTGTCAAGGCTAGTGGGAGCAACACATCAAGAAGACGAATCCAAGACATTTTTTCCTTAGGCTTGACCTTAGGATTAGTTGGCAAAACTATAGAGGTTTATATGCTTATTTTTATTACTTGCGTGGTTCTTTTATTTACTGCTTTTCATATAGATTTGTGACATTTATATGATGCTAAATAAAAGGGGGGGGGGGGGGGGGGGGTTTAATAACAGGTTGTTATTAAACAGTAAAAAATCACACGCTTTATGACAAACCAAAATATGACTTCAGTTTGGTAGTCGTATTATCTGAATTTTTTTGTAAATTAAAAAGTTTTGTCAAAATTTTAACTTTGGAACTTATGAAGGCCGTTTTGTGCACCTAGTTTAGGTACACATATAAATCATAATTTTAAAACAGTTAGTTTTGAAATGGTTTTTCGAAAACTGGAAAATTAAGTTTTTAAACTTAATTATAAAACCCAAGAAAATCTTAGATCAGTGTACTACCCACCTAATGGTACAGCCTTGCTGTTAAACGGTACTCGGGTGTCGGAAGTGCCCAAACCTTGGGCATCCGGGTTCAAACCATTGCGGGAAGGGGTATGAAAGATTCTGCGATAATTGGGAGTCCCGGCCAGAATTCATGTTGTCTTAGGTAGTGCGATCTATTTTGGTGATAATCGGGAGTCCCGGCCCAAAAAGCACTAGAGTAGAGTTAAACATACTAGACTGGGTCTAAATGCTCTACGAGGTTCTAGGAGTCGTATCAGTTAGGTACGATTGGTACAGTGTGTTACCTACCAGAAATAGCATGACTTTGCGGGAAGTGCTCAAACCTTGCGTCAAGTATGTGAAATATGGGTCCTAGATCTAATATATATTGTTTATGGGTTTGATGATATGTGATTAGAAAGTTTTATTTGCAATTACTAATTAAACCAAGGTTTTAATTTGTAGATGGCAACCAACGTTACTAGTACTAACAATCTCTCTCTCCGCTACATCCTTGAGAAGGACAAGCTTGCCGGTCCTAACTTTCTCACGTGGGAGAGAAATCTCCGGATCGTGCTTAGGCATGAGAGAAAGTGACATATCCTAGAACAACCTCTAGGAAATCCTCCTGCCAGCAACGCTAGGGCAGACGTCAGGGAGGCTTTTCAGAAGTGCTCAAATGACGCCCTAGATGTCAGCTACCTCATGCTTGCAACTATGAGTCCAGAGTTGCGGTGTAGCATGATGGAGATTCCTGCCTATGACATGATCCGCTAGCTGAGGGACATCTTCCAGGAGCAAGCTCGCACAGAGCGTTATGATGCCACCAGGGCATTTAACTCGTGCAAGATGGTTAAGGGGACATCGGTCAGTAACCACGTCATGAAAATGAAAGGTTACATAGACTACCTAGAGAGACTTGGGCACCGAGTACCGTTGCAGCTAGCAACGGATACGATACTCAACTCGTTGTCAGATGACTAAAAGCCTTTTATAGTCAACTACAACATGAACAACATGGAGAAATCCGTGGCTGAGTTGCACTCCATGCTCAAGACAGCTGAGCAGAGTATCGGGACCAAGTCTAAGGATGTTATCATGGTGGGTCATGGCGGGCATAGGAAGAGGAAAGGGCGCAACGGAAAGGGAAAGGGCAAGGCCCAGCCCATCCAGAGTGCACCCAGAGCTAATAACAACAACAAGCGCAAGAAGCGAAAGCCCAATTAAGCAAGAACCGAGAATCGGTGCTTCAAGTGCGGTGAGGTCGGGCACTGGAAAAGAGATTGCCCGAAGGGTCACGAGGCAGGTGGAAAGGATGGCCCCTTAGGTATCGTGTGAATAGTTTCTTTATCACTTTCAACTTGTAAAAGTTTTTACAAGTATTCTAATATTTGGCAATCGTTTATTGCAGGAGGAGATGGAAAGTGATGCGGCCCAGCATGAAGAGATCTCACGTGCAGCTTACGGATATTATTAATAATTTATATTTCCTAGTTTATTAAACTCTTTTAAGTTTATTTGAACTTTTTTTTATCTTGATTGTTTATGGAAACTTTTGGATTGAGTTTATTAAAAATTTTAATTATTCAGTTCATATCCGTGCACGTGTTCTTATTTTATAGATCAGGATTAGTCCAGATGTGACTAAAAGAATACCAATAAGTCAAGTCTTGACTTGATTGGTGATTCATAATAATCTTATGCTATGATTTGTTGTAGTTACATAAATGCTAGCTCCACTATTCAAATGCTTAAATAAACAAGTGTTGTTTATAAAATTAGATAGTTTTTCTAATTTAACAAGTGTTTAAAGTTTTTTTTTTTTGTAAAAAGTGAATGTTCAAAGTTTTGAACAAATGGAAATAATAGTTATTATTTCTAAGTAGTTTTTGATAAAACATTTAAGATAGTATAAAAGTGATTATGGTAGTTACAATAATCAAGTGAGTTTTATACTGAATGTTTTTAAAGGAAAGAAATTTAAAATGCCTTAACAAGTGTTTTTGCTCTTATGGAAAGTTTAATGAAACCACTTTCTATAATTAGAAAGATGGATATATAGAGATCCAAGTTTTGGTTTCATAAAACAAATTTCTTACAAAAACTAGGTCTTAAAACATGTGTTTAGAACACAAGTTTTAGACATGGTAGTCAAGGATTGACTAAAGCCTAAAAAGATGTTTTAAAGTAATGCACTTTTCCATAAAAGATAGTGGGAGCATGTGACTAATGTATTTATCAAGTTAATAAAAGTTTTTTTTTTAACCAGTGTGATAAATACAAGATTGAACCTTTAGAGTATATATATTATTATCGGATGTTTTTAGAAGTTAACTAAAATAGTAAGTTCTTGAGGAAGAATTAATCCGAAGAATGCATCACTTATTGAGAGGTACTCAATAAAGATATCAATGCAAGATTTTGAGTCAAGTTATGACTTGAATAAAATTATACTCATTCTAAAAGGTTCAATAAGTCAGCTTAATTGATTGTTGGTTGGTCAAAAATGGAAATGATGAAATAAGATGTTCTTTAACATTCTTAGTAGTGACATTAGATTAGTGTTAGCATACACAGTGAATCTAATTTCAAGTTTCTTGCAAGTAGGTGTGAGAAAGGTTTATCACTTCAAAAGGATAATAAAAATCCAGTATATCTACAAATGTAATTAACGTTTTAATTACAAGAAAGTTATTTTGTAAAATCAGAAACTTTGGAGTTATTTCCAGTTTCCTCCAAGTTTAAGGAATTTTATAAAATAAGTAAGTCTAGAATTGTTCTTAGGTTGCAAGAACGATTTCTAGCAAAACCAAGAAAGAGTACTTCAAAGTGCTAGTCTTGAGTTTTAGGTTTATAATCATATTATTTTTCCTTGTAATCTGTGATAAGTTACAATGTAAAATAATAAGTAATTCAGATATACACCGTGAATCGAGTCAATGAAATGGTAGAAATTATGCACCTTTATTCCAGGGTGGAATATGGAAGGGTGTAGAAATTAGTTTCATTATTCTTCACAATTTTGTATGTTTTGGTTCATCCAGGAATAAACTAGGTTTATTCAAAACATTATCCGTGAATACTTATCGTGGTAGGAACTATGATAGGGATATAAAGCCATCGTAATTTTGGGGTAGATTCGAAAGTATGTCGAATATAGCTGCAAAAGGTTTTGCGGACCAAAATTGACGGATATTCGTTAGGGTTACGAATATTGGATTGACCCACTGTGAAAAATACTTCATGGATTCGTGTCAAAAGTATTTATCACATAGGTTATCCTTAAGCCTGAGGTATTTGGTTTGGGGTTCAGTAATTGTTGTCTTCTTAGCTCGTTTTAACGCCACGCCGTAACAGGGTGGTCATAAGGAACGTGTCTAGATTCAGTGGAAGCCGTATTTCCAAAGGCAAATATGCAAGATGGTAATTGCAACTTCTTTTTAGAAGAGATATTTCCGGGCCCCTTGACTGATTAGAGAAGCTGGTAAGTGCACGGCCGTGCCCAAACGAACTGATCTGTTCTTTGTCGTTTATCATGCAGTTTTGAAATCAAGTATGTCATGAACCAATTTTTTGAGTCTCTGAGTTGACTTTCTCCATGCTCATGCTTAAAATTGAAATATCGTGCTGCAAGGGAAAAACCTATATATATGCATTTTTGTATATATAAAAACGTACCCATTCATAAACAAGGAGTTTATGATAGTTTAGTTTATAAACAGGTAGTTTATAACAGGATACTTCTAAGCAGGCTGCTTATAAAGTTTTATCACAAGTTACTTTGGGGTATAAGAGTTCTTATACCCCAAAGTAACTATTACTTAGGCTAACAATATGCAGTAACTATTACTTATCTTGCACAAGTGGGAGTATGTTGGATTATGTGCAGAGATAATTAATAAGCACATTGTATCCAATATTATAAGAGACTAAAGGGTCACACTGCTACACACCCAAATCGGAATAGTTGGATTTCACCATAAATCAGTGTGGAAATAATTAATCAGTTAGATTAATTATTAAAGAGAAAAAGTAAATAAATAATCAGTGGTATTAATTATAGAAAAAAGAGAAATAAATAATTGATCAGTTTGTATTAATTATTAGAAAAGAAATAAATAATAAATAGTTATTTATTATTTAAAGAGAAATTAAATATTAAGTTTTAATATTTAACGGACCAGTTAATTAATAGTTAATTAATTAACTAGTAAAGTCCAGGGGGTCAAAGTGAGTAGAGATGAAAGTTTAATTAAAACCAGTGGGCTTTTAATTAAACGGGCTTAGGTCCATCGAATCCTTATATATATCCTTAAGCTTAAAGGATTAATATATGAGACAAGGGATTAAGAAGGATTAACCTAGCCACCAAAACTCTCTCTCTCTCTCTCTCTCTCTCTCTTTCGTCACCTCTCTCTCTCGTCGCACTCCCTCTATCTCGGTTTCTCTTGCCGAAGTCAAAGAAACAAACACCGAGTGTGTTTGCGTTATTGGTGATCGACGCAAGAGTACACACACACATTCTTGGTTTTTCGAGAATCGTTGGTTGGTGGTCCAGGAGCGGTCTAGCAGCCAGTTCCAAGGAGGTGCAGTAGTGGTGGACTATTTTAGCAATCCCAAGTTTGATCAGGTATATTACTTTGTAACCTATTATGTGGATTGTTTGTTAGAAACTATGTTTTGATCATTAGTTATAAAGATCCTAACCCTTTTGGGGAGGGTTGTGTTCAATCCAGTTCCGCTTTTAGGATTGAACAAGTAGAATCAAACCCAGGTTTGACCAGTTTGTGTCATTGGGTGGTTTGGTCAGGTTCAAAACCCTTCACTGGACTGAAGCCACGCCATGCCACCGCCACCTGCCACGGCTCCGACCACCTTGCCACGCCACCGACCACCGCCGCACCTGGGATACCATCGACTTGCGACCGCCGGCAACTTGGGCTGCCGCCATCATCGCCACCGGTGGCGGTGGTGGTCTTGGTTTTTTCCGATCAAAACAAAATATATTTTTTTAAATCTTACTCCTTTTAACCTATTAAAAGCCAACTTGTTTTTAATGATCTGATTAAAACTAGATTTAATCAAAAACCAAAAACTAGTTTAAAACCTTGGTCAAGATCAGGTTTTAATAAAAAGACTTATCTTTTAACCGTTTAAACAGAAACTTGTTTAAACGTATCTGATTAAAGAATTAGACTCCTTATTAAATCCTAGATAAAAAACAAAAACTTGTTTCGATCATCCATACAGTTTTCGATTTTAACAAGAAACAAGATGAAGAAGAATAAATTAAATGAATCAACTAACTGGTTTAACTAGGTTTTTATCAACTAAAAAAACTGTTTAATTTTTCTTGATTGAAACTTGTTTCAGTAAAAGTTGTAATCCTTTAACCGTTCAAACTGACTGTTTAAACTTTCTAATTGATAGGATTAAAAATTTTAATAACTGGATAACTAAAACAAAATGTATTATTACCCTTCTTGATTTTCTATTTTTACAAGAAACAGGTAGAGGATCAAGAACAAACCTTAAAACCAAAAATAGGATAAATTAGAAACTATAGATCATAGAGCCGAGGCTCTGATACAACTGAAGGGTTTTGATCTGACCAAACCACCCTAAGACACAAACTGGTCAATCCGTGGGTTTAATTCTACTGGTTCAATCTTAAAGCGGAAACAGATTGAACACAGCCCCCTAAACCCTAAAAGGGTTAGGATCTTACTAATGATCTATACAGTTTCATATCAACAATCAAGATAAAAGATTTGAAACAATTACCTCTTTGATCTTGGGATTGCTAAAGTTAGTCTACCACTACTGCACCACCACGAACTAGCTGCTAGACCGCGACTAGAATAACCCGAACGAGACACGAAACCGTGCATGTGTATGTGTATGATCGACACAAAAACCGGAACCCCCTTGGGTTGATTTTCGAAGTCGACGCAGGGAAGGAGGGAGAAGGAGGCTAGAGTTTTTCCTTGTTGCAAATTAAATCTCTCTCTTGTGGATAAAATAAGCTTTTTCTAGGTTTAAATACTTTAAACCTTATCCAAGCCTAAGCCCGTTCAATTAACTCATGTTTTTAATTAAACTTTCATTCCTTGCACTTTGTCACCCTGGACTTTACTAGTTAATTAATTAACTATTAATTAACTGGTCCATTAAATATTAAAACTTAATATTTAATTTCCATTTAAATAATAAATAACTATTTATTATTTATTTCTCTTTAAATAATTAATTCAACTGATTAATTATTTCCATACAAATATTGGTAAATTCCAAACTGTTCTAATTGGGTGTGTAGCAGTGTGACCCTTTAGTCTCTTATAATCTAACACTGTCTAATGGAGATGGAGGCAGAACACCGTTAAATGATGATGTTGTATGTGAGATGGAGGCGAACATTCAGAAGTCTAATGGACTTGCAACTTCTAACAATGAAATGGAAACAATTGTAAGTAATAAAACATCTACCCTATATCCCCATGTGAATTTTGAATTTTACATACATGTCGCATTCAATTAACGTGTTTTATATATAGGAAAAGGTTAAAACTGTCAAATCTAACAAAAATCCTGGATCACAAAGAAACACGTCTCGACATCGAGACTCTGAATCGGAAGAAAATATATCGCCACCACTAGTACAAGTATGTATTTCCACATGTTCATATATTGTGTGTTTGTGTGATCAGCTGATGTGTGTTTGTGTGATCAACTGTCTTGTTCTATCACCTGATCATTATGTCTTGTCTAGCTGATCATTTATTTATTATATTTTGTAGTTTAAATAGCTGATAGATCTTAATTTGTTGCATCAACGGATCATTTTGTGTTGTGTAGCTGTCTAGTTCTTATCATTGTGTGTTTTTCAGAAAATTAAGTTTAAGTTGTGGCACTCAAAGAGAACAAGTGTTATTGCTTTGGGTACTGTATACAAGACTGATGGAAAACAAACTCTTTATAACGCACCACTTCCAAAGGATTGCTACAGAGTTTCAATTGACCGATCATTAGTGGATGCAGCATGCATACCGGACGTTGGAAAGAATGGTTTTGAAAACAGTCAAGGACGCAATAGGTGGATTTTACGCATGGCCAATGGAACAAGTTATTTTTTATGAAACGGTATCTGTTTTATCAACCTAGCCATATATAGTATTCTTCATATTTAATGTAATATTTGATACATGCGGATTTTATTTCCTATAGGAATTTACACCACCAAATATGGTAGAGAAGATTGGCGAGAACACAGTTGCACCTAAATTACAAACATAGCGCAAAGGTGTTTATGTGACAACTGATAACATTACAAAAAAAGCGAGACCTAACTTGAAGAGTCAAAAACTTTTAGATTTGTGATTGTTCAATGTATAACTCGATAAAAGTATGACAGTGTACAATTTTATTTCATTACGATTATGTACTTCGTTTACTTATATACATTTCAATTTTGTTGTATAATTCGTATTAGTTTTGTGTTTTTTTCTTTTGTCTTATATATATATATATATATATATATATATATATATATATATATAATTCATACTATAACACAAATTGTTGATTTCTTAAATGTGATTAAAAGGTGCCCTCACATAATATGATCACACTTATTAACACTTTCGGCCACTGTTTTCTTAATTCGTAGTGTGACTAAATATTACATAAAGGCCACACAAACATAAATTCATGTGGCCATTGGATGAACAATAGTCACACAAAATACACATTTACTTTACTTTAAAAAGCATATGGTGACACATTTAAACACTTTTGGTCACTTTTTAATTACAACTATGTGACTAAAGCCTCAAAATTAAAATGCGTCGTGTGACTGAATATTACAAAATGCCACATAAAAATTTAATTCATGTGACCATTGGATGAACAATAGTCACACGAAATACACATTTACTTGACTTTAAAATGCATATGGTCACATATTTAAACACTTTTGGTCACTTTTTAATTACATCTATATGGCTAAATCCTCAATAATAAAATGTGTTATTTGACTGAATATTACAAAACGCCACACAAACATTACATTCATGTGACCATTGGTGAATAATAGCCACACGAAATACACATTTACTTGACTTTAAAAAGCATATGGTCATACATTTTAACACATTTGGTCAGTTTTTAATTACAACTATGTGACTAAATCCTCAAAATTAAAATGCCTTGTCTGACTGAATATTACAAAACGCCACACAAACATTACATTCATGTGACCATTGGGTGAATAATAGTCATACGAAATAGACATTTACTTGACATTAAAAAGCATAAGGTTATACATTTTAACACATTTGGTCACTTTTTAATTACAACTATGTAACTAAATCCTCAAAATTAAAATGTCTCGTGTGACTGAATATTACAAAATGTCAAACAAATATTAAATTCATGTGACCATTGGGTGAACAATAGTCACATGAAATACACATTCACTTCACTTTAAAAAGCATATGGTCACACATTTTAACACATTTGGTCACTTTTTAATTACAACTATATGACTAAATCTTCAAAAATAAAATGGCTTCTGTGACTGAATATTACAAAACGCCACACAAAAATTAAATTCATGTGACTATTTGATGAACAATAGTTACACGAAATACACATTTACTTGACTTTAAAAAGCATATGGTTACACATTTTAACACATTTTGTCACTTTTTAATTACAACTATGAGACTAAATCCTCAAAATTAAAATGTCTTGTGTGACTGAATATTACAAAACCTCACACATATATTAAATTCATATGACCATTATGTGAACAATAGTCACACGAAATACACATTTACTTGACTTTAAAAAGCATATGGTCACACATTTTAACACATTTGTTCACTTTATAATTACAACTATGTGACTAAATCCTCAAAATTAAAATGCCTTGAGTGACTGAATATTACAAAACATCATACAAATATTAAATTCATGTGACATTTGTGTGAACAATATTCACACGAAATAGACATTCACTTGACTTTAAAAAGAATATGGTCACACATTTTAACACATTTGGTCACTTCTTAATTACATCTATGAGACAAAATCCTTAAAAATAAAATGTCTTGTGTGACTGAATATTACAAAACGCCACACAAAAATGAAATTCATGTGACCATTGAGTGAACAATAGTCACACCAAATACACATTTACTTAACTTTAAAAATCATATGGTCACACATTTTAACACATTTGGTCACTTTTTAATTACAATTATGTGACTAAATCTTCAAAAATAAAATGTCTTGTGTGACTGAATATTACTAAACGCCACACAAAAATTCAATTCATGTGACCATTAAGTGAATAATAGTCACACGAAATACACATTTACTTAACTTTAAAAAGCATATAGTCACACATTTTAACACATTTGGTCACTTTTTAATTACAACTATTGTCTAAATCATCAAAATTAAAATGCCATGTGTGCCTGAATATTACAAAACGTCACACAAATATTAAATTCTTGTGACCATTGTGTGAACAATAGTCACACGATATAGACATTCACTTGACTTTAAAAAGCATATGGTCACACATTTTAAGACATTTGGTCACTTTTTAATTACAACTATGTGACTAAATATTACAAAACGCCACACAAACATTAAATTCATGTGGCCATTACATGAACAATAGTCACACATATACATTTATGCTTAACTTTAAAAAGCATATGGTCACACATTTACGACCTATGGTCACCCGACATTTGGTCACACAGGCGCTGAAAAAGCAAGTGTGACTATACGCATATCATCACACATTTTTGGTGTGACGAAATTGCGTTTTTCTACTAGTGGTTGATCATCGTGTTTTTCGAAAACCATATACTAGATATATACACATGTGATGAACTAAGATCGTTAATCCTTTAGAGTTTTAGGATTATGTTTATTATTCTGTTTCCGCTTTTATGAATAATAACTGTTTCTGTTTATATACAATTCTGAATTGGTTCAGACCAGTTTGGTTATGAATCTGGAAAACTCAAGTTTTAATTGTGACATGTAAAACCCAACAACTTACCTTTGGCATTGTCGGCTCGGACATATAAATAAGAAACACATAGAGCAACTTCATGAAAATGGAGTACTAGGGTCATTTGATCTTGAATGAATTGACAATTGCGAATCTTGTTTGTCCAGCAAGATGACAAAAACTTTTCGACAACTTGAATGAAAGGTCAAAGGAACTGCTAGGAGTTATACATACAGATGTGTGTGGTCCTTTCAGTCCAGAAGCCAGGGGAGGATACCGGTACTTCATTACCTTTACTGATGATTTCAGTAGGTATGGTTATGTGTATCTGATGAGACACAAGTCTGAAAGATTTGATTTCTTCAAACAGTTTCAGAATCTTATAATATAATTAAAAGAAAAGGGCTTCTCCACTTTCCTAAAAATTCTCCACCAATCACAGCACTGGATTTAAAAAAAATTAAAAAAATTCGCAAATCCTATGATGATTACGTCATATTTGCAAAAAAACCTTAATCTTCTTCGATTACTTTAGGGTATACGACTATACGGGGCATCGCAACCGACTTTCAAAATAGTCGACTTCCCCGTCCAGTTTTCTTTGATTCTTCCCCATCTCTTCTTCGATTCACCTATTTCCAAAGATCTCAACGTTCACGTAAGTTATATTATCTTATATTCTATATATTAATGTTTGTTTCTCTGTTTCATGTTTGATTTTTGAAAATCCTGATTTCTGAATAGGGTTTACGGCTTCCCCATCTCTTCTTCGATTCACCTATTTCCAAAGCTCTCAACATTCAATGTTTATAAGTTTAATTCGCATAACAATATGAAATCAAATTGGTTCAATGTTTTCTTGATCAATGTGTTAAATTCGAATTGATCAAGATACTGTATTCTCAGGTCCTTGAGGATTAGTCATTGCGTATAATGTGTATATTTTTGTTAGCCTTTCTCGATGCAACTCTATTAGTTTGAATTAAAGAGTGCTAATTTATGCCATAAAACATGTTAGAAAAGCAAGATTGAAAGGAAAACCGAAAGACATTGTGTGGAAATTGAGTGAAATTGCATATTAAGTTGTTCCACGTTCTTTTTTCCACCATTCCTGTGCATAGATGACCAGTGTCGAACCATAGAAACAATCTTGCATCTCTCCATTAACTATGGTTCAACATAAGAGAAGGGTGAGCAACTTTACTTTATCGAAGCTCTTGGATTCCAAGGGTAATTTAGTCTCTTCAAATGGTTGTGGTTATGATATGTTTTGCAATTAAGATTTTAGTAACTTCTGTTTTGTATTTGTAGGTTCTAATGTGAAAGATTGTGATTGATACATGGGTTATACACGGCTTCGGTGATAGTTTGATGTGTCATGTAAGTTTTTAATCTGTTTATTCTAATTCGGTGATAGTTCGCTTGATAGTAGAATTTGAATCAAACACAGTATATAGTTTTGGTTATTCTATTAGTTGTAGATACTATTGTATGCTTTCTTTTAACCACAAAGATTTTATCACTTTATGCGGTGGTTGATTTATAGTAAGTACTTGCATGTCTTTTACCTGGAAATCTTGCATCACTAAAAGATTAGGGAGAACATTAACAGGCTTAGGCACATCTCGACCTCCAACTTCCTCTGACGCTCCGAACTCTCATAATCCCTCTTGCTAGATGAAGAATTATAACTAGAACCTCCACTAATCCCTGAGTCACTGAACAAACCATTTTGCTTTAACTAACAGCAAAAACACTATCATACTAGAATTTGCTTAAATACAAACATTTAGCATAAATTACAACAAAAGGGTTCTTGCTGCATGCATTTCAACATCACAAATCAAGGTTATAAAAGGTTAAATAAGATAACACATGGAAGTTTTAATTATCCACACATTGAGCATTTCAAACTAAGCATTTGGAAGCATTTGAGAATCTAACTAACCATTCTGCATTTTTATAATAAAACACCATTGAACAATTAATGGTCTCATAAGTGTTTAATTAAACACATAACATGATTATAAGGTTTTATGATAAATTTAATCAATCCAACACAACTTTAATTTACTCTGTTATGCATAGAAGAGACTTTAATCATTACCTACATATTTTAAACCCTGAACAACATAACTCGTTGATGCATAAAAGAAACAGAAACACATAAAAGAAAAAACGTGAACAGGGACTGGATTGATGATAAAATAGAATCCTGGGTTGCAAACAGTGTCTGTGCCCCAATATCTGCCATAAAAGGGTCAAGCCATAACAAATGTGAAGCTAAAACTCTTTACTCCTTCACCCGTAGCAAGTACTCATTTCTATTTAGTTGTTTTCTTACTCTATCCGGCAGTATAGTCTAAAAAGCATCATAACACCCTCTTTTGAACAAAAAATTATGTTTTAAGTACAAGTTCTTACACCTCAAGAACACGAAGAACACTTTTGGAGATTTTTGAAATATTTTTGCATCAAAGTGTTCCCCATATGTTCAAAAGTCCCATCGCAAACTTGGATTAATCAAACAGGTTTGTTTCATGTCCCAAAACTCCATCCAAAGTCTCGAAGAGTCTATCGCTAATGGCTGTTTAAAGGCCAAAAAATCACCCTTTTAACTCAAAATTTTCAAAATGTAAACCGTACAAGTTGTTACCTATGTGATTAGGAGTATTTTGAGATAAAAATTGCAAATTTTGGCAGAGTAACGAGAGAGTTCGTAAAATCAAGTAACCAAAAACGAGAGAGTATTTAAACTTTTGAATTTTGGTCGGTTTGAGTGATCTAATGGGAGATGGGACGGTTATAAAGGTAAGATGCCACGTTTCGCGTGTTGATTGGACCAACCACGGTAAAAAGTCCGGCTTATAGAAGCAATCGCATGGTAAAAACATGCGGCTGATAGGGCCATGCGATTGACCTCGGTGTTAAGCTTAAACTCTAACTCTTGCCTGAATCGCATGCGATTTCCTTTTCATATTCCAATCGCATACGATTCGCCTTTGTTTTTGTCAATCGCATGCGATTGAACCTCAGATTTTCTTAATGCATGCGATTGATACTTGGTTCATAGCAAGTGATAGTCTATCGCATGCGATTGAGGTATAGTTAACAAGTGTTGTGATCCCATGTGATTGAATGTCCATGCGATTGAAGTCTCATGCGATTGAAACATAGGATGCGATTATTTGAATCAGAACCCAACACTTGGAAATTTTCTGAGAATTCAAAATATCTGGATTTTGAGAGTTGAAAAATTGATTTTCCATGATATCTTGATTTGAGTGTTTGTTTTGACACACTCCCCCTAGACTCTTGCATCTGTTCATGAAAAATTTCAAAACTTTAGGGAATGTGTTAGTTGTATACTTCTCCCCCTACACATGTGCATAATGTGTATGATTTTCTCCCCCTACACATATGTAACATGTGTACAACCAGATATCCACTCCCCCTTGAGTGTTGCATCAGTAATCTGCACAAAGAACAAATAGTATAACACCTACTCTAAACAAAAGGAAAGAAAGGAAGAATAAAGCAACAGTATGTTATATTTTCAAGTTTAGCATGCCTAACTTGGATACCAACTCAGTGAAGCGAATTTCATCTAAGGGTTTGGTAAACAGGTCAGCTATTTGATTTTCAGTTGAAACATACTATAACTCAATGAGACCTTTGTCTACGTTATCTTTTATGAAGTGATAACGGATATCAATATGTTTAGTTTTAGAGTGGTGTACCGGATTGTAGGAGATAGCGATGGCAGACTGGGAATCGCATAGCAATGGAATTTTGTCATACCTGAGGCCAAAGTCAGATAACTATGTACGTAACCATAGACTTTGTGAACAGCACATTGCAGCAGCAACATACTCAGCTTCAGCTGTAGAGGTGGATACGCAATTTTGCTTCTTTGAGGCCCAACAGACTAAACGATCTCCCAGGAAGTGTGCACTGCCATATGCGCTTTTCCTATCAATCTTGCAACCGACATAGTCAGCATCTGAGTAAGCATGGACATCCAGATTTGAATCTTTGGGATACCACAAACCAAGATCCATAGATCCTTTGAGATATCTGAATATCCGCTTAACTGCTGGAAGATGTGACTCTTTAGGATTCGCCTGGTATCGGGCACAGAGATAGGTAGAGAACATGATATCTGGACGACTTGCAGTTAGATACAGTAACGATCCAATCATCCCACGGTAAGTTTCCGGATCTACTGGAGAACCATCCAAATCTGCTGATAGTTGTGCCTTAGCAGCAATGGGTGTGGATATGGGTGTGCAGTTAATCATATCATACTTCGTGAGAAGATCTTTGATATATTTGGATTGGCAAATAAAACTGCCATGACTTAACTGCTCCACCTGGAGTCCAAGAAAGAATGACATCTCCCCCATCATACTCATTTGAAATCTATTTGCCATGATGTTAGCAAACTCGTCACTGTATTTTGGATTCGTAGACCCAAAAATGATGTCTTCCACATATATTTGAACTAAAACTTTTTCCCTACCCTTGGTCTTTGTGAACAGAGGGGTATCAGTCTTTCCTTTTAAGTAGCCCTCACCAATCAAATATTCAGATAAGACATCATACCATGCACGTGGAGCTTGCTTTAACCCGTACAAGGTCTTATCTAAGATATAGACTTGATTTGGATATTTTAAATTGATGAAACCGTCAGGTTGTGAGACATATACTTCTTCTTTGAGAACGCCGTTAAGAAAAGCTGTCTGCATGTCTATCTGAAAGACATGAAAGCTTCTGGAGGCTGCATATGCAAGAAATAGTAAGATAGCTTCAATACGAGCAACAGGGGCAAATGTTTCATCATAGTCAATACCCTCTTGCTGATTGTAGCCTTTAGCAACCAACCGAGCTTTGTTTCGAATGACCACTCCATCCGAATCCTTCTTGTTCTTGAACACCCACTTAGTTCCGACAACAGATTTGCCATATGAAAGAGGAAGTAATGTCCAGACTTTGAGAAGATCGAATTGGTGTAGTTCTTCCTGCATTGCAATTACCCAATCCGGATCATCCAATGCTTCAGGAGTCTTGGTGGATTCAATGATGCTTAGAAAACCCAAAAATTGACATTCGTTTGCTGTTGCTGCTCGTGTTTGAACGCCAACTGAATGATTTCCAATGATGTTATCCTCAGAGTGATGTCTGGTCTACTTTATCTCTTGGGAAGTAGAAGATGAAGGAATAAGATCTTGTAAGTGTCTTGCGTCCTCTCCATCTTCACGGGAGAAATGTGGGTCTGAATCAAACACAGGCGGGCTCTCTGGGTCAGAAATCTGAGAGGTCACGGGGGGATGAGTGACTGATACAGATGTGGAATCCTCAGCATATAAATCGGCACATGGAATCATCTCAGTGACCGTAGGAGCCGTGATAGTAACACTTGTTTGTACTGCTGTGTGGTTCCTGTTGACAGTTAAAACAGGAGAAGATTCAGATATAAAGAAATCAAACATAAAGTCAATATTAGTATTTGAACTGGACGGATTGTTTGATTCTTTATTTTGAAGCACCGATCCTGAACAGGTATGTTCAGAAGTGTTTTCTGTTGATTTAGGTGGCAAATCTGTAACATTTAATGCGTCATCAAATGTTACGTTGATACTTTCAACAATGCTCTTTGTTCGTTTGTTAAAAACTCTGTAGACTTTGGAGTTAGTAGAATAACCTAGGAAAATAGCTTCATCAGCTTTGGGAGCAAATTTTCTAAGATTATCCTCGTCATTAAGCACAAAGCACTTATTACCAAAAACATGAAAGTATTTTATATTAGGCACTATGTCATTGGCTAGTTAGTATGGAGTTTTATTAAAGCGTTTGTTAATAAAAGAGCGGTTCTGCGTATAGCAGGCTGTGCTTATTGCTTCAGCCCAAAAGGAAGGTAGGAGCCCGGAATATGATAGCATGGTACGGGCTGCTTCAACCAAAGTTCTATTTCGTCTTTCCACGACACCATTTTGTTGTGGAGTGTATGCAGCTGAGAACTGATGGTTGATCCCAACAAGGTCACAAAAGCTCTTTAGAGTACTATTTTTGAATTCAGTCCCATTGTCTGTACGAATGGAAACAACACTCTGACTAAGCTTATTCTGCTGCTGTTTGATGAAGGAAATGATTGTGGGAGTGGCTTCATCTTTTGATCGCAGAAACTTGACCCAAGTATATCTAGAGTAGTCATCCACCATGACTAGAATATACTTCTTCCCACTTATGGACTGAATTCTCATAGGACCACAAAGATCCATATGCAGGAGTTCCAAAGGCTTTGTAGTGCTGAACACTTGTTTAGATTTATGTGAAGCATTTTTCATTGTTCCTTTCTCACAGTCTGCACACAGATGATCCTTTTTGTATCTTAACTTGAGAATGCCTCTCACCAAGTCACTAGTGACTAGCTTGTTGATATTTTGAAAGTTTAGGTGAGAGAGTTTTCTGTGCCATTGCCAAGTAAGATTCGTTGAAGCTTCAGACAGTACACACACGGAGGTATGGGAGTCGTAATTTTCCAAATCAATGGAATACGGGTTAATTTTTCTTGCACCTGCTAGTAATTCATCCCCATTCTCAGTTAGCACATAACATTTGTTCCTTTTAAATACTACCTCCAGGTCTTGATGTGCTTCCTCTCTATGTCTCCGTTCCCCATTATTGGCGCAACATTGTCATTCCCAAAACGTACATTCCCGGAGTACTTAGGAACATAATTTTTGAGAAGACTCTTGTTGCCAGTCATATGCTTGGTACAACCGGAGTCCAGGTAACACAAGTTAGGCGCCTGCAAAAAGAGAATAAAGCACGTTTAGGTCCCCATATATGAATGGGTCCTTGATTTTTAGTTCCTAGAAGTAGTTGAGGATTAATTGTTTCAACTGGTGGTTGTAAAACTTCTAATGATCTATCCTTAGGTACCCAAGTGGGTTTAATATTTTGTCGAGAAGGAATAGATTGAGACAGAATTCGCTTAGATGGAAGTTTTGGTACCACCTTTGGTTTAACAGTTGATGGAATCGGAGGTTTTGGATTCGGAAGAGTGTTATGTTTGTGAATCCAAGATTTCGAGGAATTCTTAAGAATTCGTTGTGACCTCGGTGCATCAACTTGCCTTTGCTGAAGTGGAGACTTGGGAGCATTAGGTTGTACTACTCGTCGATTGGAGCATGGCTTGGGTTTGGAAGTTTTGGCATTTTTGGAAGGTAGATTGCGAGATCGTTTTTGAGAATGCATGTGTTTTTCGTGATCAATCCATGCCTTTTTGAATGCTTCATAGCCCTGCCATCTGTAGACTTCCAGTTCTTTGATCGTCAGTAATCGTTTTGATTTGTTTAAACTTTTGAGTGCATGTGACTGACGAGTGGTGATCCACTGATGAATGATATATTCTTTTGAATTTATAAATGGAACACATATT
Organism: Pulicaria dysenterica; assembly: GCA_947179395.2. Classification (NCBI taxonomy): domain Eukaryota; kingdom Viridiplantae; phylum Streptophyta; class Magnoliopsida; order Asterales; family Asteraceae; genus Pulicaria; species Pulicaria dysenterica. The sequence continues at coordinate 27,022,276 of OX359288.1, forward strand.
TGATTAGCGTAAAAATCTGTCCAGTCCTCACATGGTTTAAATCCAATTTGTTTTCTTAATTGATCATATTCACAATTAAATTCACAATGACCATGGAGGCAACCATCACTAATACAAAACATGGAAGAGGCAAATTTATCACACAAACTTGAGTGATTACAGACTGTATCAAACATCAAAATTTGTTCACATATTTGTCTAGTGTTCGAACATTTCATAGATGACCTAGGAATGACTCTCTTTCAAGTTATGTTTATTTTACGCATTTCACTCCTGAGCTTCTTCACATATGCAGCAGAATGTAAAATATTAGTACTAAGTCTTGGTCTACTGGCTGCTGCTTTTGATGATTTAGGTATGTCTTTGTTCACACGAGAAATGTGATTAGAAGTGGAGGTGTGTTTTGGTTTGAAAATCTGTTTAAGTTCTATATTTACCACAGAAGACTTATTAACATATTTTATAGCAGGTTTGACATCTTGGGAAGATGTAGACGCGTGTTGGGAATCTTCAATTCGTTCATCAAAGGCAGTTCCATGTGGCGAGGAGGTGAATGAAGTAGGTGGTTCTATTTCAATTTCGACCTGCTTGTTTTGTTACTTCTAGAAATTCAGATTCTTTCACAGCTAATTGAACCTTAGATTAATTTATGCTTTTCTCTAATTGTTCAGTTGTAGCTTGTGCTTCTTTGTCTTGTGTATGAATAACCTCTTTTAACACTTGATTTTTTCTTGTTAGTTTGGTCACCTTATGTTCTAACTTTTTCATGCGGTTTAATATGGTTTGTATATGTTCAAAATTGAAACCCATATTAGAGTTAGAGATAGAATGTACCTTTCCGCTTTCAACGATCTCCTCCTCAGCATCGGAGATATCACCACCATCTTTATCTCTACCCCTTGTTCCACCAGTAGCCATGAAACAGAACTGCGCGTGATCTTCACCATCTAGATCACTCTCGGAGTCTGTGTCCTCCAGGAACTGGTCTTCCTCCACCATAAGAGCATTCCCAGCCTGCTTTTGCTTTGACAGGCGGTACTTTTGCTAGTAGTATTCAGCATCCTTGACCTTCTTTTGAGGACAGTTCCTTATCATGTGGCCAGATCTCCCACCGTTGTAGCACTTCAAGTCCGTCTTCTTTTCCTCCTTTCTCTCATCCCTTTGAAATTTGGGCTTGTCGACAAGAGCAAGCCTTTCTGGTCTTTTGGAACCAGAAGTAAACCTTTGTCTGTTGTTGGTTTTATTAACGCGATTTCTGAAAGTTCTACCAACAACTGAGAGGGCATGAATGGCAGCTTCAACTGAGTCTTCATCATCATCTTCTTGTTCTGATTCACTAAAAATCACCTGTTTAAACTTCATGGATCTTGATGAAGATTCTCTTGGAATTCTGTCAGTAGCTACCAATGCCAAAGGATCTGCAGCTAGTTGTTTTGGGACAGCCTTCAGTATTTCTTGATTGAGGTCTTCGAATATGTTGTGGAAGGTGACTGTGGTAAGATCTTTATTGATTTGCTTGTATACTCTAACATCTTCATTCCACTCTGGACCTAGTGACTTCAGAAAAACACAGTTTAGATCTAGGTCAGTTCGACTGATTTGATTGGACCTCATCTCATTTTGCAGCTTGTGAAATCTACCATAGGTTTCAGAAAGAAGTTCATTCTCTCTAACACTGAAGTCATGATAGCTGTTGACTAGTTGGGTACTCTTGATATACTCTCCTTGCTCAGTACCCTGCAGCTGTTTCTTTATCTCATCCCATATTTCCTTAGCAGTGGCTAAGCTATCTATCTTGGTGTAGATCTCTGAAGAGAATCCTTGTTTCAGATAATACTTAGCCAATCTTTCAGCCTTCTTGATCTCCTTTTCTTGAGCTGTGAGCTCATCACCAGTCTTTTCCCTCTCATGACGGAGAATGGCGGGATTGTTGTTCGGATCAGCCTCAACAACTTTAATGATCTTTTTGTTCCCATTTGCAGTCGATCATCATCTCTCCGTGTGTCTCATTGTGCTCCAGAAAGTCCATGAACCTTCCTTTCCAAACATTGTATTCACCTCGAAACAGAACAGGAGGTTTTGTATCGGTACCGATGGACATCATTTCATTAGACCTTGACATTTTTAGAGTTTTAGTAAGAAATGATCGTTCACTTATTATATGGGTTGATTGTTCAAAAACTTTATTGACAATAGAGAATTATATTCTTTTCAAGTCAGTTTGGAAAAACTTCTTGGTGATGATTGAGGAGCTAAATCAATTTAATTCAACTTTGAATTAGATCTTGTCAAGATCAAATTCAATTTTGAATTAGATAGAGTTAGGTTAATTTAATTCACCTTTGAATTATATCTGAATTGGATTAAATTCAATTGTGAATAAGATTTTAAGTTTTAAGTTCGATTGTCCTCTTTGTTCAAAAATCAAGTCTCAATGATTCTATCACTTGTCCAATAAGTTCAAGGTATGCGAATGGTGTTATGTGATTGATAGTATCCCTTGAAGACAATAGAATGCGATTGGGCAGAGTAATCTTGGTGATCAAATAGAGTAGTCAATAGAATGCGATAGATCCCTGTAGCACCAAATACTTAGAAATAAACAGTTAGCAGTGTCAATCAAATGATTATCAAGTAATTGATTCGAATGCGATTGCCTTTGATGTGTTCAATATCCAAGTACTAGAAACCTTGAATTGCATGGGCCAACTGGATGCGATTGATGAACCAACACTTAGAATCGCACAAATAAGTTTGTGCGGCTGTTAGATCTCTTCGGAACTCTTAATCGCATGCGATTACCCTTAACCCCGCTGATAGCTTTAATAGTAACACTTAGTAAAATTCAACTATGAAACACTATAAGCCGTGCAATCCTTCTAATCGCATTGACTATAAACCCGGCTTATAGAATCTGATGTGTCTCTATCAGATCTGAAGGCCTTACCCCTTATGGTGTCTACCCACTTGTACCTTGATTGGTGTGGGTAGTACTTGAGTTGCCTTGTTCCACACTTAAACTTTGAAGAATAAATAATTATTTTTAATCAAAACAGAATTCTTCTTCTTTAATACTGCATTTAAGCTTCAAGAACACCATAAATGCTAGATTTTCCAGAAAATTAAATGCCGAAAAAGTCAAGCATTTAATGAACCATTGATCTTTTTCCTTTTAAAACACCACTCAGTTTTATGTTTTCTTTACTAAAACCGTATGAAACAATGATTTCCTTTTAACAACAACCCGAAGAGATGATATAAATAGTATAGATTATACCTCCGATGTGTTCTATCTTTGGGAAATACTTGAACTCGCACCTTTCTTGAACTAACCGTTGTATGCTTTGTAGAAATCGAATGCTTGTTCTTCATCTTGAGCTTGAAATCTTCTAGTTTTTTACTTGTTGTTTTCAAACAATTACGAGCCAAAAACAAGTTTGGCTCTGATACCAATTGATGGTCCCTTTATGCGTAAAAGATGAAGCAATGCTAGAGATTATCTAGTTTGTGTGTGTGTATGTGTTTCGGTTTTGAGAGAGAGCCGAGAGCTTTTAGAGAGAGGACACAAACTAGAGAGATGAATAATGCAAAGCTTACATTAGAATGTGGGGGGAAATGACTTTATAGCATTTGCCCCAAGTTACAATAGTTACATATTTGCACCTTCACTTTTTATAATCTAACGAAAACAATAGTTGATTACAACAATGGATAAATGAAACTAATATTTGAAAAGATTACCAACAAGTGTACAAGCTACAGCAAGTCACAAGTCACAGCTTCCATATTTTCATCTGAAAATGAAGTCAATGACGGATTAAATCATATCCTTAAAAAAACAGCAACGATATTTATATATAAAAAACAACAAGAAGTTTATTTATACCAATTACAACAACAAATGGACCCTAACCCCCATTTTATTGTCTTTGCCAAACTGTTACAATCCTTTCTCTATTCAAGCAAATAAGTTGCACATCCATAACCCATTCACAGCAAACACCTAAGACCCAATAGTGTAACCTGTTGCAACAGAAACAACCAAAATGATAAAAATGAGTTGCGGTAACGTAAACCATAAGTAAAATGAGTTGAAAATAAAAAATAAATTACATTTCAAAGTTTCTCTACAATGGCCCCATTTAAAAAAGTGCTTATGTGATTCATTATCTTCCTCTATACCAAATTACCCACATCAAGTCTGTGTCATACATGTCTAGATCTTTATAAATTTATAGGAATGTCATACTCTATTCATTCATTGGTTGTCAGAGACTGTAATTGATTATAAGCACCAACCACCATGAAACCTAACCAACTAAAGTGTCATAAAACCAAACTGCAGAGAACAAAGAAGACATGTGTTGTAACATGAACCATAACCAAAATGTGCTGCATTAACACAAACATAAACCAAAATCTAATTAAGCAAAACTAATAACTCATTAACTCCTAGTATGGTAGCAAAATCTAAGTATTAGAAACACTCAAATCAAGGATTAATAACTCATGATATTGTTCATGGTTAATGCACCGGATAAATCTAAGTATTCATAGTTTATACCCAACAAAATCTAACTATTAAAAGAATTCCCCTAATCCCTGTTCCACCTTTCTTGATGCACTGGATAAAATCTAATTATGTACTGAACTACTGATGGACTTTGCAAAATTAAAATAAAATATGATAGGTTAATCCTCAATGAAAACTGCAGAATTAAAATAAAAGATGAAGCTATTATTCCAACTGGTAGTACTTTTCCTTGTTTCCCAGTATCATTCATCGAATCATCTACACAAGTATGTGCATACTTAAGAAGTAAACTCCCAACTAATTAAGCAACAAGTGATTATTTCGGTTATTTATATTTAGACTAAGAGAGACAGAAAGATTACGAACCTAAACAGGGGCTGTGATCGGAGGTGTCTCTCGCTGAGTCTCTGTCAAAGAAGCTGTCACTTAACGGGCGGCGAGTAGCTAGTTGGTGACTAACTCACGAGTTCTTGAGACTTGACTGCTCATCGGCTTGAGTAATTCACGAATCACGAAAGATCAAGTGCCGCCATTTGCCTCCCCGTTGCCATTTGATTGATTGAACGTACGCTCGTATGCGGTATGCAGTCTGCTCGTCTGCGTGAGTGCTTCAGAATCACGAAAGAATGAGATGAGATCTTATACAACAATATCTTGAATGTCACAAAATTGAACTACATGTCTCTAAAACAAACAAGCAGTAACTAAAACAACATAGGCAAGGGAAAGAAAGTGTATATATATACATAAATCAACTACAGATTTATTGATACATAACACAAACAATACATACACATTACACACAGAATCAGAAGCATGATCTCATGTGTTCTAATTTCATATCAAAAGCATGATCTGCTAACAAACAGATTCAGAATTGGGTCAATTTAAGTACTGTATAATGAAACTACTGTAATACATGTGTTCTAAGTATCATTCAGTAAACAATCAGTGTGTTCCAGGGTCTAAATAATTTAATTTAGTCCTAAAAATTAACAGGTGACTTAAGCATCAGAGGGAATAAACCTTAATTAAAGTACTGTTATAATGAAATAGACCTTGATTATTGGTAAGTTTGTGCTGGATAGATTAGGCACTCAGGCAATTCAAAGAACTTCAGTCATAGAAAGGCTTAACCCAAATCCTTTCAAAAGACAACATTCTCTATCTGGCTCAGAGAGAAGTTACAAGAATAGGAAGACCACTGTAAGTTAGAGGTCAAATCACAACAATGGTAAGTCCAAAGTTGTGGACCTTGGTAAGTCCAAGGAGATCAACAGTGGTAAGTCCAAACCTGTTGAATCTGGTAAGTCCAGAAAGGATGACAGTGGTAAGTCCAAAGTCATCGAAAAGAAGTTTGTTGGTCAAACCTCTGAACAGAAGGATAACAAACCAAGATCTGACAAAGGTAAGTCCAAAGTCTCTGAACATCAAGTGAATCAACTTGCAAAGAAAGTTGAAAAGTTATCCACAACATATAATCCTAAGACTGAGAGTAAATTCTCACAAGGATTATTAAACACTGTATGGTATATCAATGAGTACAAGATCAATGTAAGTAGAGAGAATATGATAAAACACCTTTAAGTGTGTGTTTCTATATTGATTACAATGGCAAAAGTTACATGCAAGTCAAATACTAACACTATATATACCTTTGACTTATACATAAGATCTAAGGCATATATTTACATTGAAACACGTTACATTGACTAGATTACAATCACATATATTGAATCTAACAATCTCCCCTTGATTGTATCTAGTCTAAATTTCTTTTTCCAAGGATTTTTTGCCATCTTCTAAGAGTAGCTCTTTCTTGCATCTTGGCTTCAATCAGCTTTATAACTTCTGTCAAACTAACTCTTGCAGACTGGTCAAACTCATCCTTGAGACTGAGACTATACTCTCTGATCTTTGATAACCAAACTCTAAGAGAACCATATGAATAGGCATTAAGTTCATTGGTCCTCAAGAAGAATTTATCTTTCTTTTTGTTAAACAAAATAATGCCATCATCTTTTTCTCCAGTTTCATCATCCTTCCATATAGTCTGATACAATTCAAGTTCCTCTATTCTTGGATGAGTGGTGTTTGGCTTCAGAACATTTATCTTTGCTTTGTCAGCCTCTGCACCCAGCTGGAGATCTGTTTGTTCAGCAAATCTAATTCTCTGTTTCATGAAATCTAACAAAATCTTGTAGCCAGCATGATTAGCACGAGAGCTGTTTTTCTTTGATTCAAGTACATCTGCCATATACTCCACATCTTCTAGACTTAAGTGCTTTAGATCCACTTGACTGAACCAATAAGTCTTCTGGTCTATTCTTTGAACATTGAAGTAAACCCATATCACATGAAGAACTTTTCCAAATGAGCATTTAACTTTTGATACCGGATGCTTTGAAGCTACTTGTTCTCTTGGTAACCCATGCCAGTTCATTATCAATCTTCTACCTACTTCAGTAACAACAGTGAGTCCCAGCAAATTGATTGGTAATTCTTCTTCTAACTGATCAGCATAAATCTCTGGGATCTTTTCTTCCAAGAAAGCAACAGCTATATCCAGATATCTCCAGTTTTGGTTCCTCTTGCTTAGAGCCTTTGTTGTAAGAACAACTCTCTTTCTCATGTCTCTTAATCCTGCTGTTGAAATAGGATCAGGATTATAACCTGGAGGAATTTTCCATTCAGCACCCCTTTTCAACTTTCTAAGTCTTTTCTTCTTTTCTCTTTCCCTCAAAACATCTCTTGGTATCTTTCTGAATTTACCCGGAGATGGAGGAAACATATCAGCCACTTCTCTGTTGATTCGGAGCACATTTGCAATATTAAGTTGCTCTGGAGTTGGCACTTTTTCAACCTCAGGCTTTTCAACCCTTGGTGTTGTCACAGTTCTGGTTTCTTTGATCTTGCTTATTTGTTGCTGAAGAGTTAATTCTTTTTCAGGTTCTTTAACAGTTTCACCAGCTTCTGCTACAAATGACCCATAAACATCAAAGTCTGAACCCGCACCAGTAAGAAAGTCAAATGTATCATCAACCAGTTTATCTGTATCCTCTTCTTCTTCATCAATCAATGTCATTTTTCTTTTTCCTCTACCTCTACCTCTCTTTGGTGTTGGTATTTGCTTGCTTTGAGAAGACGAAGTAGGTAACTTTGAGATAATAGATATCACAGGCACAGTTGCAGCAAGTTTCTCCCCCTCATGACGGTCTTTGATCTTTCTCACGATCGTCATGTTTTCGTTTAGTTCCATGTGCTTGAGTCTGACAAGTTTCCAGAGAGGCCTTTATAGCAGCATTAAGGTCAGCCTCCTCCTCAGTAATAGTCTCCCCCTGAACAACTGCCTCACCCTCAACATCCTTAATCGGATCAATAGCATCCATCCTTTTGTGAAAAGCAACTCCGAAAGCTGCCATGCTATCTCTCATTTCCTTTTTAAAACTCTCAAAGTCTGATTTCTTGAATTCATTTCTGAGCAAATCAACTAGAGTAGCATCTTCTTCATTATTGTTTGGTCTAGCCATCAGCTTCACATACAACTGAGTTTTCAACTCTTCCACCGACACATCAGGCCCTTGATTAGCCAGCAGCCTGTCTAACTTGCTGTTAATTGAAGCGTTTTCTTTCTGAATACATCAAACCTTGAGTTAGCCGCTACCAACTTTTTATTGACCGCATCAACCTTAGAATTGAAATCCTGATGCATCTTTTCCATTCTAGCATGAACTTCAGATAAAGCAGTATCAAGGGCAGCCTTAAAAACAAATTCTGAGACAACCTGAGTAACAATTTGAGGTGTAACAAAACCTGGATCACTTAGATTACCCGTTGAAACTGCAACAAATGGAGGAACGAATCCTTCAGAAGTTGAGCCACCCACGTTCACAGTTGGATCAATGTTGACTGTGGCGGGATTTCCATCTAATCCTTGAAGGACACTATCAGTAGTGCCTTCTATAGATGTTCTGGTAGGTTCTTTTGGGAGAATACTACTTGATGGTACGAACGTGTCATCTGATTGAGAAATGAATGGTTCATTAATGTGCATTTCCAAATGAACATCGGAAGCCTGGGGTGAACTGGCTCCTTTTTCAATACCTACTGTCTCAGAAGGAGACTTCGGTAGATCATGTACTTTATCCCCGTGAGTAAATGAAACAAAGGAAACTGAGTGGCTAGGTGGGGTGAGTTCATGCTCTGCTGGGATGACAGAGTCTTTTTCAATACCAGGACTGACTGTGTCAGACCTGATAGTGGGCGTGGTTTCCCGGCTTTCTGTGGCTGGAGATCTCTCAGCACTCGTCTGTTCTTTTCTCACACTCTCACCCTCTTTTTCTTTTAACTTCTCAACTTCATCTAAAGATACCCGAGCAATAGAAACAATGTTTTCATTCAAGCTACCAGTCTCAAAATCATCAACATCAAACATATCATCATGAGTATACACAGGGGATTTCTCAACAACTTGAGTTAAATCTTCATCAGGAGTTATAATCATTGATTCAACATTCATTTCAATACCCTAATATGGAGTGCTCTGTGATTGTGATTTTTCAATGAGTTTTCCTATTGGCATATCATCATCCTCATCTCCTTCACTTAAACTCACATCACCGCCATTCCCTTCATCACCCCTCTCCGAATTTTCACTCGACTCTCCCCTGTCAGTTTCACCCGAAGAAGACTGACTCCTAGAATCTAAACTCTCAGGATCTACAGCTCTTTGGGTAGAATCAGCAGGTTCTTGCCAATTTGGAAGAGAAATATTATTCTCCCTCACATATGCCTCAACTACTGGATCATGTACATCCATTAACATTATCAGCTCAGCAGGCATAACATAAGCCTCAACATCTGATTCAGTTTCAATTTTGTATACTTTCTGCATGATATATATAGTAAGCAGAGGATCAGCATCTCTCCTAGATATCTCAGTTGGATATTCAAGCATCATGTTTTGAACTATCATTGAGAGGAATCTCGGATATGGCAAAAATCTCTTTGCCTAAGCAGGGATTTGCTTTTGATGGATAACTTTATGAAGATCCTGAAAGATGATGGAAGCATAGTCTATGTGCTAGTGTTTCACCATGGCAACCAGAATGTGGAATGCACTAAAGCTTCTGCCATCAACCCCCTTTGAGATGCTAGTCAGACATCTGTTGATTATTGCATAAAGAGTCTGCCAGATTGGAACTAGATTTGATCTCTTAAAGTGTGAATTCTTGGAAAGTTCACCATTAAAGCCCAGATCCTTAACATGATTGAAAATGCTCTTGTTTGTTGGAATTGGATCAAACTTTTTCTTGTGAGCATAGGTGTTGGCCTCAGATGGCAGCTTTAAAATTCTCCTGAGTTGTTCAATATTGAAGGAGAAGTGAAAATTTTCTATGGTTCCAGCTATCTATTGCTCACCCTCATCATCAGTAATCATGTACATTGAGTGCCAGAGTTGTTGCACATAGTTGCACATAAACCTCAGGAATATGAGGTTCCTCACCTTCAGCAGTTGGATTGTAAGAGAATAGGTGGTTTAAAGGGTGGGATTCAATCAGTTCAGAAAGGATTGGAAATTGAGTAGTTGTGGTGATGGTATCAAAACTATGGTTATTGAGTAAGGAAGGAAGGTAATTAGCTCGGGGAAACAATTGTTCAGAGGGTATAAAGGCAGGGTTTGCAGGATTAGCCATCTGCATACACACAAGTACATCCACGATTAATGATCAAATATTCAACAGAAAAGAGAATTAACAATTGTTCTTTCCTTTGAAAAATTTTGAAATTTTTGAAAAATTTTCAAAATTCCTAAGTCTTTGTTCGGAATTATCAATTCCGAATGAAAACTTATGAGAATTCCGAGTAAATCCTTGATTCCGATAAAAAAATGTTCCTTTAATTCCGAACTAAATTTGAATTCCGAGCTAAGTGAGAATTCCGATCGAATTAAAGATTCCGATCAAATGAGAATTCCTATAAAATTGAAGATTCCGATCAAAATGATGATTCCGATCGAATGATGATTCCGATCAAAATGATGATTCCGATCGAATGATGATTGCGATCAAACAGTTGGTGTTTATCAAGTGATGAAACGATCAGAATGTTCAATTCCGATCAATTCATCACAGTTCTTCCCAAATGAAACCAGAATTTCCAAAGTGAAATTTTGACTATAAAAACATCAACTAGTCTACCCAATACCCTTCTAAGCATATTTAATTCTCGGACTACCCCCAACCAACAACATTAAGCATGTCAATTTTTAAAATCTAAGTCCGAAAACTAAAACCCGTAGACGATGAAGAACAACAGATCTAATCATGCTCAAAACAGATGTAACTACTCAGATTCTAACATGAAAACACTATGAACATACTATCTAAGCATATGATAAGTAATGTTAAACAAAAAATCTACATCTAAGCATACAACAGTTCAAATTTTCAAACAACTACGAGGGTTTTCATACTGTTAGATCTAATTTATAACAAGATATACAGAGAAGTAGAATATAAGATTTGTACCACTGAATTCGTAATGAAAATTCGATCTAGATCTGAGAAATCCAAGAGAATCCGAAAGCTTTTCAAAATTGGTTTACGGAGAGCAAAAGTCGTCGATCAGAGTAAAATTTTGGAATTCCGAGCGAAAAAGTCAAAATTCCGACGCTCCTTTGATTTTAAACACTGAAAAGACTCGGAAACTATCAATTCCGACCAAAATTTGATCGGAATGATGTAATTCCTCTAATTTTTGAATTGAACAAAATTTTTAATTTTCACTCTCATGCCCCTCAAATCAAAGAAAATATAAAAAACTCTCCCTGAAATCAAGCAACAATTTGAGAAAGAAGAAAAAATCTTTTTGTCTTTTTAAACATTTTGCACATGTTTGTGATTTTTAATTGTTTTTGAAATGTTTTTGAGTTTTCACAAATTAAACAAAACAATTAAGTACACAATTCTCCCCCTACAAGTATGAACCATCAGTAGTTCATAACTTGTCAGATCAAATAACCTCCCCCTAAACTCAAGCACTTATCTGTTTAAATCTTGATTAGTAGAATTAAAATAATGTCAAATACTCAAATTCAACATGCCCAATTTGGATACTAAAGTGTTACAACGAGTTTCATCCAACAGCTTGGTGAAAATATCAGCAAGTTGATTTTCAGAAGTGACATATTTTCACTCTATCAAGCCTTTCTCTACATAATCTTTCAAGAAATGATACCGAATGTCATTGTGTTTAGTTTTTGAGTGATGCATGGGATTGCATGAGATAGCAATTGCACTCTGGGAGTCGCACATCAACGGAATATGGGAGTAATCCAGCCCGAAATCAGATAGTTGTGTATGAATCCACAGGCTTTGAAAACAACAGCTGGCAGCAGCAACATACTCAGCTTCTGCAGTTGAAGTTGAGACACAATTTTGCTTCTTGGATGCCCAGCATACCAGTCTGTCTCCCAGAAGGTGTGCACTGCCCGATGTACTTTTCGGTCTATCATGCACCCTACATAATCAGAATCAGAATATGCTATTAGCTTGAAATCTGAATCTCTAGGATACCACAAACCTAGATCTGAGGTACCCTTAAGATATCTGAAAATTCTTTTTACAACTAATAAATGTGATTCCTTCTGATTTGCTTGAAATCTTGCACAGAGACAGGTAGAAAACATTATATCAGGCCTACTAGCCGTCAAATACAATAAAGACCCGATCATACCACGAAATGTTTTCAAATCAACTACTTTGCCATCAGGATCAGCAAAAAGTTTTCTTTTTACAGCCATGGGAGTTGGCATAGAAGAACAGTCAGACATATCAAAACGTTTTAATAAATATTTTGATATATTTTGCCTGATTAATAAAAATCCCATGACTAAATTGTGAAATTTGCAATCCGAGGAAAAAATTAACTTCCCCCATCATGCTCATTTCAAAGCGTTGTTTCATGGTATTTGCAAAGTCGTCACCATATTTTGGCCTAGTTGACCCAAATATAATATCGTCTACATAAATTTATACTAAGATGTAGTCTGAGCCCATTTGCTTCTTGAATAGAGTAGTATCGGTTTTTCCCTTCACATATCCCTTGTTCAGCAGATAATCTGACAATTCATCATACCAAGCTCTCGGGGCTTGCTTCAACCCATACAATGCCTTGTCAAGAATATACACATCATGCGGGCGCTGGGGATCAACAAAACCTTCAGGTTGACCAACATACACTTCCTCTTTGAGTTTACCATTGAGGAAGGCTGTCTTGACATCCATTTGGAAAACCTTAAAGTTTTTGTACGCAGCGAAGGCCAGGAAAAGTCGAATAGCTTCTATACGTGCTACAGGGGCAAAAGTTTCATCATAATCAATTCCCTCTTGTTGACTATACCCCTTAGCCACCAGCCTTGCTTTGTTTCGTACTACTACTCCATCCGAGTCCTTCTTATTCTTAAATGTCCATTTAGTTCCAACTATTGACTTTCCTTCGGGTTTTGGAACTAAATGCCAGGCTTTTAATCTTTCAAATTGATTTAGTTCTTCCTGCATTTCAAGAATCTAGTTTGGATCGGCCAAAGCCTCAGATACTCTTGTAGGCTCGATCATACTCAGAAAGCTTGAGTTAAGACATTCGTTCATAGTTGCAGAACGAGTTCGAACACCGACGTCCAAACTGCCTATGACTTGAGTCTCAGGGTGATTTCTTAACCATACAGGTACGGGGGAACGGGCCTGAATGAAATCATCAAGTTGTGGAATATCCGTTGCAAAAGGATTAACCATGTCATTATCGGTAAACGGATTAACAGTTTCATCTGTTGCAGTAGGAGGAGTTGTCCGTTGTACAGTTAATGGACTATATGTAGCTTCAAATTCTGAACTCTCCTGATCAGTGTCCCGTGCAACAGACGGAGTAGTGATTGTTACAGATTCTTCTTGTTGTACTGGGTCAGCCCTGTTTACAGTAACAGAAGAAGTGTCATTAGATTTGAAAAATTCAAACATAAAATCCAAATTTATGTCTTCATTCTGAATGTTATTCTTATAAGATTGATTTGCTTGCAAAACAGGATTGTTAGAAGTTGAAGGTTTAGTTGTCAAAGAGTTTAAATTTACTAAATCATCGAACGTCACATTTATGCTTTCAACGATCATGTTAGTTCTCCGATTCAGAATTCTAAAAGCCTTTTTGTCAGTTGAATATCCCAGAAAAATTCCCTCGTCAGCTTTTGGATCAAACTTAGACAGTTTGTCCGATTCATTCAGAATGAAGCACCTATTACCAAATACATGAAAGTATTTGATATTAGGTACTACTCCGTTACACAGCTCATAAAGAGTCTTATTCAAACGACGGTGAATTAGGGATCTGTTTTGTGTATAGCCGGCAGTGTTGACAGCTTTAGCCCAGTATGATGGTGGCAGCTTGGAATATTGCAGCATTGTTCTAGCAGCTTCAACCAGTGTTATGTTCTTTCTCTCAACAACTTCATTTAGTTCCGGAGTGTACGCTGCTGAAAACTGATGCGTAATTCCTTCAGAATCTACATAGGAATCCAGAGTCCTATTCTTAAATTTTGTTCCATTATCAGTTCTAATCACCAGAATGTATCTCTTTGAATTTCTGGATTGCACCTTCATCGGTCCACAGAGGTCCCATATGAATCAGTTGCAGGGGAGCTGATGTTGTTGAAATTTGCAGAACCTTATGCGGTACTCATTTTAAATTTCCCAGCTCACAATCCTTGGACAGATGTTCTTTTTCAAACTTCAGTTTTGGAATACCTCTGACCAAATTCCCGTTGACAAGCTTGTTGATGTTCTTAAAATTCAGATGAGACAGCTTCCTGTGCCATGACCAGTTCAAGTCTGACGCAGCTTTGGAGAGCAGACAGACAGATGAACCTGATGCTTTTCTAGACAAGTCTATTGTGTAGAGATTAGACTTTCTGTTTCCGCCTAGAATTTATGTCCCTTCTTCAGTTCTCAACGAACAAGATTTCTTTTTAAACAGGACCTCCATGCCCTTGTCACAGAACTGACCTATGCTAAACAAGTTGTGTCCCAAACTTGACGTTACCAGAATATTTCCTGTCTCAAGTACCCCATGCCCTAAGATGGGCGCAACTTGGTCATTCCCAAACTTGACGTTACCAGAATATTTTCTAACAAAATGTTTGAGAAGACCCTTGTCGCTAGTTATATGTTTCGTGTATCCGGAATCCATGTACCAAAGATTGCTCTTCTGCACACAGAAAGGAATGGTGATGACCTTACCCATCGTGAAATGGGATTAGGCAGGTTAGCCGCAGAAACAGGGGAAATCACAGGTTCATTTATAACATATTCAGATTTCTTGACCTGTTTGATTTGCCATTTCTTCTGAAGTTGTGCTCGGGGGGAAAAGGATGATTTGGTGTGTGAATGAACAACATTATTATTTGATTGCAAATGACTTTTGACATTGTGAGTATTTTTTGGAACAAATTGAGCTTTTTGATTTTTGTTTGATTGAGCTTTGTGTGGTGATGGAGTTTTGTGTGATTTATGAACAACATGGGAAATTGGTTTGTTGTCCTTTTTCAGTGATTGAGATTGAGGAGAAACGGATTTGGTTACAGTTTTTGAGACAAATTGTTTATTTTTGTTTTCAAATATTAATCTGTGGCGCTCAAACTTTTCCTCTTCAAGCTTCTGTTGTTTCTTTCTTCGTTCAGAAGCATCTACTTCACGCATTATCTGAAGATGCTTCTCCCATTCACCAAACAACATTGGTAATTTGAGATGTGCATATTTACGAAGAAAAAATCGCAAATCACTCTTTTCCGTCCACTGGTGAATTATATATCCTTTTTGATTCACGAACCATGTGAACACGTAATCTTCATCCGAATTTCTCCATTTTGGATTTGACTTGAAACCTTTCTTCATGCGTTCTTGATGATAAACACAAGAATTGACACAATGACCAACAGTACAACCATTACTCGCACAAAATGTTTCAATTGCTGAAGGTGATTGTTTTGGTAAATCAGTCTTAGGTTTCCATGCCAAAAAAGAATACCAATTTGAAAGACAAATCTTTTTATGTATAGTATAGAAAGATGGAATGAAGGATTGTATTCTTGAACTTGCAGTTTACTTTTGTGTCTTCACCACATCTTTCGGCTTCACAACTGATTTTGGCATCTTCTTTTTCTTCTCAGCAAATTGTGCTTCAATCTTTACAGATTTCTTTACTTCTTGATGTACACGAGTTCCCGAGGGAACTTGTCTTTTTGATTTATCTGATTTAGAAGCAAGATTAGAATATTTGTTAGCCTTTTTGTGAATTTTTGAAAACACAGGAGAAGATGATTTAGATGGAGAAGGTTTGGTTGCATCCTTGGTGCCCGAAGTAGACCCTTTTTCCCGAATGTTGTTTGAGTCACAGAATTGATTGCACTTATGAGCTACAAATTCTCTACAAGCTTTTGGGCAAGTAGGAATTGCAACACTCCAACCAACATCTACTTCATTCTGAAGTCTTTTGATCTTTTCATCTCTCAATTGTTTTTCAATTTCATATGAGACAAGTTGTGGCACAAAGAAAGCTGCACAATCCAAATTTTCTATGTTAGCAAAATTTGGTTCTTCAGCTTGTCTCAATTTCCTTGTTAAATCATCACACAATTGAATAATGGGTCTCTCATGGTTCTTGATTTTCTTTTGTGCTTTTGCCAATTGATCAGAAAATTCATGAACTTGTTGATTCAAAACATCATTTTCAAGTTGAAGTTGTGTCACAAAATCAGAGTTAAAGTTATTAACTTGTGCAGCGGAACATTCAGATTGTGTTTGTGACAACTTATCATGCAAAATCAGATTGTCTAACTCAAACATGATGTTATTAATTAAACAGCGAGTTTCCAGAATTTCCTGCCTGCGTTATAATTCCATGTGAGGAATATACACGCACGGTGCATATGAAGTGACTGATTGTTCAGGTGTTTGAAAAATGGAACATTCTGATTGAAAAACAGATTTGGATTTGAAATTCGATCCTTCGTTTGCTGCATATGACTCATTGAGTTTGTTATAATTAAAAGATGTTTGACATTTGGTGGTTGTGTTGCGTTTGAATGCTTCCTCTTGTTTAACTTCTTCTTCGCCAACAAATATCATCTTTTGAGTCAAACCAAGATTCATTCTTTCAGCCTGATATAATTGAGTGCAATTGATTTTTGTAAAGAAATCACTATCATCATACCCTAAGCCTTTATATTTATTTCTGGTGTCAGGTGTAAGACTTTTAAAAATGGTGTGACGAGTTGTGGGTTTCTTTTTGACAACCTCTTCAAGATTTTGCACCTTTCTTTGCAAATTTATTTTCTCTTGCATGATCAAATTCAGATTAATTTCAGCACTCAACTTTGCAGCATTTAAATCATGAACTTTTCGTTCAGTTTCTTGTTGAATGTGAATCAGTTCTTCTTCCTTTTGTTGAATGACTTGTTGAAGTTGATTAAGTTATGACGTGTGTTCAGATGAAACGGCTTGATTCATTTTAAAATTGAGATTTTGTGCTTGCAGTTTCTGGTTTTTTGCAGTTAAAGTTTGAACCTGATTGATTAATGTCATGATATGATCAGCAGAGATATTAGAGTCATTGAAATGTATCTTCTCAGCAGTAGTCTTTGATTCTGTTGAAAGAGGACTTGTGCAGGATGCACCTTCTTCAGCTTCAGTATCAGCCTCATCAATTACTGCATCTTCAGCAGAGGCTTCACCATCAGCAAACACAGACCCACCATCTTCATCCTCACTGTCACCATCACTTTCTAGAAATTCAAATTCCTCAACCTGAGCCATCAACACAAACTGAGCATGAACCTCAGTATCCTCATCACTTTAGTCTGTATCGGAAAGAAACTGATCCTCTTCAGCCAAAAGGACTGTTCCACTGTTCCATTTCTTAATCAAGTTCAGCTTAGCCTTATAGTACTCTGAATCCTTCACCTTCGGTTTCTTGCAGTATTTAATGACATGGCCTGTGCTACCGCAGTTATAGCATTTCTTTGGTTGTGCAGACTGAATTTTTCTTTCATACATCTTCTCCAAATTTACCCCATCAATCCTTTGATATTTATCATCTCTCCTCCGAGACCCAGAAGTGTATCTCTGACGGTTGTTTGTCTTTGATTTGGAAAATTGGTTTTGCAACATATTTGTTAGATAAGCCACAGCCTGCATAACCTTATCACTGTCAATTGGTTCTTCAGGTTCAGATTCAGATGCATCAGACTCTTGAATCTGTTTAAGCTTTTGAGACTTTGTTGAAGATCTGCTTTTTCTCTCATTGACCACTAAGGCTAGTGGATCAATGTTCTCTTTTTGTGCACTCACACCCACCTCATCCTGGTATTGATTAAGTTCCTCAAAAATCATGTGATGTGTGACCTTGTTTAGAACCTTTTGGTTCAATTGGCGATAGATTGTCACCTGGGTTCTCCACTCAGGTCCTAGAGAATTTAGGAACCTGGTGTTCTTGCTAAGATCGGAGTAGTTGTCAAGCTTCTGATTTCTTAAATCATTTAGCAGTTTACAAAACCTGCTATATGTATCAATCAAAGTTTCACCTTCCCTTGAGCGGAAGTGATCAAAAGCATTCACTAAGGTTGTCTCTTTTATCCAAACTCCCGATTCTGTACCTTCCATTTGTTTCTGAATTTCATCCCAGATCTCCTTTGCAGACCATTGATTTTAATATAACACTCAGCAGACAGTCCATGTTTCAAGTAGTATTTGGCCTTCTGGTCAGCAGTAGCCCTCAACTTCTCATCAGCTGAATATTCACTGGGATGTTTAAGACGGTTTATTTTTGGTATAGGAGGATTATTTGTTGGATCAGCCTCTTGATGAATCATAAACACCCCATTACCCTCCATGATGCTACGCTTCATCAGTTCACCGTATTTTTCGTTATTCTCTATAAAGTCCATAAACCTACCCTTCCATACATTATATGTACTCATATTTTAGATCTTTCTCTGAATGGATTCTTTTAAACTTGGAAAATTTTCCTAACTCTTTGAAATTCCGATTGATGAATTCCGAATGGCCCAATTAAATTCCGATTGAATTTCAAATTCCGATTCAAGGAATTCCGATTGAAAATTTCCGATTGAATTTTCAAATTCCGATTGAAGGAATTCCGATTGAATTTCCAAATTCCGATTGAAGGAATTCTGATTGAAAAATTCCGATTGAATTTTCAAATTCCGAGTGACTCAAATTCCGGTCAAAATTTAAATTCCAGTCAAAACTTCAATTCCGGTCAAACTTAGAATTCCGATCAAAACTTCAATTCCCGTCAAAATTACACTTGCTAAATCCGATCAAAATTCACTCGGAACAAGAGTATTCTGATCAAAATATACTTGGAATATGGTAATTCCTATCAAATTTTGCACGGAATTAGGAGATTCCGATCACAATTTACTCGGAATGAGAAAATTCCTGTCAAATTCTCCTCGGAATGAGTGAATTCCGGCTGATTCAAGCGAATTCCGACCCCTTCAAACCTGAGATTCCGAGCATCTCATACTTTCGAACTGAAATTTTGATTTTCTAACTAAAATGTTTCCAATTCATTTAATCTCTTCCAGATAGGTTCGCAATACTCAAAGATTCAATTCTAATCCATAAGATCTATCACTTCAACACAAGAATTCGGATTTTTGAACGAATTTTCTCAAGAACCTCGAAACCTCTAAAATCAATACAACTCCAAATCTGATGTTAGATTCAACCCAATGTTAATCAACGAAGGTTTCTTTGATGTTTTCACTTCCAAACAATCACAAATCTTTCAATTTAATCCATCAAAACTTGGATTTTAATTTTGAGGCCTTAGGTAACTTTTTCTTGAAGAATTCTCAAAAATGCAATCTGTTTGTTGAACCTTTGATGCTATTCTTGCTATCCTCAATCACGAATCCAATCAGAGTTGGCTCTGATACCAATTGTATGGTATATAATGAGTACAAGATCAATGTAAGTAGAGAGAATATGATAAAACGCCTTTAAGTGTCTGTTTCTATATTGATTACAATGGCAAAAGTTACGTGCAAGTCAAATACTAACACTATATATACCTTTGACTTATACATAAGATCTAAGGCATATATTTACATTGAAACACATTACATTGACTAGATTACAATCACATATATTGAATCTAACAAACACTCAACCTCCTATAATCATTGGAAGAAGGAGATGCTACAAGTGTCGAAGTAGAGGACATGAGGCCAAGGACTGTGACATTAAAATCTTAAGGCCTGAACAAGAACATGCTGATCAGCCTAGTTAGAACTGTATTATTGTAATAGAATAGGAGTTCAACAATAGTTGAGGGTGCTTATTGTAAATATACCTTATAGGTATATGACCCTTGTGATACACAAGGAAATGTAAGGATTGCCTCACAATGTAAGGCTTAACTATGTGTTTTGTAAGGTGTAAAGAGATTCTCTCTCAACCTATCATAGTTACATATTGCAATCCTTCAATCTACCGCTTGTTTATCACCAACAAGTGGTATCAGAGCCAAAGGAATGAAGATCTATCGGGTTTTATCATCAACAAATTGAGATTTGAAGATCAAAGGGGCTGAACATAAACCTCTCGGTTACGGTTTCATTGAAGAACAATCGAGTTCTTCATTAACGAGGTGTGTTCCAAGTTGTTTTTGAGGTGTATATTATCAATTATCTAATGTACAAGACAAACAAGGTATAATTTCAACACCATTTCACGGTTTTATCGAGTTCTTCAAGACATTTGAATGTTCAATCGAGTTTTCTTGAAGATACATTTTCTATTAAAGTGAGCAAAAACAACCTGCCACCATTCGATTTCGGGTTTATATGGTTTTGGGGGTTAGTGTGTTCGGAGTTAATCATTTTCATGGAGATTTCAAGCTTTCAGAATTTTTCTCAAGAACAAGCAAGAACGTCATTTTTGCAGGTTTCAATCTCTGAAAATTAAAAACACCAAAAATTTGGTGTTTGTGTGTGAAATCAAGTGCTGGTATAGGTGTTTGTGTTTGAGTGTGGAACTTGCACAAGTCAAGATCAAATCAAGTACAAATCAGGTACAAGTGGGTAGACACTATTCAGAGTAAGGTCAACAGATCTGATAGTGACTTCTAAGACCCTATCTGCCGCATCCATGAGCTATCAGCCGCACTTTAGGGCTATCGCATGCGATCGAGTTGAATTTGGCCAACTATAGGTTCTCTATCAGCTGCACTGGATTCCAATCGCATGAATCCAATCGCATGCGATTCGATCACACAACCAATCGCACAGATCCAATCACACAGATCCAATCGCATGGACCAATCGCATGCGATTCAATCGCACCGTTTCATGAAATTTTACTAACTTGTGTAAAAAGGTGCCTATCGCATGGATCCTATCGAATACGATTCGATTTCTGATCCAATCGCATGCGATCCGAATCACACTATCGAACAGGTTTCTCAGAGTTGCATTTTTCACTCAAAATTTCAAACTTTTCGACCCCAGCCAGGGGCTCTGCCCCTTGGACCCCACCAGGGGTTGCCACCCCTTGGACCCCGCTATCAGGGGCGCTGCCCCCGAACCCCCGTCGTCGTTCTGACTGATTTAACTTGCCACCTTGATTCCTAAGTCAAGTGTTTGGATTTTTTGACTGAGTTAGGAGTTCTCAAAGTTTCAGTTATCATTCTGATGTTTCTAGATTTGGGTTAGCTTTGGGTCATTACTACCATGTACTTAATTCCTAATACCCTATGTCTAGTTATCCCGCCCTTTCCTAACTAATTTTTGGTTCTTCTTTCTTAGTGTCACCAATATCTGGTCTCAAAATCAGATTTTGGCCATCCATTCCTTGTTTCTTTAGAATCTTGGTAGTCTTTTATCAGTCAGTTCTAAATTCTCATTTGTCATTCTTATCTTTCAGAATTCGTGTATCGTTGCTTGATTGTCTTAACCAACATCCGTTTACTTCATGTTTTCAAAGAGTTTGACAGATTCTTGTGTGCTTTCGAATGAGGATGTATCCGACTCCCTGTTCACGATATGTTTTCAAAGTTACCTTTTCAATAGTCGTACAGGTTGAAAAGGCTTGAATATGATTTCAGCTCCCTGTGTTCCGTAACGCATATTTCTTACTATAGAATCCTTATCCGTTCCAAGTTCGTTTGCATCCACTTGTCTTTCGTTCTCTTTGTCACTTGTTGTGATCCGGACTAGGTTGATACTCTTGTACGAGACTTCTCAGATTTTTGATTTGGTTGATGCATTCACTTCTGATCTACATTCACTCCTCAATTATCCATTTTGGCTCATAAGTGGTAGAAGTTAATAGACTGATACTTCACGACTGAACATTTTTCATGATGACCAGTAAAGACTTTGGACATCATGAGGGGGAGATATAAAGATTTATTCAGTTGGTTACTGCATGAGACATATTGTAATAGAATAGGAGTTCAACAATAGTTTAGGGTGATTATTGTAAATATACCTTATAGGTATATAACCCTTGTGATACACAAGGAAATGTAAGGATTGCCTCACAATGTAAGGCTTAACTATGTGTTTTGTAAGGTGTAAAGAGATTCTCTCTCAACCTATCATAGTTACATATTGCAATCCTTCAATCTACCGCTTGTTTATCACCAACAAGCCTACACAGGACTCAGCTCCTGCTCAAGCAGAACAGTCAATTCAACAAGATGAAGATGCTAAGTGCTCAACATCTGAACCTACTATGAAGTGGGTTCCCAAACAAAACTAATGTGTGGTAAACCCAACCCAGTCTAACCCATCTCCTCCACCTTCCATTCAACTCCACTCTGAAGCCACCCCTAGTGTGCCCACTGCTACTAGGGAGAAAATCCAAACCTATACTCGTAAAACTGCCAAAGGTGGTGCCACTCCTATAGGTATCACTAAAGCTGAGATCACATTGATCCCTCCCAAGGCAGGAGTTGAGGGGGAGATGCCTACTCTTAAGGTGTTAACCTCAAGGCTCATATTAACCCAACATCCTAAGCCTAGTGTGGTGTCAACTCAGCCCACACTTTCCAGAGCCATGGCTCATAGGAGAGCCTGTTACTGTACCTGAGCAGACACACTCAGGTAACATTGAAAGAATGACCAATCCCCAGGGTCAATCACCCCCCTCCAAACCAATAAGCCAACCACCTACCCATATACTACACACTTTGAGCCCTATTACTTCTCTTCACTTCTCACACCCCCATGCATGACCTGTCAATGTTTTATCTACATACCAAGGTGAATCACAGGGTCCAAACTCTGGTGCACATGAGTTTAAGGGTATACACCAACCCTTAGATGATGCACCCACATACTCACCTACTGTTGTTCTTGACTCTTTTTCTTCACAGGATAAACGTTTTGAGTCTAAGGACAAGGGTTAGTCTCCTCCAAAAGCATCTGCCTCCTCAGGCATTGAACAGTTGAAACAATATGTTGCAGCTCAGTTTGTTTTGTTCCATCTCAAGCAGAAGAAGCACAATCGACAGATCTATCAAAGACTTGAGAAGCTGACTAAGGATGTTCAAGAGATTGCATCTGCAGTTGCTGTACTCCAACAACAACAGACTTCGACCCCTGTTGATGATGACAAAAAGGGGGAGAAGGATCTAGCTGAAGCTGACGCTGAGTTAGGTCAAGCTGAAGCTCTACTAACACTAGCAAAAGGAGTAGAGAGGCAAGCTCAGTTTGAGGAGGAGCTGGAGCTAGAAAAAGAGGAACCTGCAGCTAAGAAGCAAAAAGTGATAGAATCTGAATCTGAAGCTGACAGTGTTTCTGAGACTGAGGAAGAAACAGAAGAAGAAAAAGCCACTAGGCTTATGATTAAAATGCTCGAACAAGAGGAAGCCAATGAGTTAGGCATTTCACTTGAAGAGCTGAGAAAAAGAAAAGAGAAGGAGGCAAAGGACCAAGAAAAGGAAAAAGAAAGAAAAGCTTTGGCTCAAGCTGAAGCTGACTACACTGGTCCAAGACCTGATCCTAACCATATACAGATGTAGAAATTCAAGAGTGATATTTCAGAAGAAGCTCAAGCGGAGAGATTAGAGGCATGACTTTGAGCAGAGTAAATGGAGCCATCATTCTCAACTTAGAATTTGATGATAAATCTACAATGGGAATGGACCTGAGATTTGTTCACAGGACGGGCTACCTAGAATGGAAAAGAATTATAATGATGCTCAAGAAGTTCAAAAGAAGTCAGATCAAGCAAGAGATCTCTGTTGAAGTTTCTAAACTGATTAATAGAGCTGAGGAGCTGAGATATGTTCCCGTTCCTGGTCTGCAATGGAAAAATTATTTTAAGTACCTGAAGGTGTGGATTTCAAAGAAAACCAAGCTATTGATGCACCTGTTCAGGGATTTATGTTTAAGGATCAGGCATGCAAACCTAGCTTCATCAAGCTAAATGAAATCTGCTATCTAAAAGCTAAGGATGCCTTACACATTCGAAGTTGTCTTGGTGATGATAGCTCTAATCACTTTGTGAGATATAAACTAAACAAAATCATCAGAGTACAACAAAAGGAACTCAGAGGGAGTGTAGAAGCTGAGAAGTTATTACACGAAATAAACAAAGAAATCATCAACTGGGAACTTC
This sequence comes from Pulicaria dysenterica, assembly GCA_947179395.2. Lineage (NCBI taxonomy): Eukaryota > Viridiplantae > Streptophyta > Magnoliopsida > Asterales > Asteraceae > Pulicaria > Pulicaria dysenterica. The sequence goes on from OX359288.1 coordinate 27,046,513, forward strand.
TACATCCTGAGTTCATAAGATGAATAGATTAGTTCTATTGTATATATTAGATTAGTTCTAATTTGTGTAAGCACTAAGTGTGCATGATCTGAGTGATCAAAACTTTTGTATTGTGATACGTTCAATAAATACGAGTATTAGTTTGATATGTTCAACTGTGTTATGATATGTTCATAATTCTTAGTCTGATTAGTTCAACTGAATGAATAATTGATTAGTTCTTATTCATAAATGTGTTTGGTTGGTTTGTTCAACTTATAATTGATAAGTTCAATTAATCTTTGATTAGTTCAAATAGAAAATCTTAATAAGTTTAAGATTTAAAACATAATTCTCTTAAACAAACTTAAGAACTGTTTGATGGTTTTGTCATCATCAAATAGGGGGAGTTTGTTGGGAATGTGATCTCATCAGTTGAAATTTGATGAGACAAAGTTAAGTTTGTAAGATGTGTTCTAAATATAACTTAAACAGAGTTATGAGGCTTGATCAGACTGAGCATTTATAGTGTGTCAGACTGAGCACAAGCTGAATATAAGCTGAGCATACGTTCAATCAACTTAGACTATATCTTAGTAAGATTATCAATGTGTTTGATAAGCTGTGTATGTCACCTAAGATATAGGTTGAGTATTCAGCCTGATGTGTTTCAAGCTGCGTGATTCAGCGTATATACTGAGTCAGCTCAACAGAGATGCTAAATAAGTTCTAGCTAACTCTCATGACTTCTAATGATGAGTTCATTATTATACATGTTAGTTCATGTTTGTTTTCGGGTTTGTTCTCGAAGAACTCAGCTTGATGAGTTTCAAGCTGAGTAACTCAGTTCGACTAAAGAACTCAGTTTAAGAGAATTTAAATATGTTTTAAATTCATCTTTTATCTCTCTATATCTACGGGAAGGATAAGAAGATTCCAGAATCAAGATTGAAGATTGAAGACTCAAGATAAGAAGATTCAAGATTCCGGGTTATCCGTTAGTTAGTTAGCAAATTAGGATTAGTTCTAGTTTGTTAGGATCCATAGGAACAGGATTATAAATACTTATCATCCTGATAAGTTTTGAGGTACGACTACGACTACAAGAGTTACAGAGCCATAACTAAGTTTCACCTCAACATTGATCGTATGTGTTACGAATCTTGATTCATTGTTTGTCAGTTCAACGTGATCAAGAAACTCACAGATTGCCAAGTGTTCGTGTGTTTGAATCTTCACATCTGTTGTGAAGTTGGTAAGTATTCAATCTGTGATTAAATCCTGTTTAGAGAGTCGTCCTGTATTTATAATCATAAGTTGATTATAGATAGCAAAGTTTAAGAGATTGAGAGATTTGATTTACATTAGGTGTTTACATATCAAGTGTTGCTTACTTGATAGAGTCTGTAATCTTCTTCTTATTAATGAAAAGCAAAGCATTCGATTGTGTGGTTTGATGTATGTTAACACTTTTTATTGATTTGTTCAATTTTCCGCAGAAAGTGTATTCAACCCCCCTTCTACACATTAGTTGCTTGTTGACCTTCTCACTAAGGGACCAACAGACCCGCCAACCAGTTTAAGTTTTTCGAAAAATTCATAATTTCATTTTCCCCAATGTTATTGCCCTAATTAGCCGCCAAAGTTTTAAGTCCCATTTAGTTTTCCTATCACACATTCTCTCCCACCGGCGCCCTAATCATCGTCGTCTCAAGTCTCCGTCTAGCCTCCCATTGCGACAGCCGACACCGACCTCCACCGCTAAAATTAATGGATAGCCTTTGGAAGATCAAGAGTCAAACAGGGCATACGGTACAAAAGGCGTTTGTTAGCATCTACCTTTGATGCTATGGCTAAAATTAGATGGGTTCCTATTTCACTTCAATTTCTAGCAAGATAAAACCCACGCCCCAACAAATACCACTACTGTAGAACCATTATTTAGTTTTTCTTTTGGATTTTGGCATATGGCAATAAAGTGTAACGATTGCGTTCTGAGTTAAATGATGAAGCTAAAAATAGGTATGAATCTCATAATCCATTTGATATCTGTAGTAACTTATTGTTTGTATAGGTAATAGATAAATAAATATAAGTGGCCATATATAAAATGTATGTAATATATTTGTGTGATTTTGAATTTGGCTATGCAAAAAAGAAGGGGTAATATAATCAAGGATGTAAGTGGCTATGGAATCTATCTCATATGCCTATTGAATTTTTTATCCAGACTCAATAGTATGAAATGTCAAGTTAGTAGTGAGTAAATTAAGAAGCTAAAGTTGTTTATGTTGAAAACTAGGTGTTAAATACCTCAAGAAGCCAACTGTTAATTCAGTTCTTGCATTGTCAAAGGCTTATAATGAATATAAATGGATTTTGGTGTATGAAACTATGGTTTATTGTAAATAGACCATATTTATTTGCACCTATATTGTTCATACGAGCAATTAAGATTGGCATTATAATGATTTACTACATAGAACTTGCAGATAAAGGCATATTGAGTACCTACTTTGGTTGAATTTAATTAGGTTTGTGTAAATTAGTCTAATTACAGTAGAAGTATTATAATAATATACATATAAAAGCTAATATACATGGTTATACTTATCAAGTACCATTTGATCTATCGACTGTGGTGTGTGGATGTGTGGTTGATGCAGCGTGTGACATTTGTGCCAGGGTCGAGGGTAGAGGACTGAGGTGTAGTGGCTTGATTGCCCCATGTTCTTTACTTCTTACGAATGATGTAACATCAATCTTAAGTCCTGAATAACTGATTTTTTGTTTCTTCTTGTATGTTTAGTTTTTTCGAGGTGCTAATGGTTCAGTATCACTCACAGGTAGAAGGAAAGATATTAATCAGATTAGATAGTGTTAAGGATGAGGAAAATTGGCAGCTAACAGTAGAATGTGACCTTCCGTGGAAATGGGTACTTCATTGGGGAGTTAATTATGTCAACGACATTGGCAAGTTTGATTGACCATCTTACACTACATGTTTAAATACGTTGAAAAAACTTATAACAATAATATTCAGACACATGTAAGTATGTGCCTCGATGTGTATACATAAAGAACGTAGTTTCCATTTGTCAGACAAAGGTTTAATTATGATCTTCATGATCGGCACATGTTCTTTATCTATTTCAAAGTTTGCTATTGTATGTATCAAGATTTTTAAGTCCATCATCAGTTCATCACATGACTCGCAATAATGTTCATACTTTGTTGCTTTATGCCTGTAGTGAATGTGATCAACCTCGTGTTGAGATGAGACCTTTGGATTCTATTACCATAAAGGTATCAGATTAGTTCAAATTTATTATAGTCATGTTTCTGGTGGATTACTTATGATTGTCTCTTCAGGACTATGCAATTGAAACCCCTTTGACAAAATCAACCTCAGTCAAAGAAGGAGATTCAGTTCATGAAGTGAAGATTAGCTCTACATGAATTGATTGTTTTGTTTCAGATAACGAACCAGTCATTAGGCATTAGATCTTTCAATTCTATTATGAAAATTCTTTACTGCAATACTAGCCTAGGAATCAAGTATCTGTTTTTGTTTCTGTGAAATTCGAAAGCTATTGCTCGAATTACTGAAATCTTCAAACTAATATCCTCCAATGGTCATACATATTCAGGTCTTGAAATCACTATATCGTTGCAAAAGTAGATTCAAGATTTGAAGTCTGTAATCAAGGATTTGAGTTAAAGATTTGAAAAATGAGCTCATTTCATTGAATAATTGTTGGAACTACAGTGCCAATGAAGTGGAAGAAATAAGAGGTTAGTAGCTATTAGCATAAAGTTCAATTAGCAGTAATCAAAGTTATTTGATATTAGCGTAAATCTGTTTGATAAAATTTAGATCCTTATTAAAATTTAGATCCCATTTAACTATTACCATACTATTATCCCCTGATATTAAGAACTGAATCAGTTACATAGGTAATCAAAGGGCTTCGGATCGTCACAACTCACAAGGGTTATGAAAGGGTGTCGATTGATGATGTTGAAAGTGTATCCTTTTCCCTCTGCATTTAATCTACTGCTAGCATGATGCAAAGCAATGAGAATATAGTTCCTGCACATCTCTCTCATGCAGTGATCCAGTAACAATGAGGACAACATTATCAATCATGTGACCATATCTGAGAGAGAATATAAAGGTTAGCTCCCAATAGATCTATTTGTTTTCATGTGCCCTAGATAATATTATTAAAGAAGGTATAAAGACAAGGACATGATCGATGTGTGTCGAGAAATATAAAGACAAGGACATCTCGGTTGTTGTTGGTTTCTCCTGTTTAACGTGTTGCTTTGGCCTTTCTTTTATTTTTCATAGCTCTAGAACTTCGAATTGGCGTAATTATCATATCTATTTGTTGAAATCTACTTGATTTCTGGTAAAGCTAGTGAACTTTTTGACTTGAGATTTATTTTACTTCTTGATTTTAGCCTAGATTTGAAAATAGTTTAATGCTATTATGTTGCAGATAAAAGTGGAAAGTAATAACTTGCGGATAAATATGCAATTGATGCCGAAGCCAAGGATGTTGCTTAAAAGGAAGCGACCATCTACCGACTTGATATGTTGAACATTTACCGGCAGTTTGTTACAAGTTAGAAATTAGAAGACTTTTCTTTGTCTTCTCCTTTTAGGTATAGTATTAAGTATTTTTTTAGTTGCAATTGTTTAATTAGTATACAGATTTTGTTATGTAGTTATTTGGGTTTATTTTTTGTTTGTAAATCAGCATGAAATTTATTGTATAAAAATGTTTTTTTAACCTTCAGACCCGGTTTTTGAATAATTGTATGTGACTAAATCCTCAAAAATAAAATGCATTGTGTGAATGAATATTACAAAACGTCACATAAATATTAAATTCATGTGACCATTGGGTGAACAATAGTCACACGAAATACACATTTAATTGACTTTAAAAAGCATATGGTCACACTTTTTAACATATTTGGTCACTTTTTAATTACAACTATGTGACTAAATCTTAAAAAATAATATGCCTTGTGTGACTGAATATTACAAAACGTCACACAAATATTAAATTTATGTGACCATTGGATGAACAATAGTCACACAAAATACACATTTACTTGATTTTAAAATACATATGGTCACACATTTTAACACTTTTGGTCACGTTATAATTACATCTATGAGACTAAATCCTTAAGAATAAAATGTCTTGTGTGACTGAATATTACAAAACGTCACTCAAATATCAAATTCATATGACCATTGGGTGAACAATAGTCACACGAAATACACATTTACTTGACTTTAAAAAACATATGGTCACACATTTTAACACTTTTGGTCACGTTATAATTACATCTATGTGACTAAATCCTCAAAAATAAAATTCCTTGTGTGACTGAATATTACAAAACGTCACACAAATATTAAATTCATGTGACCATTGGGTGAACAATAGTCACACGAAATACACATTTACTTGATTTTAAAAAGCATATGGTCATATATTTTAACAATTTTGGTCACGTTATAATTACATCTATGTGACTAAATCCTCAAAAATAAAATGTCTTGTGTGACTGAATATTACAAAACGTCACACAAATATTAAATTCATGTGACCATTGGGTGAACAATAGTCACACGAAATACACATTTACTTGACTTTAAAAAGCATATAGTAACACATTTTAACACTTTTGGTCACGTTATAATTACATCTATGTGACACATCAAAAATAAAATTCCTTGTGTGACTAAATATTACAAAACGTCACACAAATATTAAATTCATGTGACCGTTGGGTGAACAATAGTCACACGAAATACACATTACTTGACTTTAAAAAGTGTTGGTGCATATTTTATGAATCCCTAGTTCGTATCAATAAAGTATATACATGAAATATTAATTCAAATGTGTTTTGATTAATTGTTTGCATGTGTATATATTCTTAGTGATTCTATGTGATTATCTTAAGCTTACAAGTACTTAACCATGTGTTGGTGTGAGTTTGGAAGTTTAAGTCTGCGTGGAAAAATCACCACTTTGGTGATCAAGTTCACCACGCACGAAATGACCTCACTACGTGCGTAGTGAGTACCACTTCGCACGTGGTGAGGATGTTGATCAACATGGATTAAATAACACATCCACTTCGTGCGAATTGAGGTCACTACGTGCATAGTGACTGGCACTTCGCACGTAGTGACTAGTCTGGGCCTATAAATAGTGCTTAATTCGCATATTCGTAGAGAGAGAGCCACGAAACTCGACCTTTACGACCTTAAGCCTCGATTAACGCAAACTAGCCCTCGAAAACCGAAATCTAAGTGATAAATACGAAAACCAAGGGCAGCCTAGGCATCTCTGTGTGAGTACTGTGTGTTTGTTCTTCTACTCTTTCTGTGTGTGTTTCTGTGTGCCGGACACCTAAGCAGATCATAGTATCCTTAGGAGGTTTGGGAAATAGAATTCCGCGCTATTTCTCATCCTAGATCAGTCCTAGCATTAGGGTGTTTTAGTTTAGTTTATAACCCCGTCCCCCAGCCGGTCCTACAAAGTGGTATCAGAGCCTTGTGCTTTGATTGATCACTTTTCCTTAGGATTTGTCGATCTAGGTGTCCCCTTAGGCCTGTGTGTGCCCTCTTTTGTCGGTTTTAATCGGTCAATAGGTCAAAATTAGGGTCTTTTGCGTTTAAAAGGTCAAAATTTTAGCAATTAGTTTCTTGAATTCCGTCCGTGCGAAGTGGACTTCCACTCCGTGCGTAGTGGGACCAGTTCGCACGAACTGTCTGTGTGTTCTAGATCCTTCGATTGCTGTCTGTGTGCCTCGTGCGAAGTGGTCCTGTAGTCCGCGCGTACTGCCATACGTGCGTGCGTAGTGACTGTTCGCCAATCCGTGCGTGGTGTGTCCTCACTGCGTGCGTGGTGCTCGCAGTCCGCACGAAGTGCTTGTGGTGCGTGCGTAGTTGCTGTGTGCGTCTAGAACCTTCGTTTTAAAAAAAAAAAAAAAAAAAAAAAAAAGAGTATAAATTTTTTTTTTCGGTCTTCGTGCGTTGTGCATTTATGTGATGTCCTGTGTGATCTTTCTAATCAAACTTTAATCCGTGCTTTCTGTGTGGTCTCTCAAAAATTTTTTTACTCTGTGTGCTTGCTGCCTTGGTTCTCAAAGTCAATCTAAATGGCTTCTAAACAAACCACTGCCTTAAACAACCTTTTACTAGAAACAGAAATGGGCAGTATAAACAAAGTGCCGAAATTGCTAACCATGGAGGACTATCCTATGTGGAAGCCCAGGTTCGAAATCTTTCTAGATGGGGTTGACTGTAGATTGCGACGAGCCATGAACGTTGAGTATATGGTTCCGAAAGGGGAGGGAAACATTGAAACCCCTTACGATAAGATGACTGTCGAACAGCAGACCAGTTACAATGCCGAAAAGAAGGCCTATGCTCAACTAATTCAGGCGATTCCCAACGAGATCTTCCACCAGTTTAGAAGATATCGAACTTCTTACAGTCTATGGAGAGCCCTTGAGAAGAGGAACGAGGGAAACGCTGCTCTGAAGGAACTAAAAGCAAGTCAATTAAGGAAGGAATTAGACCATTTCATGGCTACAAGAGATGAGAAGATTATTTCCCTTATTACAAGATACAATCACCTTCTTAGTGAACTGGACAGTCTGGGTGTCACTGTTCCAGAAAAACAGCAAGTAGAGATCTTGGCGAAAGCTTTGCCAAAGAGTTGGAGGCCATTCATCATGATTCTGAAGAATGGTAACGGTTTTGACGGGATGGACCTTAATGACTTCATCACCAAGTTGAAGGAGCAGGAGCAGGAGGAACTAAATCTAGATTCTATGTCTAGTTATCAACAGAACCCCTCACTCTACTACTCCGGAACACCTGTTTCGTCGTCCACCTCGTCACATGCCCCCCTACAGTCTGCCTATGTGACCAACGTGAATGAATCGGGCAGATCTACCTCTGATGCTTCATCCTCTGGGCCATCCTATACTGCATCTTCCTCCGGACTTAATGTCGAACACTTCAAGTATGGAAGTACAGATGAGGTTAAGACACATATGAGCATGCTAAGTGCACTAGTCTCCTCTTATGATGATCTACTGAAGGGGAAGATTGGTAATGCTCATATCACTCAAGAGGACTATGACCAGATCGACGAGGATGAGATGGAGAGACAAGATATCCTCTGGTCGTATGCCAACTTAGTGAGAAGGGCAAAAGCTTATGAGCGAAGAACGGGAAAGTCAATATCAGCAACCAAGGATACCAAACTCGGCTTTGATAAATCTGCTGTGACCTGCTATAACTGTGGTGAAAAGGGTCACTTCGCGCGTGAATGTGAAAAGCCGAAGAATTCGGGACAGAGGTATCCATTCAAAACTGGTTCTGGCAGCAGATCATCTACCTCCACAACCATAAAATCTGAAGCAACTCCAACACCGACTAAGGCTATGGCGGTTGTTCAAAGAGATGAGGGAGTAGATTGGTCTGTACAGTTCGGGAATGCTGATGCTGACATCAACTTGGCGAACGTTCATGTGTTGAACGAAGATTCTTCATCCGAGACCGAAAGCTATTCAAGTGAAGAAGAATCAAGTGCCAACAATGATGATGAACCAGCCTCGACACCAGCTGCAGAAGAGACACCAGTGAATGTCCGTGCCAAAGAGTCAAATCAAAAGGTGTGCAGCTGTGGTCAACCGTCTGCGGATCAGGTATGTACCTTTGGATTACCTTGTGGTTCGTGTGATGAATATGTAAAACAGATAGTGTTCTTAAAGTCTACTATTTCAGATCTCACATCTAAGTTAGATAATAACCTGTTGATCAAAGGAAGAGAAAATCAATTAAAAGAAAAGAATGAAAGTCTAGGTAAACAGGTTAATGAACTAGGTGTGGCTCTGTTAAATAAACAAGATGCTATCGTGTTTTACATAAACGAAATCGATAAGCTGAAACGGGACCTTGCTACCTCAAAGGTCGATTATGAGACTCTGAGTCAAAAACTCAAAAGCTATTCCACGTCTTCTTATCTTTTTGAGTACATAATCGATCAGAGAGGTCAAGGTACCGATTCAGAAAAGGACAAAAACGTATATTCAAAATGTCCACCACCAGTGTTAAATCAACTGGTGAACGATGATGTCCATTCTGAAGCTGAACCACTACTCACAAAGGTTGATGAATCTTCTGCATCAACCTCAAATGAGGATTTAACGTTACATGAGGATGTGGGTAAGCCTCAGAAGAATGAGGTTCAGCAAGAGGTTACCAAAAAGGCTGAACCAGGCATTAGAGAACTGTTGGACAGTTCCTATGTGCAAGGTCCGTTGATGCATCGTATCCATGATGCACTTCGGAAATTTGAAAATGAGGGTGTAAAGTCTCCTGATATCCGTCCATACCAAGAGGTCAAACAACTACCCAAACATCAAGGGTTAGGGTATCGGCCTCAAAAGGTAACGAAAGGCTCTGTGAAGCAATACCCAGAAAGGGTCTGCTATGTGTGAAGGAGACCTGGTCACCTCAGTTACAAGTGTGATCAGAAGACACATCAAAGCTGTAACAAGAAAGTTGAGATTTTGCAAGAAAATAAAACGTTTCTTAAAAACCATCAAAACTCAACTCTTCCTGTTCAGCATCAAAGGATTCCTAAGTGGACTAACAAACTGTGTGTTCAAATGTCCAAGGAATCAAGTGACAGGATCATCAAGACTGGAACATGGATGAAACTTCCAGTGGTTGGAGAAGACGGGAAACCCATGACCATCCGGGCTTGGGTTCCTAATGTTGTCTAACTCATTCTTCTAAGTGAAGGGTGTCAACCGAAATAGTCCAGGTTAAGGTTTCTATGACTGTGTGTCTTTATCATTTTATTTTCTTTGTGCTTATTTTCTGTGTCGTTGCATTTCTATTTTCTTAGTTTCTAGATTGTTTAGTATTTTAGGGGGAGATAGTTAGTTCAGAAAACTTAGAAAATACAAAAAAAAAATCAGAAAACTTAGAAAATACAAAAAAATCAGAAAACTTAGAAAATACAAAAAATCAGAAAACTTAGAACATAAAAAAAAATCAGAAAGCTTAGAAAATACAAAAAAATATATATAAAAATGAGAAGTTGATCCAACCTAGATGGAGAGTGATGGCACACTGGCTATCAATACAAAGTATGTCTTAGTAAAATTAGGACTGAAGGCATATACATAATCCTGAGAAAAATGTCTGAAAACATAGCTGAATCAGATAAGAAACAGATAGTGTGTAAGACATATAAGGAAAGTCTAGACAGATAGATGGTTATGCTGTGAAAATCTCATAAGATTTAAGCTATCGAGACATTCCAAGTCTATAGGTCAAAAACAGTTGAGACTAGCTTACTTTGATGCACACATCTGTTACCATGCCAAATGTGATAAATGACATTGAGCTAAAAGAGGGTGAAAAATTGACCCCAAACCTTGTTTATGTCAAAAGAATTTAGACTTATCGATCTAAATGTTAAATTGTCAAAGAGCATAAAATGCATTGACACAAGCTCAGCAAGAAAAATGTCAAGTGAGGTGAAAAATTGACCTCCATGTCAAAGAGCATAAAATGCGTTGACAAATTAACAAAATCACACAAGCATGGTAGTCTAGGTAACCAAGTTGTGCAAACTACTAAGTAAATCAATATACTGTGAGACTTTGAAAGAGATAGCCTTAACCATGTATCCAGTCTAGATAATCTGAAAATGTTGAAACAAAATCTGTCATTATCTGAGGAAAGTTAGGTTGACAGACAGAGTTTGAGAGAATATGTTTATGTCCAAGGTTCTGAAATAAATGACTACTAAGTATAGATGTGCTGGTACTGATTCCATCTTGGAACCTTCTCACAAAAAGATTTAATTTCAGTAATTTTATTCCTGCAATTTTCTTAGTATTTTAATTTCTGTTCTTTAGGATTTAATTTGTTAATAGTTTACTTCTGCATTTTCATTTTCTTTATAATCAGAAAAATACAAAAAGATTTTTGGTGTGTTTCTTATTTCTTTTGGTATGTCTATTTTCTTTATTTATAATTTCTTATGTTTGCATTTTTATCCCGTTTCTGTTTAGAAAAATACAAAAAGAGTTCTAGTATGTTCTTAATCATTCTTAGTGTTTTGATTAGGGGGAGTTTGTTCTGTTTACATTTCCTTCATCTTACTTTGTTGTGTTTTGCTTAAATGTCTATAAGTGATCTTGAAGTTACTGACAGTTTATTGCTGAATGCAGTACTAACAGTAATTAAGGTTCACAGATGAGAAACTCATTACATGTGAGATGGAACCCCACTAAGCACGAGTTACAGCTCACATCGTGCGTAGTGCAGGTAAGGGCATGACGAAAGGTATTCGTTTAAAATTCTGCTGTATGAAATTTACTGTGTGAATTTTTTGCTTAGTGAACTTTACTTTGTGAATGTTTACTTAGTGAAATGGTTATTGATAGAACTAGGTCTTAGGGGGAGTATGTTGGTGCATATTTTATGAATCCCTAGTTCGTATCAATAAAGTATATACATGAAATATTAATTCAAATGTGTTTTGATTAATTGTTTGCATGTGTATATATTCTTAGTGATTCTATGTGATTATCTTAAGCTTACAAGTACTTAACCATGTGTTGGTGTGAGTTTGGAAGTTTAAGTCTGCGTGGAAAAATCACCACTTTGGTGATCAGGTTCACCACGCACGAAATGACCTCACTACGTGCGTAGTGAGTACCACTTCGCACGTGGTGAGGATGTTGATCAACATGGATTAAATAACACATCCACTTCGTGCGAATTGAGGTCACTACGTGCGTAGTGACTGGCACTTCGCACGTAGTGACTAGTCTGGGCCTATAAATAGTGCTTAATTCGCATATTCGTAGAGAGAGAGCCACGAAACTCGACCTTTACGACCTTAAGCCTCGATTAACGCAAACTAGCCCTCGAAAACCGAAATCTAAGTGATAAATACGAAAACCAAGGGCAGCCTAGGCATCTCTATGTGAGTACTGTGTGTTTGTTCTTCTACTCTTTCTGTGTGTGTTTCTGTGTGCCGGACACCTAAGCAGATCATAGTATCCTTAGGAGGTTTGGGAAATAGAATTCCGCGCTATTTCTCATCCTAGATCAGTCCTAGCATTAGGGTGTTTTAGTTTAGTTTATAACCCCGTCCCCCAGCCGGTCCTACAAAAAGGATATGGTCATACATTTTAACACTTTTGGTCACGTTATAATTACATCTATGTGACTGAATATTACAAAACGCCACACAAACATTAAATTCATGTGGCCATTACATGAACAATAGTCACACATACACATTTATGCTTTACTTTAAAAAGCATATGGTCACACATTTACGACCTACGGTCACTCGACCTTTGGTCACACATGCACTGAAAAAGCAAGTGTGACTATAAGCATATCGTCACACATTTTTGGTGTGACGAAATCGCGTTTTTCTACTAGTGTGAAAATATCAGCTCAATAAAATTATCTATTCGAATCATGGTTTTAGTTTAGCAAGAAAAGCTCTTTCTTTGTGGTGTGGTTATGTGTAGTTGCAGACCTCAACTTACAATATTCATGTGTATGGTTGATTTCTTACTCTCTAAACTGTAATGATTTTTTAATTGGTTGAACTAATAGATTAAAAAGTATAACTTCTGATCACACGTAGAATATCGTCTTATGTGGCAAGGTAAGTTCAGACAACCTTTATGAACTTTTTCACATCTATGTAGTGTTTTACAAAAGTTAAATGTTCTTGTGGTCTTTGAGATCCGCTTTGTTAAAAGAATCAAAGAACCATTACATTAATTAGTTGACTCGAGAGTTTCACTCTAAAATAGTTAGGTGATTTTAATTTTATTTGAACAAATGGTAAGTGGAATATGGAAAAGAGCTCATATACTTCTTGGTATTTCAAGTTTTCTGAATCTAAATTATGATTTTGAAAGTGACTTTAATCCAAATTTGTTGATTTACTCACAAATGGTGATGTAAAACATATCTTTTAAGATGTCACATTGTGATATAGTAGTATATTTTAAAATTTACTTTAACCATTACCCGTGTTTATACACGGGGAAATTAGCTAGTAAAGTACAAAACCATCTTGATAAGAAGATAAAGCTGTTTCGGTATGACCGAGGTGGTGAATATCTGAGTTAAGAGTTTGACGATCATCTAAAAGAATGTGGGATTGTTTCACAACTCACACCTCCGTATATGCCACAGTGGAATGGTGTGTCAGAAAGGAGGAATAGAACCTTGCTTGACATGGTTCGTTTTATGATGAGTCGAACTAGTCTACCAATGTCGTTCTGGGGTCATGCACTCGAAACTGCTGCTTTTATGCTAAACCGAGTTCCAAAGAAATCTGTGGAGAAAAGAAAGAAACCGTTCGAGCTATGGACGGGGAAAAAGCCCAAGTTGTCTTTCACTAAGATTTGGGGTTGTGATGCGTTCGTTAAACGATCGTTCTCGGATAAACTCAAACCCAAATCAGACAAATGTATCTTTGTGGGTTATCCTAAGGAAACCTTAGGGTACTATTTCTATAATCCCGATGAGAACAAAGTATTTGTTGCTCGGTCAGGGACCTTTCTAGAGGATAAGTTTCTGAGTTCAGAAACTACTAGAAAAGAAATAGATCTTCAAGAAATTGAAGAAAATGAAGGTATGCCTCCACTATTTGTGGAACCCGTAATTCAACAAAGAAATGTTGAAACCCTACCCGAGTCTGTGGTTGAGGAAGAAGTGGAAACACAAGACCTTCACAGGTCCAGTAGGATTCGGACTGAGCCAAATAGATATCTGGGATTTCTAATTGCTCACGAAAAATGGGATCTTTATAAACCCACATCCTACGGGGATGCAATGCAGGCAGTGAGTCTGACAAATGGCTAGACGCCATGAAGGCAGAGATGCAATCCATGTATAACATCCAAGTTTGGGAGTTAGTAGACTTGTCACAACACAGTAGAGCTGTTGGATGCAAGTGGGTCTTCAAGAAGAAGACCGACATGGAGGGAAATGTGCATACTTTCAAAGCTAGGCTTTTTGCAAAAGGTTACACTCGGACTCATGGTATTGATAATGATGGAACCTTTTCACCAGTAGCCATTCTTAAGTCTAACAAAATTCTTATGGAAATATCTGCATACTTCAATTATGAGATATGGCAAATAGATGTCAAACCCGCTTTTCTTAATGGGAAACTAACAGAGGATGTGTATATGGCACAACTGGATGGTTTTGAGGACTCCAAGAATCCAGGCAAAGTATGCAAGTTGCTAAAACCATTTATGGATTAAAGCAAGCATCTAGAAGCTGGAACTTGCACTTTGATGAGCGCATCAAAGAATTTGGTTTTGCCAAAAGCGAGTTCGAGTCCTGTGTTTACACAAAGTTCAGTGGGAGCATAGCAATCTTCCTGGTCCTGTATGTGGATGACATACTGGTCATAGGAAACGATATACCAGCATTACAAGGAGTAAAATCCAGGTTATGTAAATGTTTCCAGATGAAGGACCTAGGAGAAGCCGCATACATACTTGGTATTAAGATCTATAGAGATAGATCTAGGTGGCCCGTCGGACTTAGTCAAAGTACATACATTGATAAACTGTTAAAACACTCTAAGATGGAAGATTCCAATAAATGTTTCATTCCTATGAGATCTAGTATACCATTGAGCAAGACTCAATGCCCTACTTCTCCAGAGGAGCAGAAGAGGATGAAATCAGTTCCTTATGCTTCGGTAGTATGATCGATTATCAATGTCATGCTATGTACTAGGCTCGATGTTGCTTACTCCATAAGCCTTATGAGTAGATATTAGCAAAATCCGGGTGTAGCCCAGTGGGTGGTTGTCAAGAACATTCTCAAGTAATTGAAAAGAACAAAGGAAATGTTCTTGGTCTTTGGAAGAAGCACGGATGAAATCAGTGTAACTGGTTACGTAGATGCGAGCTTCCAGACGGACAGAGACGACTTTAAGTCGCAGTCAGGGTTTGTTTTTACTCTAAACGGAGGATCTATATCTTGGAAAATCCAGAAGCAAGTTACAATAGCAGATTCAACAGCAGAGGCTGAGTACATTGCAGCAAATGATGCGGCAAAGGAAGCGGTTTGGCTGAGGAGTTTTATCTCGGACTTGAGAGTTATTGCCAGTATCTCCAGACCGATTGATATGTTCTGTGATAACATGGGAGCTTTAGCGCAAAGGAACCAGAGATCACCAGCGGACCAGGCACGTACTTAGAAATTATCACATCATCCAAGAGATCATCGGAAGGGGAGATGTGAGGATATGCAAGATACCAACAAAAGACAATGTGGCTGATCCGTTGACTAAGGCGCTAGCTCGAGAAAAGCATCATAGACATGCTAGTTCCATTGGAATGTAGTACATGGGACCTAGCAGCTAGTTCTTCAGTATTTAATTAAAATTGTATGGATTGAATTTTAAGACTTATAATTATGTATTAAACATTTTTGCGTGATGGAAATAGGAGGTTCAATATAATCGTTTTAAATTTCTCCATTTTTTTAGCATATTTATCTATCCATGATATACAAGTCTTGTTATATCAAAATTACTCCGTAGCTACTTGATGCGGTGGGAGCCACATCAGGGAGATACTAACGCTATTATAAATACTTGATGGATTATTCATGTAGAGAATAACAGCACAAGTTTTGTGACCAAGTTTTTATAGATATTTGTTAGGGGTACAAATATTGGAGGTGATCCGCATCAGTCTAACTTCATGGAGACTTTCGACATGAGTTAGTTTATTGGTTGTCCTTAGACCTCAGATGTTTGGTTTGGGGCACGAGGACTTCTGTACTTTGGAAAGTTCTAACATTACGCCATAACATGATAACTATAACGGGCGTATCTGGGTGCAGGGGAAGACGTGTGCTCAAATGCAAGCAGTCAAGATGGGATTTGCATCTTCTTCTAAAGAAAGGAGATATTCCAGGGCCCCTTGACGGTTTAGACTAAATGAAATGCGTGGATGCGCTCAGATAGAATGATGAACATCATTTGGTAACTCCGTAACTGTAGTTAGTCGAGATCAGAAGTCAAGAAACATAATCAGGATTTTTCAGAATAGATCACGTGCTCCATGTCTGAAATCCACATTACGGGATATCCCGATGCAAAAGGAAAAGCCGGGTAATCAAAGTAAATGATTACAGAATCTCTAGACGTGAGAGAACTTATAGTCGTGGTTAACCTAAGTGTCTGTCTAGGGACCTCCTTAGACCCATGATGAACAAGGGAGTGTAACTATCGTGCACAAGTGGGAGTCTGATAGATTATGTGCAGGGATAGTGTATACATGTCATCACATCCATGAACACTATGAGTCACTAAAGGGTCACACAACTGCACACCCAACTAATGAACCAGGAAACAATACGATATGTGTAAAGAAGATAAGTAATAGTTAATTAATTATCGGGAAAGAGAAAATAATAAATAGATATTTATTATTAAGAGAGAATATTAAATATTAGTTAATATTTAATATAATTAAGTTTGGTATAATATATTAATTAATAGTTAATTATTTAATATTTAATCAAACGAGAGGGATTGTTTTTGTCAAAAGGTCAAAGAGTTTGGTCACGGACCGGGCTCCGGGTCCAAAAGTCTTAATCCAGTTAAAAGGTTATCTAAAGGGGATTAAGCTTTTAGTTTTAACCTAATTCTCATTAGAAACAAAAAGGACAAAAACAAACACTCTCTCTCTCTTCTCTCCTCACTCTCGGCCGACAACAACCATACTACCACCCGATCGGTGGTTGACGGCGGCAGTAGGCGGCGGCCTATGGTGGTTGACGGCGGTGGCCTGCCCCCTTAGGCGATCGACCATTCGGCCGAGGCAGCCTCTTGCGGCGGCTTACCTTCTCGGCGGCGATAAGGTGAGGCCAAAAAGCCGGCGGCTTTTTGGCAAATTACACACACACAGGGGATCTCTTTTCTCGGGTATTGTTTGTAAGGCGGTCTAGCAGTCTGTTTAAGCGGTGCAGCAGCTGTGTATCCCCCTCTAGTAGTTCAGGGTATATTTTCTATCCTTTATTTTATAACTGTTATGGACTTGAGCATATGATATATGTGTTATTACTATGATTATGTGTTTTGTTTCCTCACCTGATCCAGTTGTGATATTGGGATGAGATTTACTAATTGTATATTCCTTTGTGCTTGTCTGTAAATCCCTACAGTGTAGTGGCTTCTCTGTCGCCTGAGTCGTCGTTCGTCACCGCCGTCGCCGACTGAAACCCTAATCGTCGCTGACAAAGGGTGATGTCTTGGATGGTGGGAGGTTGGTGGTGGTGTTGATGGCTTTAGTAGTAAACCAAACACATGTTTGGGATTTTAAATCCCACCAAACGAATTCTCCCCAAATGCAAATCCCTTGTATAAATCCCAATCCCCCTAAAACCAATACTTGAACCAAACACCCCTTAGGATTTAATCCTCTGAGAACAATGATACTAAGAGCATGAATTTTAGTTTGGTTTGAAAATTTGAGTTCGTGACCTAGTTTCTTGATCGTCGGTCTATGCCTGCCAAGATGGCAACAAGTGAAGTTAGCGATCTGCCAAGTTGACGATTGCTAAGATGGCGCAACCAATCCAAAATCTGATTGCTAGATTTCCTTATAAGTATTTGTTGCGGGTTTATGTCACTCGGTAGACTTCATACATATGCTTGGTTATTCGTTCAATACAATGATAAAACCATTTTTGAAAGGTTTTACAAAGTTTAACTTTATTAATTACATGATGATATCTTATGAATATTTGAATACTTGATTGATTCTACTTGATATGAGATGCATGTGTACTTGATATGTGAATATCAGTCTTAAATTTAAACAATAATCTAACCGTATTCGACTGACACATTAACGGGCAAACGCACCTGATCATATATCAGTAACCTAGCAATACTAGATTGTCTCCACAGTAAATAGTTATGGAATATACTGATAAGGATAAACTAGTTACACTAAAGTGCTGTAATAGTAAATGAGGGGTTTTTTTAAATATTAGCAGCTTACTGCTACCAAGGTATGGAAAGAATAAATTAAAGCACTTGATTAGAAACAATTTAAGAAGTTGAAGAAACAGTTGACAAAGATGTATTCATCAATGAATCACTCTCTCCTAGGTTCAATTTGTTATAAACATAGATAATATGACAGGTTTCTAAGGGATTTCGAACCAACAATCATCCGTCCTACTAATTCGATTATGATCTAACCTAATCAACTCACATTTAACTCTCATTGTATGGTGAATCATTCTCAAAATTTTATTTATGGTATTACCAAGTAATTTCAATCATTATAATATCAGAATAATTGTTTCCTATTGCATGCAAACGTCATAATCTCATAATAAACAAACGATTGAACAAAAGAAAATACACATGCATGTTATAATCTCAGAACATGTACAAATTGTATTCAACAAATCAATTAATAAGATTAAAATCAAAAGCTCAAGATCCACAGTTAAATATAAACAAAACCTAATCATATATTAAGAATAAAGATTACAAATAAAACTTAATTACAAATAAAACTTAATGTTCGTTCATCACAACAAATACAAAAGTAAAACAAAAAATTCCAAACCATTCTAGACTAATAGTAACAACCCAAGTCAACCCTGTAGATGTTATAACCTCTCCGTCTACTGGTTCTTTTAATCACGTCCTCTCCTTCATTCGTACATGCCTTAAATAAATATTGCTGCTTTCTTGTGTGTTGTATACTAGACATGGGCCGCCCAGACCGACCGGACCGGTCCGACGAGAACCGCCCAGACCGAGCCGGTCCAAGACCGGTCCAAGACTGAAAACGCGAAAAACGGTCCTAACCGGGCCGAACCGGTCCAAAACCCGAACCGGTCCAAAAACGGTCCAAGACCGGTCCAGGACCGAACCGGTCCAAACTCGGTCCAAACCGGTCCAAGTTCCAACGGATATGTTTTTTGAAAAAAAGGGTAAAAAACCGGTCCGAACCGGTCCAAACCGGTCCCAACGGCTAGATTTTGAATTTTTTTTTTTTCCGAAAATTTCCCTATATATACCCCATTCTTGAAACCAAAAATTGCACCAATCTTTCTCACATTCTCACATTCTCTCATTCTCCAAATCTCCAATTCTCTTATTCTCCAAATCTCCTATTCTCCAAATCTCCAATTCTCTCATTCTTGAATCTTGATTTTTCTAGTTTTATAATTCAAGTTTGTGTTCTATATACAATACCCGTATGGCTAGGGACGTACTAACCGTCCAAGCTAGTAGCGTAGCTTCGGAATGTTGTTTTTCTCTTAGTGGCAGGATTTTAAGCGCACGGCGGTGTATGTTGAAGGCCGAGTCGGTGCAAATGGCCGTGATGCTTAAGGATTACTATGATTCTTTGGAAAGATGTCAAAACGATGCGGATCTCGAAGAAGGCATAACTAATTTGGAGGAAGCGATTCTCGAAGACGATTACAATAGAGACTTCCAATCGGGAACATCAAACACTAACACCGAAGCTGAAAGTGAAGAACCCGAACCCGGCGAAGAATACGTTGACGACACTCAAAATAGAATGAACGCAGGTTCATCATCCAACGTCCAATCGAACGATTTCGCCTATTATGGGCATGGGCCATATGCCGACGATAGTTACAACTATTGGAATATCAATTCCGACTATCCATTTCAGTAGTTGTCTCTTTATATTTTGTGACGTTATTTCTTTCGAACAATATGTATTTTTCGGGTCTCTAACTTGGGGTGATGGCCATGCCGAAGCTCCATTGCTAGAGTCCCCTTTTCTTGTTAAAAATATAATTCAAGTTTCAACAATATGTAAATTTATTTCGTAATTGTATCGTAATGTTATTTATATGTTTTTATTAACTTGCAATTATATATGTTTATACTTTATATTTTATAACTTGCAATTTTTTTTTTAAATTTACAAGTCACTTTTTTTTTCAAACAAAAAAACAAACCGAAAACTAAAAAAAAAAACCCGACCGAAAAACTAAAAAAAAAAAACCCGACCGAAAAACTAAAAAAACCCGGCCGAAAAACGGAATTAAAAAACCCGGAAATGTCTAAACCGAACCGGAAAATACCCGACCGAAAAACGGACCGGTCCAGGACCGAAGTCGGACCGGTCCGGACTTGGACCGGTCCGGAAGTGGTCTAGGACCGCCCGAGGACCGAATTTATCGAAATGGTCTTACACGAAGACCGGTCCGCCGAGGACCGGACCGGCCAGGGACCGACCCGGTCCGGACCGGACCGGGACCGGCGTGGTCCAGGACCGTTTTTACCCATGTCTATTGTATACTGAGCTTATCGGCCCATAGGCAAAATAAAATGGCAGCCTCTTTTATTAGTTATAAAACTCATATTCTTTTTTGCCACGTTTTGTTTTAAATCACCCCTGACCATTAATTCAACAACCCTTATTCTTTTTTTTTTCTTTTTTTCTTTTGCGTTCGCTGCTTCCTCCATGAGTCCATTCCCATTAATTTATTCATGGGCCATCCTTTTTATAAGCTCATCCATTCTTGTTTTCACGTCCAAACCAAAGCCCGCACTTATTTTATTTTTATTATTTAATTCGGCCCATGGGTAGTAGACTCACGGGCCTAGAGGTGCACATCTTCGGATTTTAATCCGATCTAAAATCTGGACCGGATTTTTTTTATTTTTTTGGGACCGGATTTTCGGATTATAACCGGATTTTCTAGGACAAAAGTGTAACCGGTTTCGTACGGATTAAAACCGGATTTTCTCGGACAAAAGTGTAACCGGTTTCGGATCGGATCGGATAAAACCGGTTAAATCCGCTCCGGTTTCGGTTTTATAAAAAACCGGTTCGGATAGTTTTTGCACAAAATCAGATATTCGAATTTTTTTTGAACCTCTTCACGGCCCCCATTGAAATCACAAATTCACAAGTATAATTTTCATTTTATCTAGTTTTCGTAGTTTTTTAAATCACCTAATTTTAAGTTCATATAAATGAGATATGACCAAAATATTAAAAATATATCAATGTTTTCAGTTTTTCTCTCTTTCTCTTTTCTTCATCATTTTTCATCAAATTATCTATTTTATCTCCCAAGATCCTAAAACACATATTACAATATATTAAGCAAATAGTAAACCTATTTGATCATAAACATGCAATCAAAGAAAGATATATAAAAAATAAATGACATGTATTTAGACAATATCAAACACCTCAAACTTAATCTTTGTTTGTTCTCAAGCAAACTATCGTGAACAATACTCAAACTACACCAATTAAATTCATCATCCATATTCATATATAATCATGTAATCTACCAACATGAATGAGTGAACTCTATATCTATATGAGAAATCATCAAGCATCTCTAGAATTACACAACCTTGCATTCTTACTAGGTATACAATCATTCACACAAAGTGTTTAGGGTAAATATATTTAGTGAATGCACGCATGTCATAAAATACATCATTTCCATAGACTTGTATCTATATCTAATTTGCACCACTAGAGGACTTAAGACTTTTGAGAGGACTTTGGACTTGTAATGTTTAGGTTATGGATACAGGTAGGAAAAAGGATATTTGAAGTGGCTAAAAAGTATAGTCAAAAATCAAAACTATATATACCCAAACTGCTTTTATTCAAACAACCCACTAAAAAGAATATTTTTGGTCTGGTGGAGATACAGTTGACTACGATGAAGTGAAAACATACTTAACCAAACACTACAAATAGTTAGAATAGACGAACAAAAAACAGCATCTCGTTGTATGATAGCACTCAAAAATTACCGGCTAAAGCACGTTATGTAACAGATATCTTTATTTTTTGCTTTTTTTCAGTTAGAAATTTTTTCAACGTGCATACATCATATTCTCGATAAACCAAAGGAAACCATGAAACTTCATATCCCACTACGCAGAGCATGTATGGCCAAAAACAACCAACTAAAACGCTAAGCGGTATAGATAAAGTAGTTAGGGATTTTGACTATGGCAAAATGAAGGCTAAAAAAAGGGTCACAATGTGACTAAAAATGAAAAAGCTAAGCTCAAAGTGGCTAACTAGGGTATCGAGTGCTAAAACTGAGCACTACACAGAGACGGTCTCTCTTAGTGCAATAGTATAGACCACTCATTTTGGTAGTTTCGACAAGCATTTAGTCAGAAGTTCTAAAATGAGTGCGTTCAGACAACTCGCAGCAAATGGCTATAGAGTCAAATTAATATCTTCTAGGCCGAGTTTCTCATTAAGTGCGGGCTGTAAGTATGTTAAGTCATGCAGTTTTTTTAACACTCAATTTCTCTCTAACATAGTTAACTAAAAACAACATAATGCACGTTTGAATGTCTTAAACCGAGGCTGTGATACCAAGTTGTAACGCCTCATTTTTTTCTAAGTAACTTCTTTTAGTAATAGATAAACTAATAATAGATATCCAGAATCGTTTCAAAACTATTCACTAGCCCTAGGACATATGGTTCAAGTAAAAGTGGTGGTTTTAAAAATGGAAATAAATTAACAGAGTTATGAAGTTTGTGAGAAAAATAACTGTCAAGCCGGTGTCTTACCCATATCTGCTCGGGACGGTCTTGAAAACATTAACACACGCACAAGTAAGCATAAAGTTTAGTAAGCTAAAAAGGTACTTGCACATTATACCAAATTGCGTGTAATCAGGTAACAAGTACATCATGTCAACATAAACTATCGCCACACAGACAGGTAAGTGTCCAACTACACTTAATTAATACAACACATATCACCGTACATCATCACGCTATAAGGAGTAAGTTAGTGATAACTCATTTGATCATCAACGAAGTGTAATCACAGTAAATAGTGGTGCTTTAGCAAACAATTACGCAAATCAGCGAGAACCTACAACATAGTTCTATCAAGTCAACGCCGAGTCCTATCCCGTCAATTTTCAAAACTTATGGTTTGTGATTGAGGGTCAACCCCCAATTTGCGATTCACATGCTTAGACTAATTTGTGATTCGTAGCTATTAACCAATTTGTGATTCCCTATATCAAAGCCATTTTGTGATTGTATGAAAGATATGTTAATTTGTGATTCCTATTATACTCCTCAATTTGCGTTGAGTCTTGACCCAATCTACGATTCGTATAAAGTTCTATTTCACGGCCCAAGTATGAAGTCCAATTTGTGGTTGAAGTTAAAAAGTTGATTTGTGATTCTACATATTGAGCCTAATTTGCTATTCCCCAAGTTAATCCATTTGCAATTCACCCACTATGAATTGTTTTGCGATTGTATTAATATATACACATAATCTTCCGATCGAGCCCAATAAGTTATTTTTTATTTGGCCCATTTAATGATTTTCCAATCGAGACATCCGATAGGGAAACAACTTGATTTACAATTGAACTAGGTTCAAGTTGCAATCATATCACATGCATACATAGCCTGTCTTCGGATTTCCTTAACATACCCAAACACACACACACACACACACACACACACACATATATATATATATATATATATATATATATATATATATATATATATATATATATATATATATATATATATATATATATATATATATATATATATATATATATAATATTAGCTTTCAAGTTTATCCCATTATTAATTTGCGATAGGAAACATACCTCACAATTTGCGATTTTACATACATATCTATTTTGCGATTGCAGTTGGTTCTACGTCTTCCTAAATTAGCGATTTTTTCATCTTCAAGATTCATATTTATAGCCACACACACACTCACGCACCGGTGTACTTTGAAAATGAAAACCCAACTTCCACTTAATCATTTGATTCTATTTTTGTCTCAATACATTCCCACTCACACCTAATGAATCCTATTAGTCCCAGATTAAGTACGTAACAACAAATTTTCATAAAATAGGGGTTTAATATATACTTAAGTTTTTTAATTTAATTGCACACACTTATACTTTTAATATAACTCTTATTGATAATGATCAAGAAGTACGTGTATGAGGAAGTGAAAATTCCAAACACAATAAGAAGTGGCAGCTAATGTGATTAACACATAGACAAACTTCTCTTAAACAACTAATGTTTAGGATATCCAACACATAAACAAGTTGTTCTACACTTATGCAAACTCTAAAACTTTGTTTTTCTTAAAAGCTTAAAGCTTAGTTCTTCGAGAGGGATATTCAGTGAGCGTAGAGATCATCTTTTTCATGTTGTGAATGCATCTCTATTTATAGAAGTTCTTGGCCAATATTTTGGAAGATCCTTTACGCGATGATATGACAATCGGGAAAGACGTACATAAATATTATTATAAACCAAATGGACAAGTGATAGTATCACTTTATTCAAGTACAATAGAGTGTTTGCTCTTTCCGGAAAGATTCTTTCCATTGGTTATATAATATGATAATTTACCTTACCAAGTTACCTTGAAACTCTAATTTTTTTCCATGTTAGAAGTTTTCTTCGCCAACCATGTTGTTTCATATTTGACTTTACTAAAGATGTAGTTACCAGTAGGGCTGGCAAATCCTGACACAACCCGAACCGAACACGATTTAGGTCGACACGAAACTGAATTGGGTCAATCTGAAAATGACACGAAACTTTTCGACATGAACACGACACGAACACGATAACCCGAAAGTCAACCCGAACCGAACACGATTTAGGTCGACACGAACACGACACGAAACTGAATTGGGTCAACAATGGGTCAATCTGAAAATGACACGAAACTTTTCGACATGAAAACGACACGAACACGATAACCCGAAAGTAACCTGTTTAACACGATCTTTTTATAATAATAAAAAACCCATAAATAATTTAACTTAAAAATATTTAAAAAATATAAATTATAAATAATATTAGTATATAAAAAATGGCGGCAAAAACTTTAGTATTTTACACTTTTACTTCCATGTGGAATTCAAAACTTTCATGTTGAAAAATTTTAAAAATATAAAACAAGTTAATAACTTAACACCCTGTTCTCGAGTTTTTTAAAGGAAGGAAAAGAAAGGATTAGGAAGGAAAACTTTAAAAATGGTGTTCTTGAGTTCTATTTAAGGAATAAAAGGAAAAGAAAATTGAGGGGTTTGGAGGGATAATTTAGGCTTATTTTAGTCTCAACTCTATTCTCCCAAAATTAGGATGATTTGGAAAAAAAGAATCATTTTTTTTCCTTTCCTTTCCTCCGCTTATTAAAGTACAGGGCCTAAGTGAAATAAAGAAATTAGGGAAAAGAAAAGAGGGAAAGTGAAAAAGAATGGAGAAAGTTGAAAATTTGAGGTATTATATGTTTGAAAATATATACTTATATTTTGCTATTTTTATTTCTTTAATGTAGTTGTAACGGAAGTGTTTGGACTTTACATGTGCAAAGCTTATTGTCATTATGACAATTAAAGGTGTTTGAACTTTATAATTTGATTTTTTATGCTTGCTAAGTTGAACAAATAAAGAATTAAAATGCGTAATAAAAGCTTAGTAAAGTTGATATAAGAAAGTTATACGTGCAACGTTTTTCTAAAAAATAATTCGATATGAAACCCAACATAAAAATCAAGTTATTTGACCGAAAACATAACTTGATTTTTTTCTCCAAAAAATGGGTCGACACGAAAACACGACCCAAACCGAACACGAATTAAGGGACACAAACCGAACACGACATGAAACTAAACTGGGTCAAAAATGGGTCGACACTAAATTGACACGGAAATGGTTGACACGAACACGACCCGAACCATATAACACGATCACGACCTGAATTGTCAGGCCTAGTTACCAGCCATGCTTAAGTACTTTGGCAATTCTTCGAGATCTTTTCATCAGAGGTAATTTTAACCTTTTCCAGAGGCAAAATTTGATCTTGTTTGTATCTTTAGAAGATACAAACAGTGAGAATACTTTTACAACTTGAAAGATCCAAGGAATCTTTGAACAATACATGTTCAACCTTTAAAGGTACATTAATGAAATACAGTTTATAAATCAAAATATATTTTATGACTTCGTTGAAAAGTGTACTTGAACTGACATAATAAGTTTGTATTCAGTGAGAGACGTTTGGATGTTCAGTGATGAATCATGTTTCAGCTGACCATAAAGTTATTAGCAGATGCTTTCACATTTACCCATCTAAAGGCTTCAATGTCTTTACAAATCTGAATTACTTTAAAATATTTACACATCTGAAATGCTTCAATGTCTTTCATCGTTGTCTTCTTCAAAAACACAGTACCAAAGCAAGTCTTTGTTAATACTCTATTGTTTGTAACTTTTTGTGTCAGAAATTAAACAACACATGTAATTTCAGTCTAACTGAAAGTATCCTTTTATTATCATCAAATCCTACAAGTTTCATTAGAAGGGTTTGATTATGATCTGAAATCATTATCTCCCCCAACAAATCCCCAAACCATTAATTACATTTTCATTGAGCATTAGACACCCCAAGACTTACAGGGTTCTCGGTTCTCTGTCGCATGAAGAACAACAAAAGCAGTCCCTACATTTTGTCTAAAAATTGATAATCATACATAGCAAACATTAACAATCATTCCTAGGGGCGGTTAGCGATAAAATCCTATAGAGTTTTCACTTCATTCCTAACAAGAAAAGCACCAAATGACCGACCCTTGAATTGCTTTCCTTCTTGGCAGTTTTCAAACACCCACATACCTCTCAATCATTTTTTTGTAGGTGCAGGCTACAGTAACAGACTTCTAGGGCATTGTGCACTAAATGGGTATATATACCCTTTCCTCATAAGCCTAAGCCCAATTATCACTTTTATCCATTATAAGCCTTCTTTTCTTATAACTAATCAAGTATAAGCTCAATAACAAGGATTCATTGAAGGCGTCAATCTTTTCATAATGATTAAAGAATACATGCAGTCCAATAAATTAGATATCCTCTTAATTGTTTCACTTTTTTAGTAATTACAATATTAATTTTTTTAAAGAAAATGGGTATTACAAATATCCACCACTTAGACATGATTTCTTCCTCGAAAAATTGCTTGAATGATGATATTTCCTCATTTCTTCTTCAGACTGCCACGTCCATTAAGGCCTTCACAATACTCTCACCAAATCTTTACCATTCTTATTTGTTTATTGCTAAGAACCTCAATCATTCGGTCTAACACAATAATGCTTTTCTCCACCTAAAGCCATGAGTAGCACCTTTCTCAATCCAAAGCAACCCAAATGCCAATTCAGCTGGCACATACTTTCTTACTTTCTTTCTTCCTAACCCAAACTCAAACCAAAACCCAAGTAGCACCTAATCCAATTAACCCAAACAACCCAAATTTTTTCACCCAATCAACCTAAACAACCCAAATATTTTTCTCTCTCCTTACTCTCTTTACGAAACCAGAAAGAAAAAATAAGAATATAAAAGAAAAAATTTGACATATATTACTCGGTTTGGAGGACCCGAAGAGTATCAACCCAAAGCCAACTCAAAACACCTGTAACGGTGTTCCCACCAACCCAAAGCCATCCCGAGGCTCAACGGTAATGTCTTCTGAATGGTACAAAATCTTTTCCGGATTCCAGAATACTCTCCCTCCTTTCCGAACCATTTCGGTGCTTCCTTGATACCATGGACTCATTTCATCCTATCTAATAAAAGTTCAGTACTGTTTCCCATAGATTGTCTCGTAAGTAGGCCTGTCTATACTGGTTGTCATACCAATATTGTATGAGAACTCCTATGATAGGAACGTAAGTATCCACTACCCCCGAAGTTAAGCACATGAGCTTTGGGCCTACCGAGTCCCCGTTTAGACTCGCGTTAGTAGAGCTACGGGAAACAATGCCCTGATCTTCTTATTTTCATTTGTGATCCCCTCGACAAATATCATGTACATGAAACTATTGAAGAACTCTCAAATGGGTAGAAAGCTACGATTGAGTTAAGGGCTGACTCTGATATGATCTTAATTCTAGGATTAAGAGTAATTAAATAATTAGAAGCAATTCATCCAGAATCTCTAAGAATTAGAACAAAGATTGAAGATAGAATGCAAATGGGTTTTATTCATATGAACTGATAGAAGAGAATTAGAGAATAGGTTCATGGAAGTTTTACAATTTCAAGACTAAGTAATACAAGTGATATCAAATCTCTTTTATAGACACGTAGTTGGAAGTTGTTAGCTTGTGAAGGTCACGTAACTTCCTAAATTGTAACACCGGATTTCACGAGCTTAAAATTAGAGATAATTTAATCTTCTTAAGCTTATTTACCAAAGCATGCAGCAGAAGTAACCACCGTTTAGAACATGATTAATATTGATATCCGACTTGGCAATATATAATACAACAAAATACGTCAAATCTAAAAACCACCAAGCATCGATTGCACAAAAGTATCAACAAGCATGTTATCACAACGCAGGGACAACACATAATGCTATCCCATCACATCACGGCGTGCCAACATGTCAGTAAGATTCATATCTTGCAGGATTATAAGCCCCGCTCAACGAGCCTAAGTGGGGAATCAGCTACAACCAACCGCACTGGTGGGGGAGCGAAGAGCAGTCCACCCAGTGCGTTACAGAGTCATGTCAACTCAATGGATCTTGATAGTAAGCCAAGACCCCAACATGGGCGAAGGAACGGTGCTTCTGCAAAACCAGAAACTCGGCAGGGGCTCCGAGCCCCCCGTTGATCCCAAATTGGAAACCTGGGATCCAGCCTACTCAGCTGACCTCAACCACGACAACAAATGTCCGGACAGGCACAACTTGCAACAAGTGACCCGTATCGGGTCCAACAATGCGCATGTGCTTCATAATCAACATGTAATACAACATAGCAGGGCATAGCACACGGTAACATAGCATATAACGCCAACAACATATTCCATGCTTTTACAGGAAATCCATAGTCTTCTACCCAATTAAATTATATCATCAAGACACATTTTTTCTTCTTTTTATATAGAAAATTTGTAAATTTAATGATAATAGTGCTACTTAAGATATATTAACCTTGCTTAGGAGTTAGGAGTCACTCAAATATGTATTAGAAGCTAGCCACCCATCCAAAATGACCAAAACTTCTTCAGGCTTGTATATTGGGATTGAATGACCTCCACCCTGCAAAACATGAAGTAAAATTTGGTTCTGTGTACTCCATTTCAAGAGATGCTTAAGGATATTTCAGTCACTGGTTTTGAGTGAATAGCATTTGGACTAATTAAGTTGAGCTTCTTTAAATGTTTACAACTTATTTTACATTGACCTAGAGCTTTTGACATGTATCTCAACTTTGTGCATAGGGATTTAGAAAATGTGTCAAATTCAGGACAACTATCATGTTTCTTACCTTAACAGTTGCATATGTTAACGAGTATCCATTCACAGCATATTTCATCCGATATCTACATAAACAAAGATCACTATGAATGCGTAGTTTGCTACAAAGCATGTCATTTCATGATATGGATTTGGTTTCAAAAAAACTAACAAAAGATTAGTAGAAAGAATAGTAGAAATTTGAACTCACCCAGCAACTTGGTTATTAACAAACCATGGATGCCATGGTTTTTCAACTGGAAGATTGAGAGATGTAATCCATTGCTCCATACCCACATATGTAAAAGTCATATCATGATCACCACTGACAAATAAGAATTTTAAACCAATGACACATATATGTTACCAAAATTGAAACTTCTATAAAAATATTTGTTGCTGATATGCAAGAAACTTGTAAATATGTCAAGTCTTATAATTCTTAAAGTTTTCCGTCATGTAAGAACTTTTTGAAAATTTTGGATCATCGCTTCCAACTTGGTACATCTTAGAAGTTTTAAATTAAAATTAATCATAACTTTCTGAAAATTAAGTTGATCTTTTTATATATTCCAAAGAGTTTGAAGCTAAAACTTGCAAAAGTTAATTTAAGAAAACTAATTGGCGATCGAAACTATTGGAGCTGGAATTCTGAAGAAGTACGAATAAACATTATGAAACTTGTTTCTTTAATAATGAAAATCAGTAACAACATATAATCTCATAAAAACTGGATACGAGTGAGGTATGATGTAGAAAGTCATTACTCCTCTTTTGAAGGAAAATAAGAGTGCTTGATGGAGGATATTGAATCTGCTCAGGATGTTGAATCAGACAAAGGAGGTAGGTACTACAGCTGAGTCTTGCTTTTTGTACTTTTCTTTATTTTTAAATAAATTTTGGTAGAAAAAAAATCGAATTTAGTGTGAAGCTGAACCAGCGTGACTCGCGTGAGGGGTTATAGAAGGTGGAGGTGGCGGTGTTCATTTGGCTCACACACCAACCAGCTTCATACGAGCTGGTTGATGCGCCTTGTCTATCGGTGAAATGACAATACGTAAAATCTAAAAGTATTGATTGTTAGTACCTAAGAATCAAGACCTGGCAATTTCTTGAGGTAAGGTTTTTATGGTAAATGATACTGCTGAAGATGTCATATGAGTAACATATGGTGTCTTTTTTCCACAAGTTATAATGGATAGTTTCATTTGATTTTTGGAACTTTTCTACTGTTCCCTGCACACACACAATCAAAAAAGTGTAAAAATACCGAAAGTGCATATAATGTCATCATGATTTGAGTTTTTCTTTTCCTTTTTTCTTGAGTCATATAAGGTTTATTCAACTAACTTATTGGTTGATTGTAGATACCGAGAAAGTACGAAATGTGACCTTGTAGTGTGCTTAACAAGGGTTTTAGGTTACTTAAGGTATTGCCAATTGGTTTTTAGTTGGAACTTTCCAAACGTACATGGTATTAGAGTCACGTCTACTCATGGTTTACTTAACCACCACCATACTCTACGTAACCCATAAGTATTTCATGTGTTAGAGACAGAACACTACATGTGAGAGAACATGTTAAATATTGTCTCACATCGGATAAGTTTAACTTAGTAATGTACTTAATAAAGGTCATCAATTTCTATGAGTTTATATATATAAACTCCCACACTTTAAACCCTTTCTCACCTTTTATATATGTGGACGTTGTTACAACTTACAACTGCTTTCTCATTTAGTACTAATACTCTCTTAATTCGAGAAGTTATTATGAACAACGTACCTCACGAACACGGAGAGCTTTTTGAACATCTTTGTTGTTTCCATAAAAGTCTAAATAGATATCAGCAGCTTCCTGAAACACAAAATAAATGGTAAACTCATATTTTCACATGTAATTTTCTTAGTTACTATATTAGTTTTTGTAAAAGGATGTGTGTAAGCACCTATAATATGTGCTTTCATACTCATAAACACTTAAACGAGTAAACGATAAAATGAGTAACATATCTCTCATTTAAAGTGTTTGTAAATGTGAAAACACATTGCATATATCCGATCCCCATAAATATACCGAGTTTTTCAAGTTGAGCAAGAATAATTACAGAACAAGCCGGATCCGGATCAATAGCATCACAATATGGGTCCAATATATTTGCTAAATTAATCCTGCTTGTGCACTGAGATTATTGAGAATTTGGATTAGAGTTACAGTATATATAAACTATGAAGATCTTATCCAAAATGATCAATGTGTACCTTTTCTACCTCTTGAAGTCTATTTGAACAAAGAATGTTTTCTGGATTGTTATATACATAGTTACCATCACAAGCTTCTTTTGTAGACTGAACAGTATACATATACATACATAATGTAACAAGATGTTAGAACATATTTCTCACATTAATTTCGAAACAAACTTCGTTACCTCATAGATATCATCTGATATAAGTGCGAGTCGATGAGCATACTCGAATCTTGAATTAAAGTCGATGAATTTATCGGTGAGAGGACTAACAATCATACATCCCTGTTTAATGGGAAAATTATTAGTTAAACTCATAGCTAAAGTATATGTATTTTTTATTTTTATTCAGCTAAAGTATATACTTGAATATTTAGTTGAGGTTGACCTCCATGTTCGTTGCCTACAAAATTAGAAAAATATTTGATTAGAATGCAACAAAATCTATGCCAATAATTAAGAGATTAATTAACAAGAGGAAATGATTTATGCTGATTCTGTATTCATAACTCAATTAAATTATCGACTAACTAAAATCTTCTATATGAGTTATGAGTACAGATATATCTAACTTATATACTACTAGTTGTATAAATCCTTTATCCATTAATATATGATTCATAACAAGGTATATCAAGTCCACTCTTTGTGTAGGGTAATATTTAAATAATTATATTCTTAGTATTTTAATTTACATATAATAAAATATATAAGATTGTTGTTTAAAGTTGGAATGCGTAGAAAAAATTTAGGTTAACATGCATCTACTATATTTGCAGATTATATTACGTACATGAGGTTACATTAGCTAGTAATGTTATGATATCAAAAGTAACATATATAAACTGAAGGGTAAAAAAGTGAATATTTATTAAGTATTAAATTGAAAAATCGAAATGATTTAAACTTAAAGAATGAGAAAAAAGCTAAACACCATTTAATTTGTAAAAAATAGTAAATAGTTGTATTAGATAAAATTTAATTTATATAAACTTCAAGGTTTATGATAAAAAAATTTGTGGGTTAAAATTAAAAAATAATATGAATAGTGATTTACTTGGGTTAATGGTGCATAATGAAAAAATAAATTTGAGGGTTAAAATTAAAAATTTGGTTAAGGGTGTATAATAAAAATAAATAAATTTAAGAGTTAAAATTGAAAATTAAAATGAATAGTAATCTAGTTGGGGAATTGATTATATATATAATATATTGAACTGGAAGAAACACCTAACTTAGTTGTTAAAATTGTATTTTAACTATTAGTTTATGAAACAATAAATAAAAACTAGACATAAATGGGAGAATTTCTTCTATATCCTTCTAAAACTTATAAATTAATTATATATCTTTCTAAACTTTTAAATTACTTCTATATCCTCTAAAACATTTAAAACTCTCATCTATATCCAATTTTATATCATTTAAATATCAATAATCTTTATCATCAAGTTTTAACTATTTATAATTTTACTATATTACCTTGTATTATCTACACCTAAATTAAAAACCTAATCCTAAATTGAACCTAATCCTAAAATGAACAGAGCTCCCTGGAAAACCCAACCCCATTTTTGATCTTCCGATATCGAATTAGAACAAAAATCTTGTTGCATTAGGTTCCCGATTACTGAAAATCGACCTGGCATGATCGCCGGCTGCATAGCTAGACATTTTACATCCTCCGTCGTACGAAAACAGATAATTTCCGATAAGTTTGAAATTTAATTTAGGCAAGCTCGGACTCCGATTGTCTGATACGTTGAAACAAAGATCGAAGTTCGGGGGCAATTCCGCCGGGGTTGGCAGTTCCACGCGCCGCCTGAACGCTGCAGAACATGGCGGTAGACAATGACGGTAAGAAGTTTAGGGTGGTGCCTGAGTCAATGATTGCTCCAGTGTTCCACCGTTTACCAGTTTGTCAATACCCCAAACCTAAGGATTTACTTGTAATTTCATATTATCATGCGAAAATATTTTGGATCCCAATGTAGTAAAATGTGGAGGATAAAGGGTTTGTTTGCAATGGAGTATGCCACAATCTTGGATTTCCGGCTACCGCACCGATCAAAAGGTACCTTGGCGGCGGTGCTCTGAAACTATGTTGAATTTAGGATTAGGGTTTTTTAATTTGGGTGTAGATAATACAAGGGTAATATAGTAAATTTATAAATAGTTAAACTTGATGATAAGGAATATTGATAATTTAAATGATTTAATAAACATTAAAATAGGTAATTGGGCATAGATAATAGTTTTAAATGTTTGAGAGGATATAGAAGTAATTTAAAAGTTTAGAAGGATATACAAGTAATTTATAAGTTTTAGAAAGATATATAAGAAATTCTCCCTAAAAAAATTAGGGACTGTTTTGTTTGAAGGATTCCTTAAGGTGTTGTTTGGTTTGAAGGAATTCATAGGATTTCATGGGAATTGGTTGGAATTGGAATTTGAGGGAATTAAAATCCCTTAGGTGAGGGAAACTAAATTCCATTCATATATGGAGGGATTTTAAAATCCATGAATATAGGAATGTGGTGTTTTGCTATAATACCCTGCCCTAGAAAATATCATTCAATCTGTTCCCAAATTAGAACTTGCAAACCGACACATCTTCTCCCTTCACCTTCGTCGATCATCTCGATCGTCAGTCGTCAACAGCCCTGCCTTCGTCAGTCGTAAACTGTCGCCGCCTTCGTTAATAGTCAACCGACGCTGCCTTCGTAACTACTCAGCCTCCGCCTTCGTTAGTCGACAACCGCCGCATTCGTTAATCATCAACGGCCGCTGCCTTCGTAACTCCTCAACGTCGCCTTCGTCAGTCGACAACCGCCGCTGCCTTCATTAGTCGACAACCGCCGCCGCCGTTAAACGTTCTCGATTGCTTTCTCTCTCCCCCCGTGTTTTTTGTCGATTTGCTTAATTTTATGAAATCGAAGGCTGTTTGGGTGTTGATCTACGTTGGTAATTTTCAGATAACCAATGATTTATATTACTTCGAATAACTGGAGGCTGTTTGGGCTTGTGTTCTTCAAAGTGATTTTTATGATTTTGCTATATGTTGCAACAATAATCTGCTTTTGCTGTTTGAACTTATTTGTTTTTATGAATTTCATCGATGATTACTATGTGGGTTGTTTGAACTTATTTGTTTTAATCTTAGTGGGCTGTTTGAACTTATTTGATTTTATGATTTTCATCGATGATTACTATAAGGGTAATTATGTCATTTTACATATCTGAAATCAAATTCATCTATATTATCTGCAAACCAAACAGATTATAGAAATGGATTCCAATTCCATTTCCTACCAACCAAACAGATTACAGATTCATATTCCAATTCCTGGCAGATTTTAATTCCTTCAGAGAATCCAATTCCATCATAAACATTCTTGCAAACCAAACGCAACCTAAGAATTCTAAGGAATTGGATTTCAATTCTCATATATTCTCATGTTTGGTTCACTTTTGATGGAATGAATTGGAATTTCGAATAGGAAAACTTTCCCTCAAATGAGGAAATTTAGATTCCGTCTCACTGGCGACAGAGACCGGGGCGGCAAACAGCGACCGCGACTGCGACTGGGGCGGCGATCGGCGACTGAGACCAAGGCGGCGACTGGCGACCGGGATTAAGACTACGGTGGTGGTGGCGAGTGTGTTTCTCTTGCTTTCTAGAGTTCCCTCTTATAATTCCCATTGTCTTGTCAAACACAAAAGGGAAGGAATTACTTTCCAAATCAAATTCCTTCTCATTTAAATTTCTATCAAGATTCCAATTTCAATTTTTAAAATTTCATTAAACCAAACATCACCTAATTGACTGTTTGAAATTGTGTTTTTCTAAATGTCAAAGTTAGTGTTTGATACTGCATTCTAAAAACATCATTATGCCCTTCTTTCCATAAACATGATTCTGATTATCTCTTCTACACCTGGTTAAGTATATGTATAGGGTTAGGAATAAATAAATAAAAGATTGTTTGGAATAACAAGTATAAGAAAAAATATAAGATTTAGACGTGTTTCATTTTTTTTCTGATTCTTTCTCTATTCTCACTTGAGTTTCCTCACCTTTTTATGATTTTCTTGTATTTTTATTTTACCGGATTCTCTCTCATCATCTACATGACACGTGTCATTCTCTTGTTCTTTCATATATTTTTAACTTAGGTCTTTTTTACATTATCCTAACCTTGTGCGTGTGTGTGTGTGTGTGTGTGTATATATATATATATATATATATATATAGGCAAAAGTTCAAAACGAGAACTATTTTTCGTACGAGAACCGCGAAAACCAATATGAACCGTCCATTCCCCATCCTTCAATGTCATTGTCCACCCATGAATTCATCACATGCACTATGCCATACTTGATCCCCCCACACTCCACATCCATGAGTTCCACTTTATCAAATCAACGGCTAATATTGGTTATCGCAGTTCTCGTATGAAAAATAATTCTCGTTTGAACCATCCTATATATATATATATTGTTGGCAGGATCGTTATAATTATAAAAACTGTAAAAATTATAAAAACTTGAGGCAAGCAAAATTGAATGTGTTTATGATAAAGTATCTTCTTTGATTAAACAATCTTGATTACACTTGTCTTATATATATATATATATATATATATATATATATATATATATATATATATATATATATATATATATATATATATATATATATATATATATATATATTGTTGAAAAAGCAGATAGAAAATGTTGATATAGCAAAAAATGATGACGTGTAAATATGATGTGGATAAATTTTGGCTTTTCAATGGTAGAAAGTGTAGATATGTGCACAGTGGTAATATTAAAATCAATTTAAATTGAAAGCGATTGTATGAAAATTGTGAAGGGGTTTTATGAATATTGTGAGGTGGTTTTATGAATATTGTATTTTTATTATTTTAGTGTAGTATGACATTTTTTATAAAAAAAATAGTATATATTTTTAAACTTTTTTGAATTATAAAGCTACAAAAAGAAATATTGATAATAACAAACTGAAAAAAAACTAACTTGATAACAAAAAAAAATTATTACAACGGTGGCCCCCTGTTTATAAGAAGTGGGAAAACTAACTGGTAGTTTCCAACGAGTGGGGATGTGTAATGTTTTATCTTATATTTACAAATTTATATGTTATGGTTCGGTTTTTCGGTCAGGATGCTCACTCTTAACTGCTGGTTAGTGTGTAAGCAAATAACTTTTCAATACCTATAACCAAGGTTCTAAATAACGTAAGGTGCGGTGTGGCGGCATGGTCAAGCCTCAAGTTATAGGAGCCATGACGAAGCCATGGCGTTTTCTAAGGCGTGACTTAACGCGGTATTTTTGTCTGTATTTTATAATTATATGTATGTAGTGTATACTTATTTTTATACAGATTGCTGATAATCACACAAATTGAGAGCAAAGTAACATTATACAAATTACAAAAATCAAATTTATAAAAGTCCAATATACACGATCGCAAATCCGACACAAAAAAGTTAATTTTTTTTAATTTTTTAATTTTTTTCACGCCACGCCTTAAAAAACTCGTCATTTGGCGGGTAAAGGCGCGCCTTGGCGAGCCTTGGCGCACGCCACGCCTAATGTTCACGCCATGATCCATTTCTTAACGTCGGAGCCACGCCTCACGCCATGGCGCGTTTTTTAGAACAGTGCCTATAACCCATCATAATTACCACTAGCGGAGTTGAGCCAATAACCGTCACGAAAGTGGTTTTGTAAATGCCGTTATAGCTGGAGATCTTACATAATGAAACGACTTATTTCAGCTATCTTATTTTCAAACTAATAACTACTCGTGTAAAGATTACGTAACTACTTGAATTCAATGTTATATTGTGTTTTCAATAATTAATTTAAATATAAATTATATACATAAACAAATTACATATATTCGAAGTCTATTCTATGTTATAATCTTGTTTATCTACTCGAGTAGCGTATAGTTATTGTACTTGTAATGCATATACGATGGTTTAATGATTTTATATTTTGGATATTATCAAAGGGAATTAGGTAGCAGAAAGGACCATTTGTGATAACGTACACTTTATTCCTTGCTCATATCACACCTACCAATTTATCAAAAGAAATCAAAACATAAAATACAAAATAAATAGATGAAGGACCCAACACTAATATTTATTAGGGGTGTTCAAAAAACCGACTTGTCCCATATGAACCGAAACCGATAAAATTAATACCCATAATCTGAAAAACATGAAAATTAAGGTACCCGCTAAATACAGGGCGGGTTCGGTTTTTAAAACCATTAGAGAGCTTAACTCCTCAAAACTATCTAACTTATCTTTAGTAGCCCCTACCGGTCTCCTCAAAAAATTTTTGAGCTTCGATATCTAGACTTTGCAAGCCTACAATGATCGAGAGTTCAACATGGAGACACTGAAATCGATCAACAATTCCAACTTTAATCATATCAGTTTTTTGTTTCTACGATGTTCTCATCGAAAATCTGTTTGATTTCTGGCAGTGATTTATATATTATTGTTGATTTGTTTCTGCCGTTGTTTATTATTTTATTATTTATATAAGCTTGTTGAAAACAACAAAAATAAAAAGCAGTTCAATTTTAGGATACCAGTGTCCCAAACCTTGGATACCCACCTTCCTACGTGTACCCGTTATATGTGGTTCAGTTTTGATTCCTAAAACTAGATACTCATCCCGTAATTACAGGTTATAAAATATCCACTCCATGCCTTACCTAACCCCGTAAACACCCCTAATAATTTTATCACACCTACCAAATTGTCAAAAGAATCAAAAGACATAAAATACAAAATATATAGTTAAAGGACCCATCACTAATAATTATAGAAAGCTACTTTTCAAAGGAGGGCATTGTATTGGGTGTGTATATACACACATATGTAATACATGTGTGTGTTCTGTCAGGTTCCCATACCATAATACACCAAGTTACATGTTTTTAAAGCATGTATAACTGATTGTATCATAACTCAGTTACATAGATTGACGGGGGTTTATTAAGGTTTTTTTTCTTTTTATATTTTCTATACTTAATTTAATAAAAATACGTATCAGTTTATTAACACATGTTCTTATTTATAAAAAAAAAAAAACAGGTAGACTGGTCCAAATATAGACGAGGTCCTGGGCAAAAATAAAAAAAAGGATCCTCCTTAATATAAATTGGATTTTAGACTTTCGATCTTATTGCTTTTAAGATGTGTTTATAATGTATTTTTGTTTAAAAACGCAAAATGCATATGCAATATAAACTTTTTGAAAAATTTGCAATTTCTTTAACAATACCTCATGTTATATTTTGCTAAATAGAATTATCCAATAATAAAACTAACATTAATATTTTTTGTATTGTTTAATACTAATATTTGCCTTTGATTATTGTAAGATAAAATTGAACTTCTTGATTAATAAAAGAAGCTTAAATAAGAGTTTGATTGTGCTTTTAGAAGGGACGTTAGCTACAACGAGCAAGAAAGATGCCCAATAAGGCCATCCGTTATGGTGGGCGAGTAGGCTGCGAGTTGAGGGGGAACACCACCTCGGGTGGTTTGTACTCGGCAGGTAGCAAGAGAAATCGGGTTGTGAGACTCGGCCGCCAAAACCCACCCCCCCCCCTCCTCACACCCCCACACCCCCACATTCAACCAATCAGATTTTAGCATTTTTTTTTATTTTTTTTTTAAAGTGAAAAGGAAAGGGAAAGGAAAAAGGGGAAGTATAACCCTTGTAGTGGGTAAGGGAAAGAGAATGGGAGAAAAAATGATGTGGCAGTGAGTAAAGAAAGGGAAAAAGGGAAGTATAACGGATAGCCTAAAGATCAATGAACATATATATTATACATGCTACTATATATTATACATATATAGTATAACGGATAGCCTTGAAAACAAACACATCTTACTTATGATGCATTGTTGATTTGTACGGTATAAACCAAGGGTATGAGTATGTTTTTAATTATTCCTAAAATGGCATTAAAGTTCCATATACGTTACATACTGAGGTACAAATAAGTTGGTCACCAAACTTGTCGCTATCGTTGTTGTTTGGAAAGAGTGCTAATGCTTCGATCCTTTAAAAGATTAAACTTTAAAGTTAATTTCTTATTTTTCTTTTTATGATACAAAAATCTTAATACAATTATATGAAATTGGTATATGGGGACTTAATAATGCCCTACCACTTGTATATTTTGCTTCGAAAATTATAATATGTATAAGGTAGTCTTAAAACTAATGTTTTAGCTGCTTTACGTTTAGGTCCTGTTTATTTTACAGGAATTCCATAAAATTTGACGAAAATGAATGACAATCCATTTCTGTATCCCGGTTATTTGTCATTTAACATAATCTAGCTATTTCAGTTCTTTTAACAAAATTACAAACTAAATAAAATATATGATTGGAATGAAATGGAATACAATCCCCTTTCTTATATATAATCTCTATAAAATAGTTTTTATTTATATTTTTATTAAAAATAATATTTTCTTTATCAAATTTACACATTTTATACACAAATTTCTAGATATATATTTTGCTTTGAATTAGTTAATAATTTAATAAAACTATAGATCAATAACTTATTATATAGAAATACTAAGCATAAAAAGATTAAATAACTTAGTTAAGATCATTTATAGAAAATATCTCTTTTAATAAACTTTATAAATATTTTTATTAATGTTAGTTAAAAAAAAGTTTACAATTAGATTAATTATTAAATAACATTACATTTCATGCTGGAATAAAAAATGGGACCGAGCATTAGAGTACTTCGACCCCATACTTCAGGATTCATGTGTCATACCAAAGTCTCACATTCTCAATTTATTTAAGGTTTTCATTTAAACCTCCCAATATATATATATATATATATATATATATATATATATATATATATATATATATATATATATATATATATATATAATTGGGTTCAAGTAAAAAAAAATTTAGGGTACTAAATGTAAGGAGAACTATGGTCGTGACATGTGGCATAATCAAAAGAAGGGTAAATTGGGTAGTTAATTATTTTCTCTCTCTCCTTCCTTAATTTACTCCCCACGTTATTATCCCACCAGATTATTCTTCCGATCTGCATCTCCTCCAAACGGACCAAACCCTAAAAATTTTGAAGAGCCGCCGTACAAGCTCCGCCTCCATCCCTTGTTCTCCTGCAACCACCGACAATCTTCGCCTCCCCAATTGAAGTCGCAGTCCCATTCTCAGATGCACATGCCACCTATGTTTGTCGTCCCCTGGTTATTGGTGTCGCCTCCCATGGTTGTCGCCTCACAGAAACCCTAAACGCATGCCAGCCGCCGCTGTTGTTATGCGAACCGACTACCGCCGCCGCCGTTGTTATGCGCACCGACTACCGCCGCATAACCCTAAGAGGTCTTCCGCCTAAACCTCATGTATCCCCTTTGCAACCGCCGCTTCACTCACATCCGTCACCTGCAATCCCTCCCTCACGTCGCCGACCACCACCACAACAGGAACCGACATCGCAATGAGTGTGCATCAGAATGATTTGTGTATCGGCGGCAGTTTTTACATGTTTGTTAAATCATTTGTGCATCGCCGACCACCACCGCCGCCATTCATCCATGATTTCTTCTCCTGTGCATCATATTTTTTTGCCAAAGTATGCATATTTTTTATTTTCTGTATCAAAATGGTTGTAATTTGTACATTTGTAATCCGTGAATCAAAAGGTGTAATCGTTTTGATGCACTTTGATCTGTCCACAATCTGTTCATAAAAATGTTTGTAAGTT
The DNA here is from genome assembly GCA_947179395.2 of Pulicaria dysenterica. NCBI lineage: Eukaryota > Viridiplantae > Streptophyta > Magnoliopsida > Asterales > Asteraceae > Pulicaria > Pulicaria dysenterica. The sequence continues at coordinate 27,088,035 of OX359288.1, forward strand.
TGTGCTTCAAATTTTTGTATTCTGTGCATCTAGCTACTACAGTGATTTTGTTTTCACTGGAACTTCGCCGGAACTGTTGTAGTTTGATCGGAACTGTTTTGTGTTATATGACTCTTTTTGGTTAAATTTACCATTTTAACCTTTTTAATTTTTTTAAATCCGAAAATTCGGTTATTTTTTATGACTTTTTATTTGACTTTTGCATCAATCCTATGGTCCAGATTTCTCCTTATCTTTAGTACCTTAACTAATTTTGTACTATATCTCTACCCTATATATATATATATATATATATATATATATATATATATATATATATATGCTTTAAAATTCTTCTTAATACATATGTAACTTAGACATGTTAGATAGTGAAATGTTGATTACGGTGTCGAAATTCATATAATTAACATTTTTACTCTTGCATTTATTAATTAGCGTACATCAATATATGAAGGAGAATATTACTTCTAATTTGAAATACTTACTCATGTATGTCTGCAAAGTAACATAAGGTATAACAATACCCATGTATGATATCCCAGTTATGTATAATGGATTGCTGAGAAACTTTGGATGTTGTACAAGCCACTGAATTTAATCACACAACACAAGCAAATTTAAATCAGATTCAACTAATTAAAATATTATTATTACCTTCAATAACATATTTTTTGCCTTTAAAAAGAAAAAGAATACCCATTAATAAATCTTGAAACTAACATAAAAACTCTTTAGTTCCATGCATGTTATTACCAAATGGAATGATTTTTCATCTCAAAATAAAATTTGACAGCAATGGAAGTCATGTTTACCTTTACTAGAAACTGATAACTATGACGCGCTACATCCGAATCACTACTTATCGATGCTTCATACGTTTTAGCGTAAGAAAAGCCCGCACCAGCCGGTAGATCTACGTATAATACATTAGCAACCTACAGCATTGAGATCGATCTGATTTTATTTATTATTTTCTTTAAAAGAAAGCAATAATATCACATTTCATTATAGAAAACTAATGATATATATATATGCGAGAACCGCGAGAACCGCGAGAACCAATCTCAGCCGTTCATTGGATATGGGAAGTTCATGGTTGGAAAGCGTGGATGGATAAAGTGTGGCAGGGTGCATGTGAGTAATTCATGAGTAGGCAATAACATTGAAGTAGGAGGAATTAAACGGCTCATATAGATTTTCGTGGTTCTCGCGCTAACAACGGTTCTCTCATTAACTTTTCTATATATAATGTAAAAGAAGCATGCATGCATATGAACCTTTGACCATGAATTAGGATTCAACTTTAATGTAACGTTATCCCATCTTGACCTTTCAAAATCTATACTCAGTGGACCTGCAAAACATTTATATCTGTATATTAAAAACATTAATTAAAGAGAAATAATATTAAAGAAAAAACAAAAACACTCACGATTGCAAGTGCAAACAAATTTAGCAAGCCTTACCAATTTGATAGAGAAAAGGATAAAATCCAGATGTCCCAGGACCACCAGTCAGATATAGAAGAAAAGGGTCTTTCAAAGGGTCTCTTTGAGATTCAACAAAGTAGTAGAAAAGCTGGACTGTATCATCTTCTCCAACTCCAACATATCTTTAATTTCACATTAAAAACAAACTAAACATATATAGATTTTCCAAATTGTTATATATATATTATATATGTTTTCAAAAATGACCTTTGTTATATATTACGATCTTAATTTGCCATTCTGATGGACGATCTTAATTTGCGATTGAAATAAACAGGTTTTCCAAATTGTTATATATTTGTTTTCAAAAATGGTGTGATCTTGGTTAGTTTGTTAGTATGGAGAGTTCGTCATTGATGTTAAGGTCAAGGTTGGCAAGGTTTGAGAGTCCACCAGGTGATCGTTTGCCCTTTATGGTTTGCGACTGTTAGATATGTTAATCGGATTCGTCTGTGTGTGTGTGGGTATTATAATAGATTATCCGGGTTATGTGTTCGTGTTTAATTAAATTTCCTTGTTTATTCTTTAAATCGTTGTATATATCTATAATCTTTTTAGTTTTTAAGTTATATAATATATTTTCATTAAAAAAAACAACTAAAATTATTAATTAATAAATTAATTAAAGGACCATACATACATACCCAGTTTCAAGAGTGAAAGGTAGATCCCCATCAAAACCAGGAAGATTCTTGACGATCGACTTGGAGTCCGATAAGCTTAGGAGACAAATGAAGATCATAAGAAGGGAAAGTGTTGTGCGATTGGACTCCATTCTTTCGCCAACACCTCTCACAACTCAATCATCATCTATTATTCCACATATATAGGCTGAAGCAGTCACTTTCAACTATTAATGCACAAATTATCCTTTCCAAAAAAATTGGGCTAGGCTAGGCTATAAACACGCTAGCTATATTTGTGCGATTAAAAAAAGAAAATAATCCAAAATATATAGTTATTGAAAGGGAAATGATATTTTCACTTATAAAGTTGATTCATCTACTACAAACTTATGTTTCATTAACTTGTAACATAGCTTCAAAGATGTTATACCTTTAGTGGATTAATTAAATTTATAAGTGAAAAAATCAAGTCTCTTATTGAAAGCATATTAATGTGTAAGAATGTTAGGTAGTCTGTGATTTTTTTTCATATTCGTTACTTAATTTTCTTGAATTTATAAAAATAAAAATTCTATATTTTTTAACTTTTTATTGCGCTGTTATATATTAAGTTACCATGAGCAAATATACATCATTTATATATTTTTGAATACGATTTATATAATAAATATTTCATCTTAATATATCGTTACTAAATGCATTATTATTTGAGTAAAATATTAATAATATTATAACAATAACAATATATGTTATGAGTTACTTAATTTGTCAGTCATAGTATATCTTGTCCTGAAAAAAACACACACACACAGACATATATATATATATATATATATAGGCAAAAGTTCAAATGAGAACTATGTTTCGTACGAGAACTGCGAGAACCAATCTAAGCCGTCCAATTCCCCCTCTTTTAATGTCATTGCCCACCCATGAATTCCTCACATGCACCCTGCCACATTTGATCCTCTCCACGCTTTCCATCCATGAACTTCCCATATCCAAGGAACGACTGAGATTGGTTCTCGCAGTTCTCGTACGAAAAACAGTTCTCGTTTGAACCGTCACCTATATATATATATATATATATATATATATATATATATATATATATATAGGGGATGGTTCAAACGAGAATTGTTTTTCGTACGAGAACTGCGAGAACCAATCTCAACCGTTCCTTGGATATATATGGGAAGATCATGGATGGAGAGCGTGGAGAGGATCAAGTGTGACAGGGTGCATGTGAGGAATTCATGAGTGGGCAATGACATTAAAGGAGGGGGAATTGGTGTTGGATTATGTGCAGAGATAATTAATGGGCATATTGTATACAATGTTATAAGAGACTAAAGGGTCACACTGCTACACACCCAATTCAGAACAGTTTGATTACACCATAAATTTGTGTGGAAATAATTAATCATTTCGATTAATTATTAAAGAGAAAGACGAAATAATTAATCAGTAGTATTAATTATTGAAAAGAGAGAAATAAATAATTAGTCAGTTTGTATTAATTATTAAAAGGAAATAAATAATAAATAGTTATTTATTATTTAAAGAGAATTAAATATTAAGTTTTAATATTTAATGGACTAAGTTAATTAATAGTTAATTAATTAACTAGTAAAGTCCAGGGGGTCAATATGAGAAGAGATGAAAGTTTAATTAAAACCAGTTGGGCTTTTAATTAAACGGGCTTAGGTCCAAGTTAATCCCTGTATAATATCCTTAAGCCTTAAGGATTAGATAAGTGACACAAGGGATTAACCCTAGCCACCACTCTCCCTCTCAATCTCGATCTCGGCCCTCTCTCTCTCGAACTCGCAACTCTCTCTCTCTCTCGGTTCTCTCTTGTTTTCGTCGAAGTCGAACAAGGTAAACACCTGAAAGGTGTTTTGCGGTTTTGTTTGATCGACGCAAGAGGTACATACACACAAGGGTTTCGAGGTTTTTGAAGCCTTGGTGATCCAGGAGCGATCTAGCAGCCAGTTCAATCGGAGGTGCAGTAGTGGTGGACTATCTTTAGCAATCCTAAGGTTTTGTTCAGGTATAATCTTGTAACCCTTTTATATGGATTGTTTGTAAGAAACTATGTTGATCAAGTTAAAGTTTAAAGATCCTAACCCTTTTTGGGGTTTAGAGGGTTGTGTTCAATCCAGTTCCGCTTTTAGAGTTGAACCAGTGGAATCAAACCCATGTTTGACCAGTTTGAGTCATATGGTGGTTTGGTTAGGTTCAAAACCCTTCAGTGGTATCAGAGACTCGTCTCTATGATCCATAGTTTCTAGTTTTATCTGTTTTAGATTAAGGTTTTATTCTTGATTCTCTATTTGTTCTTGGTATTTTCAAAAATCAAGAAGGTAGCAAAACAGTTTGTTTTGTTTTCAGTTTTTATCCTATTAATTAATCAAAAAATTCAAACAGTAAGTTTGAATGGTTAAAAGGATTATGATTTTTTGAAATAAGAATAAGTTTTGAATTAAGATTAAATTAAACAGTTTGTTTAATCGGTTAAACCTAGTTAATCTAATTTGTTGGTTTGTTTAATAGTTATATGATCTTCTTCATCTTATTCTTCTCCATTTAAATTTTCGAAAACCATAAAAGGATAAAAACAAGTTTTCTGTTTTTATCCAGTTCATAAAATGTTTGATTTTAACCAGTTAGGTTTAAACCAGGTTTGTGTTTAAACGGTTAAAAAAGATAAACTTTTTATCTAAAACTTTATCTTAACCAGTATTTTTGAACTTTTGTTTAAAAAGGTTGATATCAAGTTTTAGGATAATTAATTATTAATAAAACAAGTTTTGTTAATATTAATAATTAATAGTTTTTGGTTTTTGAATTAAATCCAGTGTTTAATCAGTATATTAAAACAGTTAGTTTTAATAGATTAGAAAGGATTTAAAATATTACTGTATTAATCGGAAAACGGGAACCGAAACCATTACCGTGACCGTTAACGGCGCTAAAATGGTTTTTAGTGGCGCTAACAGGACTTAGCGGCGCTAAGGGTCAGAGTGGGCTTCGGCCCAAGTGACTTCGACCCAGTACGCCACGGGCCAAAGGGCCTCGGACCAAGATAGCGGCGCTAAAGAAGGTTTAGCGACGCTAAAGGAGGTTTAGCGGCGCTAAGGGATGAATGGGTTTCGGCCAAAGAGGTTCTCGGCCCAAGAGGGTCTCGGCCCAGTAGGTTATGCGGGTTGACGGGAGATGTTGGCCCAAGATAGTTTTTCCGGATTAATACAAAAGGATTATTAATTTTTAAGTTCTAAATAATAATAAGGTGTTATATAAACTAGTGTTATATATTTTAATTAGTTTAGTTAAAATATATTTTAGACTTTTATTTATTATGACTAGTTTAGTCATTTTTTGAATAAAGTCTAAAAGGATAAAGTTTATATAATAAAATGGAGAATTGAACAAGATATTTTAATTGACCAAAAAGTTATCGGTTTTAAGTTATTGGATAACTAGTAATAAAATCTGACATAAGGTTTTCATTCAAGTTTTGAATGAGAATAAGTTTTTTAAAGTTTTTGTTAGAAAACTATTTTGGTCGGATAATTTTAATTAGAAGATCATAATTCTAATTTTTGGTTAATAGGTATTAATCAAAAGGATAAATGAGAAAGTTTAGACAAATCAGGTTGTGTGCTTAACAGCACAGTTTATTGTTTATATTATAACTGCGTGGTTGACTTTTATATATATAGTGCCTATATATAAATTACGTGGTTGTGATTCATATAGCAATAGTTTTGCCGACTTAAGACTCGTTTTTCATTTCTTCTTTTATTTTGCTTTTGGGAAGGCCTGCGTGCCAATTACAATCCCTTTCTTAATTGTAATATTGTACTGGTTAGGGGAGGCCTGATTGCCACTTACAACCCCATTCAATATTGTATTTGTAATAGACTAGTGATAGCTAAATCCCTCAACCAAGTTGGACTCAAAGAAGGTGATCAAGAAAATGGTGTTCTCACGCGAGGCACGGACGCTTCGGGGAGGTGTCAAGGCTAGTGCGAGCAACACATCAAGAAAGGCGAATCAAAGTCATTTTATCCTTAGGTTTGACTTTAGGATTAGTTGGCAAAACTATAGGGCTTTATCTGCTTATTATTATCTGCGTGGTTGTGATTTATTTACTGCTTTTCATATATATATGTATGGTATATATATATATATATATATATATATATATATATATATATATATATATATATATATATATATATATATATATATATATATATATATATATATATATATATATATATATACATGCGTGTGATGGTAAATAAAAAGTGGTTTAATAACAGGTTGTTATTAGATAGTGAAAAACCACAAATTATGACAAACTGGGATATGACTTCAGTCTGGTAGTCGTATTAATTAAATTTTTTATGAATTTAAAAGTTTTGTCAAGGTTATAAGTTTGGAACTTATAAAAGCCGTTTTGTGCACCTAGTTCAGGTACACATATTAATCGTATTTTTAAAACAGTTAGTTTTAAAATGATTTTTCAAAAACTGGAAAATTAAGTTTTTTATTGAACTTAATTAAAACCCAAGAAAAATCTTAGATCAGTGTGCTACCCACCTAATGGTACACCTTGACTGTTAAACGGTACTCGGATGTCGGAAGTGCCCAAACCTTGGGCATCCGGGTTCAAACCATTGCAGGAAAGGGCATGAAAGATTCTGCGATAATCGGGAGTCCCGGCCAGAATTCATGCTGTCTTAGGTGGTGTGATCTATTTTGGTGATAATCGGGAGTCCTGACCCAAAAAGCACTAGAGTAGAGTTAAACATACTAGACTGGGTCTAAGTGCTCTACGAGGTTCTAGGAGTCGTATCAGTTAGGTACGATTGGTACAGGGTGTTACCTACCAGAAATAGCATGACTTGGCGGGAAGTGCCCAAACCTTGCGTCAAGTATGTGAAATATGGGTCCTAGGTCTAATATATATTGTTTATAGGTTTAATGATATATGTTGGAAAGTTTATTTGCTTACTAATTAAACCGGGTTTTAATTTGTAGATGGCAATCAACGTTACCAATACTAATAACCTCTCTCTCCGCTCTATCCTTGAGAAAGATAAGCTCACCGGGTCCAACTTTCTTACTTGGGAGAGAAATCTCCGGATCGTGCTGAGGCACGAGAGAAAGTGGTATGTCCTAGAACAACCTCTAGGAAATCCCCCTGCCAGCAATGCCAAGGCAGAGGTCAGGGAGGCTTTTCAGAAGCGCTCCAATGACGCCTTGGATGTTAGCTGCCTCATGCTCGCAACTATGAGTCCAGAGTTGCAATCGAGCATGATGGAAACTCCTGCCAATGACATGATCCGCCAGCTGAGGGACATGTTCTAGGAGCAAGCCCGCACGGAGCATTATGATGCCACTAGGGCATTTAACTCGTGCAAGATGGCTAAGGGAACCTCGGTCAGTGACCATGTCATGAAAATGAAAGGTTACATGGACCACCTAGAGAGACTCGGGCACCCAGTACCGTTGCATCTAGCAACGGATACGATACTCAACTCGTTGTCAGATGACTATAAGCCTTTTATAGTCAACTACAACATGAACAACATGGAGAAATCCGTGGCTGAGTTGCACTCAATGCTCAAGACAACTGAGCAGAGTATCGGGACCAAGTCTAAGGACATTCTTATGGTGGGACATGGTGGACGTAAGAAGAGGAAGGGGCGCAACGGAAAGGGAAAGGGCAAGGCCCAGCCCAGCCAGAATGCACCCAGAGCTAGTAACGATAACAAGGGCAAGAAGCCAAAGCCAAACAAGGCAAGGACCGAGAATCAGTGCTTCAGGTGCGGCGAGGCCGGACATTGGAAACGAGATTGTCCGAAAGGTCACGAGGCAGGAGGCAAGTCTGGCTCCTCAGGTACTCCGTGATTAGCTTCTTTGTCACTTTCCTACTTGTAAAGTTTTACGAGTATTCTAATATCTTGCAATCGTTTATTGCAAGAGGAGATAGAAAGTGATACGGCCCAACATAAAGAGATCCTACGTGCAGCATGCGGATATTATAAATAATTTTTATTTCCTAGTTTATTAAACTCTTTTAAGTTTGTTTGGATATTTTTATCTTACATGTTTATGGAAACTTTTTGGTTTTGAGTTTATGGAAATTTAATTATATATCCGTGCACGTGTTCTTATTATATGAATCATGATTAGTCCAGTTGTGACTAAAAGAGTGCTAATAAGTCAAGTCTTGACTTGATTGGTGATTTATAATAATCTTCATGCTATGATTTGTTGTAGTTATATAAATACTAGCTCCACTTTCTCAAACGCTTAAATAAACAAGTATTGTTTATAAATTTAGATAGTTTTTCTAATTTAACAAGTGTTTAAGTTATGAAAAGTGAATGTTCAAAGTCTTGAACAAAATAGAAATGATAGTTATTATTTCTAATTGCAAATAGTTTCTTGATAAAACATTTAAGAAAGTATAAAAGTGATTATAATAGTTATTATAGTCAAGGGAGTTTTATACTAAATGTTTTAAGGAAAGAAATTTAAAATACCATTATGAGTGTTTCATACTTGTGATCATGGTAAGTTTAATGAAACCATTTTTGGAAAGATGGATATATGGGAGATCCAAGTTTTTGGTTTCATAAAACAAATTTCTTACAGAAACTAAAGTTTTAAAACATGTGTTTGGAACACAAGTTTTAGGCATGATAGTCAAGTTTTGACTGAGGCCTAAAATGATGTTTTAAAGAATGTACTTTTTCATAAAAGATAGTGGGAGCACCTGACTGATGTATTTATCAGAATTAATAAAAGGTTGTTTTTAACCAGTGTGATAAATACAAGGTTGAACTTTTAAAGTATATAATTATCGGATGTTTTTAGAAGCTATCTAAAACAGTAAGTTCTTCAGAAAGAACTAATCCGAGGGATGCATGATTTATTGAGAGGTACTCGATAAAGATATCATTGCAAGATTTTGAGTCAAGTTATGACTTAAGCAAAATTATACTCATTAAGTTCAGTAGGTCAGCTTAATTAAATGTTGTTGGCTGGTTAACGTTAGAAATGATAAAATAGGATGTTCTTTAACATTCTTAGTAATGGAATTAGATAAGTGTTGGTATACACCGGGAATCTAGTTTCAAGTTTCTTACAAGTAGGTGTAAGAGGATTTATCATTTCAAAATGACATAAATCTAGTAAGATTTAATACATCTACAAATGTAATTGAAGTTTTAAATACAGGGAGGTTGTTTTATAAATCAGAAACAAGGAGTTATTTCCAGTTCTCCAAGTTTAAGGAAAATTTATAAAATAAGTAAGTCTAGATTTGTTCTTAGGTTGCAAGAACGATTTCTAGCAAAACCAAGAAAGAGTACTTCATGGTACTAGTCTTGTGTTTTAGGGTTTATAACCATATTATTTTCTTTGTAATCCGTGATAAGTTACAATGTAAAAATAATAAGTAATTCAGATAAACACCGTGAATCGAGTCAGTGAAATGGTAGAAATTATACATCTTTATTCCACGGAGGAATATGGAAGGGTGTAGAAATTAGTTTAATTGTTTTTCACAATTTTGTATGTTTTGGTTTATCCAGGAATAAACTAGGTTTATTCGAAACACTATCCGTGACTACTTATCTTGGTGGGAACCACGATAGGGTTATAAAGTCATCGTAATCTTGGGGTAGATTCGAAAGTATATCGAATATAGCTGCGAACGGTTTTTGCGGACCAAAATTTACGGATATTCGTTAGGGTTACGAATATTGGATTGACCCACCGCGAGAAATACTTCGTGGGTTCGTGTCAAAAGTATTTATCACATAGGTTATCCTCAAGCCTGAGGTATTTGGTTTGGGATGCGGTAACTGTTGTCTTCTTAGCGCGTTCTAACGCCACGCCGTAACGGGGTGGTCATAAGGGGCGTGTCTAGATTCAGTGGGAGCCGTGTTGCCAAATGCAAATATGCAAGATGGTAATTGCACCTCCTTTTTAGGAGAGATATTTCCGGGCCCCTTGACTGATTAGAGAAACTGGTAAGTGCACGGCCGTGCCCAAACGAACTGATCTGTTCTTTGTCGTTTTATCACGCAGTTTCAAAATCAAGTATGTCATGAACAAATTCTTGAGTCTCTGAGTTGACCTTTTCCATGCTCATGCTCAAAATTGAAATATCGCGCTGCAAGGGACAAACCTATATATATGCAAGTTTGTATATATAAAAACGTACCCATTCATAAACAGAGAGTTTATGATGGTTTAGTTTATAAACAGTTAGTTTATAACATGTTACTTCTAAGCAGGCTGCTTATGAAGTTTTATCACAAGTTACTTTGGGGTATAAGAGTTCTTATAACCTGATTATCCTAAGTGTCTGGCTAGGGACCTCCTTAGGCTAACAATGTGCGGTAACTATTACTTATCTTGCACAAGTGGGAGTCTGTTGGATTATGTGCAGAGATAATTAATGGGCATTTTGTATCCAATGTTATAAGAGGCTAAAGGGTCACACTGCTACACACCCAATTCAGAACAGTTGGATTACACCATAAATCTGTGTGGAAATAATTAATCAGTTAGATTAATTATTAAAGAGAAAGACGAAATAATTAATCAGTAGTATTAATTATTGAAAAGAGAGAAATAAATAATTAGTCAGTTTGTATTAATTATTAAAAGGAAATAAATAATAAATAGTTATTTATTATTTAAAGAGAATTAAATATTAAGTTTTAATATTTAATGGACTAAGTTAATTAATAGTTAATTAATTAACTAGTAAAGTCCAGGGGGTCAATATGAGAAGAGATGAAAGTTTAATTAAAACCAGTTGGGCTTTTAATTAAACGGGCTTAGGTCCAAGTTAATCCCTGTATAATATCCTTAAGCCTTAAGGATTAGATAAGTGACACAAGGGATTAACCCTAGCCACCACTCTCCCTCTCAATCTCGATCTCGGCCCTCTCTCTCTCGAACTCGCAACTCTCTCTCTCTCTCTCGGTTCTCTCTTGTTTTCGTCGAAGTCGAACAAGGTAAACACCTGAAAGGTGTTTTGCGGTTTTGTTTGATCGACGCAAGAGGTACATACACACAAGGGTTTCGAGGTTTTTGAAGCCCTGGTGATCCAGGAGCGATCTAGCAGCCAGTTCAATCGGAGGTGCAGTAGTGGTAGACTATCTTTAGCAATCCTAAGGTTTTGTTCAGGTATAATCTTGTAACCCTTTTATATGGATTGTTTGTAAGAAACTATGTTGATCAAGTTAAAGTTTAAAGATCCTAACCCTTTTTGAGGTTTAGAGGGTTGTGTTCAATCCAGTTCCGCTTTTAGGATTGAACCAGTGGAATCAAACCCAAGTTTGACCAGTTTGAGTCATATGGTGGTTTGGTCAGGTTCAAAACCCTTCAATTGGACGGCTCATATTAGTTCTCGCAGTTCTCGTACGAAAAACAGTTCTCGTTTGAACTTTTGCCTATATATATATATATATATATATATATATATAGAGAGAGAGAGAGAGAGAGAGAGAGAGAGTTCATGCAAGAATCGTTATTAGCGCGAGAACCAATCTGAGCCGTTAAATTCCCCCTATTTTAATGTCATTGCCCACCAATGAATTTCTCACATGCACCCTGCCACACTCTATCCCTTCACGCTCTCCATCCATGATCTTCCCATATTCAAGGAACGGCTGAGATTGGTTCTCGCGCTAACAACGGTTCTCGAATGAACCCTCCCCTATAGATGTAGTTCAATTCCTAACCGTGTTGCTAGTTATATTATGTATGATACATATGTATTTGTTTGACAAATATTTTACTTTTAAATACATTTACACATAAATATCTCATAAGGGAAATAAAGGATCCCTCCTCTATTTTAATATATACGAGTGAGTCACTAGTACATACTCGTTACAACGGAAAACAAAAAGTAAAATTATCAAAACAAAAGAAACTAATAGCCAAACACAAAATTTTAACGTTCAAACTAAATCAACTTTTTTCATATTTGGGATTAAAAATTCAATGAAAGTTTATTCGGCATCTAATGATATAACCTATATTGAAATATAGGCAAGTTAGTCGATCAAATAGGTATAGAAAAATACATGAGATGTTCATATATATAATTACATAAAAAGAAAAACAAATAATATATCATAATATTATTTTTGTTAAAAGGAAAAAAAGTTAACTAAGAAAAACAGGTTTTATAGAAAAAACAATTAAAAAGAAGTATAAATAAAATCAAAACAAAAGCAATCAATAAAAACCAACTACAACGGTTAAGAAAAAACTTATAATATAAAAAATAGAATATGGAAAAAGAGGTAATCAAAGAAAGTGATGCAAAAGAGCAAAATGGGTAATGTAAAATGAACAATTTTCTTGAACAATGTAACATAACGAATGTTCATAATCCGCGCTTCGCCGCGGGATTGTTATAATTTATTCGACTACAAAATATTATTAAAACTTATCTGAATTGTTAAAAATGATTATATTAAATTATATCATAATTTCTTATATATCTATTTATAGGTTAATAAGCCTAGTAAAGTGTTATGAGTTATTGAATATATTTAAACAAAAATAAACAATACAATTATTCCTATATGTTAGTAACATAAAACCAAAAGTTAAAAACAAAATATTAAGATAAAGACATTCCAAAAAATTTATTTTACTTTATTAAAAACAATAAATTATAATACCTTTTAAATAAAAAACTTGAAAATATATACTTTATAATATACATTACGTCTAAAATAAAACTTGAAAATCTTGGCTAAGAAAAAAAAAGTAAAAAAAAAAAAAGAATTTCTTATCACAATCTAGTTAAAATATTTCTCATTAGAAATAGATAATATAATTAAATTCCGAAAAAAAAATATGATTCTAAAATAAAGTACATATCTTAATTAAGTATGAATGGTAGGAAAAAAAATCCTTGATCTTATCATAGAGGAAAAGGTAAAAAAAGAAAAAAAAGTTTAAATGGCATTAGAGTAAAAAACCCTAGGGGTGCGTTTGGTACAGAGAATGGAATTGCAATGAAATGATTGTAGAGAATGGAATTGCTGAGAAAGGGAATTAGTCTGGAGAATGAGAATTGAATCTTCTGTTTGATTACACAGAGATTTCAACAGAGAAATATAACAAAGAACCATTTCTCTTGTTTGGTAGCACATAGATTTCAACAGAGAATTGTACCAAAATTATTATTTATTTTTTTATTATTATTTACATGACAAACAATCAATTTGGGTCAATTAACAATCCAATTTAAACATTGAGCATGAAATGAATGAACAAGAAAGGAATTTAACAATCTTAACTTGACCATAACAAACTTGGCCCTGTGAACATCAAAACATCTAAGCATTGACCATCTAAACATCCAGCATACATACCTCACATCTAACTGCACATTTACATCATATATAGATCAAATACAATGACAAAACTCAGAAAATCCTCAACAAGACAGCAGGAACCATTGCCACAAAGTAGCTATGTCAACTGGTGTGCATGCAATCATTCATCAAATAAAGTCTTTTGAATGCTACACTTGGTGAAACACACACATCCACAGCTTCCACCTTGAGCCAAGATCCTCCTGTCATTATTGAGAACAATAAATATATCCTCCCTGTAATTTCTTTCAATTTGAAACATGCTTCCTGATATTTTGAAATGACCATGCTATTTTGGGTTGCCCAACATCTATACATACAGAATGATAATAGTACACCCGTAGCTGCCATACTTGCAATATGTTAAAGATGCCATACAAAAACATATCACGCCGATACAACGTTGAACTCATCATCATACTCCCAAGCAAGTTAATGTCGTGCAACCAGGTAAATCATTGAGCATCTCATCAGTAAATGCCACATACGAACGAAGATTTTGACAATGTAAAAGTAAAGTATTATGAATCACTTTTGACTTTGACCTCGTATCATTCTACGAAATAAGCCAACGATAACAATCACCAATAAGTCTTCCAATCAAGAATTAACAAAAATAATCTAATGATACTAACCTAAAATTTTGGAGATTAAATCTGCAGGTCGACGGTTGTGAGTGAGGTCGACGCGGCGGCTGGAGATTGGATGTCCGCTGTAGGCGAGGAGTAGAGGTCGACGGCGACGGCGACGGGGCGGCAATGTCAAAGGAGGCGAGGAACGATGGGGAACGCTACGATGGCGAAGGAGCGACGGTAGGGAGAGCAAACGACGAACGTACGAAGGGAAGTCTCCGTGTTTTTTTTGTTTAATTCCCAGATAATTGACAATCCTTTTCTCCCTAATTCTCTACTAATTACGGAGAATAGAAAATAGAGATTAGGAAATGATTTAATTCTCCTTTTATAATTCTCACATACAACCAAACAAGATAATTAATTCCTATTTTCATTTCTCTACCCCCAATTCTCCCTACCAAACATACCCTAAAGGAAAAGGGGGAAGAAAAAAAATAAAACGTTTTTATTTGGTAAGAATGGGTTGGGAAAAAGTAAAATAAATTGAAAAATAAATGGTATGGTCCGTATGGACGTAGCTTAAAGATTAAAAGCAAAAATAATAGCTACGCAAGAAGTATATGATTATTTGATAGAACACTTATTAAAATGGATCAATAAAGAATCATGTGTTAAATAAAGAACCTAAATACCAATCTGGACCATTGGATCATCAAAATCAATGGATGAGATTGACCGATGGCAAAACTGTAATTATCATGTATGAGTTTAGAAAGAAAAGGGTAAACATGGAAAATCCCCCTCCCCCAACAACCTCGATTTAAAAAAAAAACCACAATAACTTTAAATTGTCATAACTTTTTAAGTTTTGTGAATTTGAACAAAAAAATTATACCAATCTTTTAGTTTTTTAATCCTCTTTCAAACAAGATCCCTCTTCCCATATTTTTCTAAATTTTTTTTAACATGAAAATTTTGTTTGCATTTGGACAGCATGTACGTTTTCGTTTTTTGCATTTTGCATTTACGTTTGATTGAACACAGCTCAAAATGCAAACTACGGATTTTGCATTTACGTTTGAATGAACCAAGCATCTAGGAATTTTGCATTTTGGGCTTGAATGAACCTAGCTCAAAATGCAAAATACAGATTTTGCATTTTGGGTTTGAATGAACTCAGCTCAAAATGCAAAATTTGCATTTCAAAAAAAAAAAAAAAAAAAATTTCTGAAATATATCAAGCCCGGTCTTGTTTGAAAGAGGACGAAAAACTGAATCTAACGGTATAATTTTTTTGTTAAAATTCTTAAAAACGAACGAGTTATGATCATTTAAAGTAATTGTGGTTTTTTTTTAATTTGGGGGTGGGGGACGCTGGAAGGCAATGAGATTTTTTTTTCCTTTTTTACCCCTAAACAATATGCCACATATCATCACCAGGGAGGTTATTTAGGTTCTATGTTTAAAGAAAGTTCTTTGTTTAACCACACCCGAACACTTATCAATATATATGTAATAGGCGAATAGTGTTTTTGGCTTAGGATAAGGATTGATAAATATATATCTTTACTACTATATAATATATTTATGTTCTTTTCTCTTCAAATAATTAAGACTATTTAAATTTAAGTAGTCTAAACAATTATGTACAATGTACAAACTTCAAATTATTAAGAATGCTTTAATCTCAACCATTCTTTATATCTAAATTAATCTCATCCACTTAATATTTAACTATTTCACTCTCCTAATTTACTTTAACTTTTTATTTATTTAACACAAACACAATTATCCACCTATATCAACATAATTTCTCAAATCTTATTAATTTTTCTCTCCTTATTTCATAAATATAAATCTTTTTTCTTATTTTAATGTTTTTTAAAATTAATAAAATAGTTCATACAAATATAAGACATTTGCCTTTCAAAAAAAAATATAAGAAATTGAAAAAATCGAACATGTTGTTGAAATTTTTTTTGTGACATTGAATCGCACAAATAACATATCATTATGTTCTTGAAAACGACATGTTGCAAAACAAAAACTATTGCCGCCGCAGCATTGCGCGGGTACGGCTGCTAGTTATTATAATAAATGAAAAGAAATATATATAAAGTCAAAATAAAAAATCAATAAAAAACAATATCTTGTGGAAGAAATCATCATATGAGAAATAATAAGAAAAAAAAGACAGAAAGAAAGTGAAAAAAAAACAGATTATAGCTTTTATTGTAATTAGAAAACCTTTGTCAAAAAAAAAAAAAAAAAAGAAAAGAAAAAAATTGAGACAAGCTTCAAACTTGGATACTGTACTTGAGAAAAAGTTGTTTAACCACTTTATCTTATCAAGCTGTTATGCTATAGATTCACTTATATAGTAGTATATCTTATGTATATTAGTATGCTGATTGCATCATTATAAAAAAGAGAATTATGATACTTTATTTTTTTTAATGATAAAGACACAAATTCATCCATCTAATTTATATCTATGTTAACGATGAATCTTAAACCATTAAGTTTATAGTAGGAGGAATACCTTAAATCATCTTATTGTCGAAAATACTCGGTGTTCTTAAAAAATAAATTTAATTGAATATAAGAAGAAAAAAATGGAATGTTCTTATTTTTCTTGTGTTGTTCGAAGACCTCGATCAACAACTAACGAGGAGACATTTTATTTGTTTTCTTTCGACATATTTCACGGCTTTGAGACTAAAAAACAAAAGAAATTCAACACCATTAAGAAGAATCGCAGTCAAGCACAAAGAATATTCAGTCACAAATAAATATGATCTGGAAAATTGATAACAAGAAAAAATGAAAATAGACTACCCAATCTACTATTTAATTTATATACTTATAGATATTTGTTTAATAAAGTATGTGTAAAAAATAGTTTGGGAATTTCAAAATATAATCACTGATAGGATCGAATCTTCAAAAACACAAATCTCTCAAACTTCAAACTTAGAAACTGTAAATCTTTTATAAATTTATCAATTGAAATATTTACAAACCCTACAAATCCTGGCATCATATAGGCGCTATAATCTAGTAAAAACATACACATTGTTTACATATATATAGAGTCTATTTTGGCTGTTAATTCCGCCTTTTCCGGCAGTGTTTCCGGTGGCTAACACTGTCACTTAACGGTGGCGGTTGGCTGTGACGGCAGTGAACGACCGTCGCAGTTGTTGCCGGTGGTGGCTCACGGTGGCTGCATTTTCCGTACATCCTTGTGTCACACTTAATAGTTCTATGTTACAATAATAATAATAACTATATTAAAAAACTTTTCTATCTATTTGACAATTATTTTCCAACATTCTCCCCCCTAATTGTCAAAGGGTCTTCACTTTTCAAACTTTGAAACTTGAGTCTTTATACCTCTCCTTGAAATCTTGTAACTTTAGGCTTGTAAACATTGTCATCATTTGTTGTAAACTTTGATTGATCATAAACTTGTTGCTACTTGATGCTTGTATCATCAACTCCTTGTTCACTTTGTTGCTACATCTCTCATCCATGTCATCATCACTTTCAATGTCACTCATTCCTTCAATTCTTCTTCATATTGTCTCATCAATAAAACTTTAATCCCTTAAGATTACCCTTTTTTGTAAAAAACTTTGAATTTATAAAACTTATAAAAATCTTTTAAACTTTGAATACTTTTAAAAACACTTATAATCTTAATAGCTTTTAAACACTTGAAAACTTTAAAAACTTTAAAAACTTTATAAAACTCAAAACTTTAAACTCTTTTTAAAACTTTATAAACTTTTAAAAAACTTAACAATCATTAAAAACTTAAACTCTTGAAATCTTTAAAAACTTTTGCAACCTTTAAAACTTAATAATCTTTAAAACTCAATAAAACTTAAAACCTTATAAACTTTGAAATCTTAACAAACCTTTTCATAAATCTTTAAAACTTAAAACTTTGAAAAAACTTATAAAACCTTAAAACTTGAAACCTTTATTAATCTTAAAAACCTTAAAAACTTTAAAACTTAAAATCTTTAATAATATATTATAAACCTTTAGACCTTAAATCTTAAAAAACTTCAAAACCTTATAAATCCTTTAACTTTAAAAAATTAAAACAAAAGCTTTAATTAAAATAATCATAAAACTTCAATTTTTGAAATCTTGATTTCATGTCGGGTTAGAAAAACAGACTTTTAATGTAAATATGAAATTTAAAACTTTTGTTTAAAAATCATAAAAGACGTCCAAATTCAAAAATTAAAAAAAACTTTAAATTAAAAACCATCAATTAATTGCAATTTTTAAAAAGAGTTAATTACATTTTTGGTCCCTGTGGTTTACACAAAATTGCACATTTGGTCCTTAGGCTTCATTAATTACGGATTTAGTCCTTGTGCATTACCATTTGTTTCAATGTTGGTCCCTAACCCACTTAAAAAGACTAAAATACCCCTTCTTCCTTAATTTATCATTTTATCCTTCTAAATATTATTGATAAATAATTAATAATATATAATTATTATACAAAATAAATAATAATAAAATAAATTGAATCCAGTTCACCCTTCCCACGTCTCTCTAATCCCTCTCTCTCTCTCTTCTCTCTTCTCTCTCTCTCTCTCTCTCTCTCTCTCTCCAGTACCTGCACCACCTCTCCAACTTGCCACCTCCGCATTTCTCCACCGCCACCACCACAACCACCACCCCTCCCAGATCTGGACCACCACCACCGTAGTAGACTCACAACCACCACCGCCACCACCACAACCATTTTTAGATTAATGGTGGTGGTAGTTTTTATGGAGATTTTGTTCTTCCGAACAAACCAAACCCAGATCTGTGAACTTCCTTCGAAGGCTCAGATCAATTTTAGCCCTATGAAAATGACAAGGCTCAGATCAGTTTTACCATCGGAAAAGATGAGCCATATCAGTTTCATCATCGGAAAAGATGAGCTCATATCAGGTTCATCATCGGAACAAGAGAATTATACTATCATGATCTGCAATAATGGAGGTTGCAAGAGGACCAGAGAGAAATTGTGAGCTCAGCTCGGTCTTCACCGGTATCGTGCACTTACCATCCTCCATTTTTGCCATGCCAAGCTATGTATAATCACAAATCTTAAACCGATGGGACTCAAATCATGTTAATCATCATAGCCTTGACCAAAAGAAAGAACCCACAAACGAAATCGAAACCATCTAACAGCGAAACCATCGGATAACTTTCAAACAAATGACCCACAAAGAAAATCGAAATCGTCACACTCGAAGAACCCACAAAAGTGAAATCATCGAATCACATTTGAACACAGAAACCTATAAACAAAATCAAAATCATCATATCACGTTCAATCATACAACCTTCAACAAAGAACTCGTCAAACCCTAAAACCCAAATCATCTAACAATATCAAGCCACCAAAACCCTAAATCAATATCGGACCACAAACATATATGAACAGAACCATATCGGAACCTACCACCACCAAACAAATATGAACATAAGCCATATTGAAGGAGAAAAAATAAGGATAAGATAATGGCGGTGGTGGTCGGAATTGAAAGAGGCGGCGCCGTTTCTCGATGGAGTGGGCGGGGCGGCAATCGTAAGTGAGAGAGAGAGTACTGATGGAACAAAGTGAAGTGTGGGATATTTGTTTTTGCTTTTTAATATTTATTATTTAAAGAAAATTGAATTAAAAAGGGTAGAAATATATTTTATTAATAAAAACTGATTATCCTTTAATAAAAAATGATTTTAGAAATAAAAAAATAAGTAAAAGGAAGGGTAAGGGTAAAATTGTCTTTTAAAGTGGGTTAGGGACCAACATTGAAACAAATAGTAATGCACAAGGACTAAATCCGTAATTAATGAAGCCTAAGGACCAAATGTGTAATTTTGTGTAAACCACAGGGACCAAAAATGTAATTAACTCTTTTAAAAACTTTGGGTTTCTTGGGAAATATCAAAAAGTATCGTCCCTTCTTGCCGACTGCTTCACACGCCTTCCTTCTTCTGCGTCTCTCTCTCTGTCTTTGCGTCACTTCTGCCCTGTCGACGCCTTCTTCACCGAGAGAAACAAAATTCGGATGGTTCTTTGATTTCGCCGGCGGTACGCCAAGGCCGGTGGCTTTCTGCCCTGCTCCGCCGTTATCGAGTAAACCCTCGATATTTTTCTTTCTTTTTCGGCGGTGGTTCTTAGTCGCCCCTTGGTCGTCTTCTCCGGTTCCGGTAAGTAACTTTCCGCTTTTAGGTACCACGGTGGTAGAAAATCTTTGGCCACGCTGGTATCCCCTGTGATGAAAAATCAAACTCTTCTGATGGTGTTCTTCTTTTTCAATTACTCCGGTCAAATTTCCGGTTGTCTGTTCTTCTGTGGGTTTCTGTTTTTTTGGTAAATGATGAGAGCCTCTGATGCTAACCCTCGGTGTTAACCCTCGGCTCTGATACCAAATGATAGGATCGAATCTTCAAAAACATAAATCTCTCAAACTTCAAACTTATAAACTGTAAATCTTTTATAAATTTATCAACTGAAATCTTTACAAACCCTAACTTTATAAATTTTTCTTGTGTTGTTCGAAGACCTCGATCAACAACTAACGAGGAGACATTTTATTTGTTTTCTTTCGACATATTTCACGGCTTTGAGACTAAAAAACAAAAGAAATTCAACACCATTAAGAAGAATCGCAGTCAAGCACAAAGAATATTCAGTCACAAATAAATATGATCTGGAAAATTGATAACAAGAAAAAATGAAAATAGACTACCCAATCTACTATTTAATTTATATACTTATAGATATTTGTTTAATAAAGTATGTGTAAAAAATAGTTTGGGAATTTCAAAATATAATCACTGATAGGATCGAATCTTCAAAAACACAAATCTCTCAAACTTCAAACTTAGAAACTGTAAATCTTTTATAAATTTATCAATTGAAATATTTACAAACCCTACAAATCCTGGCATCATATAGGCGCTATAATCTAGTAAAAACATACACATTGTTTACATATATATAGAGTCTATTTTGGCTGTTAATTCCGCCTTTTCCGGCAGTGTTTCCGGTGGCTAACACTGTCACTTAACGGTGGCGGTTGGCTGTGACGGCAGTGAACGGCCGTCGCAGTTGTTGCCGGTGGTGGCTCACGGTGGCTGCATTTTCCGTCCATCCTTGTGTCACACTTACTATTTCTATGTTACAATAATAATAATAACTATATTAAAAAACTTTTCTATCTATTTGACAATTATTTTCCAACAATCACAGGATCAGTATACAATATATGTGATTTTATAATCCATCACATGTGAATTATAAAAATACCCCTCAACCTAAAATTTTAAAATACAATCTGAACAATTGATATTATTGATTCAAAGACTAAAATTAGTCTCTTAGTACTAAGACTTAAAAACTGGACTAAATTAAATATTCTTGTATACTTATAACTATCAACTAAGAAAGTCATAAATTCATCCTTTAAAGTTTATCCATTAATTATTAAACACTCTTCAAGACCGGAGAAATAACCATCACACTCACCATCTTTATTGAAATACTGTTTTCTTTTGTCATATGGCATTATATAGAGAGCTTTGCCAAAATAAGCAAGAACATAAGGCATACTACGAAAATAAGAAAAACAAAATTGAGATTACGTAGATAAGCACTTGTGTTGCCGATGGGTAACCATGTCACCGAAGAATAGAAAGCTTACAGTGTCTTTTTTTAAAGACCATTTGTTTGTCGCCGATGGTGGGCTTGTAACCGAGAAAAGCAAAACCCACCGACCACATCACCCAATGGCGGGTCTTCTCACCATTGAAAAGCGTATGCAATGTGTTTTAATTATAATACTACTAATAAAAATCATAATTTTTAAAGGATATCTAAGTAAAATATAATAAGTATTTAGAACCATCTCGTCTTAAGAAATTTCCGATATAAAAGGTATCGAAAAAGCAATATCTGAAAAAGCGAGAAATGTTTTTATTGTTCAGAAAATGTGTTATATAAAAATATATATTGAAAAGAAAAAATGTAATAATTTGAAAGCGGGTATTTTGTGAACTTTTTGATATAAAATTTATCACAAATCATTATAATAATATGTATTATATAAGAAATAATAAACATTTGAAATCGATAAGTGTTAACGGTTTTCATTTAGATAATATTCCATACAACAAGGTTACAGTTGATGATAAAATTAAAATCTAGACAAATCAAGCTCAAATTGTGACAAATCCAGTTCGGTTGGTTGTTCAAGAGATGTATTACTGTGTTGCGTAGTTGATTATTGGGATGGAAACGACATCCTGAAACCGTCTCGGTTGTGTCCACTGTCACTGCAGCAAGAGCAGCGGGTAGGCAATACTTGTTCTCCCCTTGATGGTATGCGTTTGACAAGTTTTGGTTTACCAGCCTGCCTTTTATTCATTAACGGTGGTTGTAGAGGTATGAGATCAGGAAGTAACTTTTAACTATTTTTGTTAAGGACTGGGTTTATATAAGCAGCATACGTGTTAGGGAGATAATCACTTCACCCAATAATCAAACCTGTCTATTGAAATACATAGAATTTGATGTTAACAAAACCATACATTCAGTTAGACTTAGAATGTTTCATAACATGTGTTGTTTGAAACTGACTTGAAGAATTTCTAAGTATGAAGTATCAGCTAAGGATCATCATAGTATTGAGTATCAGCCGAATGAACATTATCGGAGATGAGCCGAGAAGAAAAGACAAGTGTAGAAAACCATAAGCTGAGTATTTACAACCATCAGCTGAGGATAAACTCCAATCACCTAAGTAGTGAAAGAGATCAGCTGAGTCCACCGTTTGATCAGTTATCCATCCTGCATCAGTTAAGTAACCATTACTTCACCTAATCTATTTCCCGTAACATTATCACTCTGAATGATCAACTGAGCATCATCGATAAACTGATTATCTAGGTTGATTAGCTTACACATCTTCCTAGTCTAATATTTGATCAGCTGAGAACATCTATGATCAGTTGAGCAAGTGTTAGTAGCTGATTATTTTGTTTTGATCAACTCAGCATCCTTTTCCTTAGGTTGAACAAAATTATACTTGCAGTTTAGTATATTTTCTAGTTGAGTCGCGAAATTGTAATATCAGCTCAGTGTATTCTTAAGTCAAAGACAGAACATGTGTTGTTCTAATATGCCTTTAGATCTGTCTTTGAAAAAGTATAAGCTCTTTTTGGATATACCAAGGTACAAAAAGGATCGATCTTATCCTATGGAAAACATGGTGTTGTTTAAAGTATGGCTAACAACTCCATACTTGGTAAAGTTCATTATTCTGAAAAAAGCATGGTGTTGTTTAAAGTTTAACGACCCGAATTTGTATGATAAGTATTGAAATAATATTTAGACAAGACTATGAATGGTATTTGATTGAGTTTAAATATTAAGAACTTAATTACGTCAAATAGCACCCTGTTGCGCGGAATATAGGAGATTGCGACGCGACGCGACGCGTTGACATGGCAGACCTCAAGCTCCGGCTTCCGTGTCAGAGAGGGTGGCTTGTGTCAGAAAATGTTGTGTGTGTCAGGCGGCTTGCAGATGGCAAAATCACATGAATTGGGCGGTCGAGACGTGACGCGTTCCCCGTCACGACCCGACGAGTTCCCCGTCGCGACGCGACGCGTTCTTTTCAGACCATATATATATATATATATATATGTTTGCTTGTCATTCGGTTTTTACTTGTTCCTTCACATTAGTACCGATACTCTACCTATTTTGAGAGCATTTCTAAGGCTTTAAAGCGTATGTTAGTATCGAGGCATGGTTTTGGTGTATTTGTAAGACCCGGGAAGTATGGTAACTCGATTTTGATCTAGTTTTCGATGTGGGATTCGTTTTTTGAGATCGTGAGGAGCACTTTGGAGCGTGTAAGATCTGATTTCTACGACCATGTGTAGATCTTGTTAGATCTGTTTTTCGAGTAGATTACTTGTTCGGTTTGAGGTGAGTTCCGTTGTCTTTCAAAACCTAACACACAAAGACCAAATCGATTTTCGAAAGTATAAATTATTTTTAAAGATAATATATCTATACCTGAATGTTATTTATATATATATATATATATATATGTTTGTTTATGATGCATGCATTATGTTTTGATGATACGCGTATGATCTACGAGGTATTTGCGATGCATGCATGTTACATATAGATATATTAACCGATGACCATGAAGGCTTGATATTGATGAGATGGGTGGAGATAGATATGCTTTTAGATGTAAAGATGATCCCTAGTAGAAAGGGTGTGTCTTCTAGGGTATGCTAGCAAAGTTATCTTTAGTTTTCGGGTTTTCTAGATAACCATGACAACGCATGGTGTAGTTGTACATTCACCTGAACGACTTATGTCGGAGTAACTATAGTGGGCGGTGTTTGACTAGAGATAGAGGCCGAAATGTGATATCTTGGTTTTTATATAATATGTTGGTCAAATGATCTCATCAGTTGAAATTTGATGAGACAAAGTTAAGTTTGTAAGATATGTTCTGAATATAACTTAAACAGAATTATGAAGCTTGATCAGACTGAGCATTTATAGTGTTTCAGACTGAGCATAAGCTGAGCATATATTTGATCAGCTTAGACTATATCTTAATAAGATTATCACTATGTTTGATAAGCTGTGTGTGTCACCTAAGATATAGGTTGAGTATTTAGCTTGATGCGTTTCGAGTTGAGTGACTCAACTTATAGACCGAGTCAGCTCAACCGAGTTGCTAAGTAAGTTCTAGCTAACTCTTATGACTTCTAAGGATGAGTTAGTCATTATACATGTTAATACATGTTTGATTTCGGGTTTGTCCTCGAAGAACTCAGCTTGATGAGTTTCAAGCTGAGTAACTCAGCCCAACTAAAGAAGTCAGTTTAAGAGAATTTAAATATGTTTTAAATTCCTTTTACTCTCTATATCTACGGCATGGACAAGAAGATTCCAGAATCAAGATTGAAGATTGAAGACTCAAGATAGTAGATTGAAGATTCAAGATTCCGGGTTATCCGTTAGTTTGTTAGCAGATTAGGATAAGTTCTAGTTTGTTAGGATCCGTAGGAACAGGATTATAAATACTTATCTCCTGATAAGTTTAGAGGCACGAGTGCCAGACTCTAATCTCACCTCAACCTATTGATCGTATGTGTTACGAATCTTGATACACAGTTTGTAAGTTCAACGTGATCAAGAAATTCATAGATTGCCAACATTATTCGTTTGTTCGATCTTCACGTCTGTTGTGAAGTTGGTAAGTATTCAATCTGTGAATAAATCCTGTTTAGAGAGTCAGTTTGTATCTATAATCATAAGTTGATTATAGATAGCAAAGTTTGAGAGATTTGATTTACATTAGGTGTTTACATATCAAGTGTTGCTTACTTGACTGTTCCTGTAATCATCTTCGTATTAATGAAATCATTCGATTTCATGTGGTTTGATGTGTGTTAACACTTTTTATTGATTTGTTCAATTTTCCAAAGAAAGTGTATTCAACCCCCCCTTCTACACATTACTTTCTTGTTGATACGCTCACCAAGGGACCAACAACTGGTATCAGAGCAGGTTGAACTATTCATAAGTTGAAGTTCAAGATTCTGAGAAAGTATACAATGTCAACAAGCAACAATTCATCAAACTTTCCTCAGATGGATGCTAAAGGATGTCCTATGTTTGATGGATCTGATTATCCTATGTGGAAATTCAGAGCCATGCTTTTCCTCAAGTCTATTGACATCAGGATGTATGATGTTGTTGGAGTATGCCCACTGACGCACGTACGCCATTAGGATCACTGCCAATATAGTGGGGGCCTATTGGGTCACACGCCGGGGATCAATCCTGACAGCAATGAAGGACGAGGGACTGAAAGTGTCAAAGTGGAGAAGTTGGTATGCAGGAAGATTACGCGACGCGGAGCTGGTTAGGGTACGCGATGTGGATGTTCCGCGGCGCGGAAACCTACGGGCACGCGGCGCGTAAATACGTCTAACAACATGCAACTTTTGGCTCCACCTCCTTTTTGGGCCAATGAGAGGCCTTGCTTTTCTTGGCCGGTCTTGGGGAGATTAAAGGGTCTCTCTTGGCTCATTTGACAGTAGAAAAAAAATTCGGATTACTCTCTCATTCTCTCTCTCTAAAAACCCTTTATCACCTACATGGCATCTTAAGCTTTGAGCTTGATTCTTGAGTGCATGTGAGGTTTGATTCCGTATTTACGAGAGTCTTGCTGTCCTTGCGGTGGATTCAAGTCGTTGAAGTCGATCCAAGCAAGCTAGTACTTGTGGATTGAGCAAACCCGGGGTGTACCATCAATAGAGAGGAGCTCGGTTGCTTCTTCATCATCACCACCGGTTTCTACAGGTTGCTGGAGCTAAGGAGAAACGTATAGCCTTCTTCTCTTCTTTTTCCATGTTGCAAATATCATGTTATAGAGTTTGGTCCATTTTGGGGTTTGATGCTTTGTTTGCTTTTATTCTTGCTTTGCTTGTTGTTCCCTTGCTTCCGTTGTGTTCATAGAACCCCAACAGTGGTATCAGAGCCACCTCTATACTGTATTTGCACATGGTGGCCTGAAAAACCCGAAAATTGTTTTTTGTTCTCTGTCCAGTAGGGTTTCGCGATGCGGACGATGTTATGGTACGCGGCGCAGAAACTGACGGGACTGAAATCTGCTTTTTGTTCGGGGTAATTACGCGGCGCGGACCCCATGGTGGTATGCGGCGCGGATATTGCCTGGACAAAATCTGTTTTTTAAATTTTTTAAAAGAAAAGCATTTTTGGGTTTTTGACACTAAATTTTGGTTTCTGGAATTTTTGGTCGAGAATTTAAAATTTGGTTTCTTGAAGTTGCCTTGTATAATGGTTGGTGTATTTATATGTGGATTATTATTTTGGCATGAAAATGGTAATTGCATATACTTACATTATGTATTTATGAATATGTTTCATCAAAAATGGTTTGGTGTTACTAATACATAAGTACATGGGATTTTTAGTGCCTTGAGTGTTTTGTAAAAATCTTAACCATTATACATAAGTTTACATGGTTTTGTGTGGCACACCATGTTGTTGTTCATTAGTGAACTTGTTTGTTGTTCTTGTGATGTTGGTAACCATAGATATGCCCTAGACCTTGTGGATGTTTGGTTGTGTTTTATTATTCATTCATTTGGTGACTTTATGTCACATGGTTTGTAATAATTAAATTTATTTATTTGGTATGTAATTTTGTATATGTGGCTTGCATGCCATTTAAATTTTCCATATTATGTAATTGTACTAGAAGTTAGGAATTGTGGCTTGCATGCCATTTATTTCTTTTTCTATGTAATTGTAATATGGAGCAACCATCGGGAGTCAATGGAGTGACGTCTTGGCGAACACGAATCCGAGAGGCCCAATGGAGGTAGCGGGTTTAGTGGGAGCACATCCGAAGTCAAGGCTTTTGGTCCTTAGATGACTTTGTTTTCCCGTAGTGGCTCACGGGAAAACGCATAGGTTTTAGAGGCATGGTTACCAATTTTTTGTATGCGTGTGATGATTTTATTATATTGTGTATGCATGAGTTGTAGGACTATTGCATGCTAGACAATTTTTGTAAATAATAAAATCCAAGAGTTTTTAAAGATGGTTTAACAACTCTCGCGCCCACACTCGATTAACTAACGGATTTAACGATGGTTTAGTATCCGATTAGTGAGAACATTTGGTTATTGTCACTTTTTATTAATCATACTCAAAATGGTTTTTTAACCGGAAAACAAAATCCCGTTTTCTTAAATGTAAATCGCACACCAGCCATAAGATGACACCGCCCAAATCTAGCCGAGTTAGCCTTTGCATGAGCTGTGTGGAAGGTGCGTGTGGCAACTCGCAAGGTCGATTGTCGAGCTCTAGCCGAGTCGATTTTGGGCGAGAGTACCACCGTGTATCTTGATGGTTGATTTACAGTTTCAATGTAATATTTTGGATGATTGTCGAGCTCTAGCCGAGTTATGCAAAATATTAATTGAGAATCGGTGTGGAGGGATCAAACATGCCAAACTTGGCACAATGGCTGTCAAGTAGGATCCCGCAAGGAACTAAGAGTTGCAATAATGGATGGCAATCGGTCAATGGTTGCCGGCCTAAATAGCTTTGCCACGTGATCTGCGGAAAACCCGTCATGGTGCAAAATGAAATAGGGTTCTTAGCCCTTGTTAAAATAGTTGTTTTTCTTAAACACATGGGGTAATTATTTTAACGAGGATTTTAATCAAACTAACTAAAACTACTCTGCCTTCATAGATGACGTCGACAAGCATCAATAACACCAACTTCACGTTATGTACGTTTCTTGAGAAGGAGAAACTCGATGGGAGTAACTTTATGGATTGGTCTAGGCAATTGCGCATTGTCCTACGACACGAAGACAAGTTACACACGATTGAGGAACCCCTTCCGGAAGCCCCTGCTACCAACGCAAGTAGGACTATTCTTGATGCGTATTATAAACGCGTCAAGGACACCAACGAGGTATCTTGCCTCATGTTAAGAATGATGATCCCCAACTTGCAAAGGCAATTAGAGGATCTAAGTGTATACGAGATGATGCTTGAGTTGAAGGACATGTTCCAACAACAAGCGAGGCAAGAACGGTAAGGGTGTTTAAATGAACTACTTGGTTGCCGGCTGCAGAATGGTGAGAGCGTAAGCATTCACGTGCTTAAGATGAAAGCACTTGTGGAACGCTTGGAGAGACTAGGATTTACCATTTAAAGGGAAATGGTGGTGGATATTGTTCTCCGATCACTCCCACCATCATATGAGCAATTCATTATGAATGATCACATGCATGGTATGGATAAATCCTTAATGGTGCTTCATGGCATGCTGAAGACTCTTGAGTCTAACATGGCCAAAAGTAAGCTCACCTCGTCCACTCTTACTAAGGCTACCGGAAAGCGAGCTACCTCAAATGGGAAGCTTGGTTCTACTAAGCTTACCATGTTCAAGGAGCCGAAGGGCAATGAGATTGCGCCTCAAGATGAGACTCCAAATGGGGAAGTTTGCTACTTTTGTGGAAAGAATGGAAATTGGCGCCGCCACGCCTGCCCTAAGTGCCTTGATGAGCTAAGGATGCACAAGATGAGAAATATTGGCTCCAAACTCTACTATTTATCTACTTCTATGAGCATGTTTTGGATACTAGCCACAACACTCACGTTTGTCACAATTTTGTTTGTTGCAAAGTGCAGGTGTTAGAGAGAAGTAGAAGATGTAGAGAGCTGGACTTCATAACGGGAAACAAGATGGTTGTCCCTATTTGAAAAGGATTGGAAGTCGGGATCTTGCCACTCCTTCCAGCTAATCTATTACTTTGTTAGATCTATGTTTTACGCCCTGCGTGGCTAGAAACAATGTATCTTCTATGCCTTTTGATAACGATGGATTAACTTCTTATGAATTATGTATTTGGTGGCTTATTTGAAAGTTTATCCATGTTGTGACATTTATTATAAGCGTTTGCTTATGAAGTAATAGATTGATCGTGAATGATTTGTTACTCTTATTGCTAAAGTCAATTTAACCATATAAATAAGACTTGCATCACCAAGCTCCATGTGGTTAGGAACTTGGATCTTTTGATCTAGGATCAATTGATGATTGCAAATCTTATTTATTAGGGTAGAATGACTCAAACATCCTTCACTTATGTATGTGAGAGGAATGAAGGCTTGTTGGATTTCGTTCACACTTTTGTGTGTAGACTGTTCAAGCAAAACCTAAGGAGTAACATTGGATACTTTGTAACCTTACTAGTGAGGGTAAAAGGATGAATATGTTTAATTTGTTAGACACTCGTTTGAAGCCTTGAGAGGTGTTCAAGACACATCCGCGACAAAGTACATGACTAAGAGGGCAAAAGACTATAATACTCAAATCTAATAGAGACTTTGAGAATGTAGTTTAGAGTTCTGTGATCATCATAAGAATTATGGTTTTGTCTCATAATTCAAACATCCTAGGACATATTGTTATATATGGTTGCCAAGTGGAGGAACCGGACATTCTAGTTATGGTCCGATTATGATGGGTTTAACCAAAGTACCCTATTGTTTGGGGAGTACTTTGAGAGTGGCGGGAAATGTTCCAAAAGCCAAACCAACAAAGATGGTTAAGTATGCACCTTAGATGATGATACTAGAAAGTATGTCTTTGCTAGTCCATCACAAAGTCCGAATTCCTCAACCTGTATTTAGGGATCTAGAGGTGCTACTCCATTAGGTGTTCTGCTGTGGCCATGGGATATTTTGAACAAGAAGTATTGTTGTTCAAAAGGAAAATGTTTCAGATATCTACGGGTGCCAGTGGGAGTAAAGTTTATCTTGAATGGAAAAACCTGATGTTGGCACTAGCAATCAGTTGTGATTAAAGCTCAGCATGGCTATGCTGGAGCACCTGACATTAAATCATTACCTCTTTAAACTTGGTAATAGTTGTCATAAGACCGGAAATATATAGTTTTATATCTGAGGGAGACAACTTAATGATGTTTACATCAAACTACCAAAACAAGAGTGGGCCTAGAGTCTGCTAGAAAGAAATAGGCGATGAAAAGGAGATGCGATCCATGAGGGGTATCCAAGTATTGAACTTGGTAGATCCAACCCTTGAGTGGAAACTCGAATGGTAAGAATGGTTCTTTGTAGAAAGAGACCAACATGGATATGTTTATGACTTCGAATACCGACTGATAGGAAAAATCTATGATTGACCATGTGGAAGGTATCATATGATGACTTTCTCTCAGTGGTTATGTCGAATATTGAATTCGTAGATAACTTCAAATACCGACTGGTAGGAGATAGTTTTACGATGTTTGACCATGAGGAGGGTATCATCTAAAAAATTCTCTACCGGTGGTTATGTTGAAGTAAACTCGGATACTTGTGATTTTAGTGCCTTTTGGTGGCTGCGACAACTTAATGCAAAGACCACATTCCTTAATAGGAATTCTCTGAGGAAGTGCTCATAACACTATCCGATGGTCTGATACATTAAGTGTATCCTTGTAAAGTCTACAAGCAAAAGGAATCACATGATAGACTTAAATAAGCATCTCTAGGTTACAACCTTTTGCTTTGATATGAAAATCAATTGTTTGAGTTTTCAATGAGCAAGGATGAAACACATATGAATGTCAGGGCTAGTGGGAGCATTGTTGTAATTCTATATTTGTGATGAAATGGAGATAATGTCCTTACCTTGGATTGTTCAAAAGATAAAGTAAGGAATTATGCATCCATGACGACTATAGAATGTACAAAACCAGTTTAGGGGATCAAGGAATATATAGATATGTTCTTGGTACTCTATTATGAAAGAAGCAAGAGTAAATTGTTACTCTAGTGTTAGCTTCTGATAGAATGGGATAACTGCCGATCTCAATCGGAGTTCATTATCCTACAAAATATGGTGTTGTTGATCAAAATGGTTCTTGAAGCATCACTGACTCTATTGGGTTCTTCTGAGACAATGAGGGTATGATGGCTTTACTATAAGAACCAAAGTCTGAGTAATCATTTACCTTATTGGGTTCTTCCGGAACAATGAAGGTACGATGAATTGAAAGAAGCGTCATGATCTCACCAACGCATACTTTATGAGTGATTGGTTGAGGTAGAGACATGATCGCTAGCAGAGTTTACACGAATGGCTTTATGGCAGATCCGTTAACTAAGCTGTTGTCACGGGCTAGTGATGTTTACCATACTAGGCCTGGGTGAGCAAAGCTTGAGTTTGTTTTAGTTATATGTTTGGTATATTATTTTGGGAACATTAAGCAGTATTGTACTTCATACTATATTGATTATTAAATGTGATTTATTAATGCGCCGAGGGCGGATATTTTATGAATCCTTACTGTGTTCCATCTTAGCATGTTTAACACTTCCCAGAATGCTCTTTTCATTCTAAATGTCTACAATCGGTCATTCTTCATGGGGAGGAAGTTTGAGATAAGGCTGAGGGAAGTGGTTGGTCGCTATCTAATAATGGATTAGATAAAAGAGACGCAACACTTCGACTGTGCTTGCAATGGTCAAGTGACTGGACGACTCGCACCTGAACTTACTTCATGGTTTCTGTCACGAGTAAGTCAGGATGATAATATCATTTAGTCCTTAGACTGGAGATACATGTGTTCCAAAGCATGGATCTGCTTTGCTTTGATTGCTTTCAAACACAGTTCGTAACTGGCTGTTATAAAGGGAGCTTTTAGGTAAAGTATGATGTATGTGGTGGAGCAATGTAGTCAAAGGGATTCGTTCCTCTAGTTTTAGAGAGATATCCATGGGCCCCTCGATGATTGAGCGCTGACGTAAAATGCATGGCCATGCTCAAGTTGCGATGATATTTGATCAATTACAACTAGATTTTGGGTCACCATCAATCGAGATCGAGAAACATAATTGTGAACGATCTGGAGATTGACATTTAACCATGTCTCGTGTTCACACGGATATCGCGAACGAAGGGATGAATGATCACTTATCTATAGGACCATTCCGTATCTGATTCTTGATTTGGTTTTTGTTCTTGATGACAAAACCCATACTTGTGGGGGGCAAAGATGCCTTACTAGAGGCCGCTCTTTGTCTGTGGTTTATGGGTACGGTGTGTCACGTGCAAGTAGGAGTTTGTTGGAGTATGCCCACTAACGCACGTACACCATTAGGATCACTGCCAATATAGTGTGGGCCTATTGGGTCACACGCCGGGGATCAATCCTGACAGCAATGAAGGATGAGGGACTGAAAGTGTCAAAGTGGAGAAGTTGGTATGCAGGAAGATTACGCGACGCGGAGCTGGTTAGGGTACGCGACGCGGATGTTCCGCGGCACGGAAACCTACGGGCACGCGGTGCGTAAATACGTCTGACAGCATGCAACTTTTGGCTCCACCTCCTTTTTGGGCCAATGAGAGGCCTTGCTTTTCTTGACCGGTCTTGGGGAGATTAAAGGGTCTCTCTTGGCTCATTTGACAGTAGAAAAAAAATTCGGATTACTCTCTCATTCTCTCTCTCTAAAAACCCTTTATCACCTACATGGCATCTTAAGCTTTGAGCTTGATTCTTGAGTGCATGTGAGGTTTGATTCCGGATTTAAGATAGTCTTGCTGTCCTTGTGGTGGATTCAAGTCGTTGAAGTCCATCCAAGCAAGCTAGTACTTGTGGATTGAGCAAATCCGGGGTAGACCATCAATAGAGAGGAACTCGGTTGCTTCTTCATCATCACCACCGGTTTCTACAGGTTGCTGGAGCTAAGGAGAAAGGTATAATCTTCTTCTCTTCTTTTTCCATGTTGCAAATATCATGTTATAGAGTTTGGTCCATTTTGGGGTTTTATGCTTTGTTTGCTTTTACTCTTGCTTTGCTTTTTGTTCCCTTGCTTCCGCTGTGTTCATAGAACCCCAATAGATGTCATCACCCGTGGACCAATCATCCCCAAGATTCCTGCTGCTGTCAGTGATAAGTCTCCTGAAAAGACTTAAAAGGAAGTCAAAAATCCTTTGGCATCCTGGATTGAAGAGGATTGGAAATTTCATTCTCTGGATGACAAAGCAAAGAGTGTTATGGCAAATGCCCTGACTAATGAGATCTTGCACACTGTGACTGGGTGTCAAACTACAAAAGAGATATGGGATACTCTGAGTATATTGGGAAAATGATCTCATTAGTTAATATTTGATGAGACAAAGTTAAGTTTGTAAGATGTGTTCTAAAGATAACTTAAACAGAATTATAAGGCTTGATCAGACTGAATACTTATAGTGTTTCAGACTGAGCATAAGTTAGATATAAGCTAAGCATATGTTCGATCAGCTTAGACTATATCTTAGTAAGATTATCAATGTGTTTGATAAGCTGTGTATGTCACCTAAGGTATAGGTTGAGTATTCAGCTTGATGAGTTTCAAGCTGAGTGACTCAGCATATATACTGAGTCAGCTCAACAGAGTTGCTAAAAAAGTTCTAGCTAACTCTTAGGACTTCTAAGGATGAGTTAATTATTATACATGTTAGTTCATGTTTGTTTTCGAGTTTGTTCTCGAAGAAGTTAACTTGATGAGTTTCAAGCAGAGTAACTCAGTCCGAGCAAGAAGTCAGTTTAAAGAGAATTTAAATATGTTTTAAATTTACCTTTTATCTCTCTATATCTACGGAAAGAATAAGAAGATTTGATGGGAAAATGATCTCATCAGTTAAGATTTGATGAGACAAAGTTAAGTTTGTAAGATGTGTTCTACATATAACATAAACAGAATTATGAAGCTTAGTCAGACTGAACACTTATAGTGTTTTAGACTGAGTATAAGCTTAATGTAAACTGAGCATATGTTCGACCAGTTTATATTATACCTTAGTTAAATTATTAATGTGTTTGATAATCTGTGTATGTCACATAAGGTATATATCGAGTATTCAGCTTGATGTGTTTCAAGCTGAGTGACTCAGCTTAGAAGCAGAGTCAGCTCGACAGAGTTACTAAATTTCTATTATTTAACTCTTTGGACTTCTAAGGACGAGTTAATAATTATACGTGTTAGTTCATGTTTGAATTCGGGTTTGTTCTCGAAGAACTCAGCTTGATGAGTTTCAAGCTGAGTAACTCAGCCTGACTAAAGAAGTCAGTCTAAGAAAATTTAAATGTGTTTTAAATTCTGTTTTAACTCTCTATATCTACGGCGCGGATAAGAAGAGTCCAGAATCAAGATTGAAGATTGAAGACTCAAGATAAGAAGATTCAAGATTCAAGATTCCGAGTTATCCGATAGTTAGTTAGCAAATTAGGATTAGTCCAATTTGTTAGGAACCGTAGCAACGGGATTATAAATACTTATCTCCTGGTAAGTTTAGAGGTACGATTCTGATATAAATTACAGAGCCAAAAATCTCACCTCACCGTATGTGTTACGATTCTTGAATCATTGTTTGTAAGTTCAACGTGATCAAGAAACTCACAGATTGACAGATCATTCGTGTGTTTGAATTGTCACATCAGTTGTGATATTGGTAAGTAATCATTAGTTGATTCAATCTGTGAAAAATCCTGTTTAGAGAGTCGTCAGTATCTATAATCATAAGTTGATTATAGATAGCTAAGTTTGAGAGATTGAGAGATTTATATTAGGTGATTATATATCAAGAGTAGCTTACTTGATAATTACTGTGATCATCTTCTTATTCAAAGCATTGTAATCATCTTCATATTAATAAAAGCATTCGACTAGTTGTGGTTTGATTTACTGTGTGTAACACTTTTATTTGTTTTGTTCAACTTTCACAGAAAGTGTATTAAACCCCCCTTCTACACACCTGTTGCTTATTGTTATTCTCACCAAGGGACCAACAACTGGTATCAGAGCAGGCTGAACGATTTCATAAGTTGAAAGTTCAAGATTCTGAGAAAGTTTACAATGTCTACAAGCAATAATCCTTCAAACTTTCCACAGATGTCTGCCAACGGCTGTCCCATATTTGATGGATCTGACTATCCTATGTGGAAGTTCAGAGCCATGCTATTCCTTAAGTCCATTGACATTCGTATGTTTGATGTCATTACAAAAGGACCTATCATCCCCAAGATTCCTGCTACTGTCAGAGATACGTCTCCTGGCAAAACTGAAAAGGAAAAAGAAAGCCTATTGCATTCTGGACTGATGAAGATTGGAAACTCTTCAATCTGGATGACAAGGCAAAAAGTGTTCTGGAAAATGCCCTGACAAATGAAATTTTGCGCACTGTGACTGGGTGTCAATCAGCAAAAGATATTTGGGATACACTGATATTACTTATGAGGGCACGGATCTGGTCAAGCAACATAAAAGAAGTCATTTGAATAGATCTTATGAAAACTTCTTTTCAAAGAAGAATGAAACCTTGTCAGATTTGTTCACAAGGTTTCACTGCTTGATAAATGACCTACTAAGTATGGGTGTAAAGAAAGATGACGCTGAACTTGTGCTGAAATTTCTGGTTGTGTTACCAGAGAGGTTTAACAATGTAACTACAGCACTGAGGGCTGGAGGAACACTGCATGTGTACAACCTACAGTCCATTTATGGGTTCTTGCTAAATCATGAACATATCACTGAACACAAGAGAACTTCTCAACAACAACTCAAGGAGTCTTTGGATAAGAATGAAGTTGCATTGGTTGCACAGAAAAAGAAGAAAAGTTTCAAGACGCTGGTTGTTGAATCTGAGACTGAATCAGAATCTCAAGCTGACCACTCAGACTCAGACTCAAGTGATACTGATGATGTTCAGAATATCACTGAGCAAATGGCAATGTTAGCCAGACGTTTGACAAGAGCTCAAAGGGGAAGAGGAAGATCTGACAGGGGCAAAGGGAAGAGTTCCTTTGATCCTAAGAATGCCGTGTGCTTCAACTGTCAGAAGAAGGGACATATTGCTATTGAGTGCAGATCAAAGAAGGTGGAATCAACATCAGTTGTTGATAAGAATGCTTACAGAGCTGATAAATACAAGAAAAAATATACTCAGCTCAAGAAAGGAAAGCTAGAGGACAAACCCAGTGCAAAAGGACTATATGCTGAAAACTGGGATACAGAATCATCTACCTCAGATGATGATGTATGTATGATGGCTCAAGAAGATGAAGAGTTGGAGATAGATGAGGTTGATTATGGTTTGTCCGAGTCAACTTTTGAAGCTGACATGAAGGAATCTGTGAAAAACAGCAAGCTTAGTGACTGGGATCCTGCTTCCATGTATAAGGTCAGTAATTTCAACACTTATACTGATGAGGAAAAGGGTCTTGCTTTTGATTATCTGCTGAATGATTTCAAGACCGTCCTTAAGTCTCAAAATGACCTCAAAGACGAGATAACTAAACTCAAGAATGAGATTAAGGAAAATAAGTCTCTCATTGATGTTGGTAAGAAAGCACAATGTGATCTTGAATGTCAAAGATACATTAATAAACTTCTAAGTGAAGAACTTCAGGAAGCTAAAGACAAAGCTGATCAAGTTCAAAAGGTCACTGATTCTTGGTGTAAGTCATCAAAGCTTGCTGAAAAGTGCATAAACCAACAGATACCTAAACAGGTAAAGGCTGTACTTGGAGGTGACTATCAAACAGCAGCTTATGTAGCTGATGATGAGATAGCAAGTACAGTCTCTGAGGAGGATAGACTACTGATTGAGTCTCAGAAGTCAGCCTCAGAGAAGAAGCATGGTCAAAACCTTAAATACAATATGTTTGTAAAGGCTAAAGATCATGGAGAAGAGTGCTCAACATCCAAACAGCATGGTAAGTCTGTGCTGGACAGATTAAGCACTCAGCCTATTCAAAGAACTTCAGTCATAGAAAGGCTTAATCCAAATCCTTTCAAAAGACAACATTCTTTATCTGGCTCGGAGAGAAGTTACAAGAATAGGAAGACCACTGTAAGTCAGAGGTCAAAGTACAACAATGGTAAGTCCAAAGTTGTAGATCTTGGTAAGTCTAAGAAGATCAATAGTGGTAAGTCCAAACCTGTTGAAACTGGTGAGTCCAGCAGTCATGACAAAGGTAAGTCCAAAGTCATGGAAAAGAAGGTTGTTAGTCAATCTTCTCATCAAAAGGATAACAAACAGAGATCTGACAAAGGTAAGTCCAAAGTTAGTGATCACCAGGTGAATCAACTTGTTAAGAAAGTTGAAAAGTTATCCACAACATATAATTCTAAAACTGAGAGTAAGTTATCACAAGGATTATTGGACACTCTACCTCCTGTAACCATTGGAAGAAGGAGATGCTACAAGTGCAGAAGTAGAGGTCATGAGGCTAAGGACTGTGATGCAGAAATCTCAAGGCTTGAACAAGAACAAGATGATCAGCCTACACAGGACTCAGCTCCTGCTCAAGCTGAACAGTCAGTTCAACAAGATGGAGATGCTAAGTGCTCCTCATCTGAACCCACCAAGAAGTGGGTTCCCAAACAAAACTAATGTGTTTAGTTTACATCTCATGTGAAGGGTTCAAGTAAATGGTACTTAGATAGTGGATGCTCAAGGTACATGACTGGGTGGAAAGGATTTCTTAGTGATTTCCAAGAAGATGAAGGTCCTAAAGTAAAATTTGGAGACAACTCACATGGAAGAACTAAAGGCTATGGAAAGATGAAAGCTGGTAAAGTTACATTCCAGAGAGTTGCCTATGTCAAAGGTCTCAAACACAACCTGATTAGTATCAGTCAATTGTGCGATGAAGATAATGTTGTTACTTTTAGGAAGAAAGCAGGAACAATCTATAATGCTAAGGGAAAGACTATATTAATAGCTAAAAGAGAAAGAGATGTGTATCTACTTGATCTTAATTCTGCTGATCCCTATAATGAAACCTGCTTGTATTCCCATTCTGTTCCTAAGCTGAGTTGGTTATGACATAAACGTTTATCTCATCTAAACTTTAAAAATATAAATATGCTGTCCAATAAAGAGTTAGTCTCTGGATTACCAAAGATCACATTTGTCAAAGACAAATTGTGCTCAACTTGTGAATAAGGGAAACGCCATAAAGGGTCTTTTAAGTCAAAGCAAAATTTTTCAATAACAGACCCACTGCATATGTTGCATATGGATCTGTTTGGACCCATAAGTACTCCAAGCCTGAGTGGCAAGAAGTACACACTGGTAATAGTAGATGAGTTCTCACGATTCACCTGGGTAATATTCCTTAAAGCCAAAAGTGAGGTTGCCCTGGAGATAATCAGTTTTATCAAACAGGAAGAGTTGCAAAAAGGTTTGTCTGTAAAGCAACTAAGAAGTGATCATGGGACTGAGTTCAGGAACTCTACCCTTGAAAGCTTCTGTGAACAAAAGGGAATATTACAAAATTTCTCATCTGTCAGAACTCCACAACAGAATGGAGTTGCTGAAAGGAGAAATAGAACCCTAATTGAGGGTGCTAGAACAATGCTATGTGAGGCAGGTTTGAAACTCTATTTCTGGGATGAAGCTGTTAGTACAGCCTGCTATACCCAGAATAGGTCAATCATTGTCAAAAGACATGGAAAGATATCTTATGAGATGTATAAGTATAGAAAGCCCAATATAGGTTACTTCCATATCTTTGGTTCAAAACGCTATGTACTGAATCAAAGAGATCAGCTCCATAAGTTGGAACCTAAAGCTGATCTTGGAATATTCGTTGGTTATTCCTCAATCTCCAAGTCTTATAGAATATATAATACAAGGAGAAAGGCCATAGAAGAATCAATTCATGTCTCTTTTGATGAAGACTGTTTTGGTCAAGCTGATAAGAGTCAAGCTGACTTGGTCAGTCTGAGTGAGCTTGAAAGGCCTAAGGAAACCAACTTATCAAATCCTATGTATGTCATAGGAGATGATAGTGATGATGATGTGTGTTCATCAAAGAAATCATCACTAACTCCAAGGGATTCTCAAGCTGAGAAGGATGATGAGTTCATCAACCCCTTTGGAGCCGAAGTCACTCAGACTGAGAATCTTAGTGATCATCATTTTGTTGACAATGCTGCTGAGACTGAGGAGATAAGTTCACCTCAGGAATCCCAACATCACTCAGATTCTGAACCAGACTCTCCAACTACAACATTCAAATTCCTCAAAGATCATCCTCAAGATCGAATTATTGGAAATATCCAAGAAAAGGTCATGACCAGATCCAAGGCTACAGCTAATTACGTTGCACACTTTGGTTTCCTATCTCAAATGGAACCAAAGAATACTGAAGAAGCCTTAGAGGATGAGGATTGGATTGAAGCTATGCAAGAGGAATTAAATGAGTTTGAGAGAAATAAGGTCTGGAACCTTGTCCCTGCCCCCAAAGATCATTCAATTATAGGCACTAAGTGGGTCTATAGAAATAAAATGGACAACGATGGAGTGATAGTGAGGAACAAAGCCAGGCTGGTAGCACAAGGGTATAAGCAAGATGAAGGAATCGATTATGCACAACTCATATTCAACGAGCTCAAAGTCCAAGTACTGAAAACCACCAGGGACCTCCATGTACCCTTCATAAGGTACTTGTCCTTGGTGCTTGAAGCTGAGTTGGGGGATTTATGTGAAGCTGGATGGGATGTGTTCCCTGTTCCAACTCTCAGTCCCAAGATGTTTAACAATGACATCTTCCCTGAGCAAGAGGGTCTGAGTGGTCCAATGCTCTTGGTGGCTGAGGGAGTTTCATCTGCAAGTGGAGATGAGGGATCACCTCAAGGGGGAGCTTCCTACGCTGACACTGAGGTTCAAGCTGAGCAATATGCTCAAGCTGAACAAGAAACCTTTGAAGCTGCTTCTGGCAAGACCTCTCCACTCTCTCTTTCTTCTCACTTTTCTCCATCCACCTTTGGAGATAAGACTGCAGTGGAACCAACTCAGCCTAACCCATCTCCTCTACCTTCATTCCATCGACAATCCCACTCTGAAGCCACCCCTAGTTTGCCCACTGCTGCTAGAGAGAATATCTTAACATACCAAAGAAAAACTGCCATAGGTGGTGCCACTCCTAAAGGCATCACTGGAGCTGAGATCACACTGATCCCTCCATAGGCAGGAGTTGAGGGGGAGACGTCTTCTCTTAAGGTGTAAACCTCAAGGCTCATATCTACCCAACAACCAATACCGGGTGTAGTGTCTACTCAGCCCACACTTACTCGAGCCATGGGATAGCCTGTTACTATGCCTGAGCAGACACACTCAGGTTAGATTGAAAGAATGACCAATCCCCAGGGTCAATCACCCCCCTCTAAACCAATTAGCCGACCACCAACCCATACACTTCACATCTCGAGCCCAATAACTTCTCTTCACTTCTCACACCCTCTTGCACGACTTGCCAATGATTCATCTTCAAACCAGGATGAATTACAGGGTCCAAACTCTGGCGCAGATGAGTTTGAAGGTATACACCAACCTTTGGATGATGCACCCAAAGACTCTCCTCACACTGACACTGCCTCCTCAGGCATCCAGCAGCTGAAATATTATGTAGCTGCTCAGTTTGGTTTGTTCATCTCAAGCAGAAGAAGCACAAACGTCAAATCTATCAAATGCTTGAGAAGCTGACCATGGATGTTAAAGAGATTGCCTCTGCAGTTGCTGTTCTTCAACAATTGAGAACTTCTACCCCTGTTGATGATGACAAAAAGGGGGAGAAGGAACCTGTTAATACTGAAGCTGAAGCTGAGTTAGTTCGAGCTGAAGCTGAAGCATTACTAGTAATAACTTCAGGAGCAAAGAGGCAAGCTCAGACTGAGGGGGAGCAGGAAGGAAATAAGGAGGATGATGAACCTGCATCCAAGAAACAAAAGATATCAGAATCTGAGTCTGAAGCTGACGAGGGTTCTGAAACTGAGCAGGAAACTGAAGAATAAAAGGCTACGAGAGAACTAATTGAGATGCTAGAGCAAGAAGAAGCAAATGAGCTCAATATCTCTATAGCTGAATTAAAGAAGAGAAAAGAAAAAGAGTAACTGGATCAAGAAAAAGAAAAATTAAGGAAGCCTTTAGCTGAAGCTGAAACTGACTACAATGGTCCAAGACCTGATCCTATCCCATATTCTGATGTTGCAATACAAGAATGCTACTTCAGAAGAAACATCAGTGAATATATCAAAAGCATGACCTTGAGCAGAGTCAATGGAGCTGTCATCCTCAACTTTGAACTTGAAAATGGATCAACAATGGGGATGGACCTGAGATACGTTCACCGAATGGGTTTTGTAGAATGGAATAGAATTTTGATGATGCTCAAAAGGTTCAAACGAAGTCAAATCAAGCATGAGATCTTTATTGAAGTTTCAAAGCTAATAAAGAGGGCTGAGGAGCTAAGATATGTTCCAGTTCCTGGTCTACAATGGGAGAAGTTGTTTGATATACCTGAAGGTGTGGAGTTCACAGAGAATAAATTTATTGCCACACCAGTTCAGGGATTTCTGTTTAAGGATCAGGAAGGTAAGCCTAGCTTTATCAAGTTTAATGAGATATGTTATTTGAAAGCTAAGGATGCCGTGTACATAAGAAGTTGTTGTGGAAGTGAAGAAACTAATAAAAGTTTAATGAGATATGTTATTTCAAATCAGCTCTTGAAATACAAGCTGAATAAACTAATAAAAGTTCATCACAAAGAATTCAGAGAAAGTGAAGAAACTGAAAAGCTACTGTATGATATTACTAAAGAAATTATCAACTGGAAACTTCTACATCCTGAGTTCATCAGATAAAATAGATTAGTTCTTTTGTAAATATTAGATTAGTTCTAATATTTTTGTAAGCACTATGTGTGCATGATCTAAGTGATCAACAACATTTGTATTATGATTAGTTCAATTAATACAAGTACAAAGTTTGATAAGTTCAACTGTGTTGTGATGTGTTCATATTCATAAGTCTGATAAGTTCAGCAAAAATGAATAACATATAAGTTCTTATTCATTTATGTAAATAGTTGGTGTGTTCAACTCAAAAGTTGGTGTCTTCCAATTTAAATTGATAAGTTCAATTAAAAGTGATATGTTCAATAAATATTTGATCAGTTCAAATAATAAAATCTTAATAAGTTTGAGATTCAAAACATAATTTTGTTAAACAAACTTAAGAACTGTTTGATGGTTTTGTCATCATCAAATAGGGGGAGTTTGTTGGGAAAATGATCTCATCAGTTAAGATTTGATGAGACAAAGTTAAGTTTGTAAGATGTGTTCTACTTATAACTTAAACAAAATTATGAAGCTTAGTCAGACTGAACACTTATAGTGTTTCAGATTGAGTATAAGCTGAATGTAAACTGAGCATATGTTCGACCAGTTTATATTATACCTTAGTTAAATTATTAATGTGTTTGATAGTCTATCTATGTCACATAAGGTATATATCGAGTATTCAGCTTGATGTGTTTCAAGCTGAGTGACTCAGCTTAGAAGCAGAGTCAGCTCGACAGAGTTACTAAATTTGTTTTATTTAACTCTTTGGACTTCTAAGGATGAGTTAATAATTATACGTGTTAGTTCATGTTTGAATCGGGTTTGTTCTCGAAGAACTCAGCTTGATGAGTTTCAAGCTGAGTAACTCAGCCTGACTAAAGAAGTCAGTCTAAGAGAATTTAAATGTGTTTTAAATTCTGTTTTAACTCTCTATATCTACGGCGCGAATAAGAAGAGTCCAGAATCAAGATTGAAGATTGAAGACTCAAGATAAGAAGATTCAAGATTCAAGATTCCGAGTTATCCGATAGTTAGTTAGCAAATTAGGATTAGCCTAATTTGTTAGGAACCGTAGCAACAGGATTATAAATACTTATCTCCTGGTAAGTTTAGAGGTACGATTCTGATAAAAATTACAGAGCCAAAAATCTCACCTCACCGTATGTGTTACGATTGTTGAATCATTTTTTGTAAGTTCAACGTGATCAAGAAACTCACAGATTGCCAGATCATTCGTGTGTTCGAATTGTCACATCAGTTGTGATATTGGTAAGTAATCATTAGTTGATTCAATATGTGAAAAATCCTGTTTAGAGAGTCGTCATTATCTATAATCATAAGTTGATTATAGATAGCTAAGTTTGAGAGATTGAGAGAATTATATTAGGTGATTATATATCAAGAGTTGCTTACTTGATAATTACTGTGATCATCTTCTTATTCAAAGCATTGTAATCCTCTTCATATTAATAAAAGCATTCGACTAGTTGTGGTTTGATTTACTGTGTGTAACACTTTTATTTGATTTGTTTAACTTTCGCAGAAAGTGTATTCAACCCCCCTTTTACACACCTGTTGCTTGTTGTTATTCTCACCAAGGGACCAACAACTGGTATCAGAGCAGGCTGAACGATTTCATAAGTTGAAAGTTCAAGATTC
Source organism: Pulicaria dysenterica (assembly GCA_947179395.2). Classification (NCBI taxonomy): domain Eukaryota; kingdom Viridiplantae; phylum Streptophyta; class Magnoliopsida; order Asterales; family Asteraceae; genus Pulicaria; species Pulicaria dysenterica. The sequence goes on from OX359288.1 coordinate 27,132,128, forward strand.
TGAGAAAGTTCACAATGTCTACAAGCAATAATCCTTCAAACTTTCCACAGATGTCTGCCAAAGGCTGTCCCATATTTGATGGATCTGACTATCCTATGTGGAAGTTCAGAGCCATGCTATTCCTTAAGTCCATTGACATTCGTATGTTTGATGTCATTACAAAAGGACCTATCATCCCCAAGATTCCTGCTACTGTCAGTGATACGTCTCCTGGCAAAACTGAAAAGGAAAAAGAAAGCCTATTGCATTCTGGACTGATGAAGATTGGAAACTCTTCAATCTGGATGACAAGGCAAAAAGTGTTCGGGCAAATGCCCTGACAAATGAAATTTTGCGCACTGTGACTGGGTGATCAGCAAAAGATATTTGGGATACACTGAGTATTACTTATGAGGGCACGGAACTGGTCAAGCAACATAAGAGAAGTCATTTGAATAGATCTTATGAAAACTTCTTTTCAAAGAAGAATGAAACCTTGTCAGATTTGTTCACAAGGTTTCACTGCTTGATAAATGACATACTAAGTATGGGTGTAAAGAAAGATGACGCTGAACTTGTGCTGAAATTTCTGGATGTGTTACCAGAGAGAAGTTACAAGAATAGGAAGACCACTGTAAGTCAGAGTTCAAATCACAACAATGGTAAGTCCAAAGTTGTGGACCTTGGTAAGTCCAAGAAGATCAACAGCGGTAAGTCCAAACCTGTTGAAACTGGTGAGTCCAGTAAGCATGACAAAGGTAAGTCTAAAGTCATGGAAAAAAAGTTTGTTGGTCAAGCTTCTAATCAAAAGGATAACAAACAAAGATGTGACAAAGGTATGTCCAAAGTCAGTGAGCATCAAGTGAATTAACTTGCAAAGAAAGTTGAAAAGTTATCCACTACATATAATCCAAAGACTTAGAGCAAGTTCTCACAAGGATTATTATACACTCTACCTCTTGTAATTATTGGAAGAAAAAGATGCTACAAGTGAAGAAGTAGAGGTAATGAGGCCAAGGACTGTGACATTGAAATCTCAAGGCCTGAACAAGAACAGGCTTATCAGCCTACACAGGACTCAGCTCCTGCTCAAGCTGAACAGTCAGTTCAATAAGATGAAGATGCTAAGTGCTCATCATCTGAACCCACCAAGAAGTGGGTTCCCAAACAAAACTAATGTGTTTAGTTTTCATATCATGTGCAGGGTTCAAGTAAATGGTACTTGGATAGTGGATGTTCAAGGTACATGACTGGGTGGAAAGGACTTCTTAGTGATTTCCAGGAAGATGAAGGTCCTAAAGTTACTTTTGGTGACAACTCCCATGGAAGAACTAAAGGCTATGGGAAGATGCATGCTGGCAAGGTGACTTTCCAGAAGGTTGCATATGTTAAGGGTCTTAAACACAATCTGATCAGTATCATCCAGTTGTGTGATGAAGACAATATAGTTACTTTTAGGAAGAAAGTAGGAACTATATATAATGCTAAGGGTAAGCCTGTATTAATAGCTAAAAGAGAGAGAGATGTGTATCTACTTGATCTTAATTCTGCTGATCCCTATACTGAAACCTGCTTGTATTCCCAATCTGTTCCTGAGCTGAGTTGGTTGTGGCATAAAAGATTATCGCATTTAAATTTCAAAAATATAAATATGCTATCCAATAAAGAGTTAGTCTCTGGATTACCAAAGATCACATTTTTCAAGGACAAATTGTGTTCAGCTTGTGAACAAGGAAAACACCATAAAGGGTCCTTTAAATCAAAGCAAAATTTTTCAATAACAGACCCACTACATATGTTGCATATGGATCTGTTTGGACCCATAAGTACTCCTAGCCTAAGTGACAAGAAGTACACACTGGTGATAGTAGATGATTTCTCACGATTCACCTGGGTAATATTCCTTAAAGCCAAAAGTGAAGCTACCCATGAGATAATAAGTTCTATCAAACAGGAAGAGTTGCAGAAAGGTAAGTCTATAAAGCAACTCAGAAGTGATCATGTGACTAAGTTCAGGAACTCTTCCCTAGAAGGATTTTGTGAACAAAGGGAAAATTACAAAATTTCTCCTTAGTCAGAACTCCTCAACAAAATGGAGTGGCTGAAAGGAGAAATAGAACCTTAATTGAGGCTGCTAGAACAATGCTATGTGAGGCAGGATTGAAACTTTATTTTTGGGATGAAGCTTTCAGAACAATGCTATATAGGTCAATCATTGTCAAAAGACATGGCAAAACATCATATGAGATGTATAAATCTAGAAAGCCTAATATAGGTTATTTCCATGTCTTTGGTTCAAAATGCTATGTGCTGAATCAAAGAGATCAGCTTCATAAGTTGGAACCTAAAGCTGATCCTGGAATATTTGTTAGTTATTCCTCAATCTCAAAGTCTTACATAGTGTATAACACTAGGAGAAAGGCTATAGATGAATCAATTCATGTCTCATTTGATGAAGACAGTTTTGATCAAGCTGAGAAAAGACAAGTTGACTTGGTTAGTCTGAGTGAGCTTGAAAAGCCTGAGGAAACCAATATATCAAATCCTATGTATGTCATGGGAGATGATAGTGATGATGATGTGTGTCCATCAAAGAAATCATCACAAGCTCCAAGGAACTCTCAAGCTGAGAAGGATGATGAGTTCGTTAATCCCATTGGAGTTGAAATCACTCAGACTGAAGATCTTAGTGATCATCAGTTTGTTGACAATGCTTCTATTGAGACTGAGGATGTTAGTTCACCTTAAAGCTCTCAACATCACTCAGATCCAGAACCAGATTCTCCAATTACAACATTTAAATTCCTCAAAGATCATCCTCAAGATCAAATCATTGGAAATGTCCAAAAAAGAGTAATGACAAGATCAAAGGCTACAACAAACTATGCTACTTACTTTGGTTTCCTATCTCAAATGGAACCAAAGAGGACTGAAGAAGTCTTAGAGGATGAGGATTGGATAGAAGCTATGCAAGAAGAATTAAATGAGTTTGAGAGAAATAAGGCGTGGAGTCTTGTTCCTACCCCCAAAGATCACACAATTATAGGCACTAAGTGGGTCTATAGAAACAAAATGGACAAGGATGGAGTGATAGTTAGGAACAAAGCAAGGCTGGTAGCACAAGGGTATAAGCAAGAAGAAGCAATAGATTATGATGAGACCTTTGCCCCTGTTGCTAGAATTGAATCCATATGGCTGTTCTTAGCTTATGCAGCATATAAAGACTTCAAAGTCTATCAAATGGATGTGAAGAGTACTTTCCTAAATGGAAAACTTCAGGAGGAAGTCTATGTGAAGCAACCTCTTGGCTTTGTTAGTTCAAAGTTTCCACACCATGTCTATAAGTTAGACAAGGCTTTGTATGGTCTTAAACAATCTCCAAGAGCTTGGTATGATACACTGTCCAACTATCTACTATCAATGGATTTCACTAGAGGTAGTATAGATAAGACACTCTTTATTAAAAAGAGTAAAGGACAGGTGATTCTTGTAGAAATCTATGTGGATGACATTATTTTTGGTTCTACTAATGAATCTCTGTGTGAATGGTTCTCAAAAATAATGTCACAAAAGTACAAGATGAGCATGATGGCTGAGATGACATACTTCCTACGCTTACAAATTCAACAAAAGCCTGATGGAATATTCATCAATCTTAGTAAGTATGTTCTTGATTTGATAAAGAAATATGGTTTTGATTCTAGTTCAACCATGAATACACCCATGTCACCAGCTGTCAAGCTGAGTAAAGACTCTGATGGTAAGTCTGTATGTTAGTCTATCTATAGAGGAATGATTGATTCATTACTTTATTTGATAGCTAGTAGACCTGATATCATGTTTGCTACATGTGTTTGTGCAAGATATCAGTCAGATCCTAAGGAATCACATCTTCAAGCTGTGAAAAGGATTTTTAGGTACCTTAAAGGTACACCAAATCTAGGTCTTTGGTATCCAAAGGACTCTGGATTTGAGTTAGTTGGTTTTTCAGATGCTGACTATGCTGGGTGCAAGTTATATAGAAAATCAACAATCGGAGGATGTCAAATGCTTGGAGGGAAGTTAGTAAGCTGGACTAGTAAGAAACAGAACTCAGTAGCTACTTCAACTGCTGAAGCTGAGTATGTTGCAGCAGGAAGTTGTTGTGCTCAAATCCTGTGGATGCAACATCAGCTTCAGTACTTTGGTATGAGTTTCAGGAAAACTCCTATCTTTTGTGATAACCAAAGTGCTATAGCCATCACTTACAATCTAGTCTTCCACTCAAGAACCAAGCACATTGAAATTAGACATCACTTCATCCGGGACATCATGGGAAAAGGTAAAGTTGATATCAAATTTATCTCCACTGATGATCAATTGGAAGATATCTTCACAAAACCGCTGGATGAAAAGAGATTTATGTATCTGCTAAGTGAATTGGGTATGCTCAACCCATAGCTGTGTGTCTAGAATTTGAGTTTCAGTTTGACAAATACTAAGTGTCTTATGCTAAGTGCACAGTTTATAAATAAGTTTTCTTAAAATGAAAAACATGTCAAGCTAAATAATGAGTTCACATGTTTGAGTTAGTCTTAAACAAAAATGACTAAGTGTCATTGAGTCTGAGCTATGTGCTTAACTCAAGCTGTGTGATTGGTTCACACGTTTGGTAAGTTCCAAACATACTTTAACTACTCAGTGTAGTTATAATATAAGTTTGAGTCAGTCTCAAACAAGATTGACTATGTGTCATTAATTCTGAGCTGTGTGCTCTACTCAAGCTGAGTTTCAATCTCAAGCTGAGTGATCAATTCAAGCTGAGTGCTTGAATTAGGCTGAGTGATATGTTTACTCAGCTTGGTGTGTCCAAACTATGATTTAATTACTAAGTGTCATTAATTCATATGTCGTTGTGTATTTGAGTCAGTCTCAAATCGCGTTTTATGCCAATTCTGTATTGGTATAATACAACCGTGTTTATAATATTTTTTTAAGTCAAGAATATTATTTTACACATTTATCCGTTGGAAGATGATGTGTTTCTACCCTATTACTGTTACATCAAGCCGTAATTTCTCCGGCATAACAGATAAAAAGGGATTCGAACGGTAACTTTTCTCTCTCCTAGGAAAGGTATATATATCGACCATAACCGAATTACAGAGGTTTACGCTTACTAAACTTCTGCTATTCTCTCTATACCTTCTACTACCACATATTTGTTACGTGCAATCAACCGTTCACATTCAAAACCCTAAATTGCTCAGTGCGATTTCTCAAACGCTCAATGCGAATTTCATTTTGCTTAGTGCAAATTTAATAGTTACTAAGTGTGATCTTCCAAACTCAACGATGGACGGAACCATTCTCAATCTGGGTGATAGAATGGTAAGGGGTGCTGCGTTTAAAAACAATGGATTGCCCGTGATCAAAATCAATAATCAACGTGCATGCCTTGGAATCCCTGGACGCAAGAGTAACAAGGGATACGAACCATGGGTGGATTACATCCGCAAATGCCCATTGGCATTCGTTTTCACTGGAGCACCTATTCATGTGGTTCCTCAGCATCTACTGGAGTTTTGGTATACGTGTGTCTACGACAAAAAAAATGATGCAATTCGGGGCACGGTGCTGAACGGAGAGAGGGCCATTGCTCTCACAGTGCACAGGTTAAGAGAGGTTCTTCAACTCCCTCAATCCGATGAGTTCGAGCCTGCTGTGACGAGGCTGGTAGCTAGGTCAGTCCTACCCAGGATGGGTCACCCACAAACAGAGGGTGTGATAAAAAAAAGCTACCTTTCCAACTGGTTGGGGTTTCATGGTGTCCACGGTGATTCGTTCACTTGGTACCAAGGTTGGAGGACTGGACCAGGTCAATGAGTTCGAGATGCAGCTGCTCTACAACATGTACTATGCGAGTAACTTGGATTATGCTTAGCTCATCTTCAATGAACTCAAGGTCCAAGTGATGAAGACCACAAGGGATCTTCATGTACCATTCATAAGGTACCTGTCCTTGGCATTTGAAGCCGAGCTGGGGACAGCACTATACGAAGCTGATCAGGGTGTGTTCCTGTCACCCACACTCGGCTCAAAGATGTTCAATAATGACATCTTTCTAGAGCAGGAGCTTCTTAGTGATCCCATGCTTTTGATAGCTGAGGGAGCTTCATCAGAGAGCGACACTAAGGAGTCGGATCAAGGGGGAGCATCTGGAGCTGAACCAGATCATAGAGCTGAGCAACCTGCTCAAGCTGAGCCTTCCTCTCCCTCTGTTTCTAAGTCATCTTCAGAGTCTGCATTCGTTATAAGACAAAAACAAGGTACAACTCCTCCTCTCTCAACTTCTTCTCACTTTTCTCCATCATCATTTGGAGATAAGACTGTGGTAAACCCAACCCAGTCTAACCCATTTCCTCCACCTTCCATTCAACTCCACTCTGAAGCCACCTCTAGTGTGCCCACTGCTACTAGGGAGAAAATACAAACCTATACTCGTAAAACTGCCAAAGGTGGTGCCACTCCTGTAGGCATCACTGGAGCTGAGATCACACTGATCTCTCCACAGACAGGAGTTGAGGGGGAGACGCCTACTCTTAAGGTGTCAACCTTGAGGCTTATTTCAACCCTAAAGCCTAAACCGGGTGTGGTGTCTACTCATCCCACACTCTCTAGAGCCATGTAAGAACCTGTTACTGTGCCTGAGCAGACACACTCAGGTAACATTGAAGAAATGACCAATCCCCATGGTCAATCACCCCCTCCAAACCAACAAGCCAACCACCTACCCATACACTTAACATTTCGAGCCCTATTACTTCTATTCACTTCTCACACCCCCATGCACGACCTGTCAATGTTTCATCTACATACCAAGGTGAATCACAGGGTCCAAACTCTGGTGCAAATGAGTTTGAGGGTATTAACCAACCCTTAGATGATGCACCCACATACTCACCTAATGTTGTTCTTGACTCTTTTTCATCACAGGAAAAATATTTTGAGTCTAAGGACAAGGATCAGTCTCCTCCAGAAGCATCTGCCTCCTCAGGCATTCAACAATTAAAGCAATATTTAACAGCTCAGTTTGGTCTGTTCCATCTCAAGCAGAAGAATAACAAACGCAAGATTTATCAAAGACTTGAGAAGCTGACTAATAAAGTTAGAGAGATTGCCTCTGCGGTTGCTTCCCTATCTAAAAGACATACTTCAAGCCCTATTGATGATGACAAAAAGGGGGAGAAGGTTCAAGCTGACGCTGAGTTAATACAAGCTAAAGCTTTATTGGAATTAGCAAAAGGAGCAGAGAAAGGGGAACCTGCAGCTAAGAAACAAAAGGTGACCGAATCTAAATCTGAAGATAAAGCTGACAGTGTTACTGAGACTGAGGAAGAAACTGAAGAAGAAAAAGCCACAAGGCTTATGATTGAAATGCTCGAGCAAGAGGAAGCCAATAAGTTAGGCATTTCACTTGAAGAGCTGAGAAAGAGAAAAGAGAAGGGGGCAAAGGACCAAGAAAGGGAAACACAGAGAAAAGCTTTGGCTCAGCTGAAGCTGACTATACTGATCCGAGACCTGATCCTATCCCATATACAGACGCAGAGATTCAAGAATGCTATTTCAAAAGGAGCGTCAGTGAAGAGATCAAAGGCATGACCTTGAGCAGAATTGATGGAGCCATCATCCTCAACTTTGAATTTGATGATAAGTCTACAATGGGGGTGGACCTGAGATTTGTTCACAGGATGGGCTACATAAATTGGAAAAGGATAATGATGATGATCAAGAAGTTTTAACGAAGCCAAATCAAGCAAGAGATCTTTGCTGAAGTTTCTAAGCTGATTAATAGAGCTGAGGAACTAAGATATGTTCCAGTTCCTGGTCTGCAATGGGAGAAATTATTTGAAGTTCCTGAAGGTGTAGAGTTTAAAGAAAATCAGAGTATTGATGCACCGGTTCAGGGATTTATGTTTAAGGATCAGGCAGGAAAACCTAGTTTTATCAAGGTGAATGAAATTTGCTATTTAAAAACTAAGGATGCCTTACACATTCGAAGTTGCTGTGGTAATGAAAGTTCAAATCAATTTGTTAAGTACAATCTGAACAAGATCATCAAAGTCCAACAAAAGGAACTCAAAGGGAATGTAGAAGCTGAGAAGTTGCTATACGAAATTACCAAAGAAATCATCAACTGGGAACTTCTACATCCTGAGTTCATAAGATAATAGATTAGTTCTATTGTATAAATTATATTAGTTCTAATTTTTTAAGCACTAAGTGTGCATGATCAGAGTGATCAAACCTTTGTATTTTGATATGTTCAATTAATACAAGTATTAGTTTGATATGTTCAACTATGTTATGATATGTTCATAATTATTAGTCTGATAAGTTCAGCTTGAATGAATAACTGATTAGTTCTTATTCATTAATGTGTTTAGTTGGTTTGTTCAACTTTAAAGTTGGTATGTTCCACTTATAATTGATAAGTTCAATTAAAATTGATATGTTCAATTAATATTTGATTAGTTCAAATGTAAAATCTTAATAAGTTTGAGATTTAAAACATAATTTTGTTAAAAAAACTTAAGAATTGTTTGATGGTTTTGTCATCATCAAATAGGGGGAGTTTGTTGGGAAAATGATCTCATCAGTTAAGATTTGATGAGACAAAGTTAAGTTTGTAAGATGTGTTCTAAAGATAACTTAAACAGAATTATGAGGCTTGATCAGACTGAATACTTATAGTGTTTCAAACTGAGCATAATCTAAATATAAGCTGAGCATATGTTCGATCAGCTTAGACTATATCTTAGTAAGATTATCAATGTGTTTGATAAGCTGTGTATATCACCTAAGGTATAGGTTGAGTATTCAGCTTGATGAGTTTCAAGCTGAGTGACTCACCGTATATACCGAGTCAGCTCAACAGAGTTGCTAAATAAGTTCTAGCTAACTCTTATGACTTCTAAGGTTAAGCTAATTTTTATACATGTTAGTTCATGTTTGTTTTCGAGTTTGTTCTCGAAGAACTCAGCTTGATGAGTTTCAAGCTGAGTAACTCAGTCCGAGCAAAAAGTCAGTTTAAAGAGAAATTAAAATATGTTTTAAATTTACCTTTTATCTCTCTATATCTACGGAAAGGATAAGAAGATTCCAGAATCAAGATTCAAGATTGAAGACTCAAGATAAGAAGTTTCAAGATTGAAGATTCCGGGTTATCCGTTAGTTAGTTAGCAAATTAGGATTAGTTCTAGTTTGTTAGGATCCGTAGGAACAGGATTATAAATACTTATCATCCTGATAAGTTTTGAGGTACGACGACTATTATTTAACGAGTTATAGAGCTAAACTCAGTTCACCTCAATATTGATCGTATGTGTTACGAATCTTGATTCACTGTTTTTCAGTTCAACGTGATCAAGATACTCACAGATTGCCAAGTTATTCGTGTGTTCGAATATTCACATTAGTTGTGAAAATTGGTAAGTTTTCAGTGTGCGATTAAATCCTGTTTAGAGAGTCGTTCGGTAGCTATAATCATAAGTTGATTATAGATAGCAAATTTTGAGAGATTGAGAAATTTGATTTACATTTGGTGTTTACATATCAAGTGTTTCTTACTTGATAGAGTCTGTAATCACTTTCTTATTAATATAAAGCAAAGCATTCGATTCTTGTGGTTTGATGTATGCTAACACTTTTATTGATTTGTTCAATTTTCCACAGAAAATGTATTCAACCCCCCTTCTATACATTACTTGCTTGTTGACCTTCTCACTAAGGGACCAACAGAGTATTACATATGAGGGCACAGATCTGGTCAAGCAGCATAAGAAGAATCATCTTAACAGATCTTATGAAAACTTCCTTTCTAAGAAGAATGAAACCTTGCCTGATTTGTTTACAAGGTTTCACTGCTTGGTTAATGACCTGCTAAGTGTAGGCATTAAAAAGGTTGAAGCAGACCTAGTGCTGAAATTTCTGGATGTGTTACCAGAAAGATTCAATGAAGTGACTGTAGCACTAAGGGCTGGTGGTACCTTACACATGTATAACCTACAGTCCATATATGGGTTCTTGCTTAATCATGAACAGATCACAGAACACAAGAAATCTTCTCAACAACAAATGAAGGACTCTCTTGATAAACATGACACTGCATTAGTTGTAGAGAGGAAGAAAAAGAGTTCAAAAGCCTTCATTGCTTAATCTGAGACGGAGTCAGACTCTCAAGCTGACCACTCAGATTCAGACTCAAGTCATACTGATGATGTTCAGACTATCACTGAACAAATGGTCATGCTTGCTAGAAGACTTAGAAGAATTCAAAGGGGAAAAGGAAGATCTGACAGGTAAAGGCTGTACTTGGAGGTGACTATCAATCCGCAGCTTATGCAGCTGATGATGATGAGATAGCAAGTATAGATTATGAGGAAGATAGACGACTGATTGAGTCTCAGAAGTTAGCCTCAGAAAATAAACATGATCCAAGCCTAAAATAAAATAAGTTTGTAAAGGCAAAAGATCATGGAAATGAGTGCTCAACCTCTAAACAACATAGTAATTATGTGCTTGATAGATTAGGCACTCAGCCTATTCAAAGAACATCTGTTATTGAAAGGTTGAATCCAAATCCTTTCAAAAGACAGCACTCTCTATCTGGCTCAATGAGAAGTTTTAAGAAGAGGAAGACAACTGTAAGTCAGAGGTCATATAACAACAATGGTAAGTCCAAAGTTGTTGAATTTGGTAAGTCCAAAGAACTCAACAGTGGTAAGTCCACAACTGTTGAAACTGGTAAGTCCAGAAAACATGACAATGGTAAGTCCAAAGTCAGTGAAAAGAAGTTTGTTGGTCAAGCTTCTAATCAAAAGGATAATAAACCTAGATCTGACAAAAGTAAGTCCAAAGTCAATGAGCATCAGGTGAATCAGCTTGCAAAGAAAGTTGAGAAATTATCCACGACCAATAATCCTAAGACTGAGAGTAAGTTCCCTAGAAAATTATCGGATAATCTACCTCCTGTAGTCATTGGTAGAAGGAAATGATACAAGTGTGGAGGTAGAGGACATGAGGCCAAGGACTGTGACAGTGAAATCTTAAAGCCCGAAAAGGAACAAGCTGATCAGCCTACACATGACTCAACACCTGCTCAAGCTGACCAGTCAGTTCCACAATATGAAGATGCTAAGTGTGAAGGGTTTTGATCTGACCAAACCACCCAATGACACAAACTGGTCAAACCTGAGTTTGATTCTACTGGTTTAATCCTAAAAGCGGAACTGGATTGAACACAACCCTCTAAACCCTAAAAAGGGTTAGGATCTTTAAAACTAATGATCAATATAGCTTCTAATGAACAAACAATCCACATATAAGGTTACAAGAAAATATACCTGATCAAACTTGGGATTGCTAAAGACAGTCCACCACTACTGCACCTCCTAACGAACTGGCTACTAGACCGCTCCTGGAATCACCAATCCTCAAAGCTTCAAGCTTGATTGTGTGTGTGTTCTTCGTAAACCACCAAAACCGAAACACACCTTGTGTTCTCGGTTTGTGTTCGACGAGAAAGAGAGAGCCGAGAGAGGAGAGAGTGTCGACGAGAGAGAGTGTCGATGAGGGAGAGAGGCGAGATCGAGAGAGATATGTGTGGTGGCTAGGTTTTTTCTTTTTCTTAAGTTATTCTAATCCTTAAGGCTTAAGGATATATATAGACTTTAAAAGAACCCAAGCCCGTTTAATTAAAAGCCCACTGGTTTTAATTAAATTTCCATCTCTTGCACTTTAACCCCCTGGACTTTACTAGTTAATTAATTAACTATTAATTAACTGGTCCGTTAAATATTAAAACTTAATATTTAATTTCTCCTTAAATAACAAATAACCATTTATTATTTATTTCCTATTAATAATTAATACAAACTGATTAATTATTTATTTCTCTCTTTTCAATAATTAATTCTACTGATTAATTATTTACTTTTCTCTTTTCAATAATTAATTCTACTGATTAATTATTTACTTTTCTCTTTAATAATTAATCCAACCTGATTAATTATTTCCACACAGATTTATGGTAAAATCCAACTGTTCTGATTTGGGTGTGTAGCAGTGTGACCCTTTAGTCTCTTATAACATTGGATACAATGTGCTCATTAATTATCTCTGCACATAATCTAACAGACTCCCACTTGTGCAAGATAAGTTATTGTTACTGCACATTGTTAGCCTAAGGAGGTCCCTAGGCAGAAACTTAGGGTAACCAGGTTATAAGAACTCTTATACCCGAAAGTAACTTGTGATAAAACTTCATAAGCAACCTGCTTAGAAGTAACCTGTTATAAACAAACTGTTTATAAACTAAACTATCATAAACTCCCTGTTCATAAATGGGTACGTTTTATATATATATATATATATATATATATATATACATATATATAGGTTTGTCCCTTGCAGCGTGATATTTCAATTTTGAGCATAAGCATGGAGAAAGTCAACTCAGAGACTCAAGAACTTGGTTCATGACATACTTGATTTAATTAAAAAAATTCGTGATAAACGACAAAGAACAGATCAATTCGTTTGGGCACGGCCGTGCACTTACCAGTTTCTCTAATCAGTCAAGGGGCCCGGAAATATCTCTCCTAAATAAAAAGAGGTGCAATTACCATCTTGCGTATTTGCATCTGGTAATACGGCTCCCACTGAATCTAGACACACTCCTTATGACCATCCTGTTACGGTGTGGCGTTAAAACGCGCTAAGAAGACAATAGTTACCGTATCCCAAACCAAAAACCTCAGGCTTAAGGATAACCTATGTGATATATACTTTTGACATGAATCCACGAAGTATTATTCACAGTGGGTCAATCCAATATTCGTAACCCTAACGAATATCCGTCAATTTTGGTCCGCAAAATCCTTTTGCAGCTATATTCGATATACTTTCAAATCTACCCCAAAATTACGATGACTTTATAGCCCTATCATGGTTCCCACCACGATAAGTAGTCACGGATATTGTTTTGAATAAACCTAGTTTATTCCTGGATAAACCAAAACATACAAAGTTTGTGAAGAATAATGAAACTAATTTCTACACCCTTCCATATTCCGCCTTGGAATAAAGATGCATAATTTCTACCATTTCATTGACTCGATTCACGGTGTATATCTGAATTACTTATTATTTTTGCATTGTAACTTATCACAAATTACAAGGAAAAATTAATATGGTTATAAACCTAAAACTCAAGACTAGTACCCTGAAGTACTCCTTCTTGGTTTTGCTAGAAATCGTTCTTGCAACCTTGGAACAATTCTAGACTTACTTATTTTATAAATTCCTCAAACTTGCAGAAACTGGAAATAACTCCTAAGTTTCTGATTTTGTAAAATAACCTCCGTGTAATTAAAACTTTAATTACATTTGTAGATTACTATATTTTATAGTCCATTTGAATTGATAAACCTTCTTACACCTGCTTATAAGAATCTTGAAATTAGATTCTCAGTGCATACCAACACTAATCTAATATCATTACTAAGAATGTTAAAGAACATCCTATTTCATCATTTCTAACGTTGACCAACCAATAACATTTAATTAAGCCGACTTACTGAACATTTTAGAACGTGTATAATTTTTATTTAAGTCATAACTTGACTCAAAGTCTTGCAATGATATCTTTATTGAGTACCTCTCAATAAGTCATGCATTCCTCGAATTAGTCCTTTCTCAAGAACTTACTATTTTAGATAACTTCAAAAATCATCCGATAATTATATACTCTAAAAGTTCAATCCTGTATTTATCGTACTAGTTAAAAAAAAATTTATTAACTTTGATAAATACATTAGTCAGATGCTCCCACTATCTTTTATGAAAAAGTGCATTACTTTAAAACATCCTTTTAGGCTTAGTCAATCCTTGACTATCATGCCTAAAACTTGTGTTCTAAACACATGTTTTAAAACTTAGTTTTTGTAAGAAATTGTTTTATGAAACCAAAAACTTGGATCTCCATATATCCATCTTTCTAATTACAGAAAGTGGTCTCATTAAACTTACCATAAGTGCAAAACACTAGTGAAGACATTTTGAATTTCTTTCCCTTAAAACATTTAGTATAAAACTTCCTTAATTATAGTAACAACCATAATCACTTTTATACTTTCTTAAATGTTTTATGAGTTTGAAATCTGTTGTCGCTGCCCTTCAACAACAAAAGACTTCAATCCATGTTGATGATGACAAAAAGGGGGAGAATGTTCAAAAGGATGAAGCTGAGTCTGTCCAAGCTGAAGCTTTATTACTATTGGCAAAGGGAGCAGATCAGATTGAGGGGGAGAAAGAAATGGAAATAGAAGCTGAGCCGACTGAAAAAGAAAAAGGCAAAAGACCAGTAGTGGTCAGCTCAGATGAGTCGGAAACCCCTCAACTGAAAAGAAGAAAAATGATTCTTAGTGAATCAGCCTCAGATGAAGACTCAGCAGATAAAATGACACTACAAGAAAGAGCTTCTCTGCTGGCAGTAAAGAGATTGGAACAAGAAGATGCTGACCAGCTTGGGATATCTATCAACGAGTTAAGAAGAAGACAATTGGATGCTCAAGCTGTGTTAGTTGACGAGAAAGAAGCAAGAGAACATGCATGGGCTGAGCAAATAAGAAAGCAGAATGAGGATTTAGCTAAACTCAAACTGCCTATTGTGCCCAAGGAGGAAGAGGTAGAAGAACCTCCTGTTCAGGATCAACAAGAGGAGGAGAACATAACTCAGTGTTATACAAGATCTTACTTCTCTTCTCAGATTGATTCACTCAAGTTGAGTTCAGTCCAAGGGATTATCATTATGGAGTTCGTCTTAAAGAATGGTGAATCAATTTCTCTGGAGCTGAATCAACTTCATAAACTGGGATATGAAGAGTGGAAGCAAGTGGCTATCCTCATCAAGTAGATGGAAAATTCCTCTGCTAGGAATCAAGTTAAGGACGAAATCTTAAGGCTACTTGCAAGAGCTGATGCGATGCAAATCATACCCAGATCTGAGATAGCTACCCTACTGACTTCTTTTCATAAAGTTGGAAAGAAGAAGCAAACAAAGCCAGCTGGACTAGCAAATACAGACCAGTACAGTCTAAATCTTCTTGAAGGCATGAAATTCAAAGAAAATACCTATGTGGAAAATCCTCAGAAAGGATTCATGTATTTGGACAGGAATGGTGTACAATGCTTCCAGTATGATGCAAGTATCTATACATGTGGGGTATCTCAGGTGTTTGCTCTGAGACAAATAGTGGAAAATACTGAACAAACTGCAAGGTTCAGATAAAGAATTAATAGAGCAATAAGATCACAGAAGGATCAGCTTCAACACTTACCTAATTTGCAAGAAATCCTTGAAGAAATCAACAAGGAGATCAAGGAGTTTGAAGAGCTGCATCCTGAATAGATTAGTTTTATTTGTAATTATTAGATTAGTTCTAATAATTTTGTAAGCACTAAGTGTGCATGATCTAAGTGATCAAAACTTTTGTATTATGATATGTTCAAGTAATACAAGTATTAGTTTCATATGTTTAACTTTATTATGATATGTTCATAATTATGAGTCTGATAAGTTCAGCTTGAATGAATAATTGATTAGTTATTATTCATTAATGTGTTCAGTTGGAGTGTTCAACTTAAAGTTGGTATGTTCCACTTATAATTGATAAGTTCAATTAAAATTGATATGTTCAATTAATATTTGATTAGTTCAAAAATAAAATCTTAATAAGTTTGAGATTTTAAAACATAATTCTGTTAAACAAACTTAAGAACTGTTTGATGGTTTTGCCATCATCAAATAGGGGGAGTTTGTTGGGAAAATGATCTCATCAGTTTAAGATTTGATGAGACAAAGTTAAGTTTGTAGATATGTTCTATATACAACTTAAACAGAATTACGGAGATTAGTCAGACTTTGCACGTATAGTGTTTCAGACTGAGTATAAGCTGAATATAAGCTGAGCATATGTTCGATCAGCTTAGACTATGTCTTAGTAAGATTATCAATGTGTTTGATAAGCTGTGTATGTCACCTAAGATATATTAAGCTTTCAGCCTGATGTGTTTCAAGCTGAGTGACTCATCGTATATACTGGGTCAGCTCAACAGAGTTTCTAAATGAGTTCTAGCTAACTCTTGGGACTTCTAAGGATGAGTTTATTAATGTATGTGTTAGTTCATGTTTGTTTTCGAGTTTGTTCTCGAAGAACTCAGCTTGATGAGTTTCAAGCTGAGTAACTCAATCCGAGCAAGAAGTCAGTTTAAGAGAATTTAAGTATGTTTTAAATTTATCTTTTAACTCTCTATATCTACAGCAAGAATAAGAAGATTTCAGAATAACGATTGAAGATTAAAGACTCAAGATAAGAAGATTCAAGATTCAAGATTCCGGTTTATCCGTTAGTTAGTTAGCTAATTAGGATTAGTTCTAGTTTGTTAGGATCCGTAGGAACATGATTATAAATACTTATCATCCTGATAAGTTTAGAGGTACGACGACTAAGACTACTTTTACAACTAAGTGTTGCTGAGCCAAATACCTCACCTCAACCGTATATGTTACGTTTCTTGAATCACTGTTTGTCAGTTCAACGTGATCAAGAAATTCACATATTGCCAAGCTATTCGTGTGTTCGAATATTCACATTAGTTGTGAAATTGGTAAGTTTTCAATCTGTGATTAAATCCTGTTTAGAGAGTCGTCTAGTATCTATAATCATAAGTTGATTATAGATAGTTAAGTTTGAAAGATTGAGATATTTATATTAGGTGTTTACATATCAAGAGTTGCTTACTTGATAGAGTCTGTAATCATCTTCTTATTAATGAAAATCAAAGCATTCGACTGTGGTTTGATTTACTATGTGTAACACTTTATTTTGATTTGTTCAATTTCCACAGAAAGTGTATTCAACCCCCCTTCTACACATCTGTTGCTTGTTGTTATTCTCACCAAGTGACCAACAGATGTTATCAACATAATGTGATAGAAATAGATATTGTTAAATTCCATATAGAACTTATACCTATGACTATGAGAGACTTAAAAATAGTGGTCGGGATGGACTGGTTAGGTTTGGAAAGAAAGTGATACGAGTCATACCCTAAGTGGGGAAGAACTGTCTATATATGGTTATGCAAAAAGGGAGAAATCACATGTGTGTTCAGTTTCCAAATCTAGGAAGTATCTTCATCATGGGTACACTGCTTCTTAGCTTATGTTTTAGGCACGAAGTTAGAAAAGAAATAGACGAAGGTAGAAGATGTGAAAGTAGTATGTGAGAATCCTGACGTGTTTCCCGAGGACCTACCCGGGGTACCTCCAGAGCGATAGGTTGAGTTCATAATCGATTTAGTATAGGGAACTTCACTAATAGTGAGAGCTCTGTACAAACTTGCTCCACCAGAGATGCAATAATTGATGAAACAACTCAAGGAGCTGTTAGACAAGGGGTTCACTAGTAGTTCTTCATGGGGTGCGCCTATTTTATTTATGAAGAAAGAGGATGGTATTTTTCTTAAATGCATTGATTATCGTGAGCTCAACAAAGTGGCCATCAAGAATAAATATCATTTGCCCAAAATAGATGATTTGTTTGATCAGTTAGAGGGGGCAACATTGTTTTAAAAAATTGACTTAAGGTCGGGTTATCACTAGCTCGAGATCAGAAAAAGGATATTCCAAAAACAACGTTTAGAACTAGATACAGACATTTTGTGTTCATTATGATGTCGTTTGGCCTTACAACGCACCAATAATGTTTATGGATCTGACGACCAGGTATGTAGACCTATGTTTGCCAAATTAGTGATCGTTCTTATAGACGACATTCTTGTTTATTCCAGAAGTCATAGAGACGTTGATGAGAGAACAAAGAAAACAATAAAGTGGATCCCGCGAAAGTAGAGGCGGTGATGAAGGGAACCACCAAAGAACCCTATAGAGATCAGAAGCTTTCTGAAATGGACATGGATGATGCATATGTTGTGTACATACCTTGTGTGGTGTGTAAGTTATGTGTTCGCTAAGCTTTCTGCTTACAAATGATGTTTCTTATCTATTTAGGACACGCCTGCGCGCGGGAACGCTCCAATATTGTGATCCAATATTGTGAAGGTAACTTGCCCTTATTAATGTATTCCGCTGTTTCTTTCATTATACACTAAATTGAATGTTTAGAACAATAGTTTTAATTAATTATATTTGTTTAAGATTTTGAGAACTTGTAAGGGCGTGTAGTTCGGATGAAGAACCTTGTCATGAATTTTTGAAAATAAAATGGATGTTATGTTACACTAAAAACAACTTGGAAATAAAATGATTGTTATTTCACTCTCTAAGGTTAATCGTTATGCATGGCCCGCAGGTCTTGGGTAGGACACTACTAGAAAAACTGCAATTTCCGACGAAAATTTGCGACGGACGAAATCCGTCGCTATAGTGACGGATTAGCGACGGATCTGCGACTGAATCAACTTATCAGATATCAAGGAAAAACCGTCGCTGTTCCCTCGCTAATTTGCGACGGATTTTTGACAGATCTGGATTCGGTCGCATATCTGTCGCAAATTCGTCGCAAATTAGCGAGGAAAAAACCATCTCTAATTCATTGCTAATTAGCGACCGATTTCAAACAGATTTGCGACGGATTCCGAATTGAGGTATATCATCGCTATTCCGTCGCTAATTAGCGAGGGATTTGCGAGAGATAGCGATGGAACCGAGTTGTCAAGGTTCAATGTTATTCCCTCGCTAATTAGCGACGGATTTGCGGCAAAACCATGATTTTCCGTCACTATTCCCTCGCTAATTAGCGACGGATTTGCGACGAAACCATGATATTCCGTCGCTATTCCCTCGCCAATTAGCGACGGATTTGCGACGGAACCGTGATATTCTGTCGCTAATCCCTCGCTAATTAGCGGCGGATTTGCGACGGAACCACGATGTTCCGTCGTTATTCCCTCGCTAATTAGCAACGGATTTGCGACGGAACCATGATATTCCGTCACTATCTCTTGCGAATTTGCGACGGATTCATAATTAAGGTATATTGTCGCTATTCCGTCGCTAATTTGCGAGGGATTTGCCAGAGATTGCGACGGAACCAAGTTATTAAGGATTCACGGTATTTCATCGCTATTCGCTTCATGGTAGCGGTGTTGATGGTAGTTGGTGGCAATAGTAAGTTGTGGTGGTGGTTGATGATGGTGGTAGCAACCATTAGGGGTGATGATTAGCGGCAGACTGCCCGCTATAGTGATGTGGTAGCAACAATTAATTGGTCTGTCATTCTCAATCTTGGTCTATCATTCTCAATCTTGGTCTATCAAAGTCATATTTTTCTAGAATATGACTAATATTTATTTTTTTAAATTAATTTCCTTTAAAAATTAGGGTCCCCGCCGAGAAACCGATTATCTACCAATGTCGCTAATCCGTTGCAAATTAGCAACATATTATATATGTCCCTAAACCGTGCATTGCTCCTTCTTATCTTGCTTTCTTGCCTTATAGACTGACCATCCTCCTTCCTTAACTCACTTGAAACCATCTCGCTAGTCAATCATGTCTTAGTGTTTTGTACAATACCATATCCGATTGAATGAGAGTATCCATCAACCACAACCACCAACATCGCCATGGATTCAAGTGTGTACCGATCATCAACCACCACCAGCAACCTCCACAGTACCGATCATCGCCACTACCATCACCCCTAATGGTTGCTACCACCATCATCAACCACCACCACAACTTACTATTGCCACCAACTACCATCAACACCGCTACCACCACTTACCACCGCCACCACCACCATCAAGTAATTTAAGCCAATTATTATTTTAATAAATCAATAAACATCATAAAAATTATTTACTCTATCTCATTATGACTAAATTACTTACATCAATACAATTTTAAGGATATATTATATTTTTCTCTAATTATTTAATAATTATATTTTTTTAGTTGTTTTTCAAAAACTATTTTAACAACTAATAAAATGGTTGATTGTAAAAAAAGTAAAGAAATCAGAAAAGATAGAAAATACATGGATAGGGTGACTAATATCGCATTTCACATATTATACCCTACTTTTTAAATCAAACATGTTATCGAGCACAAACTATTATTATCGCCGCTGCATTGCGCGGGTGCAATGCTAGTATATATGTGTGTGTAATGATTATCTATATTAACCAAACGGTCCTTAAATTGTTTTCATTTTCCTCATGCCCAACACTTTAATAACTTTTTAAAAGCTTATCTTTAAAAAAAAAAAAAAAAAGTTTACTAAGAAATAAATAATATAGCTTATTTTAAAATTTTTAAAAATTAATATAAAAAAAGTTTTCATTTCCCGCTTCCTTTTCCCTCTTATTTTCTCCCCATTTTCCCTGTTTCCCCCTAATTTTTCCTCATTCCCTCCCCTCATTCCTCATTCCCTAAACCCTAACATAAGGTACGTACCACTATCGCCGACCACCACAAAGACGCTGACCACCAGATCGAGCGCCGACTACCGACACCACTGCGAGCGCCGACCGCCAATTCATTGTTTCTCATTTCCCGTCGACCACGACTACAATTCGTTTTCCAGTTTTCTCATCGACCACCACAGCGAACGTCGACCATTTTCTATCTAATCTCATTGTCGATCTGCAAAGAGGTAACTATTGCTTTAATCTTGTTGTTTTCCTGTTAAATCTTTATGCTTGATAAATTCTGTTTTTGAATGCTTTTCCTCTCGATCTGCAAAGAGGTAACTATTCCCTTTGCATTGATGAAGTTCAATTTTGAATGCTTGGTAAAATGCTGTTTTGAACCAAAACTATGAAAATTCTGTTGAAACTGTTTTACGAAGCTGATGGTAGTAATTTTATAGTTTAGTTTTAGTGGTGTTGAAGCTGTCTTTTTGGTCCCTTTGATAATGATTATGTAACTTGCAGAGAAAACTTAGAAGCACTGATGTAAAAAGATTCAGTACAAAATCTAATTTGATATAAATTTGAGTGGACACCATGAAGCACTAATGTCAAAAGATGAGGATTTGAGTGGCTGTTGTTACTCTCTTCGTTCTTATATGAGGCAACTATCCAGGTTGCAAAACAGATTAGACATGATAGTTCAGTTCCATTATAATCATCATCATAATGTGAACGATCATTTTACTTGTGAAAATACAAGAAAACTGCAGTACTTGTGAGTTTCTTGCAAATCAATCACTGTGTCAACTTTTTGGTCGGAGATAATGGTTGAAATTCTGATTCACTCGGTTCTTTATAATATATAAATACATTTCTCGTTTGTCCCCTATCTATGAACTTGTCCGTTCTTCTTAAGTATAATCTTCTCCAACACATTCGGTTTCAATGAAAGAAAATTAGAAATAAAGATATGTGTTCATGTGTTCCGTTCTTTTTCTTCCATAAATAGTGTTTCTTTTGTGCAGTAAAATGACGGAATTTGGTTGGAGCAACCTTCTTGAAGTTTCTTTCAGGTATGTACGCCAGTTCGTTTTAATTGCCTTATAGTACTGTTATTATGTTTTTATATTACTGGTTGAAACAAACACTTTTCTTTATTATTTTTCTTTTTACAATTTATGTGTTAAATATCGTTATAAAAACTTAATGGTTTCTGTTGGCATCTGATCATCTTGCAGTTAGTAGGTTTCTGGTTCTATTTTTGTTCAAATTTACTTGTTATTTTGTTACAGAGTACTATTCTTGAATCTAACTGTTCTTTCATCTATTATCTATATATTCTATGCTTCCGTGTTTCTAAACAGATGATGAATTAGCATTTGATCTACTGTATTGCATTGCATTCAAGTTAACGGATAATCAATGGCTTGCAATGCGTGCATCTTACATGGATTTCAACGTATGTACTTATTTTCCCCACAAATGATAATATATAAGTTGAATGAATTGACATATTGACCATCATAAACTAAAAAATCTCTGACTATTTTAGTATTTCACCTTTTCTTTTTAAGGTTTTTAAAATTATAAGTCTGAATCTTGCGAAACTTCTTGTGGATTCTATCTGTTGTGCTGAGCAATACTCAACATTAATTCAACGTAGCATAAGAACTAGAATTTCTCAGAATATGCAATAGCTGTTTGTTTGTTTATAGATTTATATATTGTCATGAAGGGAGTATAAATTACTACTTTCTCCTTTACTAATCATGTCCTTACGGATAATGCAAGAGACCATTTTACTCGTTAAAATACTAGAAAACTGTAGTAATTTTTGGTTGAAATTCTGATTCACTCGGTTCTTTATGATATTGAAATCCATTTCTCATTTCAATGAACTTGTCCATTCTATTTAAGTATAATCTTCTCCAATACATTATGTGTAAAGTAAAGAAAATTAGAAATAAAGATTTTAACTTACAGATTATGTTGTCATACCAACTACCTTCAAGTAAAGTGTTCATGAGTTATGTTCTTTTTGTGTTATAAATAGTGTTTCTTTTGTGCAGTAAAACCATATAATTAATGATCCAATAACATGCGAGTCATTATGACGCGAGATAGGGGTGTGTGTGTGTATATATATATATATATATATATATATATATATATATATATATATATATATATATATATATGTATATATATATAGGTTAAAATGAGTTCTTATATACTACTGGTCATATTGAATTATTTTTAATGGTTTATATAAGATTGTTTTTAACTTTATAAGTCAAATTTTGGTTGTAATATTTACTTATTATACGTAGGTACTCGAGCTGAAATAAGTACAAAAGTTGTGTGAACGAAAACGAACACTTTTAAGGAAATTGAAGAGTCCCGCAAGGAAATGGAAGATTTTTGAAAGCGAGAGGAGGAAGAGTCTCGCAAGAGAGAATAAGATACACGAAAGGCTGCTGATGAACGGTTTAATCAGCTACAAGAGATGTTAATTTCTCATTTTCGTGTTAACCCTCCCTCTCCTAATTAGTTATTTAGTTGTATGTTAATGATAACTTAAATTCCAAACACTATAACTTTTATTTAATGATAATTTAAACTTCAAACACTATTTAACTATATTGAATGCGATGGGATCTCTAATTTTGGTATCAAATGTAGTATTATGTTTAGATTTATATTGAACATGAGAATTTTTAAAAAATAAAAAATATAAAGCTGTAATATTAAAATCCGTCGCAAATCCGTCGCTAATTCTGTCGCTAATCCATCGCTAACGCATCTTGAGTTGCGATAAAATCCGTTGCTAATCCGTCGGTAAGATGTCTGTCGCTAATCCGCCGCTATGATTTCCGTCGCTAAACCGTCGGTAAGTCGTGTTTCAAAGGTATGATGAAAACCGTCGCTAATCCGTCGCTAAAAGCCGTCGGGAATCCGTCGCTAATCCGTCGCAAATCTCCGACCTTTTAGCGTCGCCTATATTCCGTCGTAAACCGGTGGAAACCGTCGCAAAAAATCGACGCTAATCGTTAGCGAGGAAGATGTTAGCGACGGTTACTTTCAGTCGCAAATCCGTCGCAAAACGCAATTAGCGACGGATTAGCGACGGTTTTGGCCGTCGCAAATCCCGATTTTTCTAGTAGTGGGAGAAATTTCTATGCGGGTAAATCGGGAACACCACTTCGGTGGTTGCGGTTTAGGGTGCGGGTAGAGCCATGCGGCTTTTTTTTACCCGAGAAAGATTTCGCTGAACCCCCCCCCCCCCCCCCCACCCCCACCCCCACCCCACCTTCATCCAATCATCTTTCAACACACATTTAATATATTTTAATTTTTCTTTTTTTAAGTGAAAAGGAAAGGGGAAAGGAAATAGGTAGGTATAACGCTAGTTGGGGGTAAGGAAAGGGGAAGGGAAAGATAACTGATGTGGCGCTGATGTGGCTGTGGGTAAAGAAAAAGGTAAAAGATGGGTATAACTAATAGCCTAAAAAAACGGTGCTACCATAGTGGTGAGAGGTTACATTTAAGTATCTGTATACGTTTTTGTTGAGAAAATGGGAATTTGTTAAGAGTCTATTATTCTATTAAACAATCTTTTGATCTCAATAATTCTTATAAAAGCATAAGGCAACTATAATTTAATCTCTGTTTATTCAAAATTAAGAAGTTTAGTCCACACAAAACACATAAAAAATACAATGTATCTGTTACAAGAGATACATAGTTTTCTATCAAGGTAAAAAAAAATTACTATCATCACTGTTATCATGAAGCCTATCCTAATTTCTATATGTAAAAGAATCGTGATTCAATGATGTATACTACATTACAGTCTTTCTCTTCTCATACAGAAATCTAAGCTTAATAATAACAACTCTAATAGTTGTATATGAATGTTGCTTAGGAGGCACTTAGATAAGTATCAGAAGCTAGCCACCGATTCAATATTTCCAAGGCTTCTTCAGGCTTGTATAATGGGATTGAATGACCCGCACCCTGCACAACATAAATGATTCACTAGATTGTTCGTTTTATTTTGATTTTTCTTAGTTATTTTTTACTATATAAGTGTAATTTAGGTCTGCATATTTACTCCATTTTTAAATAGGGTTTTTAATTTACTCGTTTTAACAGACTCTTGAGCTATGTTGTAATATAAGGGAGGATCAAATCCGGTCTATCTCTTTTAAGACTTTCCGAGCCGCCAACCATTAGAACATCTTGAGATGGTTATATGATCATGTTACTTACCTTGACAGTTGCATAAGTTAACGAGTATTCCTTCTCCGCATATTTAATTCGATATCTACAAAAATAGATCGATATCCATCACTAAGCATGTGCCACTTCATAATACAAATTGGGTGTTGAAAAAACTAACAGAATACCTTTAAAGTCGGAAAAGTAGAATATATGATTGGAAGTGAAATTACTACCAAGACATTACTAACAGAGTAGTAGAATTTTGAACTCACCCAGCAACTTGGTTATTAACAAACCATGGATTCCATGCGTTTTCAACTGGAATATTGAGAGATTTAATCCATTGCTCTGTGCCCACATATGGAAAATTCATATCATGATCACCGCTGTCAATAGAAGTAGTTAAAGCAATGTTACATTAAAGTTATCACGCCATGCATGTGCAAAACTGCAACTCTTAAGTTCAGTTTGTTTCACCGTAATGTGAAGGAATGTAGTGGCATTGAAATCAAATTTCGTTGTATATTGCGTTTGGTAACATTATTTTGAAAGGAATTAAGTTTTTCGAAGTGTTAATATTACTTTAGGTATAGGAATGTCATTACGTAACTAACAGGGATGAAATTAAAATCATTTTCATTCTTTTGCATTACGGTGAAACAAACGGGACCTTATAAAAATATTTTCTTGATATACAGGAACTTTGTTAATATGTCAGATTTATTTATTTTAAAAGTACCAGTTAGGTAAGAACTATCGAATATTAGCGGCCATCACAAGCTGGAGTGTAGAAAAGTACGATTATGAATTTAATAATGAAATGCAACAACAACCACCATACATGATCCGGTCAAGTAGGGTGTGAGAAATGTAAAATTTGAACAACTGTGTCTCTATGATAGATCGAGAGAGGTTGTTTCATTTTTTTAATGATATATGGAAATGATAATATTAAATAAGAGAGCATTTATAGTACCTTAGAATCAAGACCCGGCAGTTTCTTGAAGTAAGGTTTTTATGGTAAATGATACTGCTGAAGATGTCATAGGAGTAACATACGGTATCCTGTTTCTTTAAGTCATAATGAATAGTTTCATTGGTTTTTTCAAACTCTTCTACTGTTCCCTGCACACATACATAGGAGCATCAAAGATAAATAGTATTCGAAGTTAAAAAATATATCTAAAGGTCTTATTGTTGAAAAGTTAACATACCTCGCGAACATGGAGAGCTTTTTGAACATCTTTGTTGTTTCCATAATAGTATAAATATTTCTCAGCAGCTTCCTGAAACACAAAACAAATTTTAAACACATATTTCCCAATAAATGGTTTTAGAAAGAATTATCTTGAGAGTAATTAAGAGAGTGTTTCGATTTAATAACGTGAGTTTATGAACTTATATAATTGAAAGCTTGCAACTGAGAAAGTAAGCCAATCAAAACACCCTCTTAAAGACGGAGATTTCTTTGACTTTGAGAAAGAAAAATTACACGACAAGTTGGATCTGGATCAACATCATCACAATATGGGTCCAATATATTTGCTAAATTAATCCTGCTTGTGCACTGAAATAATTGGGAATTTGGATTAGAGTTGCAGCACATAATTAACTGTAAATATCTCATCCAAAATGATAAATGTGTACCTCATCCACCCTTTGAAGACTATTTGAACACTGGCTGTTTTCTGGATCATTATATACATAGTTACCAGCACAAGCTTCTTTTGTAGACTGAAGAAATATAACATAACTTAATTAACAAGACATTAGAACATATTTCTCTCACATTTATTCTGAACTAAATGTGCCATTATGTTGATAGAACAAATTTCCATACCTCGTAAATATCATCTGATATAAGTGCGAGTCGATGAGCAAACTCGAATCTTGAGTTAAAATCAAGAAATTTATCGGTGAGAGGACTAACAATCATATATCCCTGTTTAATAGGGAAATTATAGTTAATTTTATATTTAGTAAATTTTATGTGAATTAAACGAACTTTTTTTTTAAATTTTAATACACTTAGATATTTACTTGAATATTGAGCTGCGGTTGATCTCCGTGTTCATTACCTAAAAGATTAGACAGATATTGTGTTAGATGCAACTTAATGGAAGCTAGAGTATCAATATATATATATAAGAGGCTTACCTTCTTTCCAAAATTAACTATTAAATCAAACCCAATTAACCAATCAAAACTCTCAATTTTAAAATAATTCAATTTCAAAAACAATTTTAGAAATATGAATCGATTTCAATTACAAATTAATTAGGAGGGGGTTATATGAAAATTGTGAGGGGTTTTCTAAGAAAATATGAGGGGGCTTTATAAAAATTGTATATTAATGAAATTAATTATAGGTTGTTTATAAATTATGTTTAGTAACTTTTGATATATTTTGTTTCGAGAAAAAATAATTATATATTTATGACCGTCTCATTTTTATCTACGTTTTGGTATAAATTTTTTTGTAATATAACACTATTTTTAAAATTAGTATATTCATAATTGTTTATTATCCATTAATAGTAGTGGGTAGGTAATTTTTAATTAACCAATCATAACCTTCAATTTTAAAAGCATTCAACTCTTGAAAACAATTTTGGAAAGAATAAACACAAAATCGGTAATTTGAATTCAAATTTAAATAGATTTGGGAGGGGGATAAATGAAAATTGTAAAGGGGTTTTATAAAAAATGTGAGGGGCTTTTAAAAAATGTGAGGGGGTTTATTTAAAAATTATATATTAATGTAATTAATTATAAGGTATTTATAAAGTATGTTTAGTAACTTGTGATATATTTATTTAGAGAAAAAATAATTATATATTTACGACCGTCTCATTTTTATTTACGTTTTGGTATAAACTTTATAGTAATATGACACTTTTTTGGAATTTCGTTTTGATATTTCATTAACAAAAGTCAATGACAGTCACTTTCGGAAGTTGGTTTATTCCTCAGAAAACTTGTGGTTATACATGATCAATTGTATGTTAATGTTTTACGTGTTAAAAGTAAAAAAAAAAGTTAAATATTTTAATTTGTGACAACAGTGGTAATTTTACAAACAAAACAACAAATGTAGTCTACAAAGAAGTGCTTCAAAAAAATTATTTATTTTTTTGGTAAGAATTCTGACCTATGTAAGTTTTCGATTATATTTTATTTATTACATTATTTTTATTTAAAAATTTTAATATCTTAAATACGTTTCCGAAATACCCGTGCGTGCACGGGGCAATAAACTAGTAAACATAAAAAAACAAAAAAACTAATATGCAAAGTTAGAAAAGTATGTACGATTTGTAAACTTAACGAGTGTTTGGTATTACATTCTGAAAACATGATTATATCCTTTTACTTTTCAAATATGCAAGAAAATTTCTATTTTTACAAAACACGGCTTTAAAACACCCATCTCCAAACATGAATCAATTCAAACACCCTGTTGACTGGTCAAAATGAGTAATTCTTGTACTTTGGTTTACGCTAGGAGATTTGATAATATCATCTCAAAATTTAAACTTAAGCAATAACGATAAAAAATTTAACCAATAAAGCTGGTAATAGTATAATCAGACAAGTTGCAACCGTGTAACAAACCACACTTTGTGATAGCATTTTTTATTTACATCTAATTCCATACCACTAACAACAAAAATGTCAAAAGAATTGTATATATATATAAGAATGGTAAATTAAATAAAAATGGAGAGAATTAATCTCGGCCGTTTATTTTATAAGTATAATTTATGGATGGGGAGCGTAGGGGATAGAGTGTGGCAGGGTGCATGTTATGAATTTATGGGTGGACAATGACATTAAAGGAGGGGGAATTGAACGGCTAGGATTTAGTCTCTCATTCTCATTTAATTTAATGTTCTCATTTGAACCTCCCACTATATATATATATATATATATATATATATATATATATATATATATATATATATATATATATATATATATATATATATATATATATATATATATATATATATCCTAACACTTGATTAATATCACTCAATAGCTAAGATTTTTTGGCGGCTCATTAATGTTTCATTAATGTCTCATTAATGACACATTAATTAAAGTTATTTCGGTAAAAATCAAGTCTCGCAAATTAATGACGGCTCACTCGGACGCAATTCACGGTTGGGTAAATATATAAAATACCAAAATAACCCTACTAATGAGTCATTAATTGCGTTAAAACACTTCTCGCAGTTCTCGAACGAACAACAGTTCTCGTTTTAATTTTTGTCTATCTATCTATACATACATACATATATTTATATAAATATATCCAATTCACTTAATTTACATTGTCCACCCATGAATTCATCTCATGCACCTTGTCACACTCTATCCCCCTTGGTATCCATCCATCAATTCCACTAACCAAATAAACGGCTAAGATTTGTTCTCGCGGTTCTCGCAATAAAAATGTTTCTCAAATGAACTTTTGCCTATATATATATATATATATATATATATATATATAGTTTATTTGAGAACTAATTTTATTACGAGAACCGCGAGAACCACTCTACCCGTCTAATTACCCCTCTTTTAATTCCATCGCCCACACATGAATTTATCTCACGCATCCTGTCACAATCTATAACCCTACACTCTCTATCCATGAATTCCACTAACCAAGTGACTACGATTAGTTCTAACAGTATTGTTTTTCATATGAGAAATTTTTTTAACGTCATTAATGGCTCAGTAATAGAGGTATATTTGTCATTATATTTACCCAACCGTGAAATACGTCCAGGTAAACTGTCACTAATTTACGATATTTGCTTTTCTTAAATATATTTTATTAATGGATCATTAATGAGTTATTGATATGTTATTAATGAAACATAAAATACTAGCGCCAACAAATCTTAACCATCAATGAAATATGATTAAGTACAAAGATTAGTTTTGGTAGTTTTAATGCGAAAAACAATTTATTTATATATATATATATATATATATATATATATATATATATATATATATATATAGGTAAAAGTTCAAACGAGAACTGTGAGAACCAATCTGAGCCGTCCAATTCCCTCTCCTTTAATGTCATTGCCCACCCATGAATTCCTCACATGCATCCTGCCACACTTGATCCCCTCCACGCTCTCCATCCATGAACTTCCCATATCCAAGGAACGGCTAAGATTAGTTCTCGCAGTTCTTGTACGAAAAACAGTTCTCGTTTGAACCCTCCTATATATATATATATATATATGTGTGTGTGTGTGTGTGTACCTACTAATGTATGTAAAGTAAGAGAGTTGTAAAAGGGATTTGAGGTCATGTGGACCAATCTTTTTCAAACATTTGCTTTTTAGTGCTTGAGTGCGATTGGGAAGCATGAGTACTAATACTGCTTATGTGCATGTGATTGTAGATGTGATGAGGAAGTGTGAGAATAAGACTAGTTTTTTTTTTTTTTAATAAGAGAAAGAGAAATTTTTTCAAAATTAATCAAGTAATTAAAAATTAACATGAATATTAATTTTTTTTAAAGGCAACATGAATATTAATTCTAATTAGTAATACTTACCCATGTATGTCTGTAAAGTAACATAAGGTACAAGAATACCCATGTATGATATCCCAGTGATGTATAATGGATTTCTAAGAAACTTTGGATGCTCCAAAAGCCACTGTATAGTCATTTCATATATACACATCACATAACACAAAACAAATTTTAATCAATAATTTGATCTGACTAATTAATAATTCAAATATTCTGTTATAGATTAAATATATATTACCCTCAATAATATAATGATTTAATTGTTATATCAAAATACACTTAATTTGATAGCAGTCGAAGTTTTCTTACCTTTACTAGAAACTGATGACTATGATGAGCTAAAACCGTATCACTACTTATCGATGCTTCATACGTTTTGGCGTAAGAAAACCCCACACCAGCCGGTAGATCTACGTATAATACATTAGCAGCCTACAACATACGAAAACATCAATATCAACCTTCAATTTTATGGAAGAACACGAGGTTGATCCAGTTTTACTTTTTTCTGATTTTAGATAAAAAGAAACAATATTACGTTTCATAATAGAAAATTAACCCCCAGATTATAAAATGTAGAAGAAGCATGCATATGAACCTTTGCCCATGAATCGGGATTTAACATCAACGTAAGATTATCCCATGTTGAACGATCAAAATCAATACTCAATGGACCTGCAAGTAATTAAATTCAAATAACTTATAAAAATTCTACTATTTAAGTTTTTGTAACTTCAAAAACTTTCAAATTAGTTTCTATCAATATAGGTTTTCACTACTGATTAACTTCATCTAATTAGATTCTGAATCCATTGGTTATTATTTACAACCTATATTAAAAAAGGAAAAGAAAAGTATAACTTGATTATCCAGTTAAATTTGGGGTCCACTATACAGAAAATAGAAAAAGTTAGAATAGTCACTGTAAATAAATCGCACTTATATGCATGGATTAAGGTGTAGATAGATCCAAAATCGATGAAGATGTATAGAAAAACTAAGTCTAAGATGAATTTCTTCAATTTTGAGGCAAAGAATATGGCATATTTTTATTCCACATATAAACTAATTAACCAAAAACTGATAACTAAAACAAAAGGGCAAATATACATCTATGTTTTGGTACATAATTAATACACACATTCATGGTTACAAGTGTAAACAAATTTAGTATGTAAGTTTTTACCAATTTGATAGAGGAAAGGATAAAATCCAGATGTCCCAGGACCTCCAGTCAGATAAAGAAGAAAAGGGTCTTTCAAGGGGTCTCTTGAAGACTCAACGAAGTAGTAGAAAAGCTGGATTGCATCATCTTCTCCAACTCCAACATATCTTTAATTTCAAAGTAAAAATAAACAAACTAAACATAAACAGGTTTTCCAAATTGTTATATGTTTTCAGAAACAATAACGAAATAAATAAAATTAATTAATTAAAAGACATACATACATACCCAGTTTCAAGAGTGAAAGGGAGATCACCATCAAAACCAGGAAGATTCTTGACTATCGACTTGGAGTCTGATAAACTTACGAGACAAATTAAGATCATAAGAAGGGAAAGTGCTTTGCGATTGGACTTCATTCTTTCGCGACAGTTCTCACATCTCATGTTTCAACTTTATAGCAAAATATTGACCTCCATTGTTATTATTATGATTATTATAACTATCATGCTGTATGCGCAATAATAGATTACAAAAAAATAATATTTAATATACATGTCTTTTCATATTTTTTTCCATCTAACACTTTTGTACTTTTAAAATAAATTTCTAAAAAACGACAAAGTAACTTTTTTCTTAATTTTTTGTGGGTCGAGAAATATGTAAAGGAGAAAGAATCTATGATTGCAAAATTAAAAAAGTTGAGGTTATGGGAAGAATATATTAATAATTTTTATAGCTAAAATTTTAAATAATTGAATAAAGTGGAAGAGTGGACGTTATATATATTTTTATATATTATAGATTGTATTGTACCTGATATAATATTGTTTGAACATTCAACGATGGCACAATTATTGTAGCAAATTGTATTTTTTTTTAATACTACTACTTGCAGTATTCTTTGTTTAAATTATTATGCATGCTATTAATAATTTTGTTTTTAGTTAATAAATTCTTTCATGTAAACGTACTTGTTCCTGATAGTAGTAGTACTAGCTACTTTTTATTTCTGCTTCAGACCAAAGGTATTAATCGGGTTAACACAAGGCCAGTGGGTTTGCTTAAACGATCGGGCTAATCGGGTAAAATATGATAGTTTAAAAACAATCTATTTGGTTTATTTCCCACACTTTAAGTTTAAAGAAAAGAAATAGATTGTGTAGTTTTAAAAAGAAATTTTTTTTATTAAGTATTTAGTTCGACCGGTTAATCAGTTAATCATGGTTTTATAATTTATTTTAAACGTGTTAATTACGTAGAACAAATATCTCATTCTTAGACGAGATCGATTGACAACACTAGTGAACCAAATTTAGGAATATTATCTTCTCCATAGTTTTATATATAAAAAACAATGATCTAAACTTTATAGATTAGATTTAAGGTTTACGCTTATAGATAATTATCGGAAAATCACAGATTACACTTCTTGTCAAAGTTTTTTCTACTTAGTAACCTGCGTAGACCTTGTGTATCAAGCAAGGTGATCTTGCCAACTTGTGGTTCATACTCAATTTAACAAATGAATAGTTCTTTGATTTGGATTAAGAGATTCCTGAATTTTTGCCTTTTTTTTAGGAATAAATGAAAAAAACAAAAACCGAATGGGTTCCTCATCATTTTTGCACATTACACATTGTGTTTGTTCTTCATTTCATATTGTTAATTGGTTGCACATATGCACTTGTGTTCATGTTATAGTTGAACATGTGCAATTGATAAAACGACATTATTATTACTATGAATTTAGCTAAGGGGTTGTTGTTTGCTGCTTAATAGAATCATTCAGCATTCAGCGTGTTTGATTGCTGCCAATGGAAACCGTGCTGAATGATTCAGCATAATGTTGTTGAATCATTCTACCTTTAAGTGCATTTTGAATCATTAAGCACCAATTATTTTACCCTAATACTCATTCTTTCACACGTTGTCTTGTTAAACAAACATATCTTATCTTCTAATATATATAAAAGACTAATTTGAAAAAAATTAATAAACGATCTGAACCTTTCATTTAGTAAAAGATTTAATCGTAGCCGTTTACTTCTTTAATTCTAAAATTTTGATTTTGATTTTTCAGCTAAGTCAAATTAATATGACTAATCAATACGAATTAAGATAAAGATAACCCTTAATCAAATCAATAATAAATATTATAAGGATTAAAACAATTTAATAATATAATAAGATATACCTAAACGTAAAACAACTTAATATACACATGTATATATTTTATCCAATATAAATCAAATATTATTTGTATTAATTTTAGAATTTACATTCAATTCCTTAATAATCTCTTAATATTAATAACAACTAGATTAAATATTTGTTATTATTGACTAAAATTTATATAAAATTATTTTAATTTCTAAGAAAGTTTGAGATCGTACTATTGTTTTATTTATATAGAAACAATCACATTTTTAGCTACACGTGCAAATATAAAATAATACTTTCATATAAATAATTATCTATGGTTATCCAAGTATGAGATTGAGCTATTCTTTTCGATCATACAAAAAAAAAACAATCACATATTTAACTAAGCAAATATAACATGATGCTTTCATATAAATAATTATAATTACCCGTATGTTTAAACGGGAATTTAAACTAGTAATATAATTTTTTTTAAACTAGTAATATAATATATCACTATTAAATTTAAAATGATAATTTTCATCATTTAGATGGTTCTTTCATAACTTTTATCAAACACCATGTCATATTCAGAAGTAAATTCATTCAGAACCTTTAAATTATTTAGATCATATAATTATTCTTTGTTTAATTTTAGCATTTTCATAATAATATGGTAAATTCATTCGGAACCGTTATAGTCTATATGTATCTAAGACGTAGTTGAATAGTAAAAATGGAAAACAAAAGAATAAATGCATCTCACGCACACACATGTATATATATAATTTAATATAATTTAATTTGGTACATGTATTGTATTTTCTTTTGCAGTTTTTTTCACCTTTTTGGTGGATTAAGGATTTTACATAGTCTTTCTCATTGATCTTGACTCTGGTTTGACCATGAACAAAACTGATTTGTTAACTTAAAGTCTAAAAATTGCAATGCTTGATATATTTTCTCTAGATTTATATATCATTAATAATAAATGAATTTTGCATGATTATGATACAATTCAACTACGATGATGAATAAATGTGCGGTTAATTAGTTAATCCTGGTTCTAGTTATTTTTCCTTTGAGAGTTCCTCTTAGAAAGTTTTCAGCTTTTTTATATTTCTTTCCTTTCTTTTCCTTTATTTAAATTATTAAGTATAACAATCGAACGTATATTTCTTTCTTTCCTTCTCTTTTTTTTCCTTTCGCTCCGAATATCTTATCTTATATTCTAATTAAAAGAAAATAATTGCTCCCTCTTCCTAAAATTTCTCCACCAATCACAACCCTTACTTTTAATAAAAAAAAATTAAAAAAATCAAAAAATGAGGTCAAAAATGCCAAAAATTCTTAAGCAATTGGAAGGGGGCATTGTGAAAATTCTGAATGAGTTTTATAAAATATGTTAGGGACTTTTATGAAAATATGAGGGGGTTTTATAAAAATTGTATATTAATATAATTAATTATAGGTTGTTTAAAAAATATGTTTAATAACATATTATATAATTTGTTTAGAGAAATAATAATTATATATTTGCAACCATCTCATTTTTATCTACGTTTTGGTATAAATTTTATTGTAATATGACACTTTTTGTAAAGTAATATAAATTTAATTGTTTCTTATCCATTAATAGTAGTGGGTAAGTTATTCATAAAACAATTTATATCTTTTTTATATTTATTCATATATATGTTTTCTAATTTTTTAACGTGTTAATATTTTTAAAACTATATAAATTTAAAATTGTCTTATATCATCCACATGTTGATACACGGGTCGCTTATAAACAACATCAACAATAATATTATAGTTATGATTTTACAATATCGGGATAAAGCTCCATCACGAGAAACACATTAATATTATACTAAAACTTTTAGACGTGTAATGTAACTTTATATTTCTTAAAAAGAGTATTTATAAGAAGTACTAAAAAGACACGTTTTCACTCATGGACAATTATATATGACAGTTTCTTGAGTAAAGAGAGGTTAAAAGTTTTAATTTGCGATGATTAAGGAAACCCTACTAATAAAACTATGAATATTGTTTATAAAGAGGTTTTAAAGAAAATCTAATGATAAGCTTATGTATGAATTTCAAAATTCTGTAATGATTATTCATTTATTACGAGATTTTATATTCATATATATGCTTTGTAATTATTTTTACTATACGTCTTAATACTCTTTAAAACTATATAAATTTAAAATTGACTTATATCATCCCGTGTTGATACACGGGTCGCTTAGCTAGTATATATAAAATATAAACGTGAACTATGGATATTAATGAGATAAAGAGGAATTTTAAAATCCAGAACTTGGTGGATAAGTTCGTAACGTTTATTTAAAGAATTTGAATTGTATCCCGAATTAGATAAAATTATCTAATTCATATAAGTTGGATACTTAGCCTTATAGAATAAACTTAAGCGTTCTAAGAGTTAGAAAACTCTCTCCCTATCCTCCCTCCTTCCCTTGTCAATGGCCAAGAAACAAAACCAAGGGGTTCTCGGATTTTGGTGATTGACGCACGCACACACACATGTACACAAATACCTGTTTTGGTATATTGTAACCATCATCTTCTGTATTACCGTTTAAACGTTTGTAATTGTAAACTATTCTAGCCTTTCCTCTTTTAATTTCACTATGATTTCTTACTATAAATGCTGCTGATCTGTGAGGACTTTCTGATTGTCTAATTAATCCTTGTTCTAACATTTTCGGTATTTGTTTTCTAAATTCCTCTTTGTCTAAAGGACTGTATTCTATATTGGTTGTTCTAATTTTAATATCTGGATTTTTGATTTTAAACTTACATACATATTTTACCTTTGATTTTTTAATATCTTCTCCTATTAATCCTATTTTTTCTAAATGTAAAATTATAGGATAATTTTGGCTTTTTGTAATATCTTTTCCTTTTTCTAATTCATGTGTTAAGAAATCTGTAAGTAATTTAACCGTTTCGTTTTCTATATAGGATTTATGGTTTTGATTTTGGTGTTTTAAAAATTCTAAATTACCTTGTCCACCACGCTTTCGTGCAAACTCTGATGTATTAATATAGCGAGATGTTGGGAAGCTGTATAGTTGTTTACTAAGTGTTACAACATTTCGTGTTATTGTAATGGCTCCATTTAATCCTAATATAAAGTTTAAACCAAGAACAAAATCTTTTGATTTAATACATTGTGGATTAATATTAACCTGTGGTATGTCATATTTTATACTAAAATTTCATGAAAAATCAAGAAATTGTATACCCGTATGTTCTATATAATGTGTGATTGAAATTAAACGATCTTCTATTGTTCTAGTAATTAATTTATAAGGTAACTCTTTATGATATTGTTGTGGTACTAAACTGTAAGATATTACACTTTTTGTGGCTCCTGTGTCTAATAAGGCTGTTAAATCTAAAAATTTATTGTTACTTAACCATAATCTGCATTTGTTAGGTTATTAAAGTGAGGGTGTAATATGTAAATAACTCAAAGTTGGGCAAATGCTATATAAAGGCATTTGCCCCACATTTCAATCCAAGTTTTGCATTATTCATCCCTTGTGTTTGTGTTCTTCTCTCTAACTCTCGGCTCTCTCACTCTCACCGAATACACACACAAACTCACACTAAATATCAAGCATTGCTTCATCCGTATAACTTACGGGACAATCAATTGGTATCAGAGCCAAACTTGTTTTTGGCTCGTGATTGTTCGAAAGAAGACAACAAAATCTCGAAGATTTCAAGCTTCCAAGAAGAAAAAGCTTACGGGTTTACAAAGGTTCAAAAACTTCCATCTTTCTTCAAGAGAAACTCAAGTTCAAACGACTTCTAAAGGTAGAACTCATTAAAGGTATAAATTACGTCTTCTTTAACTTTCCTTGAGTTGTTACTATATTTTTACAAAGTTTACAAAACATTTTTTGAAGAAAAACACAAAACGTGGGACTTTTTATATACATTAGGTCAAGAAGGTCATTAAATACCTACCTTTTCAACATTAAATTTTCTGGGTATCTAAGCATTTAAGGTGTTCTTGGTCTGAAAGTACAACTTGAAGAAGAAGAAATCGTATTTTGTAATTTATTTAATTATAAATTCTTAATCGTTTAAGTGTTGTACAAGGAAAATCAAGTACTTGCCATACCAATCAAGTACAAGTGATTAGAGACTATTCAGGGTATGACAATCTGATTTGAAAAGGACACCTCATACTCTATCAGCCGGATCCCTGATCACACGCGATTGGGTTGTGCGGCTTATAGAGTATCTCAAGGAACTTTTAAGTGTTGATATTCTATCAGCCGGATCTTCAAAGGCAATCGCACGCGATTCACACTTGGTATTCTATCAGCCGGAACTTAGTGTTGATACGCTATCAGCAGGCTCAAACCTTAGGTATCGCACGCGATTGAAATTTTTCTAAGTCTCAACACTTAAATCGCACGCGATTGAAAGTTTTCTAAGTTCACATTGATTCGCATGCGATTAACTCTTGAATCATATTTGTGCTATTCAAAGGACTTGTTGATTCACTCTATTGACAATCGCATTTGATTGTCAGGACTAACTGTTTTATTTCCTAAGTGTTTGATGCAACAGGATTGAATCGCATTCGATTGGTTACTTTATTAATCAATACTAAGTCCTTACTCTGCCCGTTTGTTTTCAAGGAACTCTCTGAACAAGGACTTGAAGACATCACACAAACACAGTTTTTACAAACTTACAATTCTTCAATAAGACCACGATTGGAGATGAATAGAATTCGTCCTACCAATCCCTATGTTTTACAACATGGCACAAAAAAATACACAAACTATACAAAAACCGGCTAGTTCGGGTATTATATTTGGAAATTATGCTTTACAAGTATGCTATGATGAGGCCAAAAAATTTCGACCCATCATAGGTATGCAACTAAATGAAAAACAACAATGTTTGTTAGACAATCTTTGACATGTGCAAACTATGCCACAAGTTTTGTCTTACAAAGCACAAGTTTTAAATGCTTTAAGTATTTATTTTGTTGAACAGAGTCAAAAAGCCCCTGAATTAAAGAAACAAAAATTTTCTCATTATGTAATTTTTAGGGGAACAAAAATTGGTATTTTCAATAAATGGGAGACAGTTGCAAAATATATACAATGTCCTAGTCCCATTTACAAAGGATTTTATAATTTTTCAGAAGTCATGCAAGTTGCAAGACAACACTTTGGGGTAACTAATTTTTACATTGAACTTGAAGAAGTGAAAACATTTTCAGACATGGCAAAAATGAATTTTGAACAATTAATAAATTCTCGAGAGGAAATAATAGCCAATTTGCAAAAACAATTGATGCAATCTGGAAAAGATACACAGTATATACAAACCCAGATTGAGAATAACATGTTGAAACAAAAGGTAGCACTTCTCGAAACAAAAAATACACAGCTTCAAAAAGAAATCGAGAAGAAAGAAAAGAAAACAAACACAGTTATACACAGAAACTATGATAGCTTCAAGGCTAGGATTTTAGATCTTCCTTGGAAACAAACTCTAGAACCTGTTATACGACAGTTCAAAGAGTTTGAACAAATTGTTTCAGAAAAAATTTGTACATAATTCCCTATTATTTTACATAACTTACAACAAAGAATCGTGGATATTGCTTTTCACGAAGACAAATACAAGGGAATAACAGTTATACAAAGAAGCCATACCAGTGAGCTTGGAGATGGCAACATTGATACACATAATGTAGCAGGGATACTATGCTTACAAATAAATTTAAACACTACTACACTCACTGAAGACGAGATTCTTCAGTTCTATCACAATGGGATGATTGATTATCTCGAATTCAAATTAAATCCCAAGATCGAAGCCATCCTTAACAAGTTTGGCGAAAAATTTTTACTGACAGCAGGCAACATAGCATCCTACAGCTCTTTTCCTGTAATTGGATGCAAAATATTCGCATCTCTTCCAGAAGCGAATAGCTA
Source organism: Pulicaria dysenterica (assembly GCA_947179395.2). Taxonomy (NCBI): domain Eukaryota; kingdom Viridiplantae; phylum Streptophyta; class Magnoliopsida; order Asterales; family Asteraceae; genus Pulicaria; species Pulicaria dysenterica. The sequence continues at coordinate 27,171,690 of OX359288.1, forward strand.
CACATATAGACCTTCAAAAAAGAGAATTTTCATTACTCACAGGCTGGCTACACAAAATATATGCAAGCAGCTCGAAGCATCTACGGAAATAAATATCGAAGCTTGTGAGAACTTTATTCAACAAGTAACGCTCTTTCAGCAAACCCCAAATCTAGCACAAGACTTTTTCTGGGAGAGCTTCAAGTTACTAGCCGAAGGCCATTATGTACAAATTTGGTCACACAAAAATTGGAACATGCTTCTTCCTTTTTCAGGGGAAGGAGAGATGATGAAGACATAAGACATTAACAATGAAGAAAATGTTGATTTTGCTTTAGAAGACGATACGGCTACAGCACCATCCATCGATGAAACACACAGAGACTTCTAGAAGATCTTCAACAAACAAACAATAAATAAAACGCAAGCAGTGACGCAACAACATAGACAATAATGCACATTAGACGTATGTAGTGACGCACACACACAAAAGACAAAAAAAAAGAAGTTAAAAACTCATTTGACAATAGTTATGGCACTTTGAAAAAATTGTACAAGTAGTATATTTCTTTTTTGACTTTTGCTTCATGTAAATTATTAGTGTTGATATAGTATTTATTGTCTTTTATCGTTTTGTATAATTGATCGTCTATAAGAACGATCAAATGCTCAGTTGTAATTCACGCAGAGAACTCTCAATAAAATAACGAGCTTATTCAGAAAACCCATGGCAGCCTAAACACTCTCTCTTCTACTCTCTTAGAATAATCCTTACTCCTTAATACTTCATATTATATCCATTAGTATTATCAAAAAACCAAAAATATTCTTCTCTTGGAACTACCACTGCAAATACCCTCTGGTGATTCCAATATCTACATTTCTAAGTGAGTTTATCTTTTCTCTTGTTGTTTTTAATCTTATTTATTTCATGATTTATTTTTAATTTTAGTGGTTTAACGGAAACCCAAAAATCCGCCATACCCCCCTTGTTGGTATCAGAGCATGGAGTGGTTCTGAGATCTAAAAGACTAAGACAGGCTCGAATTATTGGTGGCATTATAAGTCCACATGTTATTATCGAGAACCCACTTCGGTGAAGATTTAAGAATTATTTTGTGTTTATAATATTATAAAGAAGGATATGGTAAATTTTAGGGTAACGTTGTTATCTGTTTATATTATCTGTTTATTATATATTTTTGCAGGGATATAAGAAAATCTTATAAGGAAAAATGAAATAAGGAGAAAACTAGGAGAAGTAGAAATTCATATAATTATTGATTCCTCAACTTCAACCAAGATTTTCAAAAAACTCGAGTTTTAAATTTAGAAGTCAGGGATAGTTATTTAGATCGTAATCATCTTAATTGCAAATTTAGTACTAGATATAAACATAGTTTACATACATAAAATATACACTTAAACGGTATAACAGATCTACTTATTAATCTAGGAATAAACTTAGAAAAAGAAGCTAAAAATAATTATACTACTACGGAACGTTTAACACAATATATATATAAAATTTGAAATAATAAACAAGTTAACAGAAAATCTAGGATATATTAAAGATCAAAATAATCAAATTATAAAGGAATTAAAGGATATTAGAAAAAATATTCCTAGTAAACAAGAAATTCAACAGTTAAACTATTTATTAGAAAGCAGTAAGCCTAAACATATTGAAAACAAAAGTTTATTACCTAAAGTAGAAACACAAATTACAAACTTAGAAAAATTAGTAGATACAGTTAAAAAGATAGTAGAATGATAAACTAGAGTTATCAAAAGAATATAAAAAAACATTAGAAGACGCTAGTAAGTATAAACAAGAAGAAAACAAAGAAGAAGTAACAGGGTTTACTAAATTTTCAGGACAAGGAAAAAGTGATAAACAGTATCATATATTATTTAACTTTATTATTAGTTTACTATTACAAATTATTGAAAAATTAAACAAAATAATTAATATCTTAGAAGATAAAAAAGAAACAGATATAAATACGGTAAGTGATATAGAAAAAATTACAGAAGCAATAAATAAGTTAAACATAGAAGATATTAAAATTAATAGAAAACCTAAACCTTATAAACACTGGTTACCAAGAAAATAAATAATCAAAATAGATCAATGCAAGAAGTAAAAAATTCAACAAGTAATATACAAGATATCATAACATCTGATTCACTTATAAATAGAATACTTAGAAGAGGATCATGATCAAACAACAATGAACAAATAATACAATTAGAACAAGAAATTGACGTTGATAAAAATATAAATTTATATAATCAACATCAACTTGATATTTTAAATCCCAAAATATTATATCAAACAAGAGTTTTAAATATAAACACAGTATTAATTAGAAGCAGTAGAGAAGAAAGTCTTAGAGTAATTGACAAAACAGTAACTATAGACTTATTTTCACCAGAAACAATACAAAAAATAAAACAATCAGGAAAACATTTTGCACATATAGGATTAGTAGTTATAGGAATTAAAGCACTAGGAAGAAAAAATTTAAGAACTAAACTATTAGCATTATTGCTAGACAAAAGTTGGAAAACATAATTAAAGAAAGCAATAATCTCTGGAATGGAGGTTGATCTTAGCCAAAACACAGCTTTATTTTATTGTACACAAGGAAATTTAAAAGACATAAATGATTTACAAAAAGTAAAAATAGTTTTACAAACTAAAGGATATGAAAATTATGAAGGAAATAATATAGTTATAAGTATAGGAGTACTAGAAAAAGCAAGTAACAGATCAGATATGAAATACGAAGTAAATATTGAAGGAATAGTTAACACTATAGCTTCAAAATCAATACAAATGATAGATCCCATTAAAATAGATCCTGAAGAATTAGCAGGATTAGAATGACAGTTAGATGATTAAAAAGAAAAAGAAAATGAAGTATTAATACCTAAAAGAAGTTACATATATGAAGACCTAAATGGAAAACAAAGCTTAAGATTTGTGGATTTTAAAAAGGAAACACCTAAAGAAGAAGAAGAAACAGAATATAATTTTATGAATGTAGAATATGACACAGAACCAGTCTATGACACAGAAAATAAAAAAGAAATAGAAGAAGATAGCACAAATATTGGTTTTGATAAATTCGAAGAAGAAGAATTTGACTATAGCTTAATAGACTATTTAGAAGAAGAAGAAACTATTACAGGATTTAAAACTGATGAAACAAATAAAACATTAGAACAAATAATTAATAGAAAATTTACAGAGTTAAACATTCAAGAAGAAGTAGATGATATGATTATAGAATGCATAACAAAATTAGGAATGACATATGAAAAAAGTTACAAAAAACTACAAGAATATTATAATCTACCATTAGTAGAAAACATTTTTTAGGGAAAAACTATGTTATCAGATTTTTATAAACACGATCAAAACTTTATGGATACATATATGCCAAATGCAAATAAAAGAATAAAAATAGAATGGGGAGAACCAGGAACATCTACACAAGAAACAGCAGGTCGAGAATTATGGACACAACCCATGACAACATATCAACAAGAATCAAATATAAGAGGAAAAGGAAGTAGATTACCTATAGGAAATATATACAGTGGAAGCATGTTATTATTAGAAAAACAAAAACCTCAGTTATGGACAGATGAAATTTTAACATGGGAACAAACAGTAGTAAGAATGTGGGAAACAAACAAAAAAGATAGCATGGACATATTTGCATACTTGGAAACAACCCTAGGACCAATAGCACTAGGTATTTGGCAAAGTAAAAAAGCCCAAGATCCAGATGAAGTAAATAGATTAAAAGCCTTAGGAGATAATCCATACAATTTTACATCACAAATTAGAACTCTTATATTAGGAGTAGACCCATCAAAAAACAGTAGTTTATTACAGGATACAGCAATTAGAAACTTAGAACAATTAAGCATAGCAGACATGAAATATATTAATGAATTTACTTTGGATTTTACACGATTATTATCGCAAACAGGACAAGCTATGGATGACAATTTATGCGATAAGTATTTTATAAAATTACCAGGAGATTTAGGAAAAAATATACACGAAGTATGGAAATATAATTATGGAACTTATAAAAATTTAGGAATAGGACCTAGAATAACTCACACATTTTCAATATTAGAAGAAAGATGTAAAGAGGTAACCTTACAAGAACAGTTAAAGAAGAATGCCTATGCATTTTGTAAAACAGCAATTTACACACCTCAAGCATATGGTTATTATAACAATAATAAGAAAAAACTTAGAAAAAGTACTACATACAGAAAGGGATATAAACCTTACAATGAAAAATATGTTAAGAAACCACAAACAAGAAATTGTAAATGCTTTATTTGTGGAGACATAAAACATTTAGCAAATAAGTGTCCCAACAGAAACAAAAACATAGAAAGAAGCAATCTTGTAGAACAAATAGGAGAATATGAAATAGAATTAGTAGAAACAGACAATTCAGATAATGAATCAATATATAGTATATACAACGATAATGAGACAGAAAACTCATTAACCAAGGTTACATATACGTAAATACAGAACAAGAAGAACGTGAACATAATTGGATTAAAAACAGGGGTAACAACTACATAAAATGTTATAATTGCGGATATTATCCCAGCATTGAAAAAAGATTACAATGTAACATTTGCTTTAAAGAAATTTGTTGTTTATGTCTTAAAAGAGTATTCGATAAAGAAATAGCTGAAATAAAAAAATTCAAAACAGACAAAAGAAGAACCAAGCATATATAAAGAAAAATTAGAAAAATTAGAAATAACAGCTGAATTGCATAAGTTAAAAATAAAAAATATAGAAGAAAAAATAAAATATATAGAAGACTTAGTTGATAAGAAAAAATAAAAACAAGAAACCTTTGATATGGAAAATTTAGAAATAGCAAAAATGTCTGAAGATAACATATATATACAAACATAGGGATATGCAAATATGATTAACGTACAATGCAGATTATGGTTAAGTAACAATATTTTTTTAGATTTAACAGCCTTATTAGACACAGGAGCCACAAAAAGTGTAATATCTTACAGTTTAGTACCACAACAATATCATAAAGAGTTACCTTATAAATTAATTACTAGAACAATAGAAGATCGTTTAATTTCAATCACACATTATATAGAACCAACGGGTATACAATTTCTTGATTTTTCAGGATATTTTACTATAAAATATGACATACCACAGGTTAATATTAATCCACAATGTATTAAATCAAAAGATTTTGTTCTTGGTTTAAACTTTATATTAGGATTAAATGGAGCCATTACAATAACACGAAATGTTGTAACACTTAGTAAACAACTATACAGCTTCCCAACATCTCGCTATATTAATACATCAGAGTTTGCACGAAAGCGTGGTGGACAAGGGAATTTAGAAATTTTAAAACAGGAAAATCAAAACCATAAATCCTATATAGAAAAACAAGGGGGGTATGGCGGATTTTTTGGGTTTCCGTTAAACCACTAAAATTGAAAATAAATCATGAAATAAATAAGATTAAAAACAACAAGTGAAAAGATAAACTGACTTAGAAATGTAGAGATTGGAATCACCAGAGGGTATTTGCAGCGGTAGTTCCTAGAGAAGAATATTTTTGGTTTTTTTGATAATACTAAGGGATATAATATGAAGTATTAAGGAGTAAGGATTATTCTAAGAGAGTAGAAGAGAGAGTGTTTAGGCTGCCATGAGTTTTCTGAATAAGCTTGTAATTTTATTGAGAGTTCTCTGTGTGAATTACAACTGAGCATTTGATCGTTCTTATAGACGATCAATTATACAAAACGATAAAAGACAATAAATACTATATCTACACTAATAATTTACATGAAGCAAAAGTAAAAAAAAGAAATATACTACCTGTACAATTTTTACAAAGTGCCATAACTATTGTCAGATGAGTTTTTAACTTTTTTTTTTGTCTTTTGTGTGGTGCGTCACTGCATACGTCTAATGTGCATTATTGTCTATGTTGTTGCGTCACTGCTTGCGTTTTATTTATTGTTGTTTGTTGAAGATCTTCTAGAAGTCTCTGTGTGTTTCATCGATGGATGGTGCTGTAGCCGTATCGTCTTTTAAAGCAAAATCAACATTTTCTTCATTGTTAATGTCTTCTGTCTTCATCATCTCTCCTTCCCCTGAAAAAGGAAGAAGCATGTTCCAGTTTTTGTGTGACCAAATTTGCACATAATGGCCTTCGGCTAGTAACTTGAAGCTCTCCCAGAAAAAGTCTTGTGCTAGATTTGGGGTTTGCTGAAAGAGCGTTACTTGTTGAATAAAGTTCTCACAAGCTTCGAAGTTTATTTCCGTAGATGCTTCGAGCTGCTTGAACATATTTTGTGTAGCCAGCCTGTGAGTAATGAAAATTTTCTTTTTTGCAGGTCTATATGTGTAGCTATCCGCTTCTAGAAGAGATGCGAATATTTTGCATCCAATTACAGGAAAAGAGCTGTAGGATGCTATGTTGCTTGCTGTCAGTAAAAACTTTTCGCCAAACTTGTTAAGGATGGCTTCGATCTTGGGATTTAATTTGAATTCGAGATAATCAATCATCCCATTGTGATAGAACTGAAGAATCTCGTCTTCAGTGAGTGTAGTAGTGTTTAAATTTATTTGTATGCATCGTATCCTTGCTACATTATGTGTATCAATGTTGCCATCTCCAAGCTCACTGGTGTGGCTTCTTTGTATAATTGTTATTCCCTTGTATTTGTCTTCGTGAAAAGCAATATCCACGATTCTTTGTTGTAAGTTATGTAAAATAATAGGGAATTCTGTACAAATTTTTGTGAAACAATTTGTTCAAACTCTTTGAACTGTCGTATAACAGGTTCTAGAGTTTGTCTCCAAGGAAGATCTAAAATCCTAGCCTTGAAGCTATCATAGTTTCTGTGTAAAACTGTGTTTGTTTTCTTTTCTTTCTTCTCGATTTCTTTTTGAAGCTGTGTATTTTTTGTTTCGAGAAGTGCTACCTTTTGTTTCAACATGCTATTCTCAATCTGGGTTTGTATATACTGTGTATCTTTTCCAGATTGCATCAATTGTTTTTGCAAATTGACTATTATTTCCTCTTGAGATTTTATTAATTGTTCAAAATTCATTTTTGCCATGTCTGAAAATGTTTTCACTTCTTCAGGTTCTATGTAAAAATTAGTTACCCCAAAGTGTTGTCTTGCAACTTGCATGACTTCTGAAAAATTATAAAATCCTTTGTAAATGGGACTAGGACATTGTATATATTTTGCAACTGTCTCCCATTTATTGAAAATACCAATTTTTGTTCCCTTAAAAATTACATAATGAGAAATTTTTTGTTTCTTTAATTCAGGGGCATTTTGACTCTGTTCAACAAAATAAATACTTAAAGCGTTTAAAACTTGTGCTTTGTAAGACGAAGCTTGTGGCATAGTTTGCACATGCCAAAGATTGTCTAACAAACATTGTTGTTTTTCATTTAGTTGCGTACCTATGATAGGTCGAAATTTTTTGGCCTCATCATGGCATACTTGTAAAGCATAATTTCCAAATATAATAACCGAACAAGCCGGTTTTTGTATAGTTTGTGTATTTTTTGTGCCATGTTTTAAAACATAGGGATTGGTAGGACGAATTCTATTCATCTCCAATCGTGGTCTTATTGAAGAATTGTAAGTTTGTAAAAACTGTGTTTGTGTGATGTCTTCAAGTCCTTGTTCAGAGAGTTGTTGAGGAAGAGTTTGACCTTTGGATTCTTCTTCTGCTGAAGATGATTCTTTTTTAAATTGTGTAGGATATATAAGTTTTTTCTTTCCATTGTCTTTGCTAGCCATCTGCAACAAATAATTTGTTAATGTTTCTAGAAAGCATATCTGCTATACCATTGTTTTTTCCTTTAATGTGTTCAAAGTTTATTTTATACCCACCACCTTGTATGACATTTTGTAAATTTACCCACCTAGTTCTATTTACTTTTTTACTTTGATCATTATTAATAAAACGAACTATGGCTTCACAGTCTGTTCTGACTGTAAATTCTTTATGTAAAAATATCTTTAATTTTTCTAAAGCGTTGATTAGTGCTTGAATTTCAAAATCCAAACTTGTCCAGTTTGTTCCTGCTTTGTTAAAATTTCCACTTGCATAAGAACATATTTTCTCAGTATCTTTAAAACTGTATTTATCTGGTTTACAAAGTAAGGCTGCTCCCCATCCTTCTTTACAACCATCTACTTCAATAATTATGTACACTGTCACTAATGGTAATTCTAATGGCTTAATATTTTTAACTGCTTCTTTTATAGTTTTTACTAACTTTATATCTTCCGTATTAAAATGTCTTTGCCCATTTTTTGTTGTTTTACTATATAATGGTCTAACTAACTTTCAAAGATTGGGTATGAATTTTCGAGCATAGTTAATCAATTCCAAAAATGCTTGTATTTGTTTTAAGTTTTCAAATTTTTCTGGAAATTCTAAAATTTTTGTAGAAATATGTACTTGTAATTCTATTTTCCCATTGTCTATTTCAAGACCAAGAAAAGAGATTTTTCTTTTAAACAATTCCATTTTTCTTTTAGAAACTACTATACCGTTCTTTTTAATTTCTTCAAATATCGTGTGTAAATGTTTCTCGTGTTCCTGCACTGTTTCACTGACAACTAAAATGTCATCAATATATATTAAACAAAAATCATATTTAAGAAAAATATTATCCATAAATCTTTGAAATATTGATGGTGCGTTTTTTAACCCAAAGCTAAGAACGTTCCATTCATACTGTCCTTCTGAACATGTAAATGCTGTCCAAGGTTTAAAACTTTCTTCAAGTTGTAACTGATTATATCCTGATTTTAAATCAAATTTTGAAAATTCCTTTTTCTTTTGTATAAGATTAAGTAAGTTATCTTTATTTGGTATATTGTAACCATCATCTTCTGAATTATCGTTTAGACGTTTGTAATTGTAAACTATTCTAGCCTTTCCTCTTTTAATTTCACTATGATTTCTTACTACAAATGTTGCTGATCTGTGAGGACTTTCTGATTGTCTAATTAATCCTTGTTCTAACATTTCTGGTATTTGTTTTCTAAATTCCTCTTTGTCTAAAGGACTGTATTCTATATTAGCTGTTCTAATTTTAATATCTGGATTTTTGATTTTAAACTTACATACATATTTTACCTTTGATTTTTTAATATCTTCTCCTATTAATATCTTTGATGGTCCTATTTTTTAATATCTTCTCCTATTAATCCTATTTTTTCTAAATGTAAAATTATATGATAATTTTGGCTTTTTGTAATATCTTTTCCTTTTTCTAATTCGTGTGTTAAGAAATCTGTTGATGGTCCCGTATATACTACGGATGAAGCAATGCTAGATAATAATCTTACTAGTGTTTGTTTGTGTGTATTCGGTTAGAGAGAGAGAGCCGAGAGCTATAGAGAGGAAAACACAAACACAAGATATGTTGTAAATGCAAAGCTTAACATTGAAATGTGGGGGAAATGCCTTTATATAGCATTTCCCCAACTATGTGTAATTTACATATTACACCCCTCACTTTAATATTTCTAACAATCTCCCCCTAAGTGAGGTGTGTAATCATTCACAACAAATAAATACATAAATCATTCATAGGTTGATATGTTGCGAATCCCGAATGCCACTTGCCACTTCCTTACTTGCCTTCTGTTTGACAATGTAGTCTTCATCTGTTCTATAGCTTGATACGCCTGGACATGTTCATCATAAGTGTAGGCATCACGGTTATCCCATACCTTCTGATGTATCTTGTGATGAAGGATTTTCAAAGTGCCGTCTGAGTAGGACATCAGCTCATCAAATCTTATGAAGATCTTTTCACCTTTGGTGTTCTTGGAGACGACTCCTCGTTCACCCTTGAAGCTTTCATGTCCTTCATCAATCACAGTCAACTCTTCAAGCTTTTCTAAGTCTGGATGGCTCTGGTTAGGCTTTAAGAGATTGATTTTCCTGCAATTGTTTTCGGCTCCAAGTTGCAGATCATGCTCCTCTATTAATTCCATCAGATTTCTTAAGTATATCATCAAAGTAGATCTCCCAAATTCTTCTTCTGGCCACTTTCCTCTCTTTTGAGAAAGAGTGTCAAAGATAAAGCTAATGTCTTCAACATTAACAAACCTAAGATCTACTTCGGTGAGGAAGTATGTTAGGTTGTTTGCTCTCTTGATGTGAAAGATGGCATACTTTATTCTGAAGGTGGTTTGAGTGTAGACATTGATGAGTTCAATGATTGGATATTCTGATTTGTTCTCTTCTGGATTAGACATAGACTGAGTGAGGTTCTGTTCATATCTTCTTCTTTGCTTATCATCCATGTTCCGCAACTCGGGAGGGATAACCTGTATTTGTTCGCTGCTAAAGATGTCTGAGATTCTTTCTTCAAGATTGGCAGCATTGACGAAATATGGTTTTCATATAGGTTGTTGCCCCGCACTTCTAGTAAACATGTTACCTACATCAAGTCCTGGATCCCCACGATACAATGGAGGAGCAGGTGGCACTGTGAATCTCTGTGGCAAGGGCCATTCTGATTCTCTTATGAATTTTTCAGCTGCTTCTGTTCGTCTGTTTCTCTCCAAAATATCAGCAGTTGATTCTTGAAATTGACCAGAAGGAGGAGGGAAATGTTGATGAACTTCAAAGTTTAATCACCTGAGAACCCTGGACACGTCAAAGGTTGGTTTCTTCTTTTTAGGCTTTCTCCTAGAAATTGTTAACCTTTCTTTCCTTCTGAGTGCAAGCTCCCTTTCACTAGGGATATCATAGAATCTGTCAACAACTCTAGGTGAGGCTGGATGTGTAGCAACCCTAACGTATTCATCAATATCCTTGAAGAGTCCTTCCATCTCAGGATCCTCTGCTTCCTCCTCTGACAGAGCAGAACTACCTTCTCCCATATGCCGTGCAGGTGACATATGCATAGACCCATATAATTCCCCTGTTTTACCTTCTGAATATGAGAATCCCTCAAACATCTCGGCATGGGACTGCTCGTAAGGTATTTCACCTTCTTCAAGATCAATTGGCCTTGGTTCAGATTGTTGCTGAGGTACGTAAAGTACAATTTGTTTGTCAGCATTTTCCTTTTGTTGTTGTTCATAAACTTCATCGGCCAATTGTTGTGTAGTTTTCTGTTGTTGTTGTGTTGATTTCCAGACCCAGCTGAACTTGTACCTGCATATAAGTATGAACTTAAATGGGGAACAGGTACCATTGGTACATTTGCAGCCGCAGAGGGAGAAGTCAAATATAGTCTTCTTCTTTTCTCCTCCTCGGGTTGATCATCAGGATCATGATCATCCCGCCTCCTTTTGCTTCCCTGAGCCTGAGCCTGACAGGTTTGTTCAAGTAGTGTCAGGCTGTCAGTAACCTTTGAAAGTGAAGTATAGAAACCTCTGGTGATCCCATCTATCTTGTTGTTTACATCTTCATGAAACTCTTGAAAGTCATCCATGGAGATTCCCTGTGGACGCTGTTCATTGCGAAGAGTTGTCAGAAGGTCTTGGTCATGAGCTGATTCTGGCTGTTGTTCCAGAAGTCTGACATATAGCAAGCTCTTTAAGGCATCAGCTGACATATATGATGGATCAGGTTGTGGCTGTGGTTCTGGCACTGCAGACCTAGCAGCAAGGAGAGCTTCTATTCTGTTTAGTTGCTGTGCTTGGGCCTGGGAAGATTGTTCAATCCGATCCAACCTTTGATTTGTCGTTAGCAGTTGTTGGTGGATTGGTGCCACGGCTTGTTGAATGTGATCATGAAGTTCTGCACGTGAAACAAACCCGGAATCACTAAGTGTTCCGGTTGAGGTACCAGCCACAGAGGCAGTACCACCTACTGGAGCAGCAGGTATGTTGGCTCCAGCAGGATTTCCTTCCAATCCTCGAATGACACCTGGAAAGGTACCACCTCTGGAAGTTGAGGAGACTTGTTGAGTTAACAAGCTCAGTGCATCAATTGTGACTCTGTGTTGTTCAAGATAAGCGGAGATCCGCGGTATATCAATTTGTGCACGAAAAGGAGTCGAGGATGAGGGAGGCGGTCCTCTTTGTTCAATAGGTCCAACACCCAATTGGGGTTGACCCAGTGTATGCGCTATAACCCTGTGCAATAAAGACGGTGCCTGTTGAGAGACACCGTAGTGGCTTTGTGGGGCAGAAACTTGAACGGGTGGGATCACCGCAACTTCTTCAATATGAGGCTCAGTAGTGCTAGGCCCCATAGTAGATGTGGCTTCCCGGCTTTCTGGGTTTGGGGAACCCTCAGCACTCACTTTTTCTTTTCTCACCTCCTCTCTATCACTTGCACTCCTAACAACAAAACTATCTTCATCATCACCGCTACCAGTACCATACCCCGTATATTGATCAGGTTGAATGAGAGAGTCAGGGGTGACAGAACCAGTTTCAACAGATAGGCTATAAGTTGGAGAAGTGACTGGAATGTCATGCTCTGGGGCTATAATTGCCTGGCCAGTGGTAGGAAATTTAGGAGGTTGCAAAGAGATGACCAGACCACTAGGTTGTGGAGTGACCTGAGTAGGTTGAAGGGGGTGTGTCTGGTCAGGAGAAGTAGTATGAGGTTCAGTTAGCTTCATGAAAGATGGTATGCTTTCAGATGGTTGGTCTATTGGTTGCTCAGGGGTGCCCATAGGAGAGGTGATAGGTTCAAAAATAGGGACACCACCTTGGTGAGAGGCTGATTCGGCATGTGAAGATTCGGAACTGGATGACTCAGAAATGTCAAGTCCTAGTTCAGTTAGTACAGCCTGGGTACGGGTGGTTTGAGAAAGAGATTGAATAATGGTTTGAATGGTGGCGGGATCATAAGCATCCCCTCCCTCTCTAGTCTTATCACCTTCACCCGCTTCTCCGCCCCTCTCAACATTTTCTCTCTGAACGTCCCTCTCAGCATCTCCCATAGATGTCTGAGGCCTATCTTCTAATTCCTCACCAAGTGCTACTCCTCCCTGGGCAGGTATGGCTGGTTCTGGCACAACCATGGGAGGTATCCCTACACTCGTCCTATAGCTCACAACAGTATCATTTTGTTCACATAGGTCTAATAGAGTGACAGGGAAAGATCTGGGGACATGCAAGTTGGCCGGAATAGCAGGTTTAATGTACATGAAAAGTTTAGGGTTGATTGAAGATAAACCTGCCCGGCGAGGAATTTCAGCATTCCGATCCATCACATATTGGATGATCATTGGCAGGAAGCGGTGGTATGGCAGCATGATGGCATCCTTCTTCTTTTGAGAATTCTTTCTCAGCATAGTAGCTTTGATGTCTTGGAAGAGCAGGAATGCATAATCTACATGTAAGTGGTTGGCTGCAGCAACAAAGAGCTTGAGTGGATTCTCTGTTGGAAACTCATACCCCGAGTGTTTGGGAGTAAGACACCTTTGAAGCACCATCATGAAAGTGTTACACTTGGGATGTAGACTGGTGCGTTTAAATTGATTCTTATGGGTGAGCTCCCCATCATAACCCATTTCCCTAATGGCTGTAAGACATGCCTCCTCATCAGGGATTTCCTCAAATTCTGTAGCTGGAGGTCTACTGACTGCAGTGGGCAGTTCAAAGATTGTTCTGAGGCGATTTAGTGGAATGTTAACTTGAAATTCGTCAACCTCAACATGAATGACCTCCCTTCCTCTTTCATTGATACAAACATCACAAGTCTTCCAAAATTGTTGAACGTATAGCTCGGGGACATGTGTACCTATGGTAGCTGGGTTGTAGGTCAGAAGGTAATTTAGTGGGTGTATTTTGAGGATTTCAGTGACTATAGGATAAGTAGGGTTTTTCAGCTTGGTTAAGTCAATGTAATGGTTGTTAGCATGAGTCCTGGTGTTAAGAAACTCAGCCTGGGGCATGATCTCCTCTAGGTTTCGTACAATTTGAGCCATCTTTTCTGTACAAACAGATAGAATAGTTAAGTTAAAGATACAGAGATATGCATGAAAACTAACATTCAATTGTAAAATTTGGTCAAACTTAAGTGATTGAAGAAATGTTGACCCTGATTGACCAAAAATATCAAATGTGAAGAGTTTGTGAAAAACCTCAACTCTTGAAGTCCTATTGTGTACACTATGATTTTGTGTATTAAAAAGTTGTTTTGAGAATCTTATTATGGTAATTGAACAATAATAAACAACTTTGTAGTACTGGAGCAAATTCCAAAAATCATCCTAACACCTCTTTTTAGGCCAAAAATATAGTTTATAGTGAAAACTCATACACCTCAAGAACACGAAGAACACTTTTCGAGATATATGAAATATTTTTACACCAAAGTGTTCCCCATATGTTCAATAGTCCCATCGCAAACTTGAATTGATCAAACAAGTTTGTTTCATGTCCCAAAAGTTCACCTAAAGTCTAAAAAAACCCTATCACATTCGGAAGTTCTAGGGCCAAAATTCACCTTTTTAACTCAAAATTTTCAAAATGTAAACCATACAAGTTGTTATCTTTGTGATTAGGAGTATTTTGATACTAAAATTGCAAATTTTGGCAGAGTAACGAGATGTTTTTCAAAATCAAGTAACCAAATCGAGAGAGTTTTTGTGAGATTTGAAAGTTTGAACTTGTGAAGTGACCGATGGGGAGATGGGACGGTTATAAAGTGAAAAAGACACGTGTCGAGCAGTGAATGGATGGGTAAACGGTAAAAAACTGGCTGATAGGTGAAAAACGGGCGGCTGATAGGATTTTCCAATCGCATGCGATTCACACTTTGGTGTGTTAATCGCATGCGATTAAGTCTAGGTGGCCAAATTCTATCAAGTCAATTGAATCTCATGCGATTCACCCTTTCTAAATTTAATCGCATGCGATTGATGTTTAGTTAAGTACAATTGATCCTTTGTTCCTATTGTTAGTCTATCGAATGCGATTAAAGGAGAAGTAAAGTGTTGTAATCCCATGCGATTGAGCCCAGACTTAGAAAATTATCATTGTGTTGAGTTGTAAGTGATTCCATGCGAATGAGTCATATAATGCGTTTGTTTGTGATCAATGCTCAACACTTAAAGATTTTCTGAAAACTCAAAGTATCTGGAATTTTGAATTAGAAATTTATATTCCAAGATAGTTTGATTTGAGTTTGTTTATTTTGACACCCTCCCCCTATACTGTTGCATTTATTTGTGAAAATTTGGGGATTATGTCAGTTGTGAAATTCTCCCCCTACACATTTGTAGCATGTGTATAACTAGGAATACACTCCCCCTTGAGTGTTGCAGCAGAGATCTGCACAGAGAACAAACAGTGTAACACCTACTCTAAACAAAAATGAAAGAAAGGGAAAATGGAGTAGCAGTATGTTATATTTTCAAGTTGAGCATGCCTAACTTGGATACCAACTCAGTGAAGCGACTTTCGTCTAATGGTTTGGTAAACAAGTCAGCGAGCTGATTTTCAGTAGGAACATACTGGAGCTCAATAAGACCTTTCTCGACGTTATCTTTTATGAAGTGATAGCGGATATCAATGTGTTTTGTTTTAGAATGGTGTACCGGATTGCAGGAGATAGCTATGGCAGACTGGGAATCGCATAGCAATGGAATGTTGTCATACTTAAGGCCAAAGTCTGATAACGGTATTCGTATCCAGAGACTTTGTGAACAGCACATTGCAGCAACAACATATTCAACTTCAGCTGTAGAAGTGGATACACAGTTTTGTTTCTTTGAGGCCCAGCAGACTAAACGATCACCCAGGAAGTGCGCACTACCAGATGTGCTTTTCCTATCAATCTTGCAACCGGCATAGTCAGCATCTGAGTAAGCATGAAGATCCAGATTTGAATCTTTGGGATACCATAGACCTAGATCCATAGACCCTTTGAGATATCTGAATATCCGCTTAACTGCCAGAAGATGTGACTCTTTAGGATTCGCCTGGAATCTGGCACAGAGACAGGTAGAGAACATGATGTCCGGATGACTCGCAGTGAGATACAGTAACGATCCAATCATCCCACGGTAATTTTTCAGATCTACAGGAGAATCATCAAGATCTGCTAATAACTGTGCCTTAGCAGCCATGGGTGTGGATATGGGTGTGCAGTTAATCATATCATACTTTGTGAGAAGATCTTTGACGTACTTTGATTGGCAAATAAAACTGCCATGACTTAACTGCTTCACCTGGAGTCCGAGAAAGAATGACATATCCCCCATCATACTCATTTGAAATCTGTTTGCCATGATCTTAGCAAACTCGTCCCTGTATTTTGGATTTTTAGACCCAAAAATGATATCGTCGACATATATTTGAACAAAAATCTTGTATCGACCTTTGGTATTTGTGAACAGAGTGGTATCAGTCTTTCCTTTGAAGTAGCCTTCACCAATCAAATATTCAGATAAGACGTCGTACCATGCACGGGGAGCTTGCTTTAACCCGTACAAGGCCTTATCTAAGATATATACATAATTTGGATGTTTTGAATTGATGAATCCCTCAGGCTGTGAGATATAAACTTCTTCTTTAAGTACACCATTAAGAAAAGCTGTCTGCACATCCATTTGAAAGACACGGAAGCTTCTTGAGGCTGCATATGCAAGAAATAGCCGTATGGCATCCATATGAGCAACAAGGGCAAAAGTTTCATCATAGTCAATGCCCTCCTGTTGATTGTAGCCCTTTGCAACCAGCCTAGCTTTGTTACGGATGACCACTCCATCCGAATCCCTCTTGTTTTTGAACACCCATTTAGTTCCAACAACAGATTTACCATAAGGTAGAGGAACTAATCTCCAGACTTTGAGACGATCAAATTGGTGTTGTTCGTCCTGCATTGCAATTACCCAATCTGGATCATCTAATGCCTCACAAGTTTTGGTGGGTTCAATGATGCTTAAGAAACCCGCGAATTGACATTCGTTTGCTGTTGCTGATCTTGTTTGAACGCCAACTGTGGGATTTCCTATTATGTTCTCTTCAGAGTGATGTCTGGTCCACTTTGTTTCATGAGAGGTAGAAGAGGAAGGAATAAGATCTTGAATGTGTTGTACTTCTTCTTCATCCTCGTGGGAGAAATTTGGGTCTGAATCAAACACAGGTGAGCTATCCGGGTCATCCATCTGAGCAGTCACCGGGGGTTGTGTGACAAATATAGATGTAGAATCCGCAGCATATAGACCTACAAATGGATTCGTCTCAGTGATCGTAGGAGCTGTGATGGAGACACTAGTCTGTGCAGCTGTGTTGTCCCTGTTGTCAGTCAAACATAAAGTCAAGATTAGTATTTAAATTGGATGAAATGTTTGATTCTTTATTTTGAATAACCGGTCCTGAACAGATGAGTTTAGAAGCGTTTTTCCTTGATGATGGTGGTAAATCAGTAACATCCAATGTATCATCAAATGTTACATTGATGCTTTCCATAATGCTCTTTGTTCGTTTGTTTAAAACTCGATAGGCTTTAGATTCAGTGGAGTAACCTAGGAAAATAGCTTCATCAGCTTTAGGAGCAAATTTTCCTAAGTTATCCTTGTCATTTAGTACAAAGCACCTATTACCAAAGACATGAAAGTATTTGATATTAGGCACTATGCCATTTGCCTGTTCATAGGGAGTTTTATTAAAGCGTTTATTTATAAAAGAGCGATTCTGCGTATAGCAAGCAGTGTTGATGGCTTCAGCCCAAAAGGAAGGTGGGAGCCCGGAGTATGACAGCATGGTGCGGGCAGCTTCAACCAAAGTTCTGTTTCGTCTTTCCACCACACCATTCTGTTGTGGAGTGTATGCTGCAGAGAACTGATGGTTGATCCCAACTAGGTGACAAAAGCTTTTCAGAGTATTGTTCTTGAATTCGGTTCCATTGTCTGTATGGATTGAGACAACACTCTGACCATACTTGTTCTGCTGCTGCTTGATGAATGTAATAATTGTTGGAGTAGCTTCATCTTTAGCACGCAGGAATTTGACCCAAGTATATCTGGAATAGTCATCTACCATGACTAGGATATACATCTTCCCATGCTTGGACTGAATTCTCATAGGACCACAGAGATCCATATGCAGGAGATCTAAAGGCTTGGTAGTGCTAAACACTCGCTTTGATTTATGAGATGCCTTCTTCATCTTCCCTTTCTCACAGTCTGCACATAGATGGTCCTTGTTGAATCTTAACTTGGGAATACCTCTCACCAAGTCACCAGTGACTAGCTTGTTGACATTCTGGAAATTCAGATGAGAGAGTTTTCTGTGCCATTGCCAAGTAAGATCATTTGAAGCTTCGGACAGTAGACACACAGAGGTAGGAGAATCATATTTCTCCAAATCTATGGAATACAGGTTAGATTTTCTAGAGCTTGCAAGTAGTTCATCACCAGTTTCTGTGATCACGGAACATTTGTTCTTCTTGAAAACGACTACCAGAACTTTGTCACAGAATTGTCCGATGCTAAACAGATTATGACCCAATCCTTCAACATAGGAGACTTTCTTGATCTTGATGTGCTTCTTTTCAATGTCTCCGTACCCCATTATTGGTGCAACATTGTCATTCCCAAAACGTACAGTCCCGGAGTACTTAGGAACGTAATTTTTGAGAAGACTTTTGTTGCCAGTCATATGCTTGGAGCAACCGGAGTCCAGGTACCACAAGTGAGGCGCCTGCAAAAGGAGAATAAAGCACGTTTAGGTCCCCATATATGAATGGGTCCTTGTATGTTAGTTCCTACATGTGAGTGAGCAGAGGTCATGTTAATTTCAAATGGTGAAACTTCTAATGATCTATTCTTAGGTACCCAAATTTGCTTGATCTTTGGTTTAGAAGAAATAGATTTCGATATCAATGGTTTGTTCTGAAGTTTTGTGACTACTGTTGGTATGACAGTTGATGGAATCGGAGATTTAGGATTTGATCGAGTTGCGGAAGCGGTATGTTTGCGAATCCATATTGGAGAGGAATTCTGACGAATTGGTTTCGTCTTAAGAACATCAACTGGTTTATGGTGAACTGGTTTCTTTGAATCAGTAGGTGGTATCACCCGTTGAGGTTGTGTCTGCTTGGGTTTGGAGGGTTTAGCATTTTTGAACGATTGATTGCAATAGCGTTTTATGGAATGCAGGTGTTGTTCACAAGCACTCCATGCCTTTTTGAATGCTTCATACCCTTGCCGTCTGTAGACTTCCAGTTCTTTGATTGTGAGTAATCGTTTGGATTTGTTTAAGCGTTTGAGTGCATGTGATTGATGAGTGGTGATCCACTAATGAATGATGTGTCCTTTTGAATTTAAAAACGGGACACAAACTTGGTTAGCATAAAAATCAGTCCAATCCTCACATAGTTTAATGCCTAAAGATTTAAGCAATTGATCATAACAGCATTTAAGTTCACAGTGTCCATGAGTACAACCATCACTCATACAAAACATGGTAGAAGCAATTTTGTCTTGCGAACAGGAATGATTACAGACAGAATCAAACATCAAATTATTTTCATAGACAAGTTTCAAATTTGAACATTTCCTAGTGGATCTAGGAATAACTCTTTTCCATGATGCATTTATTTGACGCTCCTCGTTCCCAGGCTTCTTTACATCTGCAGCAGAGGGCAAAAGATTAGAATTAAGTCGTGGTCGACTAGCTGCAGCTCGTGATGATTCAGGTATGTCTAAGTGCACACGAGAGATGTGATTGCAGTATTATTAACAGATTTTATTTGAGTGTTGCAGTTTGGAGACTTAGTGGATGCATGAGTAGAATCATCAAGTTGTGAACCATAGAGAGAAAATATGAATGGAGTAGGGGGTTGCATCTCTTCTTGGATCTGTCTGATTCGTTCTTTTAGATCAAACTGTTTCCTGCATAATTCGTCTATGATATTTTCATCATGAACAAAAGATTTCTTAATGCGCTGTTGGAGAATGGTATTTGCTTGCACCAAAGAAGATGTATCAAGGGAATGATCAGAGGTATGATGGGTAGAGGATTTGAATTCATTTTCAATGGTTTTGTCAAGGTCATGTTGAACAAGGTAGGTAAAACAAAACTCCTGCAAGTTGTTGATTCTGTCTTGTAATTCCTTGTGAGGAATGTATTCAATAGTGGGCTTTGGTGAAACAGGAGAGTAGAGTTCGTCATCAGTGTAGACAGAAGAGGAGACATCTGTATCAGTTGATGATGTGAGACAGGTGAAGTATGAGTCATTAAGATCAGAGTAGTCAAATGGAATTTCAGTTCTTAGATTAAGAGTTCGTTTGACTTCTTCTTCGATATGTTCCTCTTCTTGTCCAATGAAGACCATCCGTTGTGTAAGGCCTTCGCCAAACAGATTAGCATTGTATAATTGTTTGGACGTAACTTTGCTTAATGCATTTGGAGGTGTGAAACCAAGCCCATCGAATTTCCATCTGGAGAAAGGACGTTCCTTTTCTTTGTATTGAGAGATGGTCTTTTCACTTTGATCACGTTTGGATAGAAGATATTCAAGTTCATTGAATCTAGAGTAAAGAGTACTTAGTTCATTCCTAAGTTCATTTTTGAGAATTTCTGAATCCTTTTCAACACATACACATTCTACTTTAAGATCTAGTATAGTTCTATTTGTCTTATCAGTTAATTCTAAGAATTCAGATTCTTTCACAGCTAATTGAGACTTAAGGCTAATTACATCGTTATCTTACTGTTTAATTACTGTTTGTGCCTCTCTAATTACAGCTAATTGAGATTCTTGAAGTTCTTGTTGGCCAGTGTGAGAGCTTGAAAGGCAGCTTCTATTGAATCATCATCATCATCATCATGGTCAGAATCACTGAGAACCACATGTTTAAGTTTCAAGGATCTTGATGATGTTTCCATAGGGATCCTGTCAGCTACAACCAAAGCAAGAGGGTCTACAGTTGATTGTTTAGGATGAGATTGTAAGATTTCATCTTGATACTGGTTCAGGTCCTCAAAGATGTTATGGAAGGTAACAGATGTGAGATCTTTGTTGATCTGTTTGTACAGCCTGGCACAACCCTTCCATTCAGGACCTAGTGAATTAAGAAAAACATAGTTTAAATCAAGACCAGTTCTGATAATCTGGTTAGATCTCATTTCATTCTGTAGTTTACAGAATCTCCCATATGTTTCAGAGAGCAGTTCATTTTCTCGAGCCTTGAAGTCATGATAGCTGTTGACTAGCTGAGTTCATTTGATGTACTCTCCTTGCTCAGTGCCTTGAAGTTGTTTCTTGATCTCATCCCAGATTTCCTTGGCGGTGCCCAAGCTATCTATTTTGAGATAGATTTATGATGAGAGGCCCTGATTGAGGTAGTATTTGGCCAGTTTCTCAGCTTTCTTTGTTTCTCTTTCTGTAGTGGTCATCTCATCATGAGTCTTCTCTCTTTCATGTCTGGTAATGGCGGGATTGTTGTCTGGATCTGCTTCAACTACCCTCATGAATTTGGTTTTTCCATTGTTGATGCATTCAATCATCTTGTCACCAAAGAGGTCATTGTGTTCGAGGAAGTCCATGAACCTCCCTTTCCAGACATTGTATTCCTCTCGAAACAAAACAGGAGGTTTTGTATCGGTACCAATGGACATCATTTCATTTGTGCTTGACATGTTTAGAAATGATCGTTTACTTGTAGAATGGTTTGATTGTTCGAAAACCAGATTGATAAAATGAATATCTTATTCTCTTTAATTCAACTTTGAATTAGATCTTGTAAAGATTAAAGTCAACTTTGAATTATATAGAATTGAGTTAATTTTAATTCACCTTTGAATTATATCTGAGTTTGATTAAATTCAATTTTGAATTAGAATTTTAAGTTTAAGTCTAATTATCCTCTTTGTTTAAAGTCAAGTCCAAATAGTTATATCACTTGTCCAATAGTTCAAGGTATCCGATAGCGTGCGATTGAATCCTGTAACCAAACAAAAAGTTAATCACAATAGAATGCTATTCAATTTCACTGACTAACGTGCGATTTCCTTGGATTTTTATGGAGATCAATAGTGCAACTAGGAACAAAACCATTGAATCGCACTGGATAATGAAATGCGATTGATGAAAACACTTAGAATTTTGCAATTCTTAGTATAGCTTATAGAACCCTTAGAATAACCAATCGCATGCGATTCGCTGAACCCGGCTGATAGCTTCAACAACAAGTGATTCAGTTTAGTGTAGCTGATAGAAACTTTAAAATCACCCCAATCGCGTGCGATTCACCGAACCCGGCTTATAGCTGTTAGAGTAACACTTGGTGATTAAATCTTTGGTAGAACTCTATAAGCCGTGTAACAGGTCAATCGCGTGACCAATAGCCCGGTTTATAGATCAGGAAAAGTCACAATCAGATCTGATTGCGTTACCTCTAATGATGCCTACCCACTTGTACCTGATTGGTATGGGTAGTACTTGAGTTACCTTTACTAATACTTAATCTTGGAATAATAAATAATTATTTTTAATTAAAATCAGTATTCTTCTTCTTCAAGTCTACATTTAAACCTCAAGAACACCATAAATGCAAGATTTCCAGAAACTTTAATGCCATAGAATCGAGCATTAAATGAGCTTTTGAACCTTTTCCTTTAAACAATACCACTCAGTTTTGAAGTGTTGTTCAAGAAAACTATATAAAACGGTAAAATGCTTCGAACAAGACCCGGAAAGAAGATGAAAACAGTACAGTTTTATACCTTGAAAGTGTTCGAATCTTCCGGAAATGTTTGAACTTATACCTTCCTTGAATAACCTTGTTGTTGAATGCTTTTTCTTCACTTTGAACTTGAACTTTTCGAGATTTCCTTTGATGTTTACGAACAATCACGAGCCAAAAATAAGTTTGGCTCTGATACCAATTGATGGTCCCGTATATACTACGGATGAAGCAATGCTAGATAATAATCTTACTAGTGTTTGTTTGTGTGTATTCGGTTAGAGAGAGAGAGAGAGCCGAGAGCTATAGAGAGGAAAGCACAAACACAAGATATGTTGTAAATGCAAAGCTTAACATTGAAATGTGGGGGAAATACCTTTATATAGCATTTCCCCAACTATGTGTAATTTACATATTACACCACTCACTTTAATATTTCTAACATCTGTAAGTAATTCAACCGTTTCGTTTTCTATATAGGATTTATGGTTTTGATTTTGGTGTTTTAAAAATTCTAAATTCCCTTGTCCACCACGCTTTCGTACAAACTCTGATGTATTAATATAGCGAGATGTTGGGAAGCTGTATAGCTGTTTACTAAGTGTTACAACATTTCATGTTATTGTAATGGCTCCGTTTAATCCTAATATAAAGTTTAAACCAAGAACAAAATCTTTTGATTTAATACATTGTGGATTAATATTATGTCATATTTTATACTAAAATTTCCTGAAAAATCAAGAAAATGTATACTCATAGGTTCTATATAATGTGTGATTGAAATTAAACGATCTTCTATTGTTCTAGTAATTAATTTATAAGGTAACTCTTTATGATATTGTTGTGGTACTAAACTGTAAGATATTACACTTTTTGTGGCTCCTGTGTCTAATAAGGCTGTTAAATCTAAAAATTTATTGTTACTTTACCATAATCTGCATTGTACGTTAATCATATTTGCAGATCCCTGTGTTTGTATGTATATGTTTTCTTCATACATTTTTGCTATTTCTAAATTTTCCATATCAAAGGTTTCTTGTTTTTGTATAAATCTAAAATTTCCTATATAGAATTACGAGCTTATTCAGAAAACCCATGGCGGCCTAAACACTCTCTCTTCTACTCTCTTAGAATATACCTTACTCCTTAATAATTCATATTATATCTCTTAGTATTATCAAAAAACCAAAAATATTCTTCTCTTGGAACTACCGCTGCAGATAACCTCTGGTGATTCCAATCTCTACATTTCTAAGTGAGTTTATCTTTTCTATTGTTGTTTTTAATCTTATTTATTTCATGATTTATTTTCAATTTTAGTGGTTTAACGGAAACCCAAAGAATCCGCCATACCCCCCTTGTTGGTATCAGAGCATGGAGTGGTTCTGAGATCTAAAAGACTAAGACAGGCTCGAATTATTGGTGGCATTATAAGTCCACATGTTATTATCGAGAACCCGCTTAGGTGACGATTGAAGAATTATTTTGTGTTTATAATATTATAAAGATGGATATGGTAAACTTTAGGGTAACGTTGTTATCTGTTTATATTATCTGTTTATTATATATTTGTTGGTCCCTTAGTGAGAATAACAACAAGCAACAGTGTGTAGAAAGGGGGGTTGAATACACTTTCTGCGAAAATTGAACAAATCAAATAAAAGTGTCACACACAGTAAAACAAACCACAATCAATTAAATGCTTTTATTAAGAAGATGATTACAATGCTTTGAATAAGAAGATGATTACAATAACTATCAAGTAAGTAGCTCTTGATATATAACCACCTAATATAAATCTCTCAATCTCTCAAACTTAACTATCTATAATCAACTTATGATTATAGATACTGACGACTCCCTAAACATAATTTACACAGATTAAATCAACTAATGATTACTTACCAATATCACAACTGATGTGACAATTCGAACACACGAATGATTTGGCAATCTATGAGTTTCTTGATCACGTTGAACTTACAAACAATGATTCAAGAATCGTAACACATACGGTGAGGTGAGGTTTTGGCTCTGCAACACTTAGTTGTTCTCGTTTCAGAATCGTACCTCTAAACTTATCAGGAGATAAGTATTTATAATCCTGTTCCTACGGTTCCTAACAAACTAGACTAATCCTAATTTGCTAACTAACTATCGGATAACTCGGAATCTTGAATCTTGAATCTTCTTATCTTGAGTCTTCAATCTTCAATATTGATTCTGAAGTCTTCTTATCCACGCCGTAGATATAGAGAGTTAAAACAGAATTTAAAACACATTTAAATTCTCTTAGACTGACTTCTTTAGTCAGGCTGAGTTACTCAGCTTGAAACTCATCAAGCTGAGTTCTTCGAGAACACACTCGAAAACAAATATGAACAAACATGTATAAATATTAACTCATCCTTAGAAGTCCAAAGAGTTAACCAAAACATATTTAGTAACTCTATTGAGCTGACTCAGTCTTCACGCTGAGTCGCTCAGCTTGAAACTCATCAAGCTGAAACTCAATATGTATATCTTAGGTTACGCACACAGCTTATCAAATATATTGATAATCTTACTAAGATATAGTCTAAGCTGATCGAACATATGCTCAGCTTATACTCAGCTTGTACTCAGTCTGAATCACTATGAGTGTTCAGTCTGACTAAGCTTCATAATTCTGTTTAAGTTATATGTAGAACATATCATACAAACTTACCTTTGTCTCATCAAATTTAAACTGATGAGATCATTTTCCCAACAAACTCCTCCTATTTGATGATGACAAAACCATCAAACAGTTATTAAGTTTGTTTAACAGAATTATGTTGTAAATCTTAAACTTATTAAGATTTTAAATTTGAACTAATCAAATTTTAATTGAACTTATCAATTTAAATTGGAACACACCAACTTTTAGTTGAACACACCAACCAATTACATTAATGAATAAGAACTTATCAGTTATTCATTTAGCTGAACTTATCAGACTTTTAAATATTAACACATCACAACACAGTTGAACATATCAAACTTTATACTTGTATTAATTGAACTAATCATAATACAAAATGATTGATCACTTAGATCATGCACTAAGTGCTTACAAAAATATTAGTACTAATCTACTATTTACAATAGAACTAATCTATTGAGTTTATCTTATGAACTCAGGATGTAAAAGCTCCCAGATGCTGATCTCCTTGTTGATCTCATCTAACAGTTTTTCAGCTTCTTCATTTCCACTGAGTTCCTTCTGTTGTACCCTGATGATTTTGTTTAGTCTGTATTTCATTAGTTGATTCGAAGCATCATCACCACAACACTTTCTGATTTTCAAGGCATCCTCAGCTTTTAAATAGCAAATCTCATTCAGCTTGATAAAGCTAGGATTGCCTGCCTGATCCTTGAATATAAAGCTTTGAATAGGTGTGTTGACACTTTGATTTTCCTTGAATTCTACACCCTCAGGCATTTTGAACAGATTTTCCTACTGCAGACCAGGAACTGGAACATATCTCAGTTCTTCAACTCGAGCAATTAACTTGGAGATTTCAGATAGAATTTCTTGTTTGATCTGACTTCTTTTAAATTTCTTGAGTAGCATCATTATCCTTTGCCATTCAATGTAGCCCATCCTGTGAACGTATCTCAGGTTCATTCCCACTGTTGATTTGTCACTAAGCTCAAAAGTGACAATGACAGCTCCATTTGCTCTGCTCAAGGTCATTCCTCTGATCTCTTTGTTGAAGCTCCTTCTGAAGTAACATTCCTGCAGTTCTGCATCTGAGTATGGGATTAGATCAGGTCTTGGACCAGAGTATGTAGCTTCAGCTTGAGCTAAAGCTTTTCTCTCTTTTTCTTTTTCTTGGTCCTCTGCCTCCTTCTATTTTCTCTTTCTCAGCTCTTCAAGTGAAATGCCTAACTCATTGGCTTCCTCTTGTTCGAGCATTTCAATCATAATCCTTGTGGCTTTTTCCTCTTCTGTTTCTTCCTCAGTTTCAGAAACACTGTCAGCTTCAGGTTCAGATTCTTCTACCCTTTGTCTCTTAGCTGCAGGTCCCTCTTTATTTATTTCTAACTCCCCATCAGCCTGAGTCTTCCTCTCTGCTCATTTAGCTAGTACTAGTAGAGCTTCAGCTTCAGCTCGAACTAGCTTAGCTTTAGTATCAGCTTGAACCTTCTCCCCCTTTTTGTCATCAATAGGGGTCGAAGTCCGTTGTTGTTGGAGTGCAGCAACTGCAGAGGCAATCTCATGAACATCCTTTGTCAGCTTCTCAAGCCTCTGATAGATTTGGCGTTTATGCTTCTTCTGCCTGAGATGGAACAAACCAAACTGAGCAGCAACATAATCTTTCAGCTGCTGGATGCCTGAGGAGGCAGTGTCAGTGTGAGGAGAGTCTTTGGGTGCATCATTCAAAGGTTGGTGTTTACCTTCAAATTCATTTGCACCAGAGTCTGGACCCTGTGAATCACCTTGGTTTGAAGATGAAACATTGACAGGTCGTGCAATAGGGTGTGAGAAGTAAAGAGAAGTAATAGGGCTCAAAATGTGAAGTGTATGGGTAAATGGTTGGCTTATGGGTATAGAGGGGGGTGATTGACCCTGGGGATTGGTCATATGTTCAATGTGACCTAAGTGTGTCTTCTTAGGCACAGTAATTGGCTCTCCCTTGGTACTGGAGAGTGTGGGCTGAGTAGACACCACACCCGGTATAGGTTGTTGGGTGGTAATGAGCCTTGAGGTTGACACCTTAAGAAAAGGCGTCTCCCCCTCAACTCCTGCCGGTGGAGGGATCAGTGTGATCTAAGCTCCAGTGATGCCTTTAGGAGTGGCACCACATATGGCAGTGTTTCTTTGGTAGGTTCGGATATTCTCCCTAGCAGCAGTGGGCATACTAGGGGTGGCTTCAGAGTGGGATTGTAAATGGAATGAAGGTGGAGGAGATGGGTTAGACTGAGTTGGTTCCACTGTAGTCTTATCTTCAAAGGTGGATGGAGAAAAGTGAGAAGAAAGAGAAAGTGGAGAGGTCTTACCAGAAGCAGCTTCAGTGTGTGCTGGTTCATCTTGAGCAGAGTGCTCATCTTGAACCTCCGTGTCAGCGTAGGAAGCTCCCCGTTGAGGTGATCCCTCATCTCCACTTGCAGATGAAACTCCCTCAGCCACCAAGAGCATTGGACCACTCAGACCCTCTTGCTCAGGAAAGATGTCATTGGTAAACAACTTGGGGCTGAGAGTTGGAACAGGGAACACATCCCATCCAGCTTCATATAAATCCCCCAACTCAGCTTCAAGCACAAAGGACAAGTACCTTATGAGTGGCACATGGAGGTCCCTGGTGGTCTTCAGTACGTGGACTTTGAGCTCGTTGAAAATAAGCTGCGCATAATCTATACATCTATCAAAGAACATGTTGTATAGCAGCTGCATTTCGAACTTGTTAACTTTGTCCAAGCCACCAACTTTAGTCCCCAGTGAACGTACCACTGTTGACACCGTGAAGCCCCAGCTGGTTGGGAAAGTGGCCTTCTTAATCACCCCTTCAGTTTGAGGGTGACCCATTTGAGGTAGAACTGATCTTGCCACTTGTTTACTCACGGTGGGCTCGAACACATCTTGAACAGGGAGTTGAAGAACATCCCTTAGCCGTTGAACTGTGAGGGCCACTGTTCGATTGCCAATTAGAACAGTGTCTATTATCTCTCCCCTGTTCTGGTTGAAAGTGCATGTGTACCAGAACTCCAAAAGATGCTGCGGAGCAATATGAGCAGGTGCTCCAATGAAGGCAAATGCCAAAGGGTATTTCCAGATGTAGGCTAACCAGATTTCATAACCGCTGCCCTGTTTCCTCGGAGGAATAGCAAGGCAGGCACGCTGATTATTAATTTTGATCAACGGCAATCCGTTGTTTTTGAAAGCAGCACCCCGAACCATTCTATCACTTAGAATAAGAGCGGTTCCTTCCATCGTGAAAGTTTGAAAATTACTATTTGTAAAAAAAATGTCGTTGCACAGAGCAAAGAGCGTCGCACTGAGCGAGTTAGGGTTTCGAAATTGATGGACCAGAAGATTGCACTTAGCAAATTTGTAGAGAGGTATATATGCAGATGAAAGGTTTAGAGATGAGAATTTCAAGCGTAAACCTCTAAAATGCAGGTAAAGTCGTTATATATACCTATTCGAGGAGAGAGAAAAATTACCGTTGGGATCTCTTTTTAATCCGTTACGCCGGTAAATTACGGCTTGATGTAACAGTTAGAGGGTAGAAACACATCATTCACCAACGGATACAAGTGTAAAATAATAATATTAACAAATAATAATATTATTAACACTCTGTAAATATATCAATCCTTAATTGATATACGATATGATTTGAAACTAATCCAAATCGTTTTGACAGATGAATTAATAACACGTAGTAATTAAATCATAGACTGGACACACCAAACGGAGTAAACTTATTACTCAGTTTAAGTCAAGCACTCAGCTTGATTCAAGCACTCAGCTTGAGTTGAGTACTCAACTTGAGATTGATACTCAGCTTGAGTAGAGCACACAGCTCAGACCTAATGACACTGAGTCAATGGTTGTTTGAGACTGACTCAAACTTGTTTCTAACTACACTGAGTAGTTTAAAACATGGTTGGAGCCAACCAAACGTGTGAACATATCACTCAGCTTGAGTGAATCACATAGCTCAGACTCAATGACACTTAGTCAGTTATGTTTGAGACTGACTCAAACTGTATCATAACTACACTAAGTAGTTAGAATATGTTTGGAACTCACCAAACGTGTGAACTCATCATTCATCTTGACTTGTTATACAGTTTATGAAAACTTTTTTATAAACTGTGCACTCATCTTAAGACACTTAGTCTTTGTCAAACTGAAAAACTCAAATTCTAGACACTTAGCTAGGGGTTGAGCATACCCAATTCACTTAGCAGATACATAAACCTCTTTTCATCAAGGGGTTTAGTAAAGATATCTGCTAGTTTTTCATCAGTGAAAATAAATTTAATTTCAACTTTACCTTTTTCCACGATGTCCCTTATGAAGTGATGTCTAATTTCAATGTGCTTGGTTCTTGAGTGAACCTATCATTCCTATATAGGTAGACTGACACACAGACTTACCATCTGAGTTTTTACTCAGCTTGACAGCTGGTGACATGGGTGTTTTCATGGTTGAACTTGAAGCAAAACCATATTTCTTTATCAAATCAAGAACATACTTGCTTTGATTGATGAATATTCCATCTAGCCTTTGTTGAATTTGCAGGCCTAGGAAATATGTCATCTCACCCATCATACTCATCTTTTACTTTTGTGACATTATTTTGGAGAACCACTCACACAGAGATTCATTGGTAGAACCAAATATTATGTCATCCACATAGATTTGTACAAGAATCACCTGTCCTTTACTTCTTTTAATAAAGTGTGTCTTATCTATACTACCTCTGGTGAAATCCATGGATAGTAGATAAGTAGGCAGTGTATCATACCAAGCTCTTGGAGCTTGTTTAAGACCATACAAAGCCTTGTCTAACTTATAGACATGATGTGGAAACTTTGAACTTACAAAGCCAGGAGGTTGTTTCACATAGACTTCCTCCTAAAGTTTTCCATTTAGGAAGGCACTCTTCACATCCATTTGATAGAATTTGAAGTCTTTATATGCTGCATAGGCTAAGAACAGCCTTATGGCTTCAATTCTAGCAACAGGGGCAAATGTCTCATCATAATCAATTCCCTCTTCTTGCTTATATACTTATGCTACCATGCTGGC
Organism: Pulicaria dysenterica; assembly: GCA_947179395.2. Taxonomy (NCBI): domain Eukaryota; kingdom Viridiplantae; phylum Streptophyta; class Magnoliopsida; order Asterales; family Asteraceae; genus Pulicaria; species Pulicaria dysenterica. Next base: position 27,202,158 of record OX359288.1, read on the forward strand.
TTTGTTCCTAACTATCACTCCATCCTTGTCCATTTTATTTCTATAGACCCACTTAGTGCCTATAATTGAATGATCTTTGGGGCAGGGACAAGTTTCCAGACTTTGTTTCTCTCAAATTCATTCAGTTCCTCTTGCATAACATCAATCCAATTCTCATTCTCTAAGGCTTCCTCAGTCTTCTTTGGTTCCATTTGAGATTGGAAACCAAAGAGAGCAGCATAGTTAGCTGTAGCCTTGGATCTGGTCATGACCTTTTCTTGGACATGTCCAATTATTTGATCTTGAGGATGATCTTTGAGGAATTTAAATATTGTAGTTGGAGAATCTGGTTCTGAATATGAGTGATGTTGAGAACTCTGAGGTGAACATATGATATATGAGTTTTTATCCATGTTTTACATGCTAAAATACCCCGTACTTAACCCAAATCCAAGGTGATTACTCCTATTATTGATCTAATATGTTTAACATTCACCATGCAGGTTAAAAAGAGCTTTAAGTAAGATAAAGGGGAAAAACAAGGGAAGAATAGAAGAAAAATGAAGATTGGTGAAAAAGACCTTCCTACGGCCGTAGTAGTATTTCCTATAGCCGTAGGACTTATTCTTCTAGAAGATTTATCCAGCCCATCCTACGGCCGCAGTAGATGTTTCCTACGGCCGTAGTGACCCCTATTCAGTAGTAATCATTTCCTGGCAGATTTCTTGCGTGTGTCGGATGGGTAGCAGAATATTGCGTGTGGAGAAACTCCATTCCAGCCATCCTACGGCCGTAGAGGATACTTCCTACGGCCGTAGCAAGTTCTGTTACAACACATTAAATGACAGAATCTGCCATTTGCACAAGAGTCCCGATTTTTAATCACATTTCGGACCAACACCCCCAAACACTCTCTCTAAACATCCTAACACTCTAGGGGGCTTCTCTTGGTGATTCTAAGGAGGAGAGCTTGTATCTTGAAGGCTTGGAACAACATTTGGAGCTTGGATTCTTTAGTTTTATCATTGCTAGCTTGGGTATACTCTTTTCATTTATTATTTCAATCATGTACCCATGTGTTCCAGATGTTGTAGTATTAATATTGATGTATATGGATAACTAAACTCATTTCACTTGGGCCAAGATGATTATTGGCTAGTTATGGCAATATATTTGACTTTTATGTTGACTTGATTCAAATATGCATGCTTGATCTTGAATACAAATGTGTTTTATCAACTTAGTATGTCTAATCTTACCATGTTCATGTGTCATAATGTGTATAGGATAACTCCTTCATGTTTAAGCATGTGGATATTCAAGAATGATGGTTGATTTTATTAATTCCATGTTAAGTTTGTTATTAGAATGATACATCTTGCATTGTTGTCATTAGATATCATTGTTGGGATATGTTTTGAATCATTTCAGGTTCATCCATTATTGGTCATTTTATTCATATGTTAGTTTTATGCATGCCTTATGATATCCGATGAAAATCTAGTCATTTGGTGTATTTTTGGGTCAAACATGCTACTAATAATTAAAGGATTCACAAAGATGTTTGTTGGTATGTTTAGATGGTGAAATGAACTCACATGTATGCCTTTGTTATGCTTGTCTTAGTGTTCTATGTGCATATCATATGATTCATGTTTTAAGAAGTGTTAGCTATACTAGAAATGGTAGGTTTAACATGTTCATATCTTTAGTAATCACGTGGCTAAATATTAAAATCCCTTAATTGTGAGGTTTGAGTTTAGAGGAGTTTATGACCCCATTGTACCAATTTGCATGTGTTTATGATCTGAGATTAAAGTCTAGATTGTAATTTGTTGTTGAATGCCTTTATGTTAGATTAAACTGTTCTGTCGTATTGGTTCCTACGGCCGCAGGAAGAAATTGCTACGACCGTAGGACAGTACAACCTACTACGACCGTAGTAAGAATATACTACTGCCGTAGGAGGCATTTTTACCACAGTGTGCTGTTTTTGCTTGTTTCAACCATTTTAACTGCTTTGATAACTTTTTGGGTTCTGAGGATTACTAGATATATCATTTGAAAAGATGTGTATTCAATAGTTTGATTTGGACGCGATTTGGTGGATCTGTAGTTGAATTCTGATATGCCGTTACTTGCTTAATCATGTTTAAGTGTTGAGTCTGAGTCTTGATAACTCGAGTGATGATTTGTGCATGATAATGTGGTTTTGTTGAGTATTAGAACAGCATGCTATGCGCTCAATCTATTCAAGTCTTCATATTATGTATTGTGTTGTGTTATTGCCATGATTAGTCTCGATGATTCAAAAGCCCGAGTGATCTGTTATCCTGCTATTTGCCTTCGGTGTTAATCTGTGTTAGTTACTGTAGTTATTGATTAATTTAGTTAATCCTGTTACTTGCTTTAATTAATTCTGCTGATCAAACAACAATGAGACTTAAGTATTGGTAGCTTCCTGTCCTGGTGAAACGATATCCGGTCTTACCGAGTCTATACTACTATTGACCAGGTTATACTTGCCTGAGTCGTGTGTAGTATCTGCTTAGTAACATCATTTTTATAAATTTAAAACGAGGTTGTGTCACAAGATTTTATAACAAGAAAAACCCGCAGTTGAGAGCACACCAAGTTTTTGGCGCCGCTGCTAGGGACAGGCAATACTAAGAAAAAGTTTAATTGTTGATTCGATCTTGTTACTTGTTACTTAAGATAGGTGTGGCTGATTAGGTAGTCACTTGTTTTTTCTACCTCTTTCTTGCACCCTCTGTCAGTTTGTTCTATTCTGAGCAAATTGAGCCTTTTCAAGAACCGGAGCGTGAGTTTCGACGACGCCGATGTCGTCAACGCCAACGCCAAAGAGAACGTTTACTAAACATGGCGGAAGAAGGACCACAACCACATCTTAGGACACTCAATGACTATGTTCGTACGGATATCAACAACATCCAGAACAGCATCATTCAACCTAGGGTGGCAGCGAACAATTTTGAAATCAAACCAAATGTAATTTAGATGGTTCAAAATTCTGTTCAATTTCATGGATCACTCGACAAGGATGCTAACGCTCACATCCGCAGTTTTCTTGAAATCTGCGATACGTTTAAAATCAATGGTGTTACTGATGACGCCATTCGTTTGCGTTTATTCCTGTTTTCTCTCAAAGACAAAGCCAAGCTTTGGCTTAATTCTCTCCAGGTGAATTCCGTTGCTACATGGAATGATCTTGTTGCCAAATTTCTAGCTAAATACTACCCGCCGGCCAAAACGGCCAAGCTACGTAATGATATCTCATCGTTTCAGCTGACTGACGGGGAAGGTCTTTATTATGCCTGGGAGAGATACAAGGATCTCATGAGGAGATGTCCTTTACACGGATACGAGCTATGGAATCAAATTTTCATATTTTATAATGGCTTATCCGTTGTCACTCGGCAGATGATAGATGCTGCCGCAGGAGGTGCATTGGGTATCAAAGACCCACAAGCGTGCTATGATCTTATTGAAGATATGGCAACCAATAGCTACCAATGGAACCCTTCCGCGAGACTGAAACCGCCAAAGAACGGTGGAGTTTTCAATGTGGATGCTTTATTTGATTTGTCTGCACAGGTAGAGAAGTTGACAAAGAAAGTGGATCAGATGTGTGCTCCTCCTAAGCAGGTTACTTGTAATTTCTGCTCAGGGCCACATCCTAGTGACAAATGCCAGGAGGAAACTCCTGCTTACGAGGAAGTCGATTTCATTACTAATCAGCAGAGGTCTCAGTATAATCCCAATGCAACAAACTATAATCATGCATGGAGGGATCACGCGAACTTCAGTTATCATAACCAAACCACTAAACCCCCTCCAGGGATTCCGTACCCACAGAGACCACGTCAGCCTCAGCAGTACGATCGTTAACCTCAGCAATTTGATCGTCAACAACAACCATATGAGCAACCACGTCAGTATAACACTCAACCACCGCTTCCCAATCAATCTGCATCATCATCTTCTTCAGTATCTTCCAATCTGGAGGATCTTGTGAAGCAATATCTGGCACAATCCGAGTTGCGTTTCAACCAAACAGATGTTAGACTCAATCAAACGGAAGCAACTCTGAATAAAGGTGCAAAATTTATACCATTTCATTGATTCAATTCACGGTGTATATCTGAATTACTTATTATTTTGTATTGTAACTTATCACAGATTACAAAGAAAGATAATATGATTATAAACCTAAAACTCAAGATTAGCACCCTGAAGTACTCCTTGGTTTTGCTAGAAATCGTTCTTGCAACCTAAGAACAATTCTAGACTTGCTTATTTTATAAAATTCCTTAAACTTGGAGAAACTGGAAATAACTCCAAAGTTTCTGATTTTACAAAATAACTTCCTTGTAATTAAAACTTTAATTACACTTGTAGATATACTGGATTTTATGATCCCTTTTAAATGATAAACTTTCTTACATCTACTTGTAAGAAGCTTGAGATTAGATTCCCTGTGTATGTCAACACTAATCTAATATCACTACTAAGAATGTTAAAGAACATCCTATTTTATCATTTCTAACGTTAATTAGCCAACAACCATTAATCTGACTCACTGAACATTTTAGAACGCATATAATTTCAAGTCATAACTTGACTTGAAGTCTTGCAATGATATCTTTATTGAGTACCTCTCAATAAATCATGCATTTCTCGGATTAGTTCTTTCTCAACAACTTACTATTTTAGATAACCTCTAAAATCATCCGATAATTATATACTCTAAAAGTTCAAACTTGTATTTATCATACTGGTTAAAGAATATTAACTCTGATAAATACATTAGTCAGATGCTCCCACTATCTTTTATGAAAAAGTGCCCTATTTTAAAACATCTTTTTAGGCCTTAGGTCAATTCTTGACTATCATACCTAAAACTTGTGTTCTAAACACATGTTTTAAAAGTTAGTTCTTGTAAGAAATTTGTTTTATGAAACCAAGAACTTGGATCTTCATATATCCATCTTTCTAATTACAGAAAGTGGTTTCATTAAACTTGCCATGAGTGTAAAAACACTAGTGAAGACACTTTAAATTTCTTTTTAAAAACATTTAGTATAAAACTTCCTTGATTACAGTAACTACCATAATCACTTTTATACTATCTTAAATGTTTTATCAAAAACTATTTTTCACTTAGAAACAATAACTATCATTTCTATTTTGTTCAAGACTTTGAACTTTCACTTTTTACAAAAGATTTTAACACTTTTCTAAAATTAGAAAAACTATCTAATTCTATAAACAATACTTGTTTATTTTAAGCATTTGAATAGTGGATCCAGCATTTATATAACTACAACAAATCATAGCATAAAGATTATAATGAATCACCAAACAAGTCAAGACTTGACTTGTTGGTTCTCTTTTAGTCACAACTGGACTAATCCTGATTCATAAAATAAAAATACGTGCACGGATATATAACTAAATAATTAAATTTCCATAAAACTTAATCCGAAAGTTTCCATAAACAATCAAGATAAAAACCTCTTCAAATAAACTTAAAAAGTTTAATAAACTAGGAAATATAAATATAAATAATATCCGTCAGCTGCACGTGGGATCTCTTCATGCTGGGCTGCATCACTTTCCATCTCCTCCTGCAATAAACGATTGCAAGATATTAGAATACTCGTAAAAAACTTTTACAAGTGGAAAGTGATAAAGAAGTTGTTTACACGATACCTGAGGTGCCAGCCTTGCCACCTGCCTCGTGACCCTTCGGGAAATCTTTTTTCCAGTGCCCGACCTCACCGCACTTGAAGCACCGATTCTCGGTTCTTGCTTTGTTCGGCTTCTTGCCCTTGTTGTTGTTATTAGCCCTGGGTGCACTCTGGCTGGACTGGGCCTTGCCCTTTCCCTTAACATTGTGCCCTTTCCTTTTCTTATGCCCGCAATGACCCACCATGAGAACATCCTTAGACTTGGTCCCGATACTCTGCTCAACAGTCTTGAGCATTGAGTGCAACTCAGCCACGGATTTCTCCATGTTGTTTATGTTGTAGTTGAATATAAAAGGCTTATAGTCATTTTACAACGAGTTGAGTATTGTATCTGTTGCTAGCTACAACAGTACTGGGTGCCCAAGTCGCTCTAGGTGGTCCATGTAACCTTTCATTTTCATGACATGGTTACTAACCGAGGTCCCCATAGCCATCTTGCACGAGTTAAATGCCCTGGTGGCATCTAAACGCTCTGTGTGAGCTTGCTCCTCGAACATGTCCCTCAGCTGGTGGATCATGTCACAGGCAGGAGTCTCCATCATGCTCGACTGCAACTCTGGACTCATAGTTGCATGCACGAGGCAGCTGACATCTAGGGCGTCATTGGAGCGCTTCTGAAAAGCCTCCCTGACGTCTGCCCTAGCGTTATTGGCAGGAGGATTTCCTAGAGGTTTTTCTAGGACATGCCACTTTCTCTCGTGCCTAAGCACGATCCGGAGATTTCTCTCCCACGTGAGAAAGTTAGGACCGATAAGCTTGTCCTTCTCAAGAATGGAATGGAGAGAGAGGTTGTTAGTACTAGTAACGTTGGTTGCCATCTACATATTAAAACCTTGGTTTAATGAGTAATTGCAGATAAAATTTCTAATCATATATCATCAAACCCATAAATAATATATATTAGACCTAGGACCCATATTTCACATACTTGACGCAAGGTTTGGGCACTTCCCGCCAAGTCATACTATTTCTGGTAGGTAACACCCTGTACCAATCGTACCTAACTGATACAACTCTTAGAACCTCGTAGAGCACTTAGACCCAGTCTAGTATGTTTAACTCTACTCTAGTGCTTTTTGGGCCAGGACTCCCGATTATCACCAAAATAGATCGCACCACCTAAAAGACAGTATGAATTCTGGCAGAGACTCCCGATTATCGCAGAATCTTTCATACCCTTTCCCGCAATGGTTTGAACCCGGATGCCCAAGGTTTGGGTACTTCCGACATCCGAGTACCGTTTAACAGCAAAGGTGTACCATTAGATGGGTAACACACTGATCTAAGATTTTTCTTGGGTTTTATAATTAAGTTTAAACAAAAAACTTAATTTTCCAGTTTTTGAAAAAACATTTTAAAACCAACTGTTTTAAGAAAAATACAATTTACATGTGTACCTTCACTAGGTGCACAAAACAGTTTTTATAAGTTCCAAACTTATAATCTTGACAAAACTTTAAATTTGTAAAAATTTAACTAATACGACTAACAGGCTGAAGTCATATTCTAGTTTGTCATAAGTCGTGGTTTATCACTGTTTAATAATTACCTATTATTAAACTCCCTTTATTTAGCATCATATAAATGTCGCAAATCTATATGAAAAACAGTAAATAAAAGAAACACAACCACCCAGATAATAAGAACAAGCATATAAAGCCCTATAGTTTTGCCAACTAATCCTAAGGTCAAACCTAAGGATAAAATGACTTGGATTCGCCTTTCTTGATGTGTTGCTCCCACTAGCCTTGACACCTCCCCGAAGTATCCGTGCTCCGCATATAGAACACCATTTACTTAATCACCTTCTTTGAGTCCATCTTGGTTGAGGGATTAAACTATTACTAATCTATTACAAAAATACAATATTGAATGGGGTTGTAAATGGCACGCATGCCTCCCCGAACCAGTACAATATTACAAATAAGAAAGGAATTGTAATTGGCACGCAGGCCTTCCCAAAACCAAAAGAAAAAGAAGGAAAAAAAACAAGTCCTAAGTCGGCAAAACTATAGCTATATATATCACAACCACACAATTATATATAAACACTATATATAAAAGTCAACCACGCAGTTATAATATAAAAACAATAAACTGTGCTGCTAAGCACATAACCTGATTTGTTCAAACATTCTCATTTTCCCTTTTGATTAATACCTATTAACCAAAAATGAGAATTATGATCTTCTAATTTATTTGACCAAACTGGTTTTTAACAAAACTTTAAAACCTTGATTTCATTCAAAACTTGACTGAAATCCTCATGTCGCGTTTCTTTACTAGTTTTCCAAAAACTTAAAAACGATAACTTTTGGTCAATTAAATACTATCTTATTTGTTTCTCCATAATATTATATAAACTTTATCCTTTTAGAATTTATTCAAAAATAACTAAACTAGTCATAATTAATAAAAGTCTAAAATATATATTTTAACTAAACTAATTAAAATATATCGCTAGTTTATATAACACCTTATTAATTTTATAACTTAAAATTAATAATCCTTTTGTATTAATCCGGAAAAACCATTTGGGCCAACATTTCCTGGGCCGAAACCCTGTCATCCCAAAGAACCCACTGGGCCGAAAAAAAAACTGTTGGGCCGAGAACTACATTGGGCCGAGAAACCCATTGGACCGAGATCTTCCTTGGGCCGAGAGCCCACCTTTGGCCGAATCCACTTGGGCCGAGAGCCCACCTTGGGCTGAACCCACTTGGGCTGAAGCCCATTAGGCTTTAGCGCCGCGAAGCCCACTTAGCGCTGCTAACGGCTACCACCAGACACGGTGATGATCTCGGTTCCCGTTTTCCGATTAATATTTTAAATCCTTTTTAACCGTTTAAACACAAACCTGGTTTAAACCTAACTGATTAAACTGGATAAAAACAGAATCCTTGTTTTTATCACCTTATGGTTTTCGAAATTCATGAGGAGAAGAAACAAGACGGAGAAGATTATTTAACTATCAAACAAACCAACTAATTAGATAAACTAGGTTTAACTGATTAAACAAACTGTTTAATTTAAAACTTAATTCAAAACTTATCCTTATCCTAAATTATGATCCTTTTAACCATTCAAACTAACTGTTTGAAATTCCTGATTAATAGGATAAACCTGATAACAAAAACAAACTGTTTTGTTACCTTCTTGATTTTCGAAAAAACCAAGAACAAGTAGAGAATCAAGAATAAAACCTTAATCTAAAAACAGATAAAACTAGAAACTATGGATTATAGAGCCGAGGCTCTGATACCACTGAAGGGTTTTGGACCTGACCAAACCACCTTTATGACTCAAACTGGTCAAACCTGGGTTTGATTCCACTGATTCAATCCTAAAAGCGGAACTGGATTGAACACAACCCTTTAAACCCCAAAAAGGGTTAGGATCTTAATACTAATGATCAAACATAGTTTCTAACATACAATCCACAAAATAGGGTTATAATAATATACCTGATCAGAAACCTTTAGGATTGCTAAAGAAAGTCCACCACTACTGCACCTCCTTGGAACTGGCTGCTAGACCGCTCCTGGATTACCAAACCTTCAACACTCTAATCGAGAGTGTGTGTGTGTGAGTGCTTTACGTAGACTTCAAAACCGAGAACCACCCTCTTGATGTTCTTCGACTTCGGTTTCGACGAGAGCAAGAGAGAGAGCCGAGAGAGAGTAAGATCGACGAGGGAGAGAGATAGAGAGTTGTGGTGGCTAGGTTTAATCCCTTGTCACTTATGTCTTAATCCTTAAGGCTTAAGGATATATATAAGGATTAGATGGACCTAAGCCCGTTTAATTAAAAGCCCACTGGTTTTAATTAAACTTTCAATCTCTTCACTTTGACCCCCTGGACTTTACTAGTTAATCAATTAACTATTAATTAACTGGTCTGTTAAATATTAAAACTTAATATTTAATTCCCTTTAAATAATAAATAACTATTTATTATTTATTCCTTTCTAATAATTAATACAAACTGATTAATTATTTATATCTCTCTTTTTAATAATTAATACAAATGTTTAATTATTTACTTTTCTCTTTTAATAATCAATCTAACTGATTAATTATTTCCACACAGATTTATGGTGTAATCCAACTGTTCCGTATTTGGTGTGTAGCAGTGTGACCCTTTAGTTTCTTATAACATTGCATACAATGTGCCCATTAATCATCTCTGCACGTAATATAACATTTGATATATTGCATCTTAAGAGGAGAAAGACTAAGAAGAATTTTTTAACCTCATTGGGTTCTTTGGAAGTAGAAGTGAGTAGACTTAAATCTGTAGTGGCTGCCCTAAAGCAAACAAAGACTTTATCCCCTATTGATGATGACAAAAGGGGGGGAGAAGATTCAAGAAGAGGCTGAGTCAGTTCCAGCTGAAACCACAAAGGGGCCATCTCAGATTGAGGGGGAGAAAGAGAAACAAATAGGATCTGAAGCTGAGCTTACTGAAAAAGCTAAAGGCGAAATACCTCAAGTAGTCAGCTCAGAAGATACAGAAGCCCCAAGACAAAGTAAAATGAGAAGAATGATTCTTGGTGAGTTAGACTCAGATGAAGATTCCACTAGCAACATGAATTTTAAAAGAAAGAGCTACTCAGATGGCTATTGAAAGAATAGAACAACAAGATGCTGATCAGCTTGGAATGCCTGTTGAAGAATTAAGGAGACGACTACAGAATGTACAAGTTGAGTTAGGTAACATTTAGAATGGGAAATTAATAAGGGAGCAGGCTTGGGCTGAACAGATTAGAAAGCAGAATGAGGAGTTAGTCAAACTCAGACTGCCTATAGAGCCAAAGGAAAAAGAAGTAGAAGAAGTAGAGCTTCCTATCAAAACTCAACCAGAGGACATTACTCAGTGTTATGTCAAGACATACTTTTTTTCTCGGATTAAGTCACTCAAGCTGAGCATAGTCCAAGGGATTGTTATTCTAGACTATGTCTTAGAAAATGATGAAACAACTTCCCTAGATCTAAATCAGATTCATAGAATGGGATATTCTGAATGGAAACAAATATCCACACTCATCAAGCAGATGGAAAAATCCTTTGCTAGAAACCAAGTAAAAGATGAGATTTTAAGGCTTCTGGCTAAGGACGACATGATTGAAGCCAAACCCAGAACTGAAATAAGAACCCTACTCACTTCCTTTCACAAGATTGGAAAGAAGAGGTTGTCAAAGCCAGCTGGATTAGCCATATTGGGCAAGCATGATTATGGTCTTCCTGAAGGCATGAAGTTTCAAGAGAACACTTATGTTGAACAGCCTCAGAAAGGATACATGTACTTAGATAGAAATAGTAATCAATGCTTCTAGTCTGATGCTACATTATATATTTGTGGAGTAGCTCAAGTGTTAGCTCTGAGACTAATGGTGGAGAAAACTGAACCAACTGGTAGGTTCAGATATAGAATAAACAGAGCAATCAGATCACAAAAGGATAAACTTCAACACTTGCAAACCTGAAAGAACTTCTTGAAGACATTGAAAAGGAAATCAGAGAGTTTGAAGAATTGCATACTGAACATAAATATGAGATTGGTTCTAATATTAGAATTTGTAATAGATTAGTTCTATTGTAATTATTAGCTTAGTTCAAATATTTTGTAAGTACTAAGTGTGCATGATCTAAGTGATCACATTTTTGTATTATGATATATTCAAGTTAAATGAATACGAGTATTATTTTGATATGGTCAAATGTGTATGATATGTTCATATTTGTTAGTCTGATATGTTCAGCTTGGATAAACAATATGATCAGTTCATGTTCATTAATATGATTGGTCGGTATGTTCAACTTATAATTGATTAATTCAAAAATTAAATCTTAGTATGTTTAAGATTTGAAACATAATTCTGTTCAACAAACTTAAAAACTGTTTGATGGTTTTGTCATCATCAAATAGGGGGAGTTTGTTGGTCAAACGATCTTATTAGTTAAGATTTGATGAGAAAAAGTTAAGTTTGCATGATATGTTCTAAATATAACTTAAACAGAATTATGAAGCTTGGTCAGACTGAGCACTTATAGTGTTTCAGACTGAGCATAAGATGAGTATAAGCTAAGCATTATAGTTGATCAGCTTAGACTATATCTTAATCAGTTTATCTATATGTTTGATAGGCTGTGTGTTACCTAAGGTATAGGTTAAATATTCAGCTTGATGTGTTTCAAGCTGAGTGACTCTGCCTTTAGGCTGAGTCAGCTCAACAGAGTTGCTAAGTCAGCTCTAGCTAACTCTGATAACTTGTAAGGATGAGTTAGTCATTATATATGTTAGTACATGTTTAATATCGAGTTAGTTCTCGATGAACTCAACTTGATAGGTTTCAAGCTGAGTAACTCAGCCTGATGAAAGAAGTCAGTTTAATAGAATTTAAATATGTTTTAAATATATAATTCTCTATCTACGGTGCGGATAAGAATATTCCAAAATCAAGATTGAAGATTGAAGATTCAAGATTCAAGATGTCCGGATTATCCGTTAGTTAGTTAACATATTAGGATAAGTTCTAGTTTGTTAGGATACATAGAATAGGATTATAAATACTAACCTCTTAATTAGTTTAGAGGTACCACCTAAAAACCGTATGTGTTATGTAGCTTGATACATTGATTGTTTGTTGATCAACGTGATCAAGTATTCACAGATTGCCAACAATAGTTCGTGTGTTCGATCTTCACGTTTGTTGTGAAGTTGGTAAGTACTCAATCTGTGATAAATCCTGTTTAGATAATTATGTGGTGTTTATAATCATTAGTTGATTATAGATAGCAAGTTTGATCAATCAGTTTGAGAGATTAAGAGAGTTGAATTGTATTCGGTGTTCATACATCAAGTGTTTCATACTTGATAAGTTATTGTAATCATCTTCTTATTAATGAAAGCATTCAGTTTTATTCAAGTTGATGTGTGTAACACTTTTTATTTATTTGTTTAATTTTCCGCAGAAAGTGTATTTAACCCCCCTTCTACACAATACTTGCTTGTTGTTTATCTCAGCAAGAGACCAACAATGGTCCAGCCGGTAGACCAATGACGAGGTCTGTTATGCCAATGATGGGTCATCCAATAGTGGACGGGGTAATAACGAAAGCCACTTTCCCTACGAGTAGGGGTTTCTTGGTTTCCATGGACTAAGGTTCCAGGTTTCGTTAATATGAATGAGTTATAATTGCATCTGATATACAACATGCTTTACAACAAATGTGTTGAAATCTTGTCATTTATAAGATTCATATCCATAATTTTTTAAGTTGAGTTAGGGATGCAACAATATGTATTGAGATATGAGAACCTTCTTACCCCCATTCTTAGCCCAATGAGGTTCAACACTTAGTGAAGTCTAAGTCGATAAGGCTGAAGGTGAGTCCTAACCAACTTTGCTTGAGAGTTAAGGAGTTGACCAACAATCGATCAGAATTTCATCAGCTTCTAAGTTGGCTACATCTCATCTTCCCTTTTTGAATCACCTCTTGTTAGTGGTTTCACACATAAGTTTTCTGAACCTGTATATCCTTCTATCTCGTTCACTTTTGCTCCTTCCTCTTAAAAATACAAGGTTGTACAACACTTTGTGAAGTCTAACCAATCTCCCGCAGCTACTCAAAACCTACAATCTAAAGCCAACTTTGATGTGCTACTGCTACTAAGTCAAAAAAAATCCTAACCTAACCAAGAAAGACTGCGAAAGAGAGGCTAACACATTTTAGATTCTCTAGAGACAATGTCACATTAACATCTCTACTTGTAGGATTTAAGGTGGAGACACCTACTATTAAGATGCCGACCTAAAGGTTCACTTTTACAGCCTTACAGCCTAACCAAAGTATGGTGTCTACTCAGCCCTCACTTTCCAGATCCATGAGATAACCTACTTTTGTGCCTTCAAGAAGCCATGAAGGTTATATTGAAACACATACCAATCCGCTAGGTCAACCAGTCCCTCCAAACCCACCAACATAGCCATATCCCCATTCCACTCACCAACATAATTATTTGAGGACTCGAGCCATACATATTACTTTCATTTCTTACACTCCCTTGTATGACCTGCCAATGAGTCTCGCATAAACTAGGGAGGCTTACAGAGTCCACAGTCCACTACATTTAACACTAAAGGTAGATAAACCCTAAACCCTAAACCCTTATGTTATAATGGCCACAACCTCGCCTACTAAAACACATGTCCCTCCTACTGAGGTAATACTTTCGGTATTCTAAAGGGGGTTAATATTAAGTTTCCTAAAAGGAGTCTGTCTCCTTCCAACTCCAAGTCAGCTTCAACGCTAGAGTCTTAACTTTCTAAGTGTGAACTAATGATGAGGTTCATAGACATCCAATTCATGTCGTTAAATTAAAAAAGGAAAAATGATAAAAAGAAAATATCCAAAAATATTGACGATCCATCTATTTAAATAAAATAATGTGTGGATGTGGTACTTCAACTTACACAACTATGAGCTTAACCCCTTATATATGATTACAAAAAAAGGGGAAACGTTGTTGAGTAGATTCAAATTGAAGCTTATCCAACACATCTGGAAAAGGATCAAGCTGAGGAGAAGGTGGCATAGTTTGAGGGAGGAGCTAATGCAAGAGAAATGGATGGAGTCCAAAGTAATTGCGCAACCAAAGGAAAAATGATAATGACATCTAAAAGGAAACAAAGGCCTACATCAAAGAAAAGAAATCGATTATGCGAGAGGAAGAAACTAGGAAAACAACATACTCTGACTCTGATAATGATTTGAAACCAGCAGAGGCAACAAGGTCTTAAGAGAAGAAGTTGAGCTGGAAGGGATTATGGAACTTGGGATAACTTTCAATGAGTTAAGAAGAAGAAATACCAAGCGGATCAAAGCTATAGAGTTAGAAATAATCAAGAAAGTTGGATCTGATTACAAAGGTCCATGAGAGGATCCAATTAAGTATATCCAGAGGTGTAGTGTATTTGAACTTGACGCTCGCAAATAAATCAACTGTCGATGTAGATCTAAGATATGTCGACAAGATGGGATATCAAGAATGGAAGAAAATAGCTTTCCTTTGTCAACAAGCCGAATAGAAGACAAATCAAAGATGAGGTTAGAGTTGAGCTGACAAAATTTATGGCAAAGGCTGAGGAATTGATTCCTACTACAGTATCTAGACTGACGCCTGAAGGAATTGAGTTAAGAATATATAAATAAGCTCACCCATTGAAGGATTCATGTACAAGGATCAAAATGGCAGTCAACAATTTTTGAAAATCTCTAATGTGGTAATACTAAGGGCCATAGATGCTTTAAAACTAAGAAGACTCAATGGCAGATCAGACTATAACAGACTGTTGAGATCCAACTCA
Organism: Pulicaria dysenterica; assembly: GCA_947179395.2. Classification (NCBI taxonomy): domain Eukaryota; kingdom Viridiplantae; phylum Streptophyta; class Magnoliopsida; order Asterales; family Asteraceae; genus Pulicaria; species Pulicaria dysenterica. The sequence goes on from OX359288.1 coordinate 27,217,278, forward strand.
ATAGATTAATTAGAATGAAGAAAGGTGAGATAAAATACATGCAATCTTATGCTCAAATGATGGATAAAGTAGTTAAGGAGATTGTAGAGTGTAACATAAAGTTTTCATTGTAATTACTTATTTTTATTTATTTTTGTAACCAAATAAGTATTAAGTGTGCAAAATTGGTCCATGTGATCATCTTTTATGTATTCAAATGGATAAGTTCCTTAATGAATACAATATTCTTTTAATATGTTCAAACTTAATTGATGTGTTCAAGTTTAAGGTTTGATATGATTAATATGAGTATTGGTATGTCTAACATAATTTATGATATGTTCTTTTGATATTAAACAGTTGAATTAACTTGGTGTGTTCAAATCAGTTTGATAAGTCAAGTAAATTTTGGTCAATTCAGGATTTAATAGCATAATTCGTCTAAGTGTTTTCAATATGGCTATAGGTTTTATCAGTTTTTGTTAGTAAAATGACCTCACATGTTTAGATTTGATGTGAAAAAATATCTTCAAAGAAAAGGTTTAAAAGAGTTAAAGTGAATTACGTTTGGTCTGTAAGGCTAGCCTGCTTAATCTACATACTCAGCTTCAGAACAGAAGTAGAGTTTCTAACTAAGTTTTAGAGAACTCAAATGACTTCCAAAGTGAAGTAAGAGTATGTATGTGTGTGTACATGTGGAAAACCAAAGTTTGGTTTAAGTACTCAACTTGATGAATCTCAAACTAAGCATCTCGGCTTAACAAGAAAGTCAGCCTAATAAGAGTTTAAATGGGTTTTAAATATTTCACTCCAAATCCCCGGTAGGATAAGTAGATTCAAGACTGAAGATGTTGTTAGTCTCAGATTTGTTTACATTCCATCAAGCTTGATGATCTTCGAAGAAGGCATCTGATATTCAACAATTCTTTGCAAGTTGATGAAGATGGTTTACAGAAGAAGGCTACTATCTGAAGGAAGCTCCGCTGACTGAAGAACTGAAGTTTTACTGCAGTATGTCTTTACTGAAACCAATGTTCCTCTCAACAGATTAAACACGTCATTGCTTTCACTATCATTGCTATATCGTGTGAGGTAATCGGTTCAAGATCTAACCCTCCCATTGGTTTAAAAATTTGTTAGGATTCCATAGCTTACTTTTATTTCAATGATTACATGTGTATTTGTTTAGAAGTTCATGATATGTTTGCATTATATATAAATACTTTTCTCATGAGAAAAAAGAAGAATCCGTAAGTTCGTCTCTCAATTTAAGTGCATACTAAAATTGAAGTTTGTACTATGCTTTCACTGAAGTTGGTGTTAAACGAAAATAGTTCCAAATACGGAATCAATTTTTTGACTCTCTTCCTTCTGAATGGGATACCATGTGCATGATCCTTCATACTAACAACATGATAAAAAAATGGATATGCGCAAGCTGTATGGTATTCTATTGAATGATGAACAAACTATCCTTCAGAAGAAAGATCTAAAGAAATCTATCAAAAGATCTCTTGCTCTGGTTGCTGACAACCACTTGAAATCAAATTAGGTTGGTATACTCAATATAGAGTTTGAATTAGAAGAAGATTTTGATGATGAAAAAAACTGGGTAGAAGCTGTGAAGGAAGAACTCACCGGTGAAGAAGTCGCTGAAAAGGCCTTTATCATGAAGAATTTCAAAGCGTTTCTGAAATTCAAAACAATGGTAAAGGAGATTTGAGAAAAAGGTCACCGATGATCAAAGAGCCCCCCTGTGATTAATCTAAGGTCTTGTTGAAGAACTTCAATGCGTCTTATGGCGATTGAAAACAAGTTTAGTGATGACCTTGCTGAAGTTGGAAAGTTAAGTTCAGCTGAAGGGTGAAATCCCATAATGATCTACAAGGTATCAAAATTTAAGGAATACAGTTTAATTGAAAAACATGATATGTTTGCTTACTTGTGTTTTGATTTGTCAATTGCCTATAACAATCAAAACAAACTTAAACAAACCATATATGATCAAAGACTTTAAATAAACAAGGTTGAATTAGAAAATGAAAAATATTATCAAGAATCATATGCTTTGAATGGTCATCTATAGATTCTGGTCAAGAGTGAATTGAAAATTGGTAGCGAAAAACAGTGATCGTCAGTCGGTTATTGACTTATGGTTAACATCCAAGCAAACTGGATTTTGAAAGTATTTATCACCAATTGATCATTCAAAGAGACATGGTAGGTCTAGGTTACATCAATTAGGTTGTTGAGTTTAGTAGAGTTTCCAAGAATGTTGATGAAATGATATTCGGTAATGTTCAAATAAAAAATACTAGAAATCTTGATTTACTCTATAAACGATTTTCCAAAACTGATCAATCAGTTCCAGGTTTCACTAAAGGAACTAATTCAAAAATAAGGAATATTCTAATACCAATTGAGCTTGAAAATTTAGTCAAAATTTCTCTGAAACATCCAACCTTGTTTAGTCATCTGAAATACAACTCACTAAAACCATCACCTCAAGTTTGTCAACTGAAACTTGTGTTTCTGACAACTACTTGAGGTTGACATTTTGTTTGACGTATCCTTATCAGACACGAAGAAATGCAAATATCAGTTCTCATGTTGTAAAACCAAAATCACTGATGAACCTCAAACCGAAACTTTTCCAAAGACAAAACGTTTAAATATGATGTCCGATTCCAAATTTAAAAGTTTGAAATAGGCATTTTTCAAAATGTTGAAAATGATAGATGAAACTGTTAAGGGTAAGAAAAGAAAGTTTGTTAAAAACAAACAAGTAACTAAGAAAGAAAGTTGAAAATGTTATAAATGTGGAAAAAGGGGTCATAAATTCAAACAATGTACTTCAGATGCATTGCGAGCTATACCAAACGGATGTGGTATTTACCTTGACGTTTCTTTAAATAGCTCTGTTTTTTTGCCCATTAGAAAATGGGTTCATAAAAGGGTCTAACTATTTAAAATATTGTGTAGGGAAATCACCAAAAGAATATATGGTATCTTGACAGTGGATGTTCAAGACACATGATCGGATGTAAGCCCTTTCTGAATAAAGCCTGTAAATTGGCCAAAGGTTACCTTTGGTGGTGGATATGTGGAAAAAGTGATGGATATGGCTGTCTCCGTCAAGGTTCAGTCAGTATGAAACATGTCGCACATAATACTAGGTTGGAACACAATTTGATAAGCATTAGTCAATTATGTGACACTGACTATGAGGTTGCTTTCAGAAAATCAAAAGGATCGTTTTTCAACTCTAGAGGAAAGGAAGTCCTTTAAGCCAAACGTGATGGAAACATGTATGTAGATGACTTCAGTTCAGCTACATCTACTGCTTATGTGTGTTTATTTTCGGAAGAAGAATCAAAATTAAATTCGTTGTGGCATAAGTGGTTGTCTCATCTGAACTTCAAGATTAAATTCACTAAGGATAAGATAAGTCATTCTTGTTAAAAAGGAAAACAAGAGAAATCGGTATACAAATCTTGGAACTGTGACAAAATAAACACTGCTTTCCATTTGCTACACGTGTATGGTCCAGCAAGTACTCAAAGCATGAATGGAAATAAGTATACTCTTGTAGTGGTTGATAAATATACAAGGTATACATGGGTATTCTTTCTGAAACGGAAAGCGAAACGGCTGACACAATTATTAAATTTATTGGAAAAATCAAATGTCTGTACAACACCAACGTGAAGCAACTACTAAGCGATCATGGTACAAAATTTCGAAAACAAAATCTTGAAGAGTTCTGTGAGGAGAATGAAATTATTCAAAAAATTTATGCTCCTTACACTCCACAACAAAATGGAGTTGTTGAAAGAAGAAACATAACATGTATCAAAGCGGCTCGCACTATGCTTTCTGAAGCATATATGAAAGTGCATTTCTGAGTTGAATTGTCAATACTGTGCTACACACAAAATTGCTCCATCATTACTTCAAGATATTTGGAAGTACTTGCTTTATCTTAAACATGAAAGATCAGAAAAGCAAGTTTGATCCGAAGGATGAACTTTTGGGGTTTCACTATCACAAGGGAAGCAAGAGGTACCACAACAAAAGCATAATGTACAAGTAAACAAAGCATGGAAACCCCAAAATGGACCAAACTTTATACCTACAGAAATGCAACATGTAAATTAACAAAGAAGAGAGATTATACCCTTGTTAAACTCCTGCAATAAATTATAAGTGAATGTGATGACTTAGAAAGTAAACAAACTTTCCTCAACCGAAGTCCACCCCGAGTATGCTCAACGTCCTTATACTAGCAAGCTTGGATGATACTCTCTCCTTGGATATCACCACAAGAACAACCCTTCACCTCTAGTCTTCCAGACTCACACAAGACACTCTTATATATAGTTCACTATGAACTCTAAGTGTGTTATGTGATAGATTTGGAAAAAAGGATATAAAAAAAGGCAAACGAGGGTGATATATAGACCTCAAGTGCCCCTTAGATACCCTCATAACCAGCCAAGAGGTTCTCCCAAAGTTGCACATGCATTGGCTAGAAATGGAGGTGTAAAACATAATGATTGCATGCAGTCTGACACGCAATCGCGGCGTGATCCAGTAAGGAAATCACATCGTGACCGCCATCAAAGATCACGCTGCGATCCCGATAAAGAATCGAGGTGCGATATCTTTCTGCACACCAACCTTTTTCCATTTGACACTTTCAGTCCCTCTACTTAGTAGGCTATCGAGATTGATCACCGGTGTGTGACACAATACGCCCATACATTATCGACAGTGCTTGTAATGGCGTACATGTGTTAGTGGGCATACTCCAACAAATTCCAACTTGCACATGACACACCGTACCCATAAACCACAGACAAAGAACGGCCTCTAGTAAGGCATCTCTGCCCCCAAATTAGTATAGGTTTTGTATTCAGGAACAAAAACCGAATCCAGAATCAGTATGAAATTGTCCTATAGATAAGTGTGTTGGGGTTCTATGAGCACAGCGGAAGCTAAGGTACAACATTCATAAGCAATATGTACAAATAAATGAAGCATAAAACCCCAAAATGGACCAAAACTCTATGACTAACACATGCAACGTGAAATGAAGAAGGGAAGAGAGTTATACCCTCTCCTAAGCTCCTGGAACAAGTAGGTGTGAGTGATGATGACAAGAAAGCCGATGAAGCCCTCCTCTATCAAAGTCCACCCCAAGTTTACCTTTCTCCTTGTACTAGCAAGCTTGAGAGATCTTCAAAGACTTAAAATCTCCTCAAGAATAGCCTCTAAACTTCCAGAATCCTGACCTCCTTGGATGCACACTAATAGAGCACTCTAAGAGAACTTATCTAAGTGTTTTAGTGAGCATAATGGCAAAAGGTCCTTACAAATGATAAACCAAGGTCTTTTATAGACCTTAAGTTGCCACTTGAACTCCCTTGGCCGGCCAAAGATGTCTCCAAAAAGTAGCCCATGCATTGGGCAATAGACGAGGTGAAAAATCAAGTAGACATGCGGTCTGTCAGACGTTAGCGGTGCTAACTTTTGGTTTTAGCGCCGCTAACCCTAAAGGGTTAGCGCCGCTAAACCTGCCTGCGCATCAACTTTCCCATTTTGACAATTCTAGTCCCTCCACCTCTTCGGCTGTCGAGATAAATCCCCGGTGTGTGACCCAATAGGCCTATACTGTTGGGTTTCGATGAACATAACAGCGGAAGCATAGCCCAGGAATATGAAGCATAAAAGGCTTAAAACCCAAAATAGACCAAGAACTCTATAACTACCAAATGCAACATGTAAAAGGGAGAGATGGAATAAGGAATTATACCATGCTCCAGCTTCTGAAATCTTCAAGTTGGGATGAACTCTAAGTCACAAGAGAGCAACTCTCTATTGATAGTCCACACCAAGTTTGTTTGATCCCCAAATACTAGTATGCCAAGTTGTGATCTTCAAGACTTGAAATCACTCTTTGGAACAACTCACAACTTCCATAAAATCACTAAACACACTTATGATTTTCCGGAGATACACAAGAACACTCAAGAACACTTAGAAAGGTGTATGCAAGTGTGAGTGTGTGTAGAGAGAATTTCCTTTTGCAACTTCATCAATTAATTGAACTTATGACATATGAAAGACCTCCAAGACTTTTATTACCCATTTCAGCAGACTAGCAAGCCAACAAAGTCGTGCACACTCATTCCTTGATGTCCCATAAGTCAATTACTTGAACCAAGCAATAACCAAAAGTCAAGTTTCTGTCAGACGATTTACGCGTCGCGAAAACGAAAAGGTTACGCGGCGCGGAAACACCGTTTCCAGAATATTTGTTTATCTCTTCCTGTTACGGGTTGTCGGGATCAATCCTTGACGTGTGACCCAATAGGCTCGTGTATCATCAGCATCATTACTAATATACGTGTGTCAGTGGGAATTTTATTTCTACTTCTTACCTACACTTTGCAACAATCAAAATTGTAACAAACGTGAGTATTATGGCCAGTATCCAAAACTTGTCTATAGAAGTATAAGATCAGTGGAGTTTGGTCATGAATGTAACTGAAGCCGAGGAACCACCATTTCTCATTTTGTGTGTACTTAGCTCTTCCAGGCACTTAGGGCAGGCGTGGTGGCTCCAATTTCCAATCTTCCTACAAAAGTAGCAAACTTCCCCATTAGGAGTCTCATCAAGAGGCGTAATCTCATTGCCCTCAGACTCCATGGTCATAGTGAGCTTAGTTAAACCAAGCTTCCCATTTGAGGTAGTTTGCTTGTTGTTAGCCTTAGTGAGTGTGGACAAGGTGAGCTTACCTTTGGTCATGTTAGACTCAAAAGTCTTCAACATGCCATGAAGCTCCATTAAGGATTTGACCATACCATGCATGTGACAATTCACAATGAATTGCTCGTATGATGGTGGAAGGGATCGTAGGATAATATCTACAGTCATCTCCCTTTCAATGGTAAATCCTAACCTTTCCAAGCGCTCCACAAGTGCTTTCATCTCAAGCACGTGAATGCTTATGTTCTCACCATCCTGCAGCCATCAACCAAGTAGGTCGTTCAAACACCCAAATCGTTCTTGCCTTGCTTGTTGTTGGAACATGTCCTTCAACTCAAGCATTATCTCGTAAGTACTCAGATGCTCCAATTGCATTTACAATTTAGGGCTCATCATGCTTAACATTAGGCAAGAGACCTCGTTCGTGTCCTTGACGCGTTTATCATACGCATCATGAACGGTCTTACTTGCGTTGGTAGCAGGGGCTTCCGGAAGGGGATTTTCAATGGTGTTTAACTTGTCTTCGCGTCGTAGGACAATATTCAATTTCCTAGACCAATCCATAAAGTTACTTCCATCGAGTTTCTCCTTCTCAAGAAACATGCGTAGAGTAAAGTCGGTGTTGTTGATGTTTGTCGATATCATCTATAAACGCAGAGTAGTTCTAGTTAGTTTGATAAACCTTGTTAGAATAATTACCCCATGTGTTTAAAAACAACTATTTTGACAAGGGTTAAGAACCCTATTTCACCTTGCACCGTGACGGGTTTTTCGCGGATCACGTGGCAAAGCTATTTAGGCCGGCAACCATTGACCGATTGTAATCCATTATTGCAACTCTTAGTTCCTTGTGGGATCCTGCTAGAAAACTATTGTTTCTAGTTTGACATGTTTGATACCTCCACACCAACTTCAAACTAAGATTTTGAATAACTCGGCTAGAGCTCGACAATCATCCAAAATGTTATTTTGAAATCGTAAATCAACCATCAATATACACGGTGGTACTCTTGCCCAATGTTTGACTCGGCTAGAGCTCGACAATCGACCTTGCGAGTTGCCACACACGCCTTCCACACAGCACATACAGGGGTCAACTCGGCTAGAGCTCGACAATCAACCTTTGCACGGCTAGATTCGGACGGTGTCATCTTATGGGTGGTGTGCAATTTACATTTAGAAAATGGGATTTAGTTTTCCGGTTATAAAACCATTTTGAGTTTGATTAACAAAAGTGACAATTACCAAAAGATTTCACTAATCGGATACTTAACCAATTTTATATCCGTCTTGTTAATTATGTATACGCGCGAGAGTTTGTTAAACCATTGTTAAAAACTCTTTTGTTTTATTATTTGTCAAAAATTGTCCACCATGCAATCCTATAATCCATGAATTAACAATAAACAATAAAACAACAACACGCATATATAATAAGATTGGTAACCATGCCCCTAAAACCTATGCGTTTTCCCGTGAGCCACTACGGAAAAACGAAGTCATCTAAGGACATTTCCTTGACTTGCATGTGCTTCCACTAAAACCGCTACCTCCATTGGGCCTCTCGGTTTCATGTTTGCCAAGACGTCAATCCTTGACTCCCGATGGTTGCCTCCATATTAATTTTACACAGAAAATGAAATAAATGACATACAAGCCACAAATCCTATTTTCTAGTACAACATACATAACATGGAATTTAAATGGCATGCAAGCCACAAAATAATTTACATACCAAATAAATTAAATAAATTAATTATTACATACCATGTGACATATAGTCACCAAATTAATGAATAACTAATTTAACACAACCAAACATCCACAAGGTCTAGGGCATCTATTGGTTACCAACATCACATGAACAACATGAACAACATGAACAACATGGTGTGCCACACATAACCATGTAAACTTATGTATCTTGATTAAGATTATTTCTCAAAACTCAAGGCACTAAATAATCCCATGTATATATGCATTAATAACAACAAACCATTTTTGATGAAACATATTCATATATACATAATGTAAGTATATGTAATTATTATTTTTTATGCCAAAAATAATAATATACATATAAATACACCAACCAAGATACAAGGCATCTTAATATACCATAAAATAATTTCTAGAACAAAATTCCAGAAACCATTTTTGGATGCCAAAAACCCGAGTGCAAAACTGTTTTTAAAAATTTTAAAACAATCTGTCAGACCAATTTACGCGCCGTGTAACCTAATTGGTTCCGCGCCGCGTAGCCTACCTGACAGAAAAACCAGTTTTTCGATTTCGGGTTTTTCAGGCCACCATGTGCATTTTTAGTATAGAGGTGGCTATGATACCACTGTTGGGTTTCCATAAACATAGCAGCGGAAGCATAGCCCAAGAATATGAAGCATAAAAGGCTTGAAACCCAAAATGGACCAAGAACTCTATAACTACAAAATGCAACATGTAAAAGGGAGAGATGGAATAAGGAATTATACCATGCTCCAGCTTCTGAAATCTTCAAGTTGGGATGAACTCTAAGTCACAAGAGAGAAACTCTCTATTGATAGTCCACACCAAGTTTGTTTGATTCCCAAATACTAGTATGCCAAGTTGTGATCTTTAAGACTCCTCCTCAGCCTGAGCTTGCCTCTCTGCTCCTTTAGCTAGTACTAGTAGAGCTTCAGCCTCAGCTTGAACTAACTCAGCTTCAGCATAAGCCTGAACCTTCTCCCCCTTTTTGTCATCATCAATAGGGTTTAAAGTCCTTTGTTGTTGGAGTGCAGCAATTGTAGAGGCAATCTCCTTAACATCCTTTGTCAGCTTCTCAAGCCTCTGATAGATTTGACGTTTATGCTTCTTCTGCTTTAGGTGGAATAGACCAAATTGAGCAGCAATGTAGTCCTTCAGCTGCTGGATGCCTGAGGAGGCGGTTGCATCTTGAGGAGAGTCTTTGGGTGCATCATCCAAAGGTTGGTGTTTACCTTCAAACTCATTTGCACCAGAGTTTGGATCCTGTGAATCACCTTGGTTTGAAGATGAAACATTGACAGGTCGTGAGAGTGGGTGTGAGAAGTGAAGAGAAGTAATGGGGCTCGAAACGTGTAGTGTATGGGTTGGTGGTTGGCTAAATGGTTTGGAGGGGGGTGATTGACCCAGGGGATTGGTCACATATTCAATGTTACCTAAGTGTGTCTGCTTAGGCACAAAAATGGGCTCTCCCATGGCACTAGAGAGTGTGGGCTGAGTAGACACCACACTCGGTTTAGGCTATTGGGTTATAATGAGCCTCGAGGTTGACACCTTAAGAGTAGGCGTCTCCCCCTCAACTCCTGCCTGTGGATGGATCAAAGTGATCTCAGCTCCTGTGATGCCTTTAGGAGTGGCACCACCTATGGTAGTTTTTCTTGTATAGGTTCGGATATTCTCCCTAGCAGCAGTGGGCATACTAGGGGTGGCTTCAGAGTGGGATTTTAGATGGAATGAAGGTGGAGGAGATAGGTTAGACCGGGTTGGGTTCACCACAGCCTTATCTCCAAAAGTGGATGGAGAATAATGAGAAGAAAGAGAAAGTGGAGAGGTCTTACCAGAAGCAGCTTCAGTATGTACTGGTTCAGCTTGAACAGAATGCTCAGCTTGAACCTCCGTGTCAGCTTGGGAAGCTCCCCCGTGATTAGATCCCTCTTCTTCACTTTCGGAAGAAGCTGCGTTAACAATCAGGAGCATAGGTTTACGTAGACCTTCTTGCTCTGGGAAGATGTCATTGTTGAACATCTTGGGGCTGAGTGTAGGAAACAGGAACACATCTTGATCAGCTTCATACAGTGCTGTCCCCAGGTCGACTTTAAATGCCAAGGACAGGTACCTTATGAAAGGTACATGAAGATCCCTTGTGGTCTTCATCACTTGGACCCTGAGTTCGTTGAAGATGAGCTAAGCATAATCCAAATTACGTGCAAAGTATATGTTGTACAGCAGCTGCATCTCGAACTCGTTCACCTGGTCCAATCCTCCAACCTTAGTTCCTAGTGAACGAATCACTGTAGAAACCATGAAGCCCCAACTGGTTGGAAATGTGGCCTTTTTTATTACACCCTCTGTCTGTGGGTGACCCATTCTGGGTAGGACCGACCTTGCCACCTGCCTCGTGACAGCAGGCTCGAACTCATCAGATTAAGGGAGTTGAAGAACATCCCTTAGCCGCTGCACGGATAGGACCACTGTTCTATTGCCATTAAGAACAGTCCCTGTAATTTCTCCCCTATTCTTGTCATAGGTACATGTGTACCAAAACTCCAGTAGATGTTGAGGAACAATATGGAGAGGTGCGCCACAGAAGGCGAATGCCAGGGAGCATTTACGGATGTAAGCCACCCAGACTTCATATCCTCTGCCTTGTTTCCTTGGAGGAATTGCAAGACAGGCCCGTTGATTGTTGACTTTAAGCAACGGCACTCCATTGTTCTTAAACTGAGCACCTCGAATCATTTGATCACCGAGAACTAACGTGATTCCATCCATTTTGGATTAGTTACACTGAGTAATTTGTAATTCGCACTGAGCGGTTCAGAAACTGTACTTAGCAATTTAGTGTTTTGAACGAACGAATGCAGCACTAAGCAATTGAGGTGTTTGCGAAAGGTATTTTAGAAGGTGAGAAGTCGGAGTTGTAAGCGTAAACTTCTCTAAACCAGTTATGATCGGTATATATACCTTTCTGAGGAGAGAGATAAGTTACCGTCGGATTCCCCTTTTTATACGTTACGCCGGAAAAACTTACGGCTTGATGTAACAGTGAGAGGGTAGAAACACATCATCTTCCAACGGATACAAGTGTAAAATAATATTAGTGACCTACACAAATATTATTAACACTGTTATATTACACCAATACCAAATTAGTATAATACGCAATTTGAGACTTACTCAAATACGCAGAAACACATGAATCAATAACACTTAGTAATTAAGACATGGTTTTGGACACACCAAGTCTGAGTAAACTAATTACTCAGTTTATGTCAAGCACTCAGCTTGATTCAAGCACTCACCTTGAGTTGAGCACTCAGCTTGAGATTGGTACTCAGCTTGAGTAGAGCACACAGCTCAGGCTCAATAACACTTAGTCATGTATGTTTGAGACTTACTCAAACTTATATTATAACCACACTAAGTATTTAAATTATGTTTGGAACTTACCAAACGTGTGAACTCATCATTCAGCTTGACAGGTTAGTCAGTTTAGGGAAACTTATTTATAAACTGTGCACTCAGCTTAAGACACTTAGTCTCTGTCAAGCTGAAAACTCAGATTCTAGACAGTTAGCTAGGGGTTGAGAATACCCAATTCACTTAGCAGATTCATAAACCTCTTTTCATCAAGTGGTTTAGTGAAGATATCAGCTAATCGGTCATCAGTGGAGATAAATTTAATGTCAACTTTACCTTTTTCCACGATGTCCCTGATGAACTGATGTCTAATTTCAATGTGCTTGGTTCTTGAGTGGAAGACTGGATTGTAAGTGATGGCTATTGCACTTTGGTTATCACAGAAGATAGGAGTTTTCTTGAAACTCATGCCAAAGTCTTGAAGCTGATGCTGCATCCATAGGATTTAAGCACAACAGCTTCCTGCTGCAACATATTCAACTTCAGCAGTTGAAGTAGCCACTGCGTTCTGTTTCTTACTGGTCCAGCTTACTAACTTCCCTCCAAGCAACAGGTGTGTAGAAGGGGGGTTGAATACACTTTCTGCGGAAATTGAACAAATCAAATAAAAGTGTTACAAAGTAAATCAAACCACAATCGAATGCTTTGTTTTTTATTAATAAGAAGATGATTACAGACTCTATCAAGTAAGAAAATCTTGATATGTAAACACCTAATATAAATCTCTCAATCTTTCAAACTTAGCTATCTATAATCAACTTATAATTATAGATACTGACGACTCTCTAAACAGGATTTACATAGATTGATAACTTACCAATATCCCAACTAATGTGAGTATTCGAACACACGAATAGCTTGGCAATCTGTGAATATCTTGATCACGTTGAACTGAAAAACAGTGATTCAAGAATCGTAACATATACGGTGAGGTGAGGTTTTTGGCTCTGCAACAATTAGTTGTTTTCGTATCTGAGTCGTAGTCGTACCTCTAAATTTATTAGGAGATAAGTATTTATAATCATGTTCCTATGGTTCCTAACAAACTGGACTAATCCTAATTTGCTAACTAACTATCGGATAACTCGGAATCTTGAATCTTGAATCTTCTTATCTTTATTCTTCAATCTTTAATCTTGATTCTGGAGTCTTCTTATCCGTGCCGTAGATATAGAGAGTTAAAACAGAATTTAAAACAAATTTAAATTCTCTTAAACTGACTTCTTTAGTCAGGCAGAGTTACTCAGCTTGAAACTCATCAAGCTGAGTTCTTCGAGAACAAACCCGAATTCAAACATGAACTAACATGTATATTAATAAACTCATCCTTAGAAGTCTTAAGAGTTAGCTAGAACTTATTTAGCAACTCTGTTGAGCTGACTCAGTATTCACGCTGAGTCACTCAGCTTGAAACACATCAAGCTGAAAGCTCAATATATCTTAGGTGACATACACAGCTTATAGTGATAATCTTACTAAGATATAGTATAATCTGGTCGAACATATGCCCAGCTTATACTCAGCTTATACTCAGTCTGAATCACTATAAATGTTCAGTCTGACTAAGCTTCATAATTCTTTTTAAGTTGTATTTAGAACTTATCTTACTAACTTAACTTTGTCTCATCAAATCTAAACCTATGAGATCATCTTCCCAACACCATGGATTTTACGTCAGCACTCAATCATCGAGGGGCCCATGGATATCTGTCTAAATCTAGAGGAACGAATCCCTTTGACTGCATTGCTCTGCCACATACACCATACTTTACCTAAAGGCTTCCTTTATAACAGCCAGTTACGAACTGCGTTTGAAAACAATTAAGACAAAGCAGATCCATGCTTTGGAACACATGTATCTCCAGTCTAAGGACAAAATGATATTATCATCCTGACTAACTCGTGACATAAACCATGAAGTAAGTTCAGGTGTGGGTCATCCAGTCACTTGACATAGTCAAGCACATGCGAAGTTTTGCGTCTCTTCTTATCTAATCCATTATTAGATAACGACCAACCACTTCCCTCAGCCTTATCTCAAACTTCCTCCCCATGAAGAATGACCGACTGTGGACATTTAGAATGAACAAGCATTCTGGGAAGTATTAAACATGCTAAGATGGAACACAGTAAGGATTCATAAAATATTCTCTCTCGACGTATTATTAAATCATATAAAATAATCAATACATTATGAAATAAATTACTGCTTAATGTTACCAATGTACAAGTACAAATCAAACATAAACCAAATGTTACACTCAAACCAAGTCACTAGCAAATCTCACACCTATCAATCTAGTGTGAGAATCATGAACAGCTTATGACAACGGTTTAGTGAATGAATCGGCCAAGTTGCCCTCCGATGCTACTCTGCTGATGGCAATATCACCACTCTCAATAATATCTCTGATGAAGTGGTATTTTTGAGGAATGTGCCTCGTCCGCTTATGAGCCCTTGGTTCCTTAGCTAGAGCAACCGCACCTATATTGTCACAAAAGATCTCAATAGCGTCGGATATGCTAGGAACCACTCCAAGGTCTTGGAGGAACTTCCTCATCTATACCGCCTCTTTAGCTGCTTCACTAGCCGCAATATACTTTGATTCGGTAGTTGAATCAACTACAGTGTCTTTCTTGGAGCTTCTCCAACTAATAGCACCACCATTGAGAGGAACACGAACCTCAATTGTGATCGGCAGTCGTCCTTATCAGTTTGGAAGCTAGCGTCAGAGAAGCCATGTACTCTAAGCTCTTCCTTACCACCTTTGACCAAGAACATCTCCTTTGTTTTTCGAAGATACTTGAGAATGTTCTTTACCGTTGTCCAATGGGCTTGCCCGCGGTAAGCCTGATATCTACTCGTCATGCTCAAAGCACATGATACATCAGGACGAGTACATAGCATGACGTAAATGATTGATCCTATTGCCGAAGCATAAGGAACCCTCTTCATTACGTCTAGTTCCTCCTTGGAACTAGGACATTGAGCCTTGCTCAACGTCACTCCATGCAAGATAGGGGTGTTACCCGTTTTAGATTCCTCCATCTTGAATCGCTTCAAGACCTTGTCGATATATGCACTTTGCTTAAGTCCTATTAGCCTGACATATACGCAATAAGTAGAATATCATCTACATACAGGACAAGGAATACTACAGCGCTCCCACTAGCCCTGACATATACGCATGGTTCATCCTTGCTTTTCGAAAATCCAAACTCTTTGATTTTCTCATCAAAGCAAAGGTTCCAGCTGCGAGATACTTGCTTAAGTCCATAAATGGACTTTTTTTGTCTACAGACTCTATCAAGATACTCTTGATGTACAAAACCCTCAGGTTGTGACATAAACACCACTTCATTAAGTATCCCGTTAAGGAAGGCGGTTTTTACATCCATTTGTCATATCTCGTAATCATAAAACATAGCTATGGCCATAAGTATTCTAATAGACTTCAACATGGTTACTGGTGAAAAGGTTTCCTCATAGTAAATCCCATGAGTTTGCAAGAAACCTTTAGCCACCAGTCGGGCTTTGAAGGTATCTACAGATCCATCGACGCCGGTCTTCTTCTTGAAGACCCATTTTCACCCTACTTTCTTACACCCGGGTGTAGGATCAACCAATTCCCAAACTTGGTTGTCCGACATGGATTGCATCTCACTCTCCATTGCTTCTCTCCACCTAGTAGACTCACTACCCGCTACGGCTTCCCTGTAGTTGGTTGGTTCATCATGATCCACCAATAAGTCATTGCCCTCAGATATGAGAAACTCATATCTCTCTGGCTCATGACGTGGTCTACCTGACCTACGCGGAATCAATTGAGCGTCGTCAGGTACCGATGCATCCTCTTGCTCGGTTTCAACCACTTCGGGTTGAGTGCTAGTGCCGACATTAGTCCCTTCTTCATTAGGTTCTTGAATTTCTTCAAGATCAATCCTCTTACCACCGGATTGCATGGATATCATCTCCTTTTCAAGGAAGACGGCCCTTCACGCGATAAAAAACTTGTTTTCGGAAGGTTTGTAAAACAAGTAACCCTTGGCTCCGGTTGGATACCCAATGAAGTAACACCTTTCAGATCTAGGTTCAAGTTTGTCCTCTAACTCTCGCCTAACGAAGGCAGGACATCCCCAGACCTTGAGATATGTGATCTTTGGAGCAACTCCATGCCACATCTCATAAGGTGTTCTTTGGACCTTTTTAGTTGGTACGAGGTTAAGGATCCTAGCCGCCGACTCGAGAGCGTACCCCCAAAAGCTAATGGGTACTTCCCTATGACTCATCGTCGATCGGACCATATCCAACAATGTCCGATTCCTCCGCTCGGTGACACCATTCGATTTTAGCATCCTAGGAAGAGTTAGTTGTGATATAATTCCACAACTAGCTAGATGATCACGGAATTCCGAGCTCAAGTATTTGCCTCCGCTATCGGAGCGAAGTATCTTGATAGTCTTGCCCAATTGATTCTGGACTTCGTTTTGGAAAGTCTTAAAGACCTCAAAGGTCTCAAACTTATGCCTAATCAAGTAGACATATCCATATCTACTGAAATCATCAGTAAATGTAACGAAGTATCTAGAGTTGTTCCTTGTCACAAGTCTTTACCCCTTTCACCCAAACTGGGAAAGGGTGACTTAGTCATCTCACCTAATAAACAATATTCACATACTTCATTTGACACGAGGTCAAATGATTCCAAGATCCCATCCGCTTGGAGCTTGGTGATACGTTTCTTGTTTATATGGCCAAGATAGCTATGTCATAAGGAAAACTTATCCAAACCATTTTTGGATCCAGAATCAATGTTCATGATTGTTCTATTATTTGTATGTGGGCATCAGCTTCGTATATACCACGACATGGATAAGCTTTAAAATAACAATCATTAATTTTAAAACAAGAAATACAACCATTTTCAAATTTAAAACAATATCCATCATTGTACAAAGCATAAAAAGATAAAATGTTTCGCGCCACAAGTGGCGAATTGCATATACCCTTTAAAGTAATAGAATAGCCGGATTTAAAAGTAAGTTCTACGCTTCCTTTCTCTAATACGGGGACGACCTCATTGTTCCCCATGATTAGCTCCAGCTCCCCATCTCTCAGCCATTTACTTCCCTTTAGCACCTGCACAATGTTACAAACGTGACTGCCACATCCGGTATCTAAAACCCATCCATTAAATGTAGAAGTATGATGGAGTTCAATCATGAATGTACTAGAAGTAAAAGCGCCCGCTCACGAAGCTCGTAGCTTCTTCAGGCCCTCCAGGTACTTTGGGCAGCCTTGGCGCATATGTCCCTTGGCCCCGCAGAAAAAGCAAACCGCCTCTTCCGGAGTCTTTACTTGAAGGATTGGACCCTTCGGCTTTAGCTCCGGTGTAGGGTTTGGCTTGGGAGCCCCAACCTGTTAGAATATGCCCACTGATGTGAATACACCATTTAAATCACTACCGATGATGTATGGGCATATTGGGTCATACACCGGGGTCAAACCTGACAGCAACTAAAGTAAAGGGACCAAAACTGACAAAAGACAAAAGTTGACATCGCAGGTCGTGATAGCGCCGCTAACGTTAAGGGTTTAGCGCCGCCAAGGCTGCATGTACTTTGGGTCATGTCACTTGGCAGGCAGCGATAGCGCCGCTAACTTTAAGGGGTTAGCGCTGCTACGGCTGCATGTGCCTTTTTGTCAAATCACCTCTAGACTAAGCCAATGCATGGGGGATTCATGATTGCATATGGGCCGGTCTTTGAGAGATTGAGGGTCATCTGGAGTTCTATAAAAGGAGTTCATTTTGCACTCCTTTGTTACCTTTTGTCACTCACACTTTTAAACACTCTTAAGTGCTACCAAAGACTTAGAGAGTTCATAGAGAGGTATTACTCCAGAATATTGGTCAAGCTAGTTGTTGTTCTCTGTTTATTTTCTAGAGAGAAAAATCACAAAGGAGCTTGCTAGCACAAGAGGTTGACGTGTAACCGGGGTACTACCCATTAGTTGATTCGTTTTTGGTGCAAGAAGGAAGATCATCATCAACACATTCGATTTCTGAAGCTTAGGAGACTGGTATAACCTTTTCTCCTTTTTCTCTTTGTTGCATTTCTTTACATAGAGTAAGATCCATGTTTGGGATTTTATGTTTTATGCCTTGCATGTTTGTTTTATGGGCTTTTAAGTGGTTTCTTGCTTCCGTTGCGTTCCCTAGAAATCCCAACAGTGGTATCAGAGCCACATCTATGTTAGTTATGCACATGGTGGCCTGAAAAACCCGAAATAAAAAATGTTTGTTTTCTGTCGAATAGGGGTTAGCGGTGCTAAACTTGCTTTAGCGGCGCCAACTCTTATTAGTTAGCGGCACTATCGTCGCTGAAACAGTTTTTGTTCTTGGTTAAAAATAGTTTATGGTCTCGGGTTTTTGGCATTATTTTGAGCCTCTGGAATTTTAATTTTGTTCTTAATATGTATTATTCCAGTAGCTATTATATACGTTTGGTTGTATGTGGATATATAAGTTGGTAACCTTGCCTAGACCATTTGGTTGTTTGTGTGTATTTGGATGCTTGTATGGTTGTATTATTATTCTTATGATAAATTTGTAATAATAATGTGGCTTGCATGCCATTTCATTCAACCATGTAATTGTAATAGATAAATAGGAATTTTGTGGCTTGCATGCCATTTCTATTATATTATATGTATTACTTTTGATGGATGATGACACACAAGATGGGGTCAAAGAAGATGGAGCATGGTGTCCATGAAGCCGGTTACCAAAATTTCAAGACTTAAAATTGGTGCAAGAAGGGATCAAACATGCCAAACGACCATTGGATGTCGTAGGATCCCGTAAGGCGCTAAGGATTGCAATAGAGATTGCAATTGGCAAAATGGTTGCCGACCTAAATAGTTTTATCATGTGATCCGCGGTAACCCCGTCACATGGTGGGATGAAATACGGTTTTTAGCCTTGTTAAAAGTTAATTTGTTATGGGTAAATTATTTTAACAAGATAAAATATCAAACTAACTAAACTCTACTTTGCAATTTTAGATGACATCAACAAGCGCAAACACCACCACCACTAACGTTTATCTACGAGTTTTCCTTGAGAAAGAGAAACTTGACGGTAGCAACTTCATGGATTGGCATAGGCAGCTTAAGCTTGTCTTATGCTATGAAGGGAAAATGCATACCATTGAGGAACCCTTACCCGAGGCACCTCCAAGCGGTGCAACGAGGACGGTCCGTGAGGCGTACGAAAAAAGCCTCAAGGAGACTGAGGAGATAACATGCCTCATGTTAAGCACCATGAGTACTGATTTGCAAAAGCAAATGGATCACTTGAGTGCTTACGACCTGATTGTGCAGCTGAAGGACATGTTCCAACAGCAGGCGAGGCAGGAGAGGTATGAATGCTTCAAGACCGTTCTCGCTTGCAAGCTTCAAGATGGAGGGAACATGAGCGCTCATGTCTTACGCATGAAGGCAAACATTGAGTGCATGGAGAAGCTAGGATTCACCATAGGGAGGGAGATGGAGGTCGATTTGATCCTCCAATACCTGCCCAGTGCATATGATCAATTCATCATGAGTTATCACATGCACAGCATGGACAAATCCTTGATGGAGCTGCATGGCATGCTCAAGACTCCCGAAGCGAGCATGACCAAGAGCAAGACATCCTCTTCCTCCACTCACATTCTAGCCATTCGCGAAGGCCGCCACTTCCAAGAAGAGGAAGGGTAAGGGAAAGGTTGGCGTGGCCAAGCCTGCCCCGGCCTCCGAGGGAAAAGGTAAGGGGAAACTTCCCCAAGCCAAGACTCCGGAGGATGCAGAGTTTCTTCTTTTGTATGGGCAAGGGCCATTACCGCCGAAGCTGCCCGAAGTACTTGGAGTTTCTTCTTTTGCATATCGGTCCCCGATACTTCAGGTACGTTCATGATAGAACTCCACCATACTTCTACTTCTAAAGGCTGGGTCTTGGATACTGGCTATGGCACTTACATATGTAATATGGTGCAGGTGCTAAAGGCAAGTAGGAGCTTTGAGCGGGGAGAGCTGGATCTTTTTATGGGAAACTCGGAGGTTGTCCCAGTAGAAGCAAAGGGAGATATGGAGCTTTCATTCAAGTCCGGCTATTCTTGTTTGTTAAAAGATGTATGTTATTTGCCTAATGTGGCTAGAAACATTATTTCTTTTCACAAGTTGTATGACGATGGTTATGATTTTAAGTTTATTTGTGGAACAATCATATGCTTTAAGAATGAAATTGTTTATTTTAAAGCTTTACCATGTCATGGTATATATGAGGCAAGTGCATACATTGAATCAAGAAAATCTATCATGAATATTGATTCTGATTCCAAAAATGGTTTGGACAAGTTTTCTTTGTGGCATAGTCGTCTTGGTCACATAAACAAGACTCGCATCACCAAGCTCCAAGTGGATGGGATCTTGGAATCATTTGAGCAAGGGTCGAATGATGTATGTGATTCTTGTTTATTAGGCAAGATGACAAAAGCACCCTTCACAGGGACAAGTGAGAGGGGAAAGGACCTCTTGGATATCATCCATACGGATGTATGTGGGCCTTTCAAGCATGTCACGAGGAATAACTCGAGATACTTCGTTACCTTTATAGATGATTATAGTAGGTATGGATATGTCTATCTTGTTAAACACAAGCATGAAACCTTTGAGGTGTTCAAGACATTCCAAAACGAAGTTCAGAATCAACTGGGCAAAACGATAAAGATACTCCGGTATGATAGAGGTGGAGAGTATCTAAGTACCGAATTTACCGATCATCTTAAGAATTGTGGAATCATTTCACAATTAACACCTCTAAGGACTCCACAATTAAATGGGGTCGCTGAGAGGAGGAACCGGACTTTACTAGACATGGTAAGGTCTATGATGAGTCGAACAGAGGTACCTATTAGTTTATGGGGATATGCTCTAGAAACGGCGGTAAGAATCCTTAACCTTGCACCAACCAAGAAAGTACTAAAAACACCTTATGAAATGTGGCATAATAGGAAGCCGTCACTTTCATACCTACGAGTTTGGGGTTGTCAAGCCTACGTAAGACGTGAGGCTGGTGACAAACTTGAACCTCGCTCGGAAAGGTGTTACTTTATCGGAAATCCTCCTGCCGGTGTTGGATATATATTTTATAAACCTTCTGAGAACAAGGTTTTTATTGCTCGAAGGGCATTTTTTCTAGAAAGAGAAATGCTATCCAAACAAAGAGGCAACAAGGAAATTGACCTTGAGGAAGTTCAAGGGTCAACTAATAAAGAACTTGAGGTTGGTACTAGCACTCAACCTAAGACTGTTGAAACTGAGCAAGAAAATGCTGCAGTTCCTGACACTCATTCATTGCTTACTCCAAGGCGTTCCAGTAGAACTCGTTATGAGCCAGAGAGATATGGATTCTACATATCTGAGGGCAGCATGTTGGTGCATAATTGTGAATCCCTAGTTCTTATCAATCTAATACATACATGTTTACTTGAAATGTTAATTCAAATGTGTTTTGATTAATGGTTTGCATGTTTATACATTCTAAGTGGTTACTTATGTTTGTCTTAAGCTTACAAGTACTTAATCATGTGTTGATATGTGTTTGGAAGTTTAAGTATGAGTGAAGGTCATCACGTGCGTGATGAGCTCACTACGTGCGTAGTGGAGCTCACTACGTGCGTGGTGAGGTGGTCGATTAAAGTTAAATTAATTATTATTAAAACAACTGGTACGTGCGTACTGGACTCGCTACGTGCGCAGTGCGCTGCATCACGTGCGTAGTGAAAGTTATTTAAGGTAAACGCGTTTTCCATACTATAAATACTGATTAACTTCATATTAGCGTGTGTAATCGAGTAATCAACGGGGTGATCGCATAGTTTGACGGGGTAATCGTGAGGTAATCGTCCGTAACCACATATAACTACCGAAAATCGACCTTAAGCCTTAGTGAGCCTTCGTAATCGTACGTTTAACCTCGGTAATTGCGAACTTAGTGTTAATCTCGAATCCAAGGGCAGCCTTAAGCATTCTGTGTGAGTTCTTAGAGTTGTTCTTGATCCTACTCTGTGTGTTCTTCGTGTTAACTGTGTGCCGGACACCTAAGCAGATCTTAGAATCCTTAGGAGGTTTGGGAAATAGATATTCCGCACTATTTCTCATCCTAGATCAGTCCTAGCATTAGGGTGTTTTAGTTTAGAACCCCCACGGTCCTACAAAGTGGTATCAGAGCCTTGTGCTTTGATTGATCACTTTTCCTTAGGTTTCGTGATCTAGGTGTCGTTTAGGCTTGTTAGCTTTGTCCTTTTTCCGTGTTTTATCGGTCGTTTTAGTGGAAAACAGGTCATTTTTGTGTTAAAAAGGTTTGTTTTTACGTAAATTAATCTTAATCGTTGCAGTTTAATCGTGCGAAGTGCCTTTCATTACGTGCGTATTGATCTTCAGTGCGTGCGTAGTGGGTGGTTGGTCCTCTAGAATCTTCGGTAGCCTGTGTGTCTGCGCGTGCGTAGTGGGTCATCAACACGTGCGTAGTGCTTCTCACTTCGCACGTATTGAGTCTGTGTGTTAAATCTTTTTCTTAAAAAACAATTTACTTGTTTCGTACGTAGTCAAGTCACTTCGTGCGTACTAGGTCCCCATTCCGTACGTACCTAAGACTGTGTGATCTTTTGTCAGTCCGTACGTAGTACAGTTTACTACGTGCGTAGTGTGTTCACTTCTTGCGAACCAATCTCACTTCGTGCATAGTGTTTACTTTTGTTTTAGGCTTTAATCATAATGTCTGACATGAGTGCTATGGCTGCCAAACAAACCATAACTGCCCTAAGTAACTTAATTATGGATAATGAACAAGGAGGTATTAACAAAGTGCCGAGATTGTTAACCATGGAAGACTACCCATTCTGGAAACCACGTTTTGAAATATTTATCGATGGGGTTGATCCACGGTTGCACCGGGCCATTTCTGCTGATTATGTCATGCCTAAAGGTGAAGGGAATATCAAAGTTCCCTATGATCAGATGAGTGACGATCAGAGGAAGGCTTATGATGCTGAGAAGAAAGCCTACTCTTATTTGATCCAAGCCATTCCTAATGAGATCTTTCACCAGTTTCGACGGTATAGAACGTCACGTTCCTTGTGGAATGCGCTACAAAAGAGGAACGAGGGGAATGCATCTCTGAAAGAGCTGAACGCCTCACAGTTGAGAAAAGAGTTTGACCACTTCACCTCATACGTGAATGAAAAGCTTCCAGATCTGATCAACGGATACAACCATCTTCTTAGTGAAATGGATAGTTTGGGGGTGCAGATCTCAGAAAGACAACAAGTAGAGACTTTATCCAAGGCACTACCCAAAAGCTGGAGGCCGTTCATTATGATTCTTAAAAATGGTGAAGGTTTTGAGGGCATGGATCTGAATGACTTTATTACTAAGCTGAAAGAGCATGAACACGAGGAGCAAAATCTGGACAGATTGAGCAGCTATGTGCAAAATCCCTCATTATACTGTACTGGACCCATTGCTTCTCCAGTCACTTCATCAAATGCTCCATTGCAGACAGCCTTTACATCTAACGTTTGTTCTTCAAGCAAGTCTGCTCCTGAAACTACAAGTGGACCACCATATTCTGCTCCTTCAAGCAAAACGTCCATGCCTGCCTTAAACACTGAGCATTTCAAGCATGGCAGCACTGAAGAAGTAAAGGAGCATATGGGGATGCTTAGTGCTTTGGTCACATCATATGATGATCTGCTAAAGGGTAAAATCGGAAATGCCTACCTGACTCAGGAAGATTATGACCAGATAGACAACGATGAAATGGAAAGAAAGGACATTCTATGGTCCTATGCTAATCTGGTAAGGAGAGCAAAGGCCTTGGTCAAGAGAACTGGGATGCAGATTACAGCAACTAAGGATACAAAGCTGGGCTTCGACAAATCAGTTGTAACCTGCTACAACTATGGAGAAAAGGGTCATTTTGCAAGAGAATGTGAAAAGCCAAAGAACTCAGGACCCAAGTATCCATTCAGGACATCTCCTGGAAAATCATCAACTTCCACTACCCCAAAGAAAGCTGAAACATCTCATGAGGGATCATCTAAGGCAATGGTAGTTGTTCAGAAAGATGAGGGGATAGACTGGTCAGTACATTTTCAAGATAATGATGCTTTCGAAGTTGTTGAGACCAACCTGGCCAGTGTTCAAGATCTGAATGATGATTCACAATCTGAAGCAGATAGTGTGCAGGAAGCTGGTGATGAATTTGTTGCCAGTAAGGAAGACTCAGTGATGCCTACTGATGAGTACAAGGTCAAACTAGTTTCAGTGCCAGCTGCCGAACCAACGCCAGTGATTGTTCAAACTAAATCAGAAGATCTTAAGGCGTGCATGACTGGCAAACCTGCTGATTCAAAGGTAAGTAACAATTCTGGCATTCCTTGTGCTTCGTGCAATGACTATGTGTAAAATATTTTATCTTTGAAATCTCAAGTCAGTGATCTTACCTCTAAATTGCATGAAAATTCAATCATTAAAGGTAGGGAAAAGACACTAAAAGATAAAATTGAAAGCCAGAACAAACAGATTAGAGAACTAGAGGTAGCATTGCTAAACAAACAGGATGCCATAGTTTTCTACATCAATCAGATAGATACACTGAAGCGAGACCTTGCTAGTTCTAAGGTAGATTATGAGACTCTCAATCAGAAACTAAAAAGTTATTCAACTTCATCTTATCTATTTGAGCACATAATCGACCGGAGACCTCAAGGTTCCGATTCAGAGAAAGACAAAAAGGCATACACTAAATGTCCACCACCAGTTTTGAACCAATTGGTGAAAACAGATGTCTTTTCTGAAGCAGACCAACTTCCTCCTAAGGTTGATCAATTTGTTGCATCAACCTCAACATCTGAGTTAAAGTTAAAAGGGAAAGTTGGTGAGCCTCAGAAGAAAGAAGTCAAACAAGAAGAAAATCCTGAATCTGGTATGAGAAAACTTCTAGGTAATTCTTCTGGACAAGGCACGTAAATGAAAAATGTGCAAGCAGCACTCCGAACCATAGAAAAGGAGGGTGCAAAGTCTCCTGCAACCCGTCCTTATGAAGAAGTTAAAATTTTGCCAAAACAATGTGGTTTAGGAGTAGAGTCAAAATGTCAAGTTGAGCAAAAAGTGCCACATAATCCTGCAAAACATCAATCAACCAGGATTTGTTATGTGTGCAGGAGACCTGGTCACCTCAGTTATGAGTGTGATCAGCAACAACAGAGATGCAGGGGGAAAGTTGATTTTTCTGAATATTTTCAGAAAAAAAAAACGTTTAATCAAAATAATCAAAAATCAACTGCCCTTCATCAGCTCAAAAGGACGGTTGGGGAAACATCTAGTAAACCCATAAGTCCCAAGGTCAGTCTGAAGGGGAAGGAACCGTTTCATAAAGTGATTAACACTTCTAGTGTTTATCACAAGACTCCTCCCCGTCAGGATTTGAAATGGACCACAAAATCAGAATCCAAAATGTCCAATAGTCCAGATATCAATGTAGACTCCAAAGCTACTGGTATTTGGATTAACATGCCAATTGTTAGAGAAGATGGGAAACCCATGACCATTCGGGCATGGGTTCCTAATGCTAACTAATTATCTGCTCTTTGTGCAAGGTGCCATCAGATTCCAAGGCAGACCTGTATACTAATGCATTTGATAAACCCAGGTTTTTGTTCTTAGTGAATGAAAACGGCATGAAAACCAGGTGTGAGGTTATCCCCGATGATGCGACATAGTGTCCTTGTCTGTGTGACTTCAGTTTATTTTCTATGTGTCTTTACGTTTCTATTTTCTTAGTTTTTAGTTTCTTTAGTATTTTAGGGGGAGATAGGTGCAACTTAGAAAATACAAAAAAAAAAAAAAAAAAAAAAAAAATCAGAAAAACAAAAATGAGAAGTTGATCCAACTCAAATGGAAAATGATGGTACACTGGCTTTCAATACAAAGTATGTCTAGTAAAATTAGGACTGAAGGCATGTACATATTCTTGAGAAAACTGTCTGAAAATTTGAGTCAAATCAGATAAGAAACAGATGGCATGTAAGACATATGATGAGAGTCTAGGCTGATATGTGGTTATGCATGTGGAAATCCATCAAAGATTCTAACTATCGAGACATTCCAAGTCTACAAGTCAATAACAGTTGAGACTAACTTAGTCTGGTGCACACACCTGTTACCATGCCAAATGTGCTAGATGACAATGAGCAAAATGTAAAAAGAGGGTGAAAAATTGACCCCAATCTGAGATGTCAAAATAAATAGATACTTTGATCTATTTGTGTTGAATTGTCAAAGAGCATAAAATGCAGTGACAAAAGCTCAACAGAAAGATCTATTAGTGTTGAATTGTCAAAGAGCATAAAATGCAGTGACAAAAGCTCAACAGAAATTATCAAAAGAGGTGAAAAATTGACCTCCATGTCAAAGAGCATAAAATGCGTTGACAAAATCACAAAGCACATAAGCATGGTGGTTGGGTATTCAAGTTGTGCATCCTACTGAGTGAGTCAAAACACTGTGAGATTTTAAAAGAGATAGTCTTAACCATGTACTCAGTTCAGGATAATCAGGAAACGTTGAAATCAAATCTGTCATTATCTGAGGAAAGTTAGATTGACAGACAGAAATTGAGAGAGTATGTTTGTGCCTAAGGTTCTGAAATGAATGATAACTAAGTATAGATGTGCTGGTACTGACTCCATCTTGGAACCTTCTCACAAAAAGATTTAATTTCAGTAATTTACTTTTTGCAAATCTTTAGTGTTTTCATTTCTGTCTCTTAGTGTTTAGGATTTAATTTGTTTACAGTCTGCGTTTTCATTTTCTTTGTTTTCAGAAAAATACAAAAAGATTTTTGGTATGTTCTTATCTCTTTTGGTGTGTTTATTTCTTTTATACATAGTTTCTTGTGTTTTCGTGTGCTTAAAAACTTTTGTTTTGCATTGAAGTTACTAACCGGTGTGTGCTGAGTACAGGATCATCAAGAAAAATTCTAACTTTATGTGAGAAATTCAACTCGCACGAAGTAAGAACACCTCGCACGAACTGTGTGATAAATCGTTCGTTGTGTATGCATACTCCGCGGTCAAGGATCAAGAGGCGAAGCGAATCCCATTTCGCACGATGTGAAGGTCATCACGTGCGAAATGAAGAGTCACTTCAGATGTACACTTTGGGTAACAACACGCGGAGTGAAAGCACTTCGCACGAAGTGTAGGGGAGTATATAAGCCTATTCCGTGCGTATACTTCATTACGCGCTCATACTTTCTACAGTACACTCCATTCTCTCTCGATTTTGATTCTGACTTTTGTGTTGAAAGAGTTATTCGTTTCATTCGTGTGATTCGCCTTTGTGTTGTGATCATTTTGGTATGTTTTTCGCTTCAATCCAACGGTTGGATCTCGAGTTATACTCGATTTTATGTTTGAAAGACTAAAAACTTTAAAACCGGATTACAAGTGATCGTAATGTGTTAATTTGTTAGATGTAAGTGAAAAGGAACGTTCATGGACTTAATTAGATGATCTTTAATCACTAAATCAAAACAAAAACATCATAAATCAAGGGTTTTAAGTTAAAAGTTGCGACGAACTGTTCTTGAAGCTTGATTGTTAGTCGTGCGAAGTGAAGGTCATTTCGCACGAAATGATTCCATCTCGCACGAACTCAGTAATGAAGACGATGAACTTGATGATTTTCGGCCGCACGAAGTGAACTCCACTTCGTGCGATCTGTGTGAATCACGTGCGAAGTGCATCATGGTTTAAATAAATTAAAGTTTTGTTACGTCAAACCACTTCGCACGAAGACCTTTCATCACGTGCGTAATGATGGTCATTGCGCGCGTGGTGAAAACTTCAAATTTTCGAAATGAACGTTTAATTTTTAATCTTCAGATTTTAGCTGTGTGTTGAAATTGTTGGATGTTTCATTATAATGAGCATAATTTTTATTCCACATAATTTAAACAATGGAACCTGCACAAATTGGAAGCTCCTCGACTCAAAACATCACTGGGACTGCATCTGGCAGTCAGGAAAAGGCGGATCTTAAAGCAAGTGACATGCACAATATTCGGGCTTTTGTGACTAAGAATAAATTGACCAGGGATTGTGATGAGATCATTGATTATTTGATGAGGTCGAGAATCTATACAGCAATCACAACTACATGCACTGCTTACACCTCGCATCAACTAGAGTTCTGGAGAACTGCCGTTTATGATGAAGATATGAGTGGGATTAAAGGGGTGATGAAAGAACAACCCGTGTTTGTTTCTGAAGGGATATTAAATGAGCTGCTCGAGCTCGGAGACGATATCACCGATCCAACCTCTCTGAACGTCTGCCAGGTGAAGGGCTGTCTGCTGAGGTGTGGATACACCGGTGAAATTAGAAATGAATCTGTATACAAAACCAAATTCTGCCCTCCGTATCGCTACTTGATGCATGTTATATCTCATTGTTTGGGGCCACGGAGAACTGGCCATGATCAGCTAAATCAAACGTTCTCTCATTTGTTTGTGGCGCTTGTGCTAAATGTTAAATTCAACATCTCAAGGGTTATTTTCAACTGCCTAAAGGAAAACTTGTCCAAGAAGGAGGGGCAGTTCTTGATGTATCCCAGGTTTATTCAGATAGTGATTGATGCCCAAGTTGAGGGGTTGGTAAAAGAAGATGGGGATCGAATCAAGTTGAAACATATGAATGATCAGACAGTGCGACAAATGAGCAGATACATAGGCACCTCAGTTCCTCCGAAAAGAAGATTAATCTACCACCTGGGAAACAAAGATTATCAAGCTCCAGAAAGAAAACATCTATGGAGAAACGAGGGCTCAACATCTCAGGTTGAAAATATTGAAATAGTGTCTGACGATGAGGATGAGGAACCTGAAGTTCAGAGCCAAGAGGCTCGTGATCCCACTGGGGGAGAGGCTATCCCCGCAAGCTTGGACGATATGAATGTTGATGACTTTTTCGAGGAGGATGAGGATGAGTTGACTAGAAAAAGGAAGGAAAAGGCTGCAGTAGATGAGCCTGAGAAAAAGAAGAAGAAAGTTTACAAGTTCAAGCCGCTGGTTGCTTCTGCAGAGATTATTGTCAAACCCTCCACAGTAACAGCCGCTCCAGTCACTACCGCTGCTCAAGGTGCTGCAGGACCGTCTCAAACTGGTTCTCAGCTACCAAATATAGCCGTCGAAGAAAGTCTGAGCAAGCTCCAAAGCTACGTGCTAGATATGATTAAAGACGAGAAATAAAGGAAGCTGGAGCTAGAGGAAGTGAAACAGAAAATGGTTGAGAAAGATGCACAGATTGAGGATTTGTTGAAAAGAGATGTGGAGAAAGATGTGCAAATAGAGAGCTTGGTGAAAAGGGATGAAGAGAGAGATTTGAAAATAATTGAGTTGGAGAAAAAGAATGAGACCATGGAAAGGATCTTAATTGAATACACTCAAGAGTTCAAGAGGCTGAAGGCACACGTGGAAAAGCAAGACGAAGAGGTGCTAAAGCTGAAGGAGTTTGCCGAGTCTGAACCAGCTGGGGCATACTCAGGAGATGAACAAGGTTGATTTTTAGTCTATGTGACTTTGTAACTATTTAGTTATCATGTATAGAATTGAAACAATCATATGTATTTAAATGTTTATTTTGAAATGAAATGTTTGTTTTCAACTTACACATGTTTATGGTTTCTTATTTCTGTGTGAAGATCCTTTAATTGTTCAGCCGTTGAAAGCTGAGATTCCTCAATCGTCTCGTCTGCTGAGTATCCAAGGGCAAATTGTTTCTCAAAATGAGTATGATGCAGCGGAAGGAGAAATACTTCCATTCTTAACTAAAGAACAAATTGCCGAACTGCTGCAGATTCCTGTCGAGGACGTAATTCTAGAAGAGGTGGATCAAAGCTTTGTGCCACCACCTCAAGCAGAACAGGAACCGGTGTTTGATACCGATGACATAGAGATTGAGGATGAAACAGATCAGCACTATCCTGGCCAACAAAAGGACGTTAACCTGCCTGACCTTGTAGATCTTTTTAAAAAAGCTAATGCTGAGGAAATCAATAGACGAGCTGAAGCGAGAGAACAAACAACTGTTGATTTCGACTTAGACAAATATCTAGGTAATCGAAAGTCTAAGCAAGAAGAAAGAGAGGCAAGAAGAAAGAAGTTTCAACTCTATCTTGAGCGTCAGGCAGGAAAGGAGAAAAAGGCTGCAAGCTCACCAGAATAGTCAAAGTTTTATCAAACTCTTGGTAAAAAGACTGATGGTGAAATAGTTGGTTGGTGCTATGTGCCTGAATTTAACGTTTATGCAATTAAGAGGGAAAGGGGAGTTGAGTACTTCCAGAGAGCAAATGATATTCAAACGTTACCGTTTTATGATATCCGACAACTTGCTCGTCTGTCCCTTTTAAATTGTGACGATCACAGCATGGCAAAATGGTTTGAGACGCTGGTGAAGCGTGAGGCTCGATTTGGATGGAAAAACTTAAAGCCTTATGTGTCAGGTGTCAAGAGCCATCCAACTAAGATTGATCCACTGACAGGAAGAAAGCTCAAAGTGCTTAACTGCAAAGCTCCTCGTTGTATGAAAAAGTTACTGTTGAGAACCATGCCTACTGGGTGGAGCGCAAGGTTTAAATGGTGGTACTTTAACGAGAAAACAACTGAGGCAGTGATTGTATTGGATGATGACATGTCTGGTGGAGAAACGGTTAAAGTATTTGATCCTATGTGGATTAAAAATTTTGGGAAGGACGACATTACTGTTTTGTACTACAAACCAATCCTCTACAAAAATCAGTATATGGATTTGGCATTGCAATTTCAAAAAGTCGTTCGAGTTTGTTTTGCATTCGACATCTATGCTGGATCTGATGAAGTCAAGTCTACAACTTTGTAATAGATAGATTGTCGCTTTTGTTGCTTTGTGTATTTTTCTTAGTGCAATTTTTGTTGATAGAACTAGGTCTTAGGGGGAGTTTGTTGGTGCATAATTGTAAATCCCTAGTTCTTATCAATCCAATACATACATGTTTACTTGAAATGTTAATTCAAATGTGTTTTGATTAATGGTTTGCATGTTTATACATTCTAAGTGGTTACTTATGTTTGTCTTAAGCTTACAAGTACTTAATCATGTGTTGATATGTGTTTGGAAGTTTAAGTATGAGTGAAGGTCATCACGTGCGTGATGAGCTCACTACGTGCGTAGTGGAGCTCACTACGTGCGTGGTGAGGTGGTCGATTAAAGTTAAATTAATTATTATTAAAACAACTGGTACGTGCGTACTGGACTCGCTACGTGCGCAGTGCGTTGCATCACGTGCGTAGTGAAAGTTATTTAAGGTAAACGCGTTTTCCATACTATAAATACTGATTAACTTCATATTAGCGTGTGTAATCGAGTAATCAACGGGGTGATCGCAGAGTTTGACGGGGTAATCGTGAGGTAATCGTCCGTTACCGCATATAACTACCGGAAATCGACCTTAAGCCTTAGTGAGCCTTCGTAATCGTACGTTTAACCTCGGTAATTGCGAACTTAGTGTTAATCTCGAATCCAAGGGCAGCCTTAAGCATTCTGTGTGAGTTCTTAGAGTTGTTCTTGATCCTACTCTGTGTGTTCTTCGTGTTAACTTTGTGCCGGACACCTAAGCAGATCTTAGAATCCTTAGGAGGTTTGGGAAATAGATATTCCGCACTATTTCTCATCCTAGATCAGTCCTAGCATTAGGGTGTTTTAGTTTAGAACCCCCACGGTCCTACACAGCAAGTTAGTGGTGGACTATGATGAGCCCACCAACTATAAGGAAGCAATGACAGGCCCTGAGTCTGCAAAGCGGAGGGGAGCAATGGAAAGTGATATGCAATCCATGTCGGATAACCAGGTTTGGCAACTGGTTGATCCCACGCCCGGGGTTAGACCCGTAGGGTGTAAATGGGTCTACAAGAAGAAGACCGACATGGATGGAGCCTTGGATACCTTCAAAGCCCGACTGGTGGCAAAGGGTTTCACTCAGACACTTGGTGTAGATTATGAAGAAACCTTTTCCCCAGTGGCAATGTGGAAATCTATCCGGATACTTCTGGCAATTGCTGCATTTCATGACTATGAAATATGGCAAATGGATGTTAAAACCGCCTTCCTTAACGGGAAGCTTTCCGAAAAGGTGTATATGACACAGCCTGATCGTTTTGTACATCCAGAGTATCCAAACAAGGTCTGTAAGCTGAAGAAGTCCATTTATGGGCTCAAGCAAGCATCTCGCAGCTGGAATTTGCGCTTTCATGAGAAAATCAAGGAATTTGGATTTTTGAAAAGCAAAGATGAACCATGTGTATATGTCAGTGCTAGTGGGAGCACTATAGTCTTCTTAGTCCTATATGTAGATGATATACTACTCATTGGAAATCATATTCCGAGCCTAAGGAGTGTTAAAGCTTGGCTAGGGAATTGTTTTTCAATGAAGGACCTAGGGGATGCGAGCTATATTTTGGGGATCAAGATCTATAAAGATAGATCTAGAAGGTTGCTCGGACTTTCTCAAAGTGCATACATAGATAAGGTCGTGAGACGCTTTAGAATAGAGAATTCCAATAAAGGAAACCTCCCTATGACACATGGTTTGACATTGAGCAAGACTCAATGTCCTACCTCCCAAGAGGAGATAGAAGTAATGGAGCGAGTACCATATGCTTCGGCTGTGGGATCGATCATGTACGCCATGTTATGCACTCGTCCTGATGTGTCATGTGCTTTGAGCATGACTAGTAGATATCAGGCAAATCCCGGGGAACCTCATTGGAGAGCTGTAAAGAACATACTCAAATACCTTAGGCGTACGAAAGAGATGTTCTTAGTATTTGGTGGGGAAGAAGAGCTGAGAGTAAAGGGTTACTCGGATGCTAGCTTCCAAACAGACAGGGATGACTGCCAATCTCAATCGGGGTTTGTATTCCTGTTAAAGGGTGGTGTTGTCAGCTGGAGGAGCTCGAAGCAAGACACGGTGGCTGATTCGACTACCGAGTCGGAATACATTATGGAATGTGAAGCGCAAAGGAGGCCGCGTGGATGAAGAAGTTCATCCAAGATCTAAAAGTGGTTCCAAGCATCGCTGACCCTATTGATATATTTTGTGACAATGAGGGTGTAGTGGCTTTGGCGAAGGAACCAAGAGCTCACAAGAGAACAAGACATATTTTGTGCAAATACCACTTTATATGAGATGTAGTTGAAAGTGGTGAAGTCATCATAAGCAGAGTAACATCGGATGGAAACCTTGCGGATCCATTCACAAAGCCTTTATCGCAGGCAGCTCATGACTCTCACACTAGTGTAATAGGTGTAAGATTTGCCAGCGATTTGGCTTGAGTTATGTGTTTAGTTTGTTTGATATGTAAATTTTATATTCTGGGAACGATAAAGACAGTGTTGTAACTTATGCTTGTTTCGATATGTAATGGAGATTATATATGCGTGTGATACGGTTACATTCATAAGACTCTACTGTGTTCCATCTTAGCATGTTTAATTACTTCCAGAAATATTATTCTATATTTCAAACTTTCCACATTTAATCAATCTTGTGGAAGGAAGATTGAAATAAGAATGAGATAAGTATATAACATTGAATTCAATATGGTCGAATTAAGGAGCAATGCCTATCTGTACTTAAAAAGAGTTTCAAGTGACTGAAAGACCCACACCCAAGTATACTTCATGGATTATAGTCACGAGTAACTTGGGATGATAATATCTTACGTCCTTAGACCTGAGATGTATGAACCGTTATATCATAGTTCTTCCTTGCTTTGGCCATTTTCGAAAGCAGTTCGTAACTGGCTGTGATAAAGGAAATGACTAGATAAGCCAAGAAGTATGGTATAGGGTTATACAGTCAAAAGGAATTTGTTCCTCTGATATGAGAGTTATCCCTGGGCCCCTCGATGATTGGGAGCTGACACCAAAATTATGCATGGCCATGCTCAAGGAATATTGATTGAGAGTTAGATATGTCTTTAACTTTTGGTCACCACCAATCAAGATCGAGAAACACAATCGTGAATGATCTGGAGATTGACATTTAATCCATGTCTCGTGTTCACATGGATATCGAGAACAAAAGGATGTTTAAGATCACTTATCTATAGGACCTTACTTTGTGAATAGGTTTTTATTCTGGATAAAGAAACTCATACTGACTTGGGGGCAATGATGCTTTGCTAGAGGCCGCTCATTGTCTGTGGTTTAAAGATACGGTGCATCATGTGCAAGTGGGAGTTTGTTAGAATATGCCCACTGATGCGAATACACCATTTAAATCACTACCGATGATGTATGGGCCTATTGGGTCACACACTGGGGTAAAACCTGACAGAAACTAAAGTAAAGGGACCAAAACTGACAAAAGACAAAAGTTGACATCGCAGGTCGCTATAGCGCCGCTAACGTTAAGTGTTTAGCGCCGCTAAACCTTAAGGGTTAGCGCCGCTAAGGCTGCATGTACTTTGTGTCGTGTCACTTGGCAGGCTGCGATATCGCCGCTAACTTTAAGGGGTTAGCGCCGCTAAACCTTAAAGGTTAGCGCCGCTACGGCTGCATGTGCCTTTTTGTCAAATCACCTCTAGACTTAGCCAATGCATGGGGGCTTCATGATTGCATATGGGCCGGTCTTTGAGAGGTTAAGGGTCATCTGGAGTTCTATAAAAGGAGTTCATTTGCACTCCTTTGTTACCTTTTGTCACTCACACTTTTAAACACTCTTAAGTGCTACCAAAGACTTAGAGAGTTCATAGAGAGGTATTGCTCCAGAATATTGGTCAAGCTAGTTGCTGTTCTCTGGTGATTTTCTAGAGAGAAAAATCACAAAGGAGCTTCCTAGCACAAGAGGTTGACGTGTTACCGGGGTACCACCCATTAGTTGATTCGTTTTTGGTGCAAGAAGGAAGATAATCATCAACACATTCGATTTATGGAGCTTAGGAGACTGGTATAACATTTTCTCCTTTTTCTCTTTGTTGCATTTCTTTACATAGAGTAAGATCCATGTTTGGGATTTCATGGTTTATGCCTTGCATGTTTGTTTTATGGGCTTTTAAGTTGTTTCTTGCTTCCGTTGCGTGCCCTAGAAATCCCAACACAACCTTATCCTTACCTTTACCCTTCGGGGTAGAGGCCGGTTTCTTCCTCTTGTTGGACTCCCCTTCCTTGATGGCCAAGACGGGAATGGAAGCAGAGGACTTTTGCTTTGTCATGTTGCACTCGACGGTCCGCAGCATACCATGTAACTCCATGAGGGATTTATCCATCCCATGCATATGATAATTCACAACGAATTCATCATACGATGGTGGGAGAGACCATAGAATCAAGTCCACTGCCATCTCTCTCGCGATGGAAAATCCCAACCGCTCAAGGCGTTCCACCAATCCCTTCATTTTGAGCACATGGTGGAATACGTTCCCGCCCTCCTGCAGCCGGAAATCGAGTAGATCGTTTAGAGAACCATACCATTTTTGCTTCGCTTGTTGTTGAATCATGTCCGTCAACTCGCGCATCATGTCGTAAGCGCTCAGATGCTCCATTGAATTTTGCAAGTCGGAGTTCATTGTGCTCAACATGAGGCAAGTAACCTTGGTGAGGTCTCTTAGACGCTTTTCATAAGCGTCTTTAACGGCCCTACTCATGTTGGTAGCAGGTGCTTCAGGGATAGGTTCCTCGATGGTGGCCAACTTGTCCTCATGTCGGAGGACTATCTGAAGTTGCCTTGACCAATCCATAAAATTGGTCCCATCAAGTTTCTCTTTCTCTAGGAAAATCCTAAGAGAAAAGGTGGTGTTGTTGGTGCTAGTTGTTGCCATCTATAAAATGCAAAGCGGATTTGGTTAGTTAGATTGAAATCCTCCTTAAAATAATTACCCCAAGTGTTTAAAGAAAAACACAAGGGCTAAGAACCTATTTCACCATGCACCGTGACGGGTTTTCCACATATCACGTGGCAAAGCTATTTAGGCCGGCAACCATTGACCGATTGCAATCCATTATTGCAACTCTTAGTTCCTTGCGGGATCCTACTTGACAACAATTGTGCCAAACTTGGCATGTTTGATCCCTCCACACCAATCTCAAAGAAATATTTTGAATAATCTCTGCTAGAGCTCGACCATTATTTTAAATATTATTTTGAAATCGTAAATCAACCATCAAGATACACGGTGGTACTCTTGCCCAATGGTCGACTAGGCTAGAGCTCGACATTCGACCCTGCGAGTTGCCACACACACCTTCCACACAACTCACATAAAAATTGATTCGGCTAAAGATCGACAATCAACCCTTATGTGGTTAGATTCGGGTGGCGTCATCTTATGGACGACGTGAGATTTACATTTAGAAAACGGGATTTAGTTTTCCGGTCAAAAAACCATTTTAAGTTTTGATTAACAAAAGTGACAATAACCAAACGTTTTCACTACGCAATATAAACCAATTTTATATCCTATTGTTAATCAAGTGTGCGCGCGAGAGTTGTTAAACCATTTTTAAAAGTCTTAGGTTTTTATTTTTTGTCAAAATTTGTCTAGCATGCAATAGTCCTACAACTCATGCATAAACAATAAATAATAAAATCATCACACACATACAACATACTTGGTAACCATGCCCCTAAAACCTATGCATTTTCCCGTGAGCCACTACGGGAAAAACAAGTCATCTAAGGACAATCTCCTTGACTTGGATGCTCTCCCACTAAACCCGCCACCTCCATTGGGCCTTCCCGGATTTGTGTTCGCCAAGACGTCACTCTAAGGACTCTGATGGTTGCTCCATATTACAATTTACATAGAAAATTAAATAAACGGCATGCAAGCCACAAATCCAATTTTCTAGTACAATTACATAACATGGATATTTAAATGGCATGCAAGCCACAAATAGAAATTTACATACCAAATAAATAAATTAATTATTATTACAAACCATGTGACTTAAAGTCACCAAATGAATGAGTAATAAAATACATAACCAAACATCCTCAAGTTCTAGGGCATATCTATGGTTACCAACATCACATGAACATACAAGAATATCAAGTGAACAACATGGTGTGCCACACAAAACCATGTAAACTTATGCATAATGGTTAAGATTATTAAATCATTCAAGGCACTAAATAATCTCATATACTTATGCATTAGTAACACGAAACCATTTTTGGTGAAACATATTCATAAATACATAATGTAAGTATATGCAATTACCATTTTCATCCCAAAATGATAATATACATATAAATACACCAACCATTATACAAGGCAACTTAAATAATAAAATTTTAATTTCTGGACAAAAAATCCAGAAACTAAAATATAATGTCAAAAACCCGAAACATATTTTTAAAGTATTTAAAAACAAAAAACTACACTATCTGGAAGATAGCGCCGCTAATTTTAAGAATTAGCGCCGCTAACTACTAACGCATAGCGCCGCTAACCCTTCCGGACAGAAAACAAAAAATCATTTTTCGGGTTTTTCAGGCCACCATGTGCAAATGTAGCATAGAGGTGGCTCTGATACCACTGTTGGGGTTCTATGAGCACAGCGGAAGCTAAGGTACAGCATTCATAAGCAATATGTACAAATAAATGAAGCATAAAACCCCAAAATGGACCAAAACTCTATGACTAACACATGCAACATGAAAAGAAGAAGGGAATAGAGTTATACCCTCTCCCAAGCTTCTGGAACAAGTAGGTGTAACTGATGATGACAAGAAAGCCGATGAAGCTCTCCTCTATCAAAGTCCACCCCGATTTTGCCCTTCTCCTTGTACTAAAAAGCTTGAGAGATCTTCAAAGACTTGAAATCTCCTCAAGAACAGCCTCTAAACATCCAAAATTCAGACCTCCTTGGATGCACACTAATAGAGCACTCTAAGAGAACTCATCTAAGTGTTTTAGTGAGCAAAATGGCAAAAGGTCCTTACAAATGATAAACCAAGGTCTTTTATAGACCTTAAGTTGCCACTTCAACTCCCTTGGCCGGCCAAAGATGTCTCCAAAAAGTAGCCCATGCATTGGGCAAGAGAGGAGGTAGAAAATCAAGTGACATGCAGTCTGTCAGACGTTAGCGGTGCTAACTTTTGGTTTTAACGCCGCTAACCCTAAAGGGTTAGCGTCGCTAAACCTGCTTGCACATCAACATTCCCATTTTGACACTTCTAGTCCCTTCACCTCTTAGGCTGTTGTGATAGGTCCCCGGTGTGTGACCCAATAGGCCCATACATTATCGGTAGTGAAAGTTCAAGATTCTGAGAAAGTTTACAATGTCTACAAGCAACAATTCTTCAAACTTTCCACAGATGTCTACCAAAGGTTGTCCCATATTTGATGGATCTGACTATCCTATGTGGAAGTTCAGAGCCATGCTATTCATCAAGTCCATTTACATTCATATGTTCGATGTCATTACAAAAGGACCTGCCATCCCCAAGATTCCTGATACTGTCAGTGATACGTCTCCTGGCAAAACTGAAAAGGAAACAAGAAAGCCTATTGCATCCTGGACTGATGAAGATTGGAAACTCTTCAATCTGGATGACAAGGCAAAAAGTGTTCTGGCAAATGCCCTGACCAACGAAATCATGCGTACTGTGACTGGGTGTCAATCTGCAAAAGATATCTGGGACACGCTAAGTGTTACATATGAGGGAACGGATCTGGTCAAGCAGTATAAGAAAAATCATTTGAATAGATCTTATGAAAACTTCTTTTCAAAGAAGAATGAAACCTTGTCAGATTTGTTCACAAGGTTTCACTACTTGATAAATGACCTAATAAGTGTGGGTGTAAAGAAAGAAGAAACTGAACTTGTGCTGAAATTTCTGGATGTGTTACCAGAGAAGTTTAATGATGTAATTACAGCACTGAGGGTTGGAGGAACACTGCATGTGTATAACCTACAGTCCATATATAGGTTCTTGCTAAATCATGAACAGATCACTGAACACAAGAGAACTTCTCAAAAACAACTCAAGGAGTCTTTGGGTAAGAATGAAGTTGCATTGGTTGCACAAAAAAAGAAGAAAAGTTCCAAGACACTGGTTATTGAATCTGAGACTGAGTCAGAATCTCAAGCTGACCACTCAGACTTAGACTCAGGTGATACTGATGATGTTCAGAATATCACTGAGCAAATGGCAATGTTAGCCAGACGTTTGAGAAGAGCTCAAAGGGGAAGAGGAAGATCTGACAGGGACAAAGGGAAGAGTTCCTTTGATCCCAAGAATGCAGTTTGTTTCAACTGTCAGAAGAAGGGACATATTGCTGCTGAGTGCAGATCAAAGAAGGTTGATAAGAATGCTTACAGAGCTGATAAATACAAGAAGAAATATACTCAGCTCAAGAAAGGAAAGCCTGAAGACAAACGCAGCGCAAAAGGACTATATGCTGAAACCTGGGATACAGAATCATCTACCTCAGATGATGATGTATGTCTGATGGCCCAAGAAGATGAAGAGTTTGAAATTGACGAAGTTGGTTATGGTCTGTCCGAGTCAACTTTTGAAGCTGACATGAAGGAAGCTGAGGAAAACAGCAAGCTCAGTGATTGGGATCCTGCTTCCATGTATAAGGTTAGTAATTTCAACTCTTACACCGACGAAGAAAAGGGTCTTGCTTTTGATTATCTGCTGTATGATTTCAAGACCATCCTTAAGTCTCAAAATGACCTTAAAGTTGAGATAGCTAAATTGAAGAATGAGATTAAGGAAAATAAATCTCTCGTTGATGTTGGTAAGAAAGCACAATGTGATCTTGAATGTCAAGGACACATTAATAAACTTCTAAGTGAAGAACTTCAGGAAGCTAAAGACAAAGCTGACCAACTACAAAAAGTCACTGAGTCTTGGTATAAGTCATCAAAGCTTGCTGAAAAGTGCATAAAACAACAAATTCCTAAACAGGTACAAGCTGTGCTTAGAGGTGACTATCAAACAACACCTTATGTAGCTAATGATGAGATAGCAAGAATAGACTCTGAGGAGGATATACTACTGATTAAGTCTCAGAAGTCAGCCTTAGAGAAGAAACATGGTCAAAACCTTAAATACAATTTGTTTGTAAAGGCTAAAGATCATGGAGAAGAGTGCTCAACATCCAAACAGCACAGCATGGTAAGTTTGTGCTGGATAGATTAAGCACTCAGCCTATTCAAAGAACTTCAGTCATAGAAAGGCTTAATCCAAATCCTTTCAAAAGACAACATTCTCTATCTGGCTCGGAGAGAATTTACAAGAATAGGAAGACCACTGTAAGTCAGAGGTCAAATTACAACAATGGTAAGTCCAAAGTTATAGATCTTGGTAAGTCCAAGAAGATCAACAGTGGTAAGTCCAAGCCTGTTGAAACTGGTGAGTCCAGTGGTCATGACAAAGGTAAGTCCAAGGTCATGGAAAAGAAGGTTGTTAGTCAAACTTCTAATCATAAGGATAACAAACAAAGACCTGACAAAGGTAAGTCCAAAGTCAGTGATCATCAGGTGAATCAGCTTGCTAAGAAAGTTGAAAAGTTATCCACCACATATAATCCTAAGACTGAGAGCAAGTTCTCACAAGGATTATTGGACACTCTAACTCCTGTAATCATTGGAAGAAGGAGATGCTACAAGTGCAGAAGTAGAGGTCCTGAGGCTAAGGACTGTGATGTAGAAATCTCAAGGGCTGAACAAGAACAAGCTGATCAGCCTACACAGGACTCAGCTCCTACTCAAGCTGAACAGTCAGTTCAACCAGATGGAGATGCTAAGTGCTCCTCATCTGAACCCACCAAAAAGTAGGTTCTCAAACAAATCTAATAGTTTTCATATCATGTACAGGGTTCAAGTAAATGGTACTTGGATAGTGGATGCTCAACTCCCATGGAAGAAGTAAAGGCTATGGGAAGATGCATGCTGGCAAGGTCACTTTCCAGAAAGTTGCATATGTCAAAGGTCTCAAACACAACCTGATTAGTATCACTCAATTGTGTGATGAAGTCAATATAGTTACTTTTAGGAAGAAAGCAGGAACAATCTATAATGCTAAGGGAAAGCCTGTATTAATAGCTAAAAGAGAAAGAGATGTGTATCTACTTGATCTTAATTCTGCTGATCCCTACAATAAAACCTGCTTGTATTCCCATTCTGTTCCTAAGCTGAGTTGCTTATGACATAAATGTTTATCTCATCTAAACTTTAAAAATATAAATATGTTGTCCAATGAAGAGTTAGTCTCTAGATTACCAAAGATCACATTTGTCAAAGACAAATTGTGCTCAGCTTGTGAACAAGGGAAACACCATAAAGGGTCCTTTAAATTAAAGCAAAAATTTTCAATAACAGACCCATTGCATATGTTTCATATGGACTTGTTTGGACCCATAAGTACTCCAAGCCTAAGTGGCAAGAAGTACACACTGGTGATAGTAGATGAGTTCTCACGATTCACCTGGGTAATATTCCTTAAAGCCAAAAGTGAGGCTGCCCTGGAGATAATCAGTTTTATCAAACAGGAAGAGTTGCAAAAAGGTTTGTCTGTAAAGAAACTAAGAAGTGATCATAGGACTGGGTTCAGGAACTCTACCCTTGAAAGCTTCTGTGAACAAAAGGGAATATTACAAAATTTCTCATATGTCAGAACTCCACAACAGAATGGAGTTGCTGAAAGGAAAAATAGAACTCTAATTGAGGCTGCTAGAACAATGCTATGTGAGGCAGGATTGAACTCTATTTATGGGATGAAGCTGTTAGTACACCTGCTATACCCAGAATAGATCAATCATTGTCAAAAGACATGGAAAGACATCTTATGAGATGTATAAGTCTAGAAAGCCCAATATATGTTACTTCCATATCTTTGGTTCAAAATGTTATGTGTTGAATCAAAGAGATCAGCTCCATAAGTTGGAACCTAAAGCTGATCTTGGAATAATCGTTGGTTATTCCTCAATCTCCAAGTCTTATAGAATATATAATACAAGGAGAAAGGCAATAGAAGAATCAATTCATGTCTCTTTTGATGAAGACTGTTTTGATCAAGCTGATAAGAGTCAAACTGACTTGGTCAGTCTAAGTGAGCTTGAAAGGCCTAAGGAAACCAACTTATCAAATCCTATGTATGTCATAGGAGATGATAGTGATGATGATGTGTGTTCATCAAAGAAATCATCACAAACTCCAAGGGATTCTCAAGCTGAGAAGGATGATGAGTTCATCAATCCCTTTGGAGCAGAAGTCACTCAGACTGAGAATCTCAGTGATCATCAGTTTGTTGACAATGTTGCTATTGAGACTGAGGATGTGTGTTCACCTCAGAGTTCTCAACATCACTCAGATTCAGAACCAGACTCTCCAACTACAACATTTAAATTCCTCAAAGATCATCCTCAAGATCAAATTATTGGAAATGTCCAAGAAAAGGTCATGACCAGATCCAAGGCTACAGCTAATTACGCTGCACACTTTGGTTTTCTATCTCAAATGGAACCAAAGAAGACTGAGGAAGCCTTAGAGGATGAGGATTGGATTGAAGCTATACAAGAGGAATTAAATGAGTTTGAGAGAAATAAGGTCTGGAACCTTGTCCCTGCCCCCAAAGATCATTCAATTATAGGCACTAAGTGGGTCTATAGAAATAAAATGGACAATCATGGAGTGATAGTGAGGAACAAAGCCAGGCTGGTAGCACAAGGGTATAAGCAAGAGGAAGGAATCGATTATGATGAGACCTTTGCCCCTGTTGCTAGAATTGAAGCTATAAGGCTGTTCCTGGCTTATGCAGCATATAAAGACTTCAAAGTCTATCAAATGGATGTGAAGAGTGCTTTACTAAATGGAAAAATTCCGGAGGAAGTCTATGTGAAACAACCTCCTATCTTTGTAAGTTCAAAGTTTCCACATCATGTCTATAAGTTAGACAAGGCTTTGTATGGTCTTAAACAAGCTCCAAGAGCTTGGTATGATACTCTATCCACATATCTACTATCAATGGACTTCACCAGAGGTAGTATAGATAAGACACTCTTTATTAAAAGGAGTAAAGGACAGGTAATTCTTGTACAAATCTATGTGGATGACATTATCTTTGGTTCTACCAATGAATCTCTGTGTGAGTGGTTTTCTAAAATAATGTCACAAAAGTACAAGATGAGCATGATGGGTGAGATGACATATTTCCTAGGCTTACAAATTCAACAAAAGCTGGATGGAATATTCATCATCAAACTAAGTATGTTCTTGATTTGATAAAGAAATATTGTTTTGATTCAAGTCCAACCATGAAAACACCCATGTCACCAGCTATCAAGCTGAGTAAAGACTCAGATGGTAAGTCTGTGTGTCAGTCTACCTATAGAGGAATGATAGGTTCATTGCTCTATTTGACCGCTAGTAGACCTGATATCATGTTTGCTACATGTGTTTTTGCAAGATATCAGGAAGATCCTAAAGAATCACATCTTCAAGCTGTTAAAAGGATCTTTAGATACCTTAAAGGTACACCAAATCTAGGTCTTTGGTATCCAAAGGACTCTGGATTTGAGTTAGTTGGTTTTTCAGATGCTGACTATGCTGGGTGCAAGTTAGACAGAAAATCAACTACTGGAGGATGTCAAATTCTTGGAGGGAAGTTAGTCAGCTGGACTAGTAAGAAACAGAACTCAGTGGCTACTTCAACTGCTGAAGCTGAATATGTTGCAGCAGGAAGCTGTTGTGTTCAAATCCTA
Organism: Pulicaria dysenterica; assembly: GCA_947179395.2. Lineage (NCBI taxonomy): Eukaryota > Viridiplantae > Streptophyta > Magnoliopsida > Asterales > Asteraceae > Pulicaria > Pulicaria dysenterica. The sequence continues at coordinate 27,261,054 of OX359288.1, forward strand.
TAGATGCAGCATCAGCTTCAAGACTTTGGAATGAGTTTCAAGAAAACTCCTATCTTCTGTGATAACCAAAGTACAATAGCCATCACTTACAATCCAGTCTTCCACTCAAGAACCAAGCACATTGAAATTCGACATCACTTCATCAGGGACATCGTGGAGAAAGGCAAAGTTGAAATTAAATTTATTTCCACTGATGACCAATTAGCAGATATTTTCACTAAACCCCTTGATCAAAAGAGGTTTATGTATCTGTTAAGTGAATTGGGTATGCTCAACCCCTAGCTAAGTGTCTAGAATCTGAGTTTTTCAGTTTGACAAAGACTAAGTGTCTTAAGCTGAGTGCACAGTTTATAAATAAGTTTTCATAAACTGTATAACAAGTCAAGCTGAATGATGAGTTCACACGTTTGGTAAGTTCCAAACATACTTTAACTACTTCGTGTAGTTATTATATAGTTTGAGTGAGTTTCAAACATAAATGACTAAGTGTCATTGAGTCTGAGCTATGTGCTTAACTCAAACCGTGTGATTGGTTCACACGTTTGGTAAGTGTTAAACATATTTTAACTACTTAGTGTAGCTAAATTACATGTTTAAGTCAGTCTTAAACAGACATGACTGAGTGTCATTAAGCCTGAGCTGTGTGCTCTACTCAAGCTGAGTACTAATCTCAAGCTGAGTGCTCATCTCAAGCTGAATACTCAACTCAAGCTGAGTGTTTGAATCAAGCTGAGTGCTTGACATAAACTGAGTAATCAGATTACTCAGACTTCGTGTGTCCAAAACCATATTTTAATTACTAAGTGTTATTGATTCATGTGCCTCTGCGTATTTGAGTAAGTCTCAAATCGCGTATTATACTAATTTGGTATTGGTGTAATACAACAATGTTAATAGTATTTGTGTAGGTCACAAATATTATTTTACAATTGTATTCGTTGGAAGATGATGTGTTTCTACCTTCTTACTGTTTCATCAAGCCGTAATTTTCCCGGCGTAACAGATAAAAAGGGATTCCAACGTTAATTTTTCTCTCTCCTCGGAAAGGTATATATAACGACCTTACCTTCATTTTAGAGGTTTACGCTTAAACTTCTCATCTCTAAACCTCTCATCTGATTATACACCTTTCAACAAATTTGCTAAGTGCAATTATCTGTTCCATCAAGTTCGAAACCCTACCTCGCTCAGTGCGACGCTCATTGCTCAGTGCAACGAAATCAGTTACTCAGTGTAATCTGAAATTTCAACGATGGAAGGAACCATTCTCATTCTCGGTGATCGAATGGTCAGGGGTGCTGCGTTCAAAAACAATGGATTACCGCTGATCAAAATCAACAATCAGCTTGCCTGTCTTGCTATTCCTCCGAGGAAACAGGGCAGAGGATATGAAATATGGGTCGCCTACATTCGGAAATGCTCTTTAGCATTTGCCTTCACTAGAGCACCTGGTAACATCGCTCCACAACACCTTTTGGAGTTCTGGTACACATGCACCTTCAACCAGAACAGAGGAGAGATCACAGGCACTGTTCTCAATGGCGATAGAACAGTGGCCCTCACGGTTCAACGGCTAAGGGATGTTCTTCAACTCCCTGTTCAAGATGTGTTCGAGCCCACCGTGACTAGACAAGTGGCGAGGTCAGTTCTACCTCAGATGGGTCACCCTCAAACTGAAGGGGTGATTAAGAAGGCCACTTTCCCAACGAGCTGGGGCTTCATGGTTTCAACAGTGGTACGTTCACTAGGGACTAAAGTTGGTGGCTTGGACCAAGTTAACGAGTTCAAAATGCAGCTGTTGTACAACATGTTCTTCGATAGACGTATCGACTATTCATAGCTCATCTTCAACGAGCTAAAAGTCCAAGTAATGAAGACCACCAGGGACCTCCATGTGCCATTCATTAGGTACTTGTCCTTGGTGATTCAAGCTAAGTTGGGAGATCTCTATGAAGCTGGATGGGATGTGTTCCCTACCCCAACACTCAGCCCCAAGATGTTTAACAATGAGATCTTCCCTGAGCAAGAGGGTCTGAGTGGTCCAATGCTCTTGGTGGCTAAGGGAGTTTCATCTGCAAGTGGAGATGAGGGATCACCTCAAGGGGGAGCTTCCCAAGCTGACACGGAGGTTCAAGCTGAGCACTCTGCTCAAGCTGAACCAGCAACCATTGAAGCTTCTTCTGGTAAGACCTCTCCACTTTCTGTTTCTTCTCACTATTCTCCATCCGTTTTTGGAGATAAGGCTGTGGTAAGCCCAACCCGGTCTAACCGATCTCCTCCACCTTCATTCCATTTACAATCCCACTCTGAAGCCACCCCTAGTATGCCCACTGCTGCTAGGGAGAATATCCGAACCTATACACGTAAAACTGCCATAGGTGGTGCCACTCCTAAAGGCATCACTGGAGCTGAGATCACCTTGATCCCTCCACCGGCAGGATTTGAGGGGGAGACGCTTACTCTTAAAGTGTCTACCTCGAGGCTCATTACAACCCAACAGCCTAAACGGGTGTGGTGTCTACTCAGCCCACACTCTCCTGTTCCATGGGAGAGCCAATTACTGTGCCTAAACAGACACACTTAGGTAACATTGAATATATGACCATTCCCCAGGGTTAATCACCCCCCTCTAAACCAATCAGCCAACCACCAACCCATACACTTCACATTTCGAGCCCCATTACTTCTCTTCACTTCTCATACCCTATCACACGACCTGTCAATGTTTCATCTTCACACCAAGGTGATTCACAGGGTCCAGACTCTGTTGCAGATGAATTTGAAGGTAAACACCAACCTTTGGATGATGCACCCAAATTCCAACCTTCTCAGACTGACTTAGATGATTTGCTGAATTTCTTTAAAAGTCAGTTTCACAAGTTGCACTTCAAAAGAAAGCAAACAAAGAAGGATATGATGATGATTATCGATAATCTCGAAGAGGAGGTGCTAAATTTGAAATCCGCAGTTGCTGCCCTACAAAAACAAAAGACTTCGACCCCTATTGATGATGACAAAAAGGGGGAGAAGGTTCAAGAAACTGAAGCTGAGTCAGTCGAAGCTGAAGCTTTATTACTATTGGCAGAAAAAGCAGATCAGATTGAGGGGGAGAAAGAAACAGAGAAAGAACCTGAGCTGACTGAGAAAGCAAAAGGCAAAAGACCAGTGGTGGTCAGCTCAGATGAATCAGAAACTCCTCAACAGAAAAGAAGGAAAATGATTCTAAGTGAATCATCAGCCTCAGAAAAAGACTCTGTAGATAAAATGACATTACAAGAGAGAGCTTCACTGACGGCAGTTAGAAGATTAGAACAAGAGGAAGCTGACCAGCTTAGGATATCTGTCGATGAGCTGAGAAGAAGACAAATGGATGTTCAAGCTGAGTTAGCAGAGGAGAAAGAGAGAAGAGAAAGAGCTTGGGCTGAACAAATCAAGAAGCAGAATGAAGAGCTTTCTAGACTCAGACTGCCAATCGTGCCCAAGGAGGAGGAAGTAGAGGAGATTCATGTCCAGAGTCAACCTGAAGAGGAAGACATAACTCAATGTTATACAAGGATCTACTTCTCCTCTCAAATAAGTATACTACAGTTGAGCTCAGCTCAAGGGATCATCATTCAAGAGTTTGTCTTTAGAAATGGTGAGACATCATCTATGGAGCTGAATCAAATGCATAGACTGGGTTATGAAGAGTGGAAGCAAGTTGCCATACTTATTAAGCAGATGTAAAAGTCCTCTGCCAGAAATTAAGTTAAAGATGAGCTGCTAAGGCTACTTGCAAGAGCTGATTTGTTGAAACTCATACCCAGGTCTGAGATAGCTACCCTACTAACTTCTTTTCATAAAGTTAGAAAGAAGAAGCAAACAAAGCCAGCTAGACTAGAAAATCTTCATACATACAGTCTTGTTCTCCCTGAAGGCTTGGAGTTTAAAGAAAACACTTATGTGGAAAAGCCTGAGAAAGGATTCATGTACCTGGATAGAAACGGTGAACAATGCTTCCAGTCTGATGCAAGTATTTACACATGTGGTGTATCTCAAGTATTTGCTCTGAGACAAATCGTCGAAAAGACTGAACAATAGGCAAGGTTCAGATACAGAAATAACAGAGCAATTAGATCACAAAAAGATCAGCTTCTACATTTACCTAACCTGCAAGAAATCCTTGAAGAAATCAACAAGGAAATCAAAGATTTTGAAGAGCTGCATCCTCAATAGATTAGTTCTAATATAAATATTAGATTAGTTCTAATATTTTTTGTAAGAACTTAGTGTGCATGATCTAAGTGATCAATCATTTTGTATTATGATTAGTTCAATTAATACAAGTATAAATTTTTATATGTTCAACTGTGTTGTGATGTGTTCATATTTATAAATCTGATAAGTTCAGCTAAATGAATAACTGGTTAGTTCTTATTCATTAATATGTTTAGTTGGTGTGTTCAACTAAAAGTTGGTGTGTTCCAATTTAAATTGATAAGTTCGATTAAAATTGATATGTTCAATTAATATTTGATCAGTTCAAATATAAAAATCTTAATAAGTTTAAGACTTAAGACATAATTCTATTAAACAAACTTACTAACTGTTTGATGGTTTTGTCATCATCAAATAGGGGGAGTTTGTTGGGAAAATGATATCATCAGTTTAGATTTGATGAGACAAAGTTAAGTTTGTAAGATGTGTTCTACATACAACTTAAACAGAATTATGAAGCATAGTCAGACTGAATACTTATAGTGATTCAGACTGAGTATAAGCTGAATATAAGTTGAGCATATGTTCGATCAGCTTAGACTATATCTTAGTAAGATTATCAATATGTTTGATAAGTTGTGTACAAACTAAGATATACATATTGAGTTTCAGCTTGATGAGTTTCAAGCTGAGCGACTTAGCGTGAAGATTGAGTCAGCTCAATAGAGTTACTAAATATGTTTTAGTTAATTCTTTAGACTTCTAAGGATGAGTTAATAATTACATGTTAGTTCATGTTTGAATTCTGGTTTGTTCTCGAAGAACTTAGCTTGATGAGTTTCAAGCTGAGTAACTCAGCTAAAACCTCACCTCATCGTATGTGTTACGATTCTTGAATCACTGTTTGTCAGTTCAACATGATCAAGAAACTCACAGATTGCCAAGGTGTTCGTGTGTTCGAACAATCACATTAGTTGTGATATTGGTAAGTTATCAATCTGTGTAAATCCTGTTTAGAGAGTCGTCAGTATCTATAATCATAAGTTGATTATAGATAGCTAAGTTTGAGAGATTGAGAGATTTATATTAGGTGGTTATATATCAAGAGTTGCTTACTTGATAGTTATTGTAATCATATTCTTATTCAAAGCATTGTAATCATCTTCTTAATAAAAGCATTCGATTGATTGCGGTTTGATTTACTTTGTGTAACACTTTTATTTGATTTGTTCAATTTCCGCAGAAAGTGTATTCAACCCCCCTTTTACACACCTGTTGCTTGTTGTTATTCTCATCAAGGGACCAAAAAATACCATGAGTTTGTGTGAAACCTTTAGCCACCAGTTGGGCTTTGAAGGTATCTACAGATCCATGCATGCCAGTCTTCTTCTTGAAGACCCATTTACACCCTACTGTCTTACACCCGGGTGTAGGATCAACCAATTCCAGGACTTGGTTGTCCGACATGGATTGCATCTCAATCTCCATTGCTTCCTTCCACCTAGTGGACTCAGTGCTTGCTACGGCTTCCTGGTAGTTTGTGGGCTCATCATGATTCACCAATAAGTCATTACCCTCTGATATGGGTTTTGTCATCAGGAACAAAACCAAACCCAGAATCAGTATGAAATTGTCCTATAAATAAGTGTGTTGGGGTTCTATGAGCACAACGGAAGCTAAGGTACAACATTCATAAGCAATATGTACAAATAAACGAAGCATAAAACCCCAAAATGGACCAAAACATTAAGACTAACACATGCAACATGAAAAGAAGAAAGAAAGAGAGTTATACCCTCTCCTAAGCTCCTGGAACAAGTAGGTGTAAGTGATGAAGACAAGAAAGCCGATTCCTCTATCAAAGTCCACCCCGAGTTCGCCCTTCTCCTTGTACCAGAAAGCTTGAGAGATCTTTAAAGACTTAAAATCTCTTCAAGAACAACCTCTAAACTTCCAGAATTCTGACCTCCTTGGATGCACACTAATAGAGCACTCTAGGAGAACTTATCTAAGTGTTTTAGTGAGCAAAATGGCAAAAGGTCCTTACAAATGATAAACCAAGGTCTTTTATAGACCTTAAGTTGCCACTTGAACTCCCTTGGCCGGCCAAAGATGTTTCCAAAAAGTAGCCCATGCATTGGGCAAGAGAGGAGGTGGAAAATCAAGTGAGGTGCAGTCTGTCAGACGTTAGCGGTAATAACTTTTGGTTTTAGCGCCTATAAACCTGCCTGCACATCAGCTTTCCCATTTTAACACTTCTAGTCCCTCCACCTCTTAGGCTGTCAAGATAGGTCCCCGGTGTGTGACACAATATGCCCATACATTATCGGTAGTGATCTTGTCAGGATCGGATATAGATTATATCAAATAACAAGAACAAACTTTTGAATTACAAATCATAGTTGAATAAAAGTTAATCTTTAACTATGATCACAATCAACTAAGAAGTTGCGGAATCACACTTAATTGATTAAAGAAGGTTTTGAACACAAAGCAATTCAATCAAACAGTAATTTTATTGATTAACCAGAATGATTACAATAGCAAACTTCACTCCCAATCTAACTTATTATGTTAGACGAAGAACACAGATTGTTCTTAGGTTTCAACGAGAAACTTAGAGGCTTAGCACTATTCTGAAAGCAAATTACAACTTAAAGAATGAATGCAAAAACTTATTCAATGAGTACGTACATATTATAAATTCTAATCTAGCATTTATACTCCTTGATCTTCCTTGATTTGCTGACAGTTAGGTAATCTTCTATCTTCTAAGATAATCTTGATAATCTTCCAAGTGTTTCAAGATATCTTCAAAGATAGGGTTTTCCATATTTAGCTCAACCGAAACTGTTCAATGAATGCAACAGTTTTGGTTCTTCTAACAGTCTTCGGCTTCAAGGTCTTCAAACAGTTGTAGTAGTTTGTACTAACAGTTCTGAACTCTATATAACAGCTTTGAAGTTCACAGCAACTGTTTGTTACAGCTATCTTCACAATTTTCACTAACAGTTCTAAACTGTTTCTTCAACAATTCTTCTAACAGTTTCGAACTGTCTTCCCAACATCCATTAACAGTCTTAACAGTTTTGATTTTTGCATGTATAACAGTTTCAATGACTTAGCCAATTTCCCAACAATCTCCCCCTAACTTAAAGTATTGAACAATACAATTAAGTTGTTTGTTTTAAGGGTTCAATCATAGACAAATTTAACATAAGTAAAGAACATATTTATCATTGAATGCAAAATAAAGCTGTTATAATAAAAAATTCAAAAGATAGAAAAATTACATTTTCTTTGATCTCAGGGATTTAAGTTTATCTTTGAACTTCTGAATTAGCTCATCCCTTACTTTGGCTGGACCATAGAACTTGGCTTTCAATAGGTATTGGAGCTTGATCTGACTGTGTTCGATGAAATCCATGTCAAACCATTCTGTAAATGCATTACCCATTACCATGTAGTATACCCTTGGCTTAGCATACACTTTAACAGATTGAACTGGAAAGGTTTCATCAGCCATCAGTATTGACATCACTTTCTTTGGGATGCAAATACTTGTTAAATGTCTCATCAATATCTTAATTGTAGGATGCTCAGATCCTCCATAGTGCCTTGTTCCATACTCATACAATTCTCGTATGTCCCGCCTAGTAATGCTATCCATCATTTGTAAGTAGCCTGAAAACTGTTCGATCTGATCATTCTCCCTTACAATGATTACCCCTTCCTTCCCAGTATCAAACCGGACAACATCAAACTTCCATTCTTTGATGTGAGACTTCTGGCCTAAATGTTCTGCTACAAGCTTGTTAACACCTTCTTCAACATCGACCAAGAGCCTATCTTGAATGATAGTTTTAACCATTTTAGCTTTGATGGTTTGAACTGTTTGAGTTGGTTGGACAGCTTTGGACTTTTGGGATTTGGATTGTTGAGGTTGAGACTTCTTCTCAGTTGCTGGCTTAGGAAGTTGAGGTTGTTTCTTTTTCACAATTCTTTTTCTCTTAACTCCCTTAGCAGCTTTTTCTTCTTTTTCCTCCTCATCAATCTAAGCTGTGATCTCATCAGCCAACTTCTTTGCTATCTCAAAATCTGTCTGTTCTTGTTCTTGAAGTTCAGCTGACAACCTCTGAGCCATCTCAAAATCTCTTACTTCTTGCTGTTCTTTGGTTAATTTGAGCTTTGGTAGTGCAACAGCTATCTCCTTTCCTTTTCCTTGTACATCTTGTAGTTTCTTTTCAACAGCCCTCTCAGAAATACTAATCCCTTTGAATCCAGGCTTTGGCTTAAGTGGCTTAAGCTTTGCCGACTTTCCCTCTAGCCAACCATCCTCAATCTTCTGTCTCATTTGATTGACACTGCAGATTAGCATTTCACTTCCCATTTTCACCAGATAATCTTGTTTAACCTTTGGCCATGATCTATAAACCTCTGTTGAAGGATAATCACCAGACAAAATTATCGTATTGATCAGCACTCTATCCACTGCTGATAGTTTCTCTTCAACTGTTGATTCACTGGGTGCAACTGTTAGTTCATCCACTGCAGCTGTTTGTTCTGGTACTTCAGCAACTGTTGGTAATGAACTCTCCCCCTCTTTGATTGGAACAGTTGAAGGGGTTCTTGCAGCAGCTATCAACTGTTGTAGTACTTGATCATGTAGCTTTAGCACCTCATTAGCATGCTTCAAACTGTTGGTCAAAACCTTGATTTGCTGATCCTGTTGAAGAATCCTTTTGTTTTGTACGGCAATCTTCTTCTTGAGTTACACGTATGCAGCAAAGAAAGGTGCAAAGTTGGAATCCGTCAATGCTTGGTGTTGCATTATAGCCTCAATGTCAGCCAGTGTTGCCACTGTTAACATATCATTGACAGATAAAACTGGTGGTTCACTCAATTGAGATTCCACACCAGTACCCCTCTTTTCTTGGTACTGGGGATTTCCAGAAACTGTTTGACCAGCCTCTGTTGCCGTGGCTGAGGTCTTAGTTATGTTAACCCTGTCATGTTCATCCCTTACGGATAAAACAGTAGTGTCAGCCTCAAATACCACATGATCACCCTCTAATGGAGTGATCACCTCCTCATTGTGCTTGGGAGACAGCACGAATGGTTCCCTTTCGATATTTTGCACAGGTGAATGCACCTGTGCAGGGCAAACAGTTTCAGTTTCATGAACTGTGGTGGAAGGAGCACCAACAGTTCTTTTCCTCTTCTTTTGAAATATTTTTAGTGCAGGGGCTTGTGTTGTAGCTCTTTCAAATGTAGCAGAGGGGATTATTTTAGTATCGTGAGCTGTGGGTTCCAGAGGTGGTGGTGTAGCAATAAGTTTGGCTTCATGCTCACCCCTGGCAGCTCTGTTTCTTGAAAGAAACTCTACCATTGCAGAGAGTGGTGGAGTTATGGCACCTGAGAAATTCTTCCCATTAACCATCAACTTGCTCAATGTGGAGGCCACATGAGCAGAGGGAATTAGGACCCTCTTGTGTGCTTTAAGATTTGGCATAAAAAAGTTTAACAAAACTTGCACAAATCGCGGGTACATAAAAAAGAGACCATATTTGGTCCCGAGATGTTTTACCATGCCATCAAAAATAAGTTTTGAAAATTTGAAGCAACGATTGTTGGTCAAACAGATTAAAGCCAATGCAATGTTGCTTCCAAACTCGTTCCACCCTGTGCGTTTAGGACTTACACACTGCTGAAGAGTATGAATCAAAAATTTCCAGTGTGCACAAAAATGTCCCTTGTAGAAGGTACCCTTGCCCCTAGGGCCCTCATACCCAAGCCTAACCAACTCGGTATGCACAAAGTCTAGGGAAACAGAATCAGAATACTCACCATCGCAATCATGAAGTTGAAGAAGTTGGCGGATGGAGTCCTTAGAGATTGAAACATTCAAACCATCAACAGTGGAATCAATCCATTGCACTTCATCAGTTGTTCGAAGGGTAGCATCTTTCCAAAACTGATCAATATGAGAAGTGTAAATGGTTGGGTTTATGGTGAGAGCAGTGTGTAGAGTTGACATCGAGAGATAGTCAATCATGTCGTGGAAAGCAGTAAGATCAGCAGGTTTTGTAAGGAAGGCAAGCATATTGTGTTCTTTGACAAATGAAAGGGGAGCCATTTTGATTTGAGAGCAAAATTCTAGGGTTTTAGCGTTTGATCAAAGTTCAGAACAAGTGAATGAACTGGTGAGGAGGGAATTGCCTTATATATGTTTCGAATATTAGATGCAATTCAAACATCCTCAAAATTCTGCAAAGACCAAAACACCCTTTAGTAACTTAACAGTTGACGGACAAAAATAACGCTAACAGTTGAAGAACTGTTGTAACAACTGTTATTTAGAAATAACTCCCTTTTCGAAGATCATGAATTTGGACTGTCAGTTGTGCATTCTACACACTAACAGTTGAAGACTGTTTTTGTTAGAAAGTACAACTATTATTGGACACGAGTTTCTCCCCCTCAGATGCACATGGATTTTGCCTAACAGTTGTGCAGGCCATATGCTAACAGTTGAAAACTGTTAGTAGTATTTCAAACAACTGTTAAAAATATGTGCAACTGTCAACAAAACTTAGCTCATGCACTCATCATAAGCTGATTCATCATAAACAAACCATTAGCCAACACAGATATCAACAAAATATGCATTTTATTCATGTTTAACATAGATGAACTACAAAGTACATGCGTTTTCACAAGCCATTGTTGGATCTAATGACTTTCACCTTCAAATCAGATTGATTTTCAATTTTAAGAATAAGTGACTTAACTAACTCAACAGTTTCATCCTTAGTTCTAAGAAATTGAACCCATGTGAACCTGGTGAAATCATCAACTATGACTAAACAATAGGCTTTCTTCCCTATACTCACCACAGATGTAGGACCAAAAAGATCCATGTGTAACAATTGTAAAGGTGCAGTAATGGAAGAAACTTCTTTGGTCTTATAAGAAGTTTTGTGTTACTTGCCTTTGAGACAAGCTACACAATGATCATCACATGAGAATTCTTTTTGGGGCAAACCTCTTACCAAACTGTTTTTAGCTAACAAGTTCATGGTTTTAAAATTCATGTGACACGTCCTTCTATGCCAAATGGCAGACTCATCATGAGATGCCTTTGAGAGTAAACAACTTAACACATTATGTTTAGCAATCTTTTGTGTATCTAGACAGTATACATTATCCTTTCTAGGTGTTCTCAAAAGAACATCCTTCTCATTTAGTTTAAAATCTTTTGAAAGAATAATGCATTCTGAATCTGTAAACAAAACTTTGTTTCCATTGTCACAGATTTGAGATACACTTAACAGATTGTACTTAAGTTGTTCAACAAAGAAAACATCATTAAATGTAAGTGTACCTGCCTCAACAGCTCCTTTACCTGTGATTTTTCCTCCCTTAGCATTTCCTCCAAATGCTATAAATCCACCATTGATGCTTCTGACATCCTTCAAACAGTGTGGATTTCCAGTCATGTGTCTTGAGCATCCACTATCCACATGCCAGATAGATCCATGATTGGCCCTATGAATGCTCTGTACAAAAAAAATCAGTTAGTAGCAGGAAGTACCCAGGCCATGCAGGTCTTGGGTACACCATTCAAGTCATAATACTTAAACAGAGTTTGGTTCTTTTTTATTTCATCCAAATTAGATTTCTCTAATTTGTGTGAGGAATACTTTGTAAGAACATGTGGTTCCCAATTGTTGTGATTAACATTTGAGACCTTTCAACAAACAGTTGTTGTAGATGGTAAAACAGTTGAGTCACCATGTGACTTATTCTGTTTTGCAATTTGAGTACCAGTTTTACCCTCTTCAGAAACTGTTTGTTTCTGCAGTTTCACCTAAGCCAAACCAACAGTTTTTGGTTTTGATAAAATAGTTGTGGAATTGTTAGTTGGTTTGGATGTAACAGTTGTAGAACTGTTAGCCTGTTTTGGCTTAGCAGTTTTAGAACTGTTAATCTGCTTTGACTTAACAGTTTTAGAACTGTTATTTTGCTTTTTGAAACTTGGTTCTTTGGTGCTACACAGCTGTGGGTTATAATAACAGTCTTGAGCCAAGTGATTGGATCTCCCACATGTATAGCACTTTTTAGCTTTCACAATAGGCAAACCAGTTCTTTGTGACCAGAACTGGTTCCTATTTCTTTGATTTCCTCTAACGGGTGCTGACTGAGGAAACTTTTGTACACCATGTTTTTGACAAGTGCATGTAGGCATTTCAGTATGCCTTTTTACAGATCTGGGTTTAGTCTGTGCTTTTGCAGCTTCCTTCTTGGGCTGTCCAACTACAACTTCACCAACTTTCTCCTTTCCTTTGGTCTTGGTACTAACAGTTGAGCTGTTTGAGTTCTTTTTGGAACTGTTAGTGTAGAGATGGGAGCTGTTGGCTAGAGTTGTGAAACTTTTTATGGAGTTAACAGCTTTCGAGGGTTTTAGCTCATTGGTGAGGGGTTCAGTGGATGCTTTTACAAACACCCCAAGTTGTAAAGATGATTTTGTGGGAATGGGCTCACAACAGATGTGATTTTCATATGGAATAACTTCATCCTTCTTCACAACTCCCTCATTCTTATCATCACTCACTGCATACACAACTCTTTCCTCATCACTTTCAAATTGTGGATTAGCTGACTTCAGTTCCTCTGGTAATGATTCATTAACATACCTATCAGCTACATCAGACATGGGAGTTATATAGTTGTGATTGTATGGAGGTGGGGTCTGCTTATATCCTAAACCAGTTTTCACCTTGTCTCTGATTTGTGATTGTAACAAGGTTTCAAGTTTAAGATTTGTTGCCTTGAACATGCTCATATCAATATCAACACCCTCCAACTTTTTGGTTAACTCATCAACCTTACTTTCCTTCTCACTTAGCTTCTTTTTCAGACTATCAATCTCCTCTTGAAGCTACTCTTTTTCCCACTTATGATATTTTCTATCATAATCCATTTGTAGTTCATTGGCTTGATAATCTTTTATTTTCTTTTCAAAGCTTTCAATGACTGCACTTGATTCATATCTCCTCTCCTCCATTTTGCTTAGAGCATCACACATTTTCTTATTGTGCTCTCTAAACCTTTTAACAATAGCTCTACATTCACCAGGACATAGTTTAGAAGATACCTGAATGTCCTCAGATGCTGGTGAATCCAACTTGATGGAGGAGTCAGTCAATGCCATCAAAGCTTTGTTGTTTGTAGCCTCTTCTGCTTGATCACTCCAATCAAACCCATGGCCTTCTTGTGAGACCAATGCTGAGGAGGTTTGATTCTGAGTTGGCCTCTGTCCTTGATTCTGGACTTGTCCACCAGATCTGCACTCTCTTGCAAAGTGGCCAAGCTGTTGACATTTGAAGCATCTCACCTTTGACTTGTCAAATCCAGCCTTGCCATCAGCTCTGAAATTCATGTTTTGCCTTCCAGTCCTTTTGATGAACCTCTTGGCTCTAACAGTAAGCATGGCCATCTACCATTTGAGATCCATCTCCTCAAGATCATCAGGGTGCACTTGTTCAAGATCCTCATTGGTGAGGGTTGAATGTGCATGGCTGGCAAGAAAAGCTTCAAGTGCAGCATCTGGAGTGTTCACATCTAGTCCAACAGCAGAACTAGTACTTGCACAACTATCAAAAGAGTTAGTTAATGAATGGTTTGATTCCATACCTGAGGATGACAGGAGAGCAGCATTGTGGCTAGGGACAACAGTTTTTCTTTTTCCCTCTATCTCTCCCTCAAACACTATCAAACTATTATAGAGGTCATCTAACTCTATGTCTTCAAGAGAATCCTTAGTCCTCCATTGTGCAGCAAACACAGTCCATTCATCACCTAGAGATCTAAGAAACTTTCTATTTATCTCATCTTGATCAAGCCTAACCTTAGCACTCTCTAGTTGGCTTACCAGCTTGTAAAACCTATCAAAGATTTGGGTGATGCTCTCATTCTTTCCACTGGTGAAGTTCTCATAGGCTTGTTTAAGGAGATCTCTTTGGTTTCTCTTAGAGCTAGCATTCCCAGCAAACCTCTTTTCCAGAGCATTCCAAAGTTCATGAGCATCATCAAATTTCTTGAATTGATGTTGATACTCATTGGGAATTGCAATCTGGAGGATGCTGAGAGCTTTCATCTCAATCACTCTCTCCTTCTTTTCAGCATCTGTCTTTGGTGGTGGCTTCTTCTTTGGTTTTCCAGTCTCATCTAGATCAACAGGGGTAGTGGGAACAGTTTCAATGATTTCCCAAACAGCATAGTCCATTAATTGGACATGCTACTTGATTCTCAGTTTCCACATCTCAAAATCAGTTGGTTTGAGCATGGGAACACGAATGTTTGACCCAGAGCCATTGTTATCATAAGATCCACCAGAATCCATTGAAACAAAGTGATTTGAAAATAGTTTTAAAGAACAAAGCAAGATTGAAGCAAAACCTTCAACTGGTGATCAAAGGAACCTTAATGATAAGGCTCTGATACCACTTGTCAGGATCGGATATAGATTATATCAAATAACAAGAACTAACTTTTGAATAACAAATCAGAGTTGAATAAAAGTTAATCTTTAACTATGATCACAATCAACTAAGAAGTTGCGGAATCACACTTAATTGATTAAAGAAGGTTTTGAACACAAAGCAATTCAATCAAACAGTAGTTTTATTGATCAACTAGAATGATTACAATAGCAAACTTCACCCCCAATCTAACTTATTGTGTTAGACGAAGAACACAGATTGTTCTTAGGTTTCAACGAGAAACTTAGAGGCTTAGCACTATTCTGAAAGCAAATTACAATTTTAAGAATGAATGCAAAAACTTAATCAATGAGTACGTATATATTATAAATTCTAATCTAGCATTTATATACTCCTTGATCTTCCTTGATTTGCTGACAGTTAGGTAATCTTCTATCTTCTGAGATAATCTTGATGATCTTCCAAATATTTCGAGATATCTTCAAAGATAGGATTTTCCATATTTAGCTCAACCGAAACTGTTCATTGGATGCAACAGTTCTGGTTCTTCTAACAGTCTTTGCCTTCAAGGTCTTCAAACAGTTGTAGTAGTTTGTACTAACAGTTCTGAACTCTATATAACAGCTTTGAAGTTCACAGCAACTGTTGGTTACAACTGTTTTCACAATCTTCACTAACAGTCTTAACAGTTTTGATTTTTGCATGTATAACAGTTTCAATGACTTAGCCAATTTCCCAACAAAGTATTAAGCACTTTTTGGATCTGCAAAGAAACAAAAAGGATTGATCTTGACCCTTTGGAAAAGGTGATACAGACTTTACAAGAGAAGATCTTGAATATATGCTTCAACAACTAAGTATGGCTGGCAACTCCATACTTGGTAAAGTCAATTCTTCAGAAAGCATGGTGTTGTATAAAGTACAAGCATGGAAAGAGAAGTTTACACTTCCAAGACTAAAATGTAGTACTTTAATAATATAATAATAAATAGTGGGATGTTTAATCACTGATAAGGACATTTTCGTTATACCCAAAATGTGTAAATCAAGTTTACTTTTCACCCACTAACTTTATATGTTATAATATTATTAAATCAAGTACCTTTGTCTCCTTCTCCACTCCATCGACCGGATACCATTTGCTTATATATACTCTTGCATGGAAGAAGAGTTAGCAAATAGTTGTTAGTGTAATCAAACTTGTTCATGTGTTGAACATCTTAGACATTAGTTGTTTAAGATTAGCTAGTCTATGTGTTAGACAAATCTGTTGCCACCATTGTTGAACTTAGATTTTCCGCATCTAGTTCATGTCATTCTTGATTCAAATCAATAAGAATTATATAAAGTACATTTGTGTGTTCCTAGTTTTTAAATAGCTAAAGTTTGTATTCAACCCACCCTTCTACAAACATTTGTTTTTGTGGTATCCATCCGGGACCAACAACTAGTATCATAGCATGTTAGATAAATAATATCTAAGATCTGTTTTGCTTACTCTTTACTTGTTTCTACCCCACACTATCAAATGCCTACTCCAAATCCCACTTCAAACTATTTCTCAAATAACGACTCGCTCTCAAGGTGTCCAATGTTTGTTGGGGAAAACTTTTCCCTCTGGAAGAGTAGAATTCATCTCTACATGTCCAGCATTGATGATGTGATGCTCAAGACTGTTACTGAAGGCCCCTATGTTCCTTCCTCTACTGTCCATGACACTCACAATCGTATAACTGGAGGCCATGTTGCTTATCCCACTCCATAGCACTCTCAAGGTTCAAGTGCCTGTGTGCAGAATGTCCAACTTGGTGATGGTGAAGCTGCTGATGATGATGTTGAGGAAGATGTGATCTCTTGAGTCCTGTTGTAACACCCCCACAACAACCAAGCTCTAGTGTACTCCCAACAGTCACTAGTTCACTCCCACTACAACCCAAATAGAACCAAGGTTAGTACAGATTGTGCACCCTACACATATCTCAAAGGATGTGGCATTACCACCTCTGACCTCAACTCCACTGCTTCCCTCTTATGTTGAGGGGGAGCAAATGAATGTTGATATAACCCTTGAACCAGTGGATACATCTTCACAACAAGGTGTATCTGTAAATATGGGACTCCTACAATCTGGGTCACCCTCCCAAACTGGTAATGCCATTGAAAGATAGACCTTTTCCCAAGGTCATACTGTGTCTAACCACTTTTGAGTCCAGCCATGCCTTCAATAAGCTCACAGTGCACCCCTCACTCAATCTCACATAATTGTACCTACACTTGATTCACTTCTTACACATCCTATTGCATTTCCTGTCAATGTTGGTGATAGAAACCAACCATCAGTACAGGGCACCACATCTGCTCCCAGTGATCTTGGGCTTCTACACCAAAGCCTAAGTGAGGGACCACCAACCCCTCCTGATATTGGCATTCCACCTCAATCAATCCCTCCTATAGCCTCCACCTCCACTCAAACTGAACCCTCGCTCCTTATGCTTCATACCCTGTTGTCCATCTCTCAAATGATGGATAGTCTTTAAGCCTCCTTCACCTTTTTCCAATCTAAAACATAAACTCAACTCAACAATCTAAACCAACAAGTTGAGTACCTCAAAGAAAACCAATCCCAACCCTAACCCACCCCTGCCACAATTGACATCAGTCCAATCTTACACAAATTAGACCAACTGTTAAACCAAACCCCTACACCTACCCCTGCCCCTTCTCCCATCATATCCCAACAAACTCTTTCGTCACTTAACAAAATATTTCCAACCTTTCAAACAACCTACACAACACTAAACCAACCACTCCACCCATTTATGTAGTTATCCCTGATCCATTCTTTCAACTCCCTACCTTTCTAAGGAATCAGGATCAAGAACTAACCCAACTTCACCACATTACCCGCCAAAAGTACATAGACTACCTTAGGGAGTTTACAAACATCACTGATGCTATAAACCACCTAAGGCCCTCTACCTCTACCTTTCAACCACATTTCTCACCCATTCCCTCACATCAAAGCCCCACTCCTCTACCCTTTACCCAACCTTATACCTCTTCTGTCCCACCTTTTCCCACAACCCTACCTACTTAATCCACTCCTTTTCCATTCCAACCCTCTATCTCTACTCCTACTGTCCCAGCCAAGCCTACTGTTTCCTTCCCAACTTTTCCCTCCTATGAAAATGATAAAAAGGGGGAGAAGTCAGCATCATCATCTAGCTCGGGAGAACCCTCTCCAAGAACTGTTCAAGTAGTTATAGATGCATGGGTTGCTGAGATTGAAGTAGATAAGGCGGCATAAGCCCTCAATGAAGTAGAAAATCAAAAATCCTAAATACTTAAAAAGGATAGAAATGATACCATACAAACAGAACAATGGTACTTCATAAATCAAAAGATTCCCAAAAACAGAATATCAAGGAAACATATTTTAAAGAGTTACCAAAAACATATAGCTCGGTAACCAAATTGAACTTAAAAGTTTATCTTTACGAATCCGAGTCAAACTGATTCTTCTTAAACAAGATAAGGTTTTGTCATCATCAAATAGGGGGAGATTGTTAGGGAGATAGAGATATCAAACCATAATCAAACCTGTCTATTAACTAAAATAGGATTTGATGCTAACAGAACCACATATTCAGCTTTGTACTTAGATCAGTGAAAAACATGTGTTGTTTTTCATGTTAGACTTAAAGAAATTTCTAAGTAAGAAACATCAGCTGAGGAACAAAATCATCTGTTGAACACTGAGTATCATCCAAAGGACTAGCTTCAGAAAGATCAGCTGAGGAGAAAAGACAAGATAGAAAGCATCAGCCGAGCGTTTACAAGCATCAGCTGACGATTTAACACCATCAGCTGAGGGTTATCTCAAGATCAGCTGAGCAGTCAAAGTATCAGCTGAGTCTACAAACTTGATCAGCTGAAGCCTTCTATCTATCAGATAAGCTATTCTATTTGTCTAAGTCTTTTATTTCATAAGCTTATCAACCTCATGATCAGTTGAGCCATCTGGATCTACGGATCGTATAGGTTGATTAACTTATACATTATTACTGTAGTATGTTTTATTAGCTGAGCATTTATGATCAACTGAGCATACATCAGTAGCTGAGTCTTTCGCATTTATCCTTAGCTGAGCAAAATTACACTTGCAGTTCAGTGTCAATTAGCTGAGTCAACATACTGTATCTCAGATAATAGTTTTTCATTCTAATATTTCTTAAGTCCAAGGCAAAACGTGTGTTGTTGTACTATGCCTTTAGATCTGTCTTTGTAAAAGTATTAAGCACTTTTTAGATCTGCAAAGAAACAAAAAGGATTGATCTTGGCCCTTTGGAAAAGGTGATAGAGACTTTAGAAGAGAAGAACTCAAAGATATGTTTCAACAACTAAGTATGGCTGACAACTCCATACTTGGTAAAGTCAATTCTTCAGAAAGCATGGTGTTGTATAAAGTACAAGCATGGAAAGAGAAGTTTACACTTCCAAAACTAAAATGTAGTACTTTCATAATATAATAATAGATAGTGGGATGTTTAATCACTGATACGGACATTTGCTATATACACCAAATGTTTAAAGCAAGTTTACTTTTCACCCACTAACTTTATCTATTATAATATTATTAAATCAAGTACCTTTGTCTCCTTCTCCACTCCATCGACCGGATACCATTTGCTTATATATACTATTGCATGGAAACATGCAAAGACACGTTGGTTGAACACTGAAATCTCATCAGTTGAGATTGAAGAAGAGTTAGCAAATATTTCTCAGTGTAATCAAACTTCTTCATGTGTTGAACATCTTAGACATTAGTTGTTTAAGATTAGCTAGTCTATGTGTTAGACAAATTTGTTTCCACCTTTGTTGAACTTAGATTTTCCATATCTATTTCATGTAATTCTTTATTCAAATCAATAAGAATTATATAAAGTACATCTGTGTGTTCCTAGTTTTTAAATATCTAAAGTTTGTATTCAACCCCCCTTTCTACAAACAATTGTTGTTGTAGTATCTATCCGGGACCAACAACCTTTTTATTTAACCAGCCACTTCACATTTCATTTTTACCACTTTTCTTTTATTTAGACTTAATATTCTTTATCAAGGCTCCTCCATCTTAATAAATAACCTTATTTCTCATCAATGAAGTTCATCATCACCATCATCATCTATCCATTGTGCTACACGATCACCATCCACATCGCCGACAACAGTGTAGGCATCGACATGTCTGCTCAAGCATACATGCTTACTATCACCATCCACATCTCCGATAATGGTGTAGGAAAATCTTTTGATCATTTCACCTCTTTTGTTTAATCCATGTGAAATGTAATAGCTCTGCTCTTGTAAATGATGTTATTAGATATATATAAAACTAGCTCTTAAAGTTGATGGCATATTTATGGTTGTGTTGCATGGTCATGTTCATCTTTCTTGACGCTTATTACTGTTTATTACTTGTCTAGAATACAAATTCCAAATGGTATAAATCACTAAATAACATCTTCAACACCCTGATTAACTGCCTTGGATTGTGAACTTTGTGAAATTCATAGTAACTAAAAAACCCTGATTTCAACGCTTCAGTTAGTTTTTAATATTATAATATTAAGTTATTTCTTAGATTTGTAGTGATCTTTCTACTTTGTTTCTAACTTTTTTTGTCAAGTATCAAGTATATTAAATCAAAGATCTACTTTATTGATCGTGCTCAAAGTTAATTAAGTATTACCACACCTCCCATGTCTACCGACATATTCGCCCTCTTGGCATTATCATGCGCCCATTAAACCCGCATATGCTTTATGGGGACCACACAATATTACCCCGATGATCAAAAAGAAGATTTGATTTCTTAACCATTTAGATCTTTCAAACCAGATTTAAATACCCAAAGTTGCCTCTCACAAGTTTCTTCACCTACAATTCATCTTCTTCGGTAGAACCCTCCCTACAATTCTCGCTTATCTTGATAACTGTTCATAAATGGCTCCCAAAAATGCAACTCCTCGTGTTAACCTTCCAGGCAAAATTACTCCTAGAATGTCCATTTCATCAATCTGCTACAAGGACAACAGTCACTCTCATATGTTAACCTCAAATGATACTGCCTCGACATTTCACAAAATCATGAAATTCCTACAAGGTTATCCATTGAACTTTTCTTTTGAGAAAACCTTCGAATATTTGAAGAACATCTTTGTGAGTTTTAGATGACCCTGAAGCTATTCAGCCTAAAACTAAATCTCAGTACATCAACTTCACTATGCTTTCTATTAGAAAAACAGTCACTCTTACCAACCAACTTCTTACTAAGGTTCTCTTTCTCCCACATGAAAACATCACTGTTGCCAAAAGCAATGACAAAGATACCTTGTTTGCCTACTTTTAATATCATGAAGAACAAAAGGTTAAGGGAAACTCCAGTTCGTACCAAAATACCCCATGAATGGAACAGCCTTATGGCTCACTTGAGTTTCTATATGACTAGCAAGAGTAGAGGTCTTGATCAAGTCAGTGAAATAGTACATAAGATGTCCTAAGCAAAGATGAATTCCATAATACTGCTCACTTGCTTTTACATCCTTCTCTCCCTGGCTCGGTTTGGGGTGGATGAACAGAGGCCTTTCATTCTCCATTGCCAGAAACCATGCTAAGATATGTCTCTCTAAACCCTACCCCCACTATTCCCAAACCCCTCTTTTGTATCTCTTTCTCCTCTAACACTGAAACTGCTACTACTACTATCTTCAAACTAACCTTGACTCCCAATAAGAAGATAAAAGCCCCAACCAAAGCTCCCATACCTAAAACTAAACCTTCACACAAACCCAAACTCTTCTCTTGTATTCCCACTACTACTGCTGCATCTACCTCTTTACCCAAAATAATCAGAACAACTTCCAACAAAAACCCTCAATCATCACCCCTTCTACCACGTCATCATTTCCAACCTCTCAACACCTCATCTGAGGAAGAGGTCGATGAAACTCCACTGATAAAACGTAAGTTCCAAGCTAAAGCTCGGTTTTATCCTATCTGAACCTATACTACCCCTTCCATCCATGAAACTCAGTTGCAATCCCCCGCTGAAGTTGTTCCAACATCTACACATGATGAGACAGCTAAAAGACCATCTATCTCTAACGGAATCCAGACTAATGAAGCAATAACTAAATCCCCAGTTGTTACGGAAGTCGCCACCCAACCCTCTGTTACCGAATCCCATGATATATCAGTCACACCCACATATCCCATGGACTCCGCTAAACAAGTTCACGATACTAACAGAACCCGCCATTCGAGACTTCAAAACCTACTACCAACGAGTCTATCAGCAAAACCACTGAAACTCAGGTACCACCAGTCACGGATGCTCCCACATCTGGTACTGCTGAAACAAACCCCACGTCCCTTAATGGTTTAGTCGACCCAACTGATTCTAAGGATATAGCCTATACACACGATTAGTCAGACCCCAAACCATCTGACAGTGATGCATTTACCACTGCTTTCGACTATACTGGCCTACCTTCAACTTCTTAAGCCCCAAAGACAATCGACACTTCAGTCCACCCTGAAGCACAAGTCTAACCTATATCCCTTTATGGATCAAAAAACCTTACTAAGGATATAGATACAACCGAAGCAAGTAAATTCTCAGTCATACATCAGACTGAATGTGATGCTCCTCAACCACCCCTTATTATCACTAGCTCTCTTACAATCAACAAAGTTTGAATAAAACAAATTCATTTTGAGGTTTTCATTGCTCATAAAGGCACAGTCATAAACCAAGTTGTAACAGAAGCAACATCCCATTTATCTCTTAATGTTTCAGCAAACCTGG
Source organism: Pulicaria dysenterica (assembly GCA_947179395.2). Taxonomy (NCBI): domain Eukaryota; kingdom Viridiplantae; phylum Streptophyta; class Magnoliopsida; order Asterales; family Asteraceae; genus Pulicaria; species Pulicaria dysenterica. Next base: position 27,283,626 of record OX359288.1, read on the forward strand.
TTGTAACTGTGGCTACCAATCCTCTTGAACCAAACCTACTTGATCTCTTTATTTCACTTCTTTCCATCAGCATAACACCATCTAAAAGATCTCTACTACCAGCCAATGTATTAGCACCCCTACTCACTAATACTGCTGCTACTTCTCTTCAAACTCAACTTCTTTCTCTTGAACAATTATTTGTTGTACCTCTTCCATCACCTTCAGATAGTCATGATTCCGATGACAATGTAGGCTTTAAACTCCTCTCCACTCCAAATTTCTTCTCCCTCTGGACCTGATGTAGATATTTCTGCCACCCTCATATCTTTCTCTAAAACTTTTCAAACCCTTTCTCTAACACTCGAAACAAATTCCTTTAATTTCACCACCTATAATAATGACCAATGACTATTTCAATTGGACTTCAAATGCTTGTTGAACACCTTGTACAATACTATTCTACTCCAGTTAAAGATATCTCTATTCATACCCAGATTAGTGTCACCCTGTACCAACAAATCCGTGACATGATTTATGATCTCACCACCTCTACTGCCTCCTCTCTTAAAGAACTTAGTGATAAATAGTTGACTCTATCGCCATTTGTTTATTAAATTTCCTCTATAGTAGATAAATATATTCCGTCAGTCTTTCTGAAAATGCTATGGATCTTTTAAGGAATGAATTCCAACCATACTTTGAATGTTTTTTTTCATCAAATTAAAGAACTGTCTCTGAAAGTACAAGCTTCTGGACCCTCCTCTACTTCTAACGGGAAGAAGTTCATGAGACAGTTCAAACTTTGTCGCCTTATCAGAAAAAGAATCGCATCCAAAAGAAGAAGTCTTTTATGGAGAAAGAAGTTTTCTCAAACTTCAACCATTCGAACCCTAGAAACTGAAGCTACGCAAATTTAGAATATAAATGATGCCTAATATCACACTATTGATAGGACTAAACATGAACCGTAAGTGACTAAAGAAGCGTGAGCTAAGGCTGATGAAGTAAGAATTCTAGTTGAAGAAGCCCGAGCAAAGGTTGAGGGGGAGCTGAAGGCCCTTCTTGAAAAACAGAAGGCTGGAAAAGAATTATTTCAATCTGGCATGGATGAAATAGACGATTAAGCCTTTCAGAAGCAGATTAACGATAACGTTTTAGCTCCACCTAACACCCAATCCACTCATTCTTCTACCCAACCAGCTCTAACACGTCTTCTAACCAAAACCTAAAGAGTTCCATCTACCACCCAACCTGCCCTAACTAACAGACAACCTGGTCCTTCCATCTGTCAACCTGAACCAAGTGTAAATACTGGTGGTTAGCTGTACATACTCTAGGTTCTATTTCAGAAGGACCTAGTACTCACAATTAAGAAGTTCCTATCTCTAGTAGGCCAGTCAAGCAGACAAAGGGAAGAAGCCCATGAAATTGAACTCCCCTAATGATTTATTATGCATTGGTTAGTATGGTGATGTTCTTAGTGATGATTCGGACGATGAAACTCCCTTACACAAAGAAAGAAGGATCACTGAAGAACTTAGGAAAATAAAAGCTGAAAAACTTGCAGCTTAGGATGCTGATGAATTGAAAGCTAGTCAATCTCCATGTTCATATCAACTGAGAGTTCAAGAAGTAATAAATACTCAAAAATAGAAAGAGTTGAAAGAAAAGGAAGCATTGAAAAAGAGAAAGGAAGAGCTTGAGAAAAGGCGAGAAGAATGGATCAATACAAGACATGTAAGACTTCTTCATAAGAAAATAACCTTTGTCAAGGTGGGGCAAGAAAAGGGAGATCCTTTCTTGTTCTTCGCAGAAAAGAAAATCCCATTTATAACAAATCATTGACTAAAGTAGTACGAAAACTTGGTTACTCTGAATGGGTTGAAATCATGGAATGTTTAGCAAAACTAAAGCTGACTGATGAAATTGATAGAGTTCAGACTAAAATCTCCTGTGTCATAAAGTTCTACAACAAGAACATGACGGGAAAAACATCTGAAACTGACATTACTCAGGAAAGGCATTAATCCTCTCAAGCTAAAGCACTTTTAGCACAAAGAAGAAGAATGGCCTTAAAGAAGACACATGAACAAATCTTGGAATTTATTGCTACTAGCGAACTGCCAAACTGTAAGGAAATTGATACTTCATTACCTATTAGTCATGATCCTGGTACTAGAAAAGCCTATGGATTCTTCTTTCTCGATGCCTACAATAACCCTAGCGTATTTCTGAACTTTCTCAGACTAACTATTTGCATCTCAGATCATTGTGATATTTCATAGATTACAACAACCATTAAATAAATATATCATCAATGAACACTGGAAACAAGTCAATCTGTATTTAAAAGTTCCCTTCAGATCTAAAGCATGATGAATTTAATCCTGATCCAATTCGGGATATTGAAAAGCAGCCTCAGCAAAATCCCCTCAGTGAAATTTTTCTCTAGAACAAAAAACATTGGAAGAGGAAAAGAATCCAAAAAGAAAATAAACTACATCATGTAAACATGAGTTCGTATTCTTTTCTTTGTTATAAATTATTTCTCATTCATTCTTTACATAGTTCAGTTCAGTCATTTCTTTTTTCCTGTAAGTAGTTCATTCTTTATTTGTTTATTATTTGTAATAACTTGATGGATTATAAACAAATAGTGAGAGATTGTTAGTCTCAGATTTGTTTCCTCTCCATTAAGTCATGATCATCTTCCAAGAAGGCAACTAACAAACAATATTCTTTTTGTAAGTCGCTCAAAGACAGTTCACTAAAAAAGGGTCCTCTTTCAATCTATATGAAGCTCATATGAACTGAAGATTGATGTTTCACTGAAGTATGTCTTTACTTAACAAATGGTCCCCTCAATAATTGAACACATCACTTTTGTCACTATCATTGCTATATTGCGTGAGGCAAGCAGTTCAAGATCCGACCTTCTGATTAGCTGGAAGTTTGTTAGGATTCTCTAGCTTACTTTTATTAAGATGATTACATGTGTAATTGTTTAAAAGTTAGGATCACTTTACATAACATATAAATACTTTTCTCATGTGTTAGCGAAAAGTGTCCGTATGTTCATCCCTCAATTTTAGTTAGTACTGAAATTGTAGTATGTTATTTGCTTTCAAGTCTGTTCTTGAAATCTAGTAACTTTATCTATTAATATAATCAAACTTTGATACTCGGTGTGTTTGATTTTCTATACTATTTCCACACATAGATTTTACTCTTTGTTAGCACTACATCTTTTATGATCACTTCGGGAAAAACAATCAGGGCTTCAACGGTGTAATTTAAATTTTACGGTTAATAAAGATTTATTTTCTTAGTTGACAGATCTGTTCCTAGTTTGAAATTGTTTGTGAACTCAAAAGATTTCTGCTACTGGTTTCTACATAGATTGTTCTAGGGTGTCTTCACAAATCTGGACTTCAATGATATGATTTACATTTTAGGGTTTTCTCAATGTGTTGAAATAGTTTCCCTCAAAATCTATCCGCGTCAACATTTGTTAAAAATCGATTTTTATTAAGATTTCTATTCTTGGTTTTATTTCATAGATTTGTTCTTGATTTGCAATTGTTGGGTTTCGTTTGGTTTGTTTTGTCAACTTAAAAGATTGATGTTCTTGGTTTGTGATAGGAACCACCATCCATTTTGAATCAACGATTATTCTTAAAATCTAGGTTTATGCTTTGAATATTCTTAAATTCGTCTACGGACTCATTTACAAATTATCGATTATTCATGATAAAACTTAAAAATCATATCTTTAAGACAAATCAAATTATATTGACTTGTTTTTAGTTCTATGATATATGGGTTCTATGAACAAAACAAATTATTAAATAATAATGATATTATTATATGATAGAAAAATAATAGAACAATAGAATAAAATTATAAAAAAATAGAAAAAAAGTAAGGTGACGGGTAAACTTATAATCATATTTCGTATTACATTAAATGTAAATTCCGGAAACTTTGATGTACTTTTGCGAATTTTCTTAGTTCGTTACACCGAATACTAAAAGTGGGATAGTTTTGTACATTTTAGTGCACTTAACCCTATATATATTGAAATACGGGAATGTTCAAATGAGAACTGTTTTTCGTACAAGAACTGCGAGAACTAATTTGACCTTTCTTTCTAATTAATCAGCGGCTAAGATACTTTGGCGGCTCATATATGACTCATAATTGGCTCATTAATGACGAAATTAATGAGGATTAATTCAGATAAATCAAGCCTAGAAAATTAATAACGGTTTACACGGACGCAATTCACTGTTGGGTAATATATTAATGACCAAAATATCTCTAATAAAAAGTTATTTAATGATTACAAACAGTTATTGTATAAAAATTAGTTCTAGATTGAACTTTTCTCTATAAACATATATATTTCATTTGTTGTTGTTAAACAATGAAAGATGATTTGTATACAAAAAATTGTATTTGTTCATATAATAATAGTATAATACCTTAAACACGTTGATTAAAAATACATTCCACAATTTTGTAAACCATTTATATGAAAGGTTATAGGTTCGAGTCTCACATAATTTTATCAGGAGTGGCAAGAGATGCTACGGAAATAATCACACTTAAAACCTGTTAAACTGTTTTGTATCTAAGCTAAAGATCGACGCCTCCACAACAAGCTCCTACTGGAAAAACTCTTCTTAAAATTTTTTTATAAGATTAAAATAAGAGTTAATTACGTATTTGGTGCATGAACTAAGTTACTTATTTTAATATTGGTCCCTAAACTTCATTTTATTACGCTGAGAGTCCCCAATTTATGACTTTTGTTTCACTAATGGTCCTTGTTACAACTAAAATGACTAAAATATCCTTACTTTTTCACTTGAAAAGACTATTATACCCTTATCCTTTTTATTATTATTTTCACTAATTCAAAGAAATCAAAAAATTATTAAAATCATTAAATAATATTACATATATTAACCCCACCTGCCTTTTCTCTCTCCCATGCCCCCCTCTCTCTCCCGTTCCACCCTCTCCACCCAACCACCGCCATCCACAGCCTCCCCCTTCGCCGGTGAACAGTAACTCTGCCACCCACCATCTCAAAGTACACCCAGTAGACAGCACCGTCATCCACAGCCTCTCACTTCTTCCGTCGTCGCAAAGTACAAACAACACTGTTATCCATCGCCCCATAGTTCAGGGATCAAATAGCTAGTTAACTCATTAAATTATTATTAAAATTTAAATTGGAATGAAAAATGAAATTTAAAAAACTTTAGTCAAAAAGACATGAAACTTGTACAGAAACAGGTAACCACCTAACTCTTTGTCGGGTCTCCCCATCATTTGTTTTATTGAGATATTAGTTTTTTTATTCTATTTGTTAAATTATTTCCTAAAATGACTCTTTTAATATCTACTTTATTTTTTATTTTTTTAAACAGCAATAAATTTATTATTTATATAAAAAATCTTAGCAAGAAGTTAAGGAGAGGAACAGTACACAGTTCATAAAGAGAGAAACAACGACAGAAAGTAGAAAATGGAAATAGCAATCGTACAAGAAGATAATCAATCTAGTTTTCTTTAGAGCCAATAAAATATTGTCACTCTCCACCCACCTAACTCTTTTTAAGTTCTAAACCTACCTAACCAGCCAATTATTTTATTCTCGGTTTTTAATGCTTTTCGATTAAAAGAGAATTTTAAATATTATTTTATTTCAATTTGTATATTAGGTATTATATTATTATAGACAGTTAGGTGTCTAGTGATGAACACTACATGATTCGGTATGGTGTCTTATTGATCAAAGATTATAGATTCAAATTTTGTTAAAGATAAAATGATGTATATTTAGGACCCATTCAAAAAAGTATTGTATTATTATAAAAATAATCTAATAATTCTTAAATTTTATATTTTTTTTAAAGTAAGTACTCTATTTTGATTTTGTATATTAGGTGCTATACTTTTTATCAATTTTTAATATCTTTTCGGAACTTTATATATTTTTTGTACTTAACATGTTCAAATCATCACTTTTTTACAAGCGGAAATTATTTTAATGTCTTAAAATCGGCAGAATCGACATCAAACCTTGTCTTATTATTTTTTAATAAGTTAAATGAAAGTCTTAAATCATTGTAATTCTTCTTACATGTTGTTTGAACTATTTCTTTTAGAATGGCGGGAATTAAAATGTTTGAACTAGTATAAAAATCCTAGTGATTTGTAGTTTAAACATTCAAATTCATACAGAAAAAAAAAAACAAAAAAATATTTCAAACATTAAACAGCAATTGCAACAACAATTTAGATTCTTTTAAGTTTATTGAATAAAAACATTAAAACCAGACTTTGGTAACAATTTCAGATCATCGAATCAATCAGCTGATCAAACCCAATCTTCAGACCGCTATTCTCAACCCTTTCTCTGAACTGCTTTTCGGTAGCTACACGGTCAACCGAATTGAAAAAGTGAAGATATGAAAGTGTTTAGGTGATAAATTAAATAAAGGATACTTAAATACTATATGTGAAACAATTTGGGTCAGGTAATCATTTATATAGTTATTTGTTATCATAATTTTAATTTTAGAAATAACATAAAAGTTTAAGTTATTGGAGAATTGTAAGAGGTGTGTTACATGATCTAAATAAATAGATTACTTACTTCAGCAAACATAGAGTCATTTTATATAAATATTATACTTAATATATTAAAATAGAGTATTAAATTTCTTAAAAAATAGAAAAGTGAAAAAATAGAAAAAATTCACACAATGAAAAAGTATTCACCGCTATATTTTACTTACTTTTTGTGATCAAGACGGTTATTATAGGGAGTAAATTTCATGTTTCCTCATGTGGTATGCATTATTTTTCAATATTAATTAGTTTCAAGTTGTCGATATATTACAATTATTTTTATTATTATAGTCCTTTAAATAAACTATCGTTACACCCATGATCCTCACACTACAAAAAAAACGTTTAATTTGTTTGTCATATATTTACCATTTACGAGTGCGTAAAAATGGCTTACAATCAATAAATGTATATCATATGAACCAATGGACGGTGACAACACTACTAGAAAAATCGAAATTTGCGACGGCCAAATCCGTCGCTAATCGAAGATTAGCGACGGAATACCATTGATGCTTAATAACCATGTTCCATCGCAATCTCTCCCAAATCCGTCGCTAATTAGCGAGGGATTAGCGACGATATACCTTAATTCGTAATCCGTCGTTAATCTATCACAAATCCATTGCTAATTAGCAACGAATTAGAGGTGGATATTTCCGTCACTAATTTGCAACCGATTTGAGACGGATTCTTATTCTGTCGCAAATCCGTCGCAAATTAGCGAGGGAACAGCGAGGGATTGAACTTAATACCTCATCACTCGATTCAGACGCAAATCCATCGCTAATCCGTCGCTAATTAGCGATGGATTTCTTCCGTCGCAAATTTTCGTCGGAAATCTCAGTTTTTCTAGTAGTGAAGTCAATAACAAATTAACAAGTTCTCTTCTTTCTTGGACACTGACTTAGTGCTTTTACTCTAGAAAATAATTAGAATTCAAAAAGGTTACATTTATAGAACTTAAGAAAAAAATACAACACTTACAAATATGGAGCTCAAAGCTTCTAGCGTGGTGATAGTAAAATAGTTGAACTTTAATATTATTCATAGTTTAAGATCATAAATTTAAGTTCTTCTTGTAAACAAACTTGAGATAAATTTAAAAACGGTTAAAAAACCGCTATAAATATAAAGAAAATAATAATATTCATACTTAAAAATACGGACGGATAAGTATAATATCTTTTATCTTGTTTTAATATATGTGCAAACATATATGATAAAATTTGTCACATAGACATAAATAAAATATATTGTAAATAAAGAATGTGTTTTGACACATATTATAACATCGGTTAGTTATAGTACTATTAATAGCATGTTTACATTCTTTCTATTTTAGACTATTAGTTCAGCTTTAATCAACTATCAAAATCCACCATTTCACAATTTTTACATATTGAAATAGTTTATTTAAAAAATAGACAAACCCTTTGTTGAATGGGTATCCCCTTGAATAAAACGAGTTCAAAATTACACGTATGATATCTCGGGTTGAAAACAAGTTAATAAATTAGCTCTTTACATATAAATGTTATCTAATAGTTATCAAGTTATCAAGTTTGAGTATTATTACAAAAAAGTGATTTAAACTTTTACTAATAAAAGATAAACGATGTAAGTAAATTGTACTTCTTTAAACATTAATTTAGCTTATTTCAATCTAAATAATTGGATTTGTCCTTATTCCGTGTTTTTTTTACTTTGATTAAATTTATCGTAAAAATATTCATAATAAAGATGGATAAAAAACTCTTTCGTAAAATGCAATAATTATTAATATAAATAAAGCTACTTAGGATGTAACCTAGTAGTAGTAAGCACTTTAATACTTTGATGTGATGGTTATTCAATAATCAAATATCACAAGTTCAAATTCTGTTAAAGATAAATTAGAGACTTAGAGTAGATAAAAAAACCGTTGAGAAAAAATCAATATAAACAAAAAATATATCCTTCTTTTATACTAAACCGTTTTGTTTATTTTATAAAAATGTGAAGAAAGATTGAACTATTAAATAATGAATGAGTTTGTAGAAAAAGAAGGAAGAAAATTATTATCACCATAATGTATGATATATTATAATAAATTACTATTAAGTGTATTGTACAAAAATGACATGACAAAGATTGAACTATTAAATTACTATTAAGTATATTGTATAATAAATTACTAATGTCTAAGAGGTTAAAAAGTTTTCTACACTAGGTTAACTTTATTAACTTGTTTCGCTTAAAAGTTTTAGCTTGTTCTTTGAGTTAAAACTAGTGTATGTTCGACCGACGAGTTTGAATACGGGGAATACATGTGTATATATAGAAGAGTATTCTAGAGTTGGTTGTATGAGATGTTGGGATTAAGGTGATATATGAAAATAATATTTTAATCATAAATTTAGTGGTTAAAAAGTAAAATTATTCTAATCAGGTTCCAATAAAATAATAATATTTTTTTAATAGTACACCTCTACTAACAGTATAATAATATTATTTATTATACATTTTTGCCTTGTAAAAAAGACTTCTATTTCCATACTTGGTACTTTTATCAACTGTCATATTTTTTGAGATTTGACTATCCTATACATGTTATTTTCGATTATGCTTTAGTACTTGATAAGACCTTCAAGACCTTCAAGATCTTCTTTCGATTCCATCCTTTTTGTCCTACTTCGCAGAACAAAAAAGTGTATCTACTTTTACAAATAAAAGATCTAAGACTATAACGAACAACACATTTTCAGTCTTTTGATCTAAAAACTTTTACATAAAAATTAGAGTAAATTAATAAACTATACAAGTCAAATCGCGACTCGTCTATTCAAATGTACTAGGATCACAAAAATGAAATTCTCAACCTAAGTCTTTGAAACTCAACAGATCAAGGTATTGCTCCGCTGTTCAAACTGTGCTCCGCTTTGGCAAAAACAAACTCATCAACCTCTATGATCAACTAACCAATTATATCGACTGATCATGTAGACTGATAAGCTTATCAAATAAAACTAAGGTTGAAAGATATATATTATTAGCTAATGATTTGGGTACTCAACTGACATTCTTCTTCTTCAACTGACAAACTTGGTCACTCAGCTTATAGATTAAAAACATCATGAGCTGATGGTCTTGTACTTAGTCTTTTTCATCGGCTGATCTAAGACGAAGACTTTAGATGATACATTCAGTACTTAGTTGATCTTAATTGTTACTTCTATACTTAACAAATTACAAGTCAAAAATTTTAACAACACATGTTAAGATGAAATTCTTAGTCTAATTAAAGTCCCGGTTTTCTTATAATCAAATCCTATTATACCAATATTTGGATTTGATTATTGGGTTTAAATGTATAGGGTTTTGATACACCTTCTCGTGTCATCCTGATCCAAACTCAACTAGTTTGAACCAACACGGGATAAAAATGGTTAATCCTCATAAGGCGGAACTTGAGGATCAACACCCTAAACCCGAAGGGACTAGGATCTTTATTTAATCAAAATTATATATACATAAATCAACACATGTATGTATAATAAACAATATATATATATATTATATGAACAAGATGAAGTTAATTACAACATTCATAGTATAATATCTAATATTTATGAAGAAAGTGAATATTAACTTTCCTCATAAATGATATATATTATTAAATGGAAACTATATACAAGTGAGTATGTAGCTTGATGGTTAGTCTTTGTGATGCAAGTTGAAAGCATTTAAAAGGTCTGGGTTCGAATATGCCTTCCACTTAACTTTTACTTTTTTATTCAATTAAAATGGTGTTTACTGTTTAGTTTTTTGCTTATCTTCTTTTCGAGTTTCTTCACCATATTATTTGCTTTTCCTTTTTCTTTCTCTTTTTGCAATTCACATTATTACTAAATGTATATTATTTCTTATATTAAAATTTATTGCTTCATATATAATTTGTTATTTCTTATAAGTAACTTATAACGTTTTGTAAAATATAAATATATATCATGATTATATATATATATATATATATATATATATATATATATATATATATATATATATATATATATATATATATATATATATATATATATATATAATTATTGTAATGTAATGAAAACGTGTTTTTCATATTAACATTCTATCAACTTTTAACATATAATGTTTGATAAAATATAAATATATATCATGATTATTTGTATGTAGATATAAATTTTATCGCAATACATTACAAACATGTTTTCCAATATTATAATTATATCCTATACGATATTTATTCAAAAATTTGCCTAAGATGTAATACTAAATAATACATTTTGTCGATAACTATCTTATTAAGTTTATATTCATTTCGAAACATAGATAAAAGTATTTGGTTACAAATAGTTGTCTTAGATAACAAATATTATACATTAAATTTTATAAGAGAAAAATACATTCGACGAAAGATAAAAATAAAACTTGAGTTAATTTGAATATTTGCATTTGGACGTTAGCTTGTATATTTTATTTACTTCTAAATACCGCCGCAACACGTAGTGAAAATTGACTTGTTAGTTCTTATCATCCAAGAACAAACACACACACACACGCATATATATATATATATATATATATATATATATATATATATATATATATATATATATATATATATATATATATATATATATATATATATATATATATATATAGGGTAAGGTTAAACAAAGAACCTCCCTTAAACAAAGAACCTAAAGAACCTCTCTGGTGATGACATGTGGCACATAGTCTAGGGGCAAAAAAAGAAATTAAAAAAAAAAAGAAAAATCGGCGTCTTCAGCAAATCCCCCCCAACAAACTAAAAAAAAAACCCCAATTTCTTTAAATGATCATAACTCGTTCGTTTTTAACAATTTTAACATAAAAATTATACCATTAGTTTCAGTTTTTCGTCCTCCTTCAAACAAGACCGGACTTGATATATTTCTGAAACTTTTTTTTTTAAATGCAAAGTTTGCATTTTGAGCTGGGTTCATTCAAACACAAAATGCAAAATCCGTAGTTTGCATTTTGAGCTGGGTTCATTCAAGCCCAAAATGCAAAATCCGTAGTTTGCATTTTGAGCTGGGTAATTCAAGCCTAAATTCAAAATCCGTAGTTTGCATTTTAAGCTGGGTAATTCAAGCCTAAATGCAAAATTCGTAGTTTGCATTTTGAGCTGGGTTCATTCAAGCCTAAATGCAAAATGCAAAATGCAAAATCCGTAATTTACATTTTGAGCTGGGTAATTAGCGACATTCAGCTCATTAGCGACGACATTCAGCTCATTAGCGACGACATTCAACTCATTAGCGACGAGCTGCCAAAATGCAAAAAAAAAAGTGTTTTTCCCGTACAGCGCCAAAATGCAAAAAAAAAAAAATCATTTTCAAATTTTTTTTAGAAAAGTATAGGAAGAGTGATCTTGTTTGAAAGATGATTAAAAAACTAAAAGAATGGTATAATTTTTTTGATTAAATTCACAAAACTTAAAAAGTTATGGCAATTTAAAGTTTTTGGGGATTTTTTTTTAAATCGTGGGTGTTGGGAGGGGGGATAGTTACATTTTTGCCCTATTCTTCCTAAATTAATACATAATAATTACAGTTTTACCATCATTCAATCTCATCCATTAATATTCATGATCTAAAGGTCCAGATTGGTTCTTTAGGTTATTTGTTTAACACATGGTTCTTTATTGATCCAATTTATATATATATATATATATATATATATATATATATATACACACACACGATCAACTCAATAATCAAGAACAAGAATATATAGATTATATCTTTGATTTACCTTGGATTGCTCAAAAATAGTCCACCCATGTGAGGCAAGACGAGAGCCGCTAAAAAGATTAGCAACCTCGAACTCCAAACCGCGACTCGTACTCGAGATTGACCAAGAAATGAACTCGGTTCTTCCTTGTGTTCTTTGGCCAAACACAATAGTAGGAGAGAGGAGGAGAGAATTTTCTTGTAATTCTTAATAATGGTGTAAAACCAAAAATGTTAACCCTTAAACCCTATTTATACTAATAGGATTAGGTAGATTAGGAAACATGTATATCTAATCCTAATTTGAATTAAAGAAACTTAGTTACCAAGTTATCTTTATAATAATAATAATTAATAGAAAATAAAATAGAATATATATATATATATATATATATATATATATATATATATATATATATATATATATATATATATATATATATATATATTGTTAGATTATAAAAGTGAGGGTGCAAATATGTCAAATGTACAAACATAGGCAAATGCTATAAAAAGGCATTTTCCTCCTTGATTCTAATCTAAGCTTTGCATATTATTCTCTCTCTTGTGTTGTGTTTACTCTCTAACTCTCAGCTCTCTCTCTTGAAACAGAAACACATTCAAACACTAACAAGATTATCATCTAGCATTGTTTCTATCTTACATTAAGGGACCATCAATTGGTATGAGAGTCAAACTTGTTTTTGGCTCGTGATTGTTCGAAGACTACAAGCTACATCTCGAAGATTTCAAGCTCAAGGTGAAGAACAAGCATTCGGTTTCTTCAAAGCATTCAAACCTACGGTTTCTTCAAGAAAGGTTCGAGTTCTAGTGATTCTTAAGGGTAGAACACATTTAAGGTATAAACAATACTTTTTCTACCATTTCTTTGGGTTAGTTCAAGGGTTACTACTTATAGAGCTTTCTTGAAGAAAAAGATCAAACCGAGAAGTGTTTTATAAGCAAAAAGTCCAATGGTTCATTAAATACCCACTTTTCGGCATTTAATTGCCTGGTTATTTAAGCATTTATGGTGTTCTTGTTCCTGGAAGTACACCCTTGAAGAAAGCTGATTTTTAATTTAAATAATTATAAAATCTTCTAAGGTTAATTGTTGTACAAGGAAAATCAAGTACAACCTATACCAATCAAGGTACTAGTGGGTAGACACCATAAGGAGTAAGGTCAACAGATCTGAAAGTGACATCTCAGATCCTATAAGCCGGATCCAAGAGGTATGCGATAGGTGGGTTATGCGGCTTATAGAAATTCCAAGCTAAAACTCCCAAGTGTTACTCTGTTTGCTATCAGCCGCACTAAGCTCAATCGCATGCGATTCAGTGATTCTATGTTTGTTCTATCAACCGCATTGAATTGATCCGTGCGATTCAAGGGTTCCTGGTTATTTGGTTATTAAACGCATCAAAGGCAATCGCATTCGAATCCCTGACTTAATCAGTATTCGATTGGCAATACTAACTAAATTATTTCTAAGTGTTTGATGCTACAGGGATCAATCGCATTCTATTTGCTACTCATTTACTCACAACCAAGTTGTTACTCTGTCCGTTTGTTTTCAAGTGATATCATCAATCGCATAGAACCATTCGCACTCCTTGAATCTATTGGACAAGTATTGAACTATTGGGACTTGACTTATTAAACAAGAGGACAATCGAACTTTAAACTTTAACAATCTAATTCAAAATTGAATTTAATCTAAACCGGATATAATTCAAAGTTGAATTAAATTAACTTAATTCTATCTAATTCAAAGTTGAATTTAATCTTTACAAGATCTAATTCAAAGTTGACTTAATTTCTCAATCATCACCTTGAAGTTTTTTAAAACAAGCTTGAAAAGAATCTTATTCTTAAAGTCAGTAAAGTTTTGGAACAATCAAATCATCTAACAAGTGAACGATCATTTCTTACTAAAACATTCGTTATGTCAAGCTCAAATGAAATTATGTCCATTGGTACCGACACAAAACCTTCTGTGTTGTTTTGAGGAGAATATAATGTCTGGAAAGGAAGGTTTATGGACTTCGTGGAGCACAATGAGATATACGGAGAGATGATGATCGACTACATCCTAAATGGGAACAAAAAGTTCATAAAAATTGTGGATGCTAACCCGAACAACAATCCCGCCATTCTCCGTCATGAGAGGGAAAAGACTACAGAAGAGCTCACAGCACAAGAAAAAGAAACTAGAAAGGCTGAACGGCTGAACGGCTTGCTAAGTACTATCTAAAGCAGGGACTCTCCTCAGAGATCTATACCAAAATAGATAGCTTAGCCACTGCCAAGGATATATGGGATGAGATCATGAAGCAGCTACAGGGCACTGAACAAGGAGAGTACATCAAGCATACTCAATTAGTCAATAGTTATCATGACTTCAGTGTTCGAGAGAATGAACTTCTTTCTGAAACATATGGTAGATTTGCAAACCGCAAAATGAGATGAGGTCTAATCAAATCATCAGGACTGACTTAGATCTGAACTGCGTCATTTTGAAGTCACTGGGTCCAGAATGGATGGAATATGCTAGACTGTATAAGCAAATCAACAAAGATCTTACCACAGTTACCTTCCACAACATATTCGAAGACCTCAATCAGTACCAGGATGAAGTTCTGAAATCTCTCCCAAAACAGCCAGCTGCAGATCCTTTGGCCTTAGTTGTAGTAGAAAGGATTCCAAGAGAATCTTTATCAAGATCAATGAAGTACAAGCAAGTGATTCTCAGTGAATCAGAACCGGATGATGACGATGAAGACTCAGTTGAAGCTGCCATTCATGATCTCTCAGTTGTTGGCAAGACTTTCTGAAATCGCTTTAACAAAACCAACAACAAACAACGATTTACCTCTGGCTCCAGGAGACCAGAAAGGCTTGCTCCTATTGACAAGCCTAGATTTCAAAGGGAAGAGAGGAAGGAGGAAAAGAAGAGGGACTCTAAGTGCTACAACTGTGGAAGGTTTGGACACATGATCAGGAACTGTCCACAAAAGAAGATCAAGGATGCTGAATACTATAGGTAAAAGTAGGGGTGAGCATGTGTACCGGAAATACCGAACCGTACCGGCACCTTACCGAAACCGGTATAGGTACCGAATTAGTGTTTTCGGTCCGGTATTCGGTACTTGAAATATTGGTAAATCGGTATTCGGGACTCGGTATTATCGGTATTCAGGACTAATACCGAACTAACTAGGTAAAATAGGTATTCGGTACCGGTACCGGTACCGTATATAAATACTCGGTACGGTATTCGGTACCGTCTTTAAATCAAATTCGGTATTCGGTAAAATCGGTACCGGTACCGGTCGGTACCGGTATGGTACCATGCTCACCCCTAGGTAAAAGTACCTCCTGTCAAAACAAAAGCAGGTTGGGAATGCACTTATGGTGGAAGAAGATCAATTCCTGGAGGACACAGACTCCGATAGTGATCTAGAAGGTGAAGATCATGCACAGTTCTGTCTAATGGCTACTAGTGAAGCAGATGATAAGGATGAAGATGGTGGTGATGATCTCTCCGATGCTGAGGAGAAGATCTTGGAAAGCGGAAAGGTACCTTCTATCTCTAACTCTAATGTGGGATTTAATTTTGAACATATCCAAACCATATTAAACCAAATGAAAAAGTTAGAATATAAGGTGACCAAACTAAGAAATAAAAATCAAGTGTTAAAAGAGGTCATTCATACGCAAGATAAAGAAGCACAAACTGCAATTGAACAATTAGAAAATAATATAAATGAATCAAAGGTTCAATTAGCTATGAAAGAATCTGAATTTCTAGAATTAACTGATAAGACAAACATCATCATGCACGATCTCAAAGCAGAGCGTATTAGTGCAGAAAATGATTCAGAAATTCTTAAAAATGAACAACGTGCTCTTTGTTCAAAAATCAAAGAACTTGAAGACATTCTAATCAAAAGAGGGCAAAGTGAACAAACCATCTTTTTGTATAAAGAAAAGGAACGACCTTTTTCAAGATGGACATTCGAAGGACTTGGTTTTAAAAACCCAAGTGTTCTGAATAAGGTAAATTCCAAACAGTTATATAATGCAAATTTATTTGGCAAAGGACTAACTCACCGAATGGTATTTGATGGTCAAAAGGAAGAAAGACTTGAAGAGGATGTCAAGCGAACCCTTCATTTCAAAACTGAAATTCCCTTTAACTACTCTAACCTCAATGACTCATACTTCACTTACCCCCTCCAACACTGAAGTCTACTGTCACCTCTCCAATATACACAGATGAGGAACTTTATGCTCCTGAAATACCAAAACCTAAATTTCAATATATTCCTCACAAGGATTTGCAAAGAAGGTTTCACACCTTGGAAGAGTTTTGCTACACACATCTCATATTGGGAGACATTGCCAAAGCTTTCCACTTAGAAACCACACCTCAAACCATCTATGTTTCTGACCAATCACCTGAGCTTGCACAATTAGCTCAAGAAAATGCAGCCCTTCACAAGCGTATCAAAACCATTTTTAATCATGATGAAAAGATCATAGACAACTTGTGTAGGGAAAATACAACATTGAAAGAACGCATCATCGAAGTCAAGCATGAGATGCAGGCTCCTACTCTATTCACCTTTTCTCCATTCGCAGAACGAATTGATGATTCTAAGAATGTGTCCACGTCTTCCTGTTGGTCCCTTGGTGAGAATAACAACAAGCAACAGGTGTGTAGAAGGGAGGTTGAATACACTTTCTGTGGAAATTGAACAAATCAAAATAAAGTGTTACACATAGTAAATCAAACCACAGTCGAATGCTTTGCTTTTCATTAATAAGAATATGATTACAGACTCTATCAAGTAAGCAAATCTTGATATGTAAACACCTAATATAAATCTCTCAATCTCTCAAAGTTAGCTATCTATAATCAACTTATGATTATAGATACTTACGACTCTCTAAACAGGATTTACACAGATTGATAACTTACCAATATCACAACTAATGTGATTATTCGAACACACGAATAACTTGGCAATCTGTGAATATCTTGATCACGTTGAACTGACGAATAGTGATTAAAGAATCGTAACACATACGGTGAGGTGAGGTTTTGGCTCTGCAACACTTAGTCGTCGTTTCTGAGTCGTACCTCTAAACTTATCAGGAGATATGTATTTATAATCTTGTTGCTACGGTTCCTAACAAACTGGACTAATCCTAATTTGCTAACTAACTATCGGATAACTCGAGATCTTGAATCTTGAATCTTCTTATCTTGAGTCTTCAATCTTCAATCTTCATTCTGGAGTCTTCTTATCCGCGCCGTAGATATAGAGAGTTAAAACATAATTTAAAACACATTTAAATTCTCTTAAACTGACTTCTTTAGTCAGGCTGAGTTACTCAGCTTGATACTCATCAAGCTGAGTTTTTCGAGAACAAACCCGAATTCAAACATGGACTAACAATTATAATTATTAACTCATCCTTAGAAGTCTAAAGAATTAACTAAAACATATTTAGTAACTCTGTTGAGCTGACTCAGTCTTCACGCTGAGTCGCTCAGCTTGAAACTCATCAAGCTGACACTCAATATATATCTTAGTTTACACACACAACTTATCAAACATATTGATAATGTTACTAAGATATAGTCTAAGCTGGTCGAACATATGCTCAGCTTATACTCAGTCTGAATCACTATAAATGTTCAGTCTGACTAAACTTCATAATTCTGTTTAAGTTGTATTTAGAACTTATCTTACTAACATAACTTTGTCTCATCAAATCTTAACTGATGAGTTCATTTTCCCAACAAACTCCCCCTATTTGATGATGACAAAACCATCAAACAGTTATTAAGTTTGTTTAACAGAATTATGTTTTAAATCTTAAACTTATCAAGATTTTAAATTTGAACTAATCAAATATTAATTGAACTTATCAATTATAAGTGGAACAAACCAACTTTTAGTTGAACACACCAACTAAACACATTAATGAATAAGAACTAATAAGTTATTCATTAAAGCTGAACTTATCAGACTTATAAGTATGAACACATCACAACACAGTTGAACATATCAAACAAATATTTTGTATTAATTGAACATATCATAATACAAAAATATTGATCACTCAGATCATGCATACTAAGTGCTTACAAAAATATCAGAACTAATCTAATATTTACAATAGAATTAATCTATTTTATCTTTTGAACTCAGGATGTAGAACCTCCCAAAGAATGATTTCTCTGTTGATTTCTTCTAGGAGGCTTTCAGCTTCTGCATCCCCTTTGAGTTCTCTTTGTTAAATTCTGATGATCTTATTCAGCTTATACTTTACGAAATGATTTGAGCTATCACCACAGCAACTTCTTATATGTATGGCATCCCTAGCTTTTAGATAACATATCTCACTTAGCTTGATAAAGTTGGGATTGCCTGCCTGATCCTTAAACATGAACCCCTGAATAGGTGTATCAATACCTTGGTTTTCTTTAAACTCTACACCTTCAAGTATCTCGAATAAGCTCTCCCACTGCAGACCAGGAAGTGGAACATATCTCAATTCCTCAGCTCTGTTAATCAGCTTAAAAACTTCAGTAAAGATCTCCTGCTTGATTTGGCTTCGTTTGAACTTCTTGAGCATCATTATTATTCTTTGCCATTCTATGTAGCCCATCCTGTGAACATATCTCAGGTATATCCCCATTGTAGATTTATCTTCAAATTCAAAGTTGAGGATGATGGCTCCATCAATTCTGCTCAAGGTCATGCCTTTGATATCTTTACCGGAGTTCCTTTTGAAATAGCATTCTTGAATTTCTGCATCTGTGTATGGAACAGGATCAGGTCTCGGACCAGTGTATGTAGCTTCAGCTTCAGCCAAAGCTTTTCTCTGCTTTTCTTTTTCTTGGTCCTTTGCCTCCTTTTCTTTTCTCTTCCTTAGCTCTTCAAGCGAAATGCCTAACTCATTGGCTTCCTCTTGCTCGAGCATTTCAATCATGAGCCTAGTGGCTTTTTCTTCTTCAGTTTCCTGCTCAGTCTCAGAAACACTGTCAGCTTCAGGTTCTAATTCTACTACCTTTTGTCTCTTAGCTGCAGGTTCCTCTTTGTTTATTTCTAACTCCACCACAACCCGAGTCTTCCTTTCTGCTCCTTTAGCTTGTACTAGTAGAGCTTCAGCTTCAGCTCGAACTAGCTCGGCTTCATTATCAGCTTGAACCTTCTCCCCCTTTTTGTCATCATCAATAGGGGTTGAAGTCTTTTGTTTTTGGAGTGCAGCAACTGCAGAGGCAATCTCTTTAACATTCATGGTCAGCTTCTCAAGCCTTTGATAGATTTGATGTTTATGCTTCTTTTGCTTGAGATGGAACAAACCAAACTGAGCCGCAACATAATCTTTCAGCTGCTGGATGCCTGAGGAGGAAGTGTCAGTGTGATGAGAGTCTTTGGGTGCATCATCCAAAGGTTGGTGTGTACCTTCAAACACATTTGCACCAGAGTTTGGACCCTATGAATCACCTTGGATTGAAGATGAAACATTGACAGGTCGTACGATAGGGTGTGAGAAGTGAAGAGAAGTAATAGGGCTCGAAATGTGAAGTGTATGGGTTGGTGGTTGGCTTATTGGTTTGGAGGGGGGTGATTGAACCTGGGGATTGGTCATATATTCAATGTCACCTAAGCGTGTCTGCTTAGGCACAGTAATTGGCTCTCCCATGGCACTGGAGAGTGTGGGCTAAGTAGACACCACACCCGGGTTAGGCTTGTGGGTTGTAATGAGCCTCGAGGTTGACACCTTAAGAGTAGGCGTCTCGCCCTCAACTCCTGTCGGTGGAGGGATCAAGGTGATCTCAGCTCCAGTGATGCCTTTAGGAATGGCACCACCTATGGCAGTTTTTCTTGTATAGGTTCGAATATACTCCCTAGCAGCAGTGGGCATATAAGGGGTGGCTTCAGATTGGATTTGAATGGAAGGTGGAGGAGATGGGTTAGACTGAGTTGGGTTTACTGAAGTCTTATCTCCAAAAGTGGATGGAGAATAATGAGAAGAGAGAGAAAGTGGAGACGTCTTACCAGAAGCAGCTTCAGTTTGTACTGGTTCAGCTTGAGCAGAGTGCTCAGCTTGAATTTCTGTGTCAGCTTGGGAAGCTCCCCCTTGATTGGATCCCTCCTCTTCACTTTCCAATGAAGCTGCCTCAGCTATCAGCAGCATAGGATCATTCAGACCCTCTTGCTAGGGGAAGATGTCATTATTAAACATCTTGGGGCTGAGTGTAGGAAACAGGAACACATCCTGATCAGCTTCATAGAGTGTTGTCCCCAGCTCGGCTTCAAATGCCAAGGACAGGTACCTTATGAAAGGTACATGAAGATCCCTTGTGGTCTTCATCACTTAGACCCTAAGTTCGTTGAAGATGAGCTGAGCATAATCTAGGTTTCTGGCGAAGTACATGTTGTATAACAGCTGCATCTCGAACTCGTTCACCTGGTCCAATCCTCCAACCTTAGTTCCTAGTGAAAGAATCACTGTCGAAACCATGAAGCCCCAACTGGTTGGAAAGGTGGCCTTTTTGATAACACCCTCTGTCTGCGGGTGACCCATTCTGGGTAGGACTGACCTTGCCACCTGCCTCGTCACCGCATGCTCGAACTCATCAGATTGAGGAAGTTGAAGAACCTCCCTTAGCCTATCTATGGTGAGAGTAATCGTCCTCTCCCCATTCAGCACTGTGCCTCGAACTATGTCGTTGTTTTGGTCGTAGACACACGTATACCAAAACTCGAGCAAATGCCGAGGAACCACATATAAAGGTGCTCCAGTGAAAGCAAAAGCCAATGGGAATTTACGAATATAGTTTACCCATGGTTCGTATCCTCTGTTAATTTTGCGTTGAGGGATTGCAAGGCAGGCACGCTGATTGTTGATTTTGATCAGCGGCAATCCGTTGTTCTTGAACGCAGAACCCCTTACCATTCTGTCACTGAGATTCAGAACGGTCCCGTGCATCCTTGAAATTAGAAGATTACACTACGTAACTGTTCTATTTGCACTGAGCAATTTATGTCGCACTGAGCGATACTGAATTCGCACTGAGCGATTTAGGGTTTCGTGATCGATGAAACTAGGAATTGCACTGAGCAATTTGTGGTTGTTTGCGAAAGGTATTTTAGAAGATGAGAAGTCAGAGTTGTAAGCGTAAACTTCTCTAAACCGGTTATGATCGGTATATATACCTTTCTGAGGAGAGAGAAAAGTTACCGTTGAAGTCCCTTTTTATCCGTTACACCATAAAAATTACAGCTTGATGTAACAGTTACAGGTTAGAAACATATCATTTTCCAACGGATACAAGTGTAAAATAATAGAATTAACTGATAATAATATTATAAACAACTGCTCAATTATACCAATACACAATTGATATACTATGCGATTTGAGACTAACTCAAATACACATTGACACATGAAGTAATGACACTTAGTAATTAAATCATAGACTGGACACACCAAGCTAAGGAAACTAATCACTCAGCCTAAGTCAAGCACTCAGCTTGAATTGAGCACTCAGCTTGAGAATGAAACTCAGCTTGAGTAGAGCATACAACTCAGGCTCAATGACACTTAGTCATTTTGTTTGAGCCTAACTCAAACTATATATTTTAACCACACTGAGTAATTAAAAAATGTTTGGAACACACCAAACGTGCGAACCAATCACACAGCTCGAGTTAAGCACATAGCTCAGACTCAATGACACTTAGTCATTTATGTTTGAGACTTTCTCAAACTTACATTTTAACTACACTGAGTAGGTAAAGTATGTTTGGAACATGACCAAACATGTGAACTCATTATTCAGCTTGACAGGTTATTCAGTTTATGAAAACTTATTTATAAACTGTGCACTCAGCTTAGTCTTAGTCAAACTAAAAACTCAGATTCTAGACACTTAGCTAGGGGTTGAGCATACCCAATTCACTTAGCAGATACATAAACCTCTTTTCATTAAGGGGTTTAGTAAAAATATCTGCTAATTGGTCATCAGTGGAAATAAATTTAATATTAATTTTACCTTTTTCCACGATGTCCCTGATGAAGTGATGTAGAATTTCAATACGCTTGGTTCTTGAGTGGAAGACTGGATTGTAAGTGATGGCTATTGCACTTTGGTTATCACAGAAGATAGGAGTTTTCTTGAAACTCATGCCAAAGTCTTGAAGCTGAAGCTGCATCCAAAGGATTTGAGCACAACAGCTCCCTGCTGCAACATATTCAGCTTCAGCAGTTGAAGTAGCCACTGAGTTCTGTTTCTTACTAGTCCAACTGACTAACTTCCCTCCAAGCATTTGACATCCTCCAGTTGTTGATTTTCTATCTAACTTGCACCCAACATAGTCAGCATCAGAAAAACCAACTAACTCAAACCCAGAGTCCTTTGGATACCAAAGACCTAGATTTGGTGTACCTTTAAGGTACCTAAATATCCTTTTCACAGCTTGAAGATGTGATTCTTTAGGATCTGCCTGATAAACACATGTAGCAAACATGATATCAGGTCTACTAGCTGTCAAATAGAGCAATGAACCTATCATTCCTCTATAGGTAGACTGACACACAGACTTACCATATGAGTCTTTACTCAGCTTGACAGCTGGTGACATGAGTGTTTTCATGGTTGAACTTGAATCAAAACCATATTTCTTTATCAAATCAAGAACATACTTGCTTTGATTGATGAATATTCCATCAGGCTTTTGTTGAATTTGTAGGCCTAGGAAATAAGTCATCTCACCAATCATACTCATCTTTTACTTTTGTGACATTATTTTGGAAAACCACTCACACAGAGATTCATTGGTAGAACCAAAGATAATGTCATCCACATAGATTTGTACAAGAATCACCTATCCTTTACTCTTTCTAATAAAGAGTGTCTTATCTATACTACCTCTTGTGAAATCCATTGATAGTAGATAAGTGGACAAAGTATCATACCAAGCTCTTGGAGCTTGTTTAAGACCATACAAAGCCTTGTCCAACTTATAGACATGATGTGGAAACTTTGAACTGACAAAGCCAGGAGGTTGTTTCACATAGACTTCCTCCTGAAGTTTTCCATTTAGGAAAGCACTCTTCACATCCATTTGATAGAATTTGAAGTCTTTATAAGCTGCATAAGCCAAGAACAGCCTTATGGCTTCAACTCTAGCAACAGGGGCAAAAGTCTCATCATAATCAATTCCTTCTTCTTGCTTATACCCTTGTGCTACCAACCTGGCTTTGTTCCTAACTATAACTCCATCCTTGTCCATTTTATTTCTATAGACCCACTTAGTGCCTATAATTGAATGATCTTTGGGGGCAGGGACAAGGCTCCAGACTTTATTTCTCTCAAATTCATTCAATTCCTCTTGCATAGCTTCAATCCAATCCTCATCTTCTAAGGCTTCTTCAGTCTTCTTTGGTTCCATTTGGGATAGAAAACCAAAGTGTGCAGCGTAATTAGCTGTAGCCTTGGATCTGGTCATGACCCTCTCATGGACATTTCCAATAATTTGATCTTGAGGATGATCTTTGAGGAATTTGAATGTTGTAGTAGGAAAGTCTGGTTCTGGATCTGAGTGGTGTTGAGAGCCCTGAGTTGAACTTATCTCCTCAGTCTCAACAGCAGCATTGTCAACAAATTGATGATCACTGAGATTCTCAGTCTGAGTGACTTCAGCTCCAAAGGGGTTGATGAACTCATCATCCTTCTCAGCTTGAGAATCCCTTGGAGTTTGTGATGATTTCTTTGATGAACACACATCATCATCACTATCATCTCCTATGACATACATAGGATTTGATAAGTTGGTTTCCTTAAGCCTTTCAAGCTCACTCAGACTGACCAAGTCAGCTTGACTCTTATCAGCTTGATCAAAACAGTCTTCATCAAAAGAGACATGAATTGACTCTTCTATGGCCTTTCTCCTTGTATTAAAGATTCTATAACACTTGGAGATTGAGGAATAACCAACGAATATTCCAAGATCAGCTTTAGGTTCCAACTTATGGAGCTGATCTCTTTGATTCAGCACATAGCATTTTGAACCAAAGATATGGAAATAACCTATATTGGGCTTTCTAGACTTATACATCTCATATGACGTCTTTCCATGTCTTTTGACAATGATTGATCTATTTTGGGTATAGCAGGCTGTACTAACAGCTTCATCCCAAAAATAGAGTTTCAATCCTGCCTCGAATAGCATTGTTCTAGCAGCCTCAATTAGGGTTTTATTTCTCCTTTCAGCAACTCCATTTTGTTATGGAGTTCTGACAGATGAGAAATTTTGTAATATCCCTTTTTGTTCACAGAAGTTTTCAAGGGTTGAGTTTCTAAACTCAGTCCCATGATCACTTCTCAGTTGCTTTACAGACAAACCTTTCTGCAACTCTTCCTGTTTGATAAAACTGATTATCTCCAGGGCTACCTCACTTTTGGCTTTAAGGAATATTACCCAGGTGAATCTTGAGAACTCATCTACTATCACCAGTGTGTACTTCTTGCCACTTAGGCTTGGAGTACTTATGGGTCCAAACAGATCCATATGCAACATATGTAGTGGGTCTGTTATTGAAAAATTTTGCTTTGATTTAAAGGACCTTTTGTGGTGTTTCCCTTGTTCACAAGCTGAACACAATTTGTCCTTGACAAATGTGATCTTTGGTAATCCAGAGACTAACTCTTTATTGGATAGCATGTTTTTATTTTTAAAGTTCAAATGTGATAATCGTTTATGCCACAATCAACTCAACTTAGGAACAGATTGGGAATACAAGCAGGTTTCAGTATAGGGATCAGCAGAATTAAGATCAAGTAGATACACATCTCTTTCTCTTTTAGCTATTAATACAGGATTTCCCTTTCCATTATATATTGTTCCTGCTTTCTTCCTAAAAGTAACTATATTATCTTTATCACACAATTGACTAATACTAATCAGGTTGTGTTTGAGACCTTTGACATATGTAACTTTCTGGAAAGTGACCTTGCCAGCTTGCATCTTCCCATGGCTTTTAGTTCTTCCATGGGAGTTGTCTCCAAAAGTTACTTTAGGACCTTCATCTTCTCGGAAATCACTAAGAAGTCCTTTCCACCCGGTCATATGCCTTGTGCTTCCACTATCCAAGTACCATTTACTTGAACCCTGCACATGATATGAAAACTAAACACATTATTTTTGTTTGGGAACCCACTTCTTGGTGGGTTCAGATGAGGAGCACTTAGCATCTTCATCTTGTTGAACTATCTGTTCAGCTTGAGCAGGAGCTGAGTCCTGTGTGGGCTGATCATTCTGTTCTTGTTCAGGCCTTGAGATTTCAACATCACAATCCTTAGCCTCATGACCTCTACTTCTGCACTTGTAGCATCTCCTTCTTCCAATGATTACAGGAGGTAGAGTGTCTAATAATCCTTGTGAGAACTTTCTCTCAGTCTTAGGATTATATGTGGTAGATAACTTTTCAACTTTCTTCGCAAGTTGATTCACTTGGTGCTCACTGACTTTGGACTTACCTTTGTCAGATCTTTGTTTGTTATCCTTTTGATTAGACGCTTGACTAACAGACTTCTTTTCCATGACCATTGACTTACCTTTGTCATGACTACTGGACTCACCAGTTTCAACAGGTTTGGACTTACCACTGTTGATCTTCTTGGACTTACCAAGATCTACAACTTTGGACTTACCATTGTTGTAATTTGACCTCTGACTAACAGTGGTCTTCCTATTCTTCTAACTTCTCTCCGAGCCAGATAGAGAATGCTGTCTTTTGAAAGGATTTGAATTAAGCCTTTCTATGACTGAAGTTCTTTGAATAGGCTGAGTGCTTAATCTTTCCAGCACAGACTTTCCATGCTGTTTGGATGTTGAGCACTCATTTTCATGATCTTTAGCTTTCATAAACATATTGTATTTCAAGCTTGGATCATGTCTTTTCCATGAGGCTGACTTCTGAGACTCAATCAGTTGTCTATCCTCCTCAGAATCTGTACTTGCTATCTCATCATCAGCTACATAAGCTGCTGTTTGATAGTCACCTCCAAATTACTGACCTTATACATGGAAGCGACATCCCAATCACTGAGCTTGCTGTTTCTCAGCTTCCTTCATGTCAGCTTCAAAAGTTGACTCGGACAAACCATAATCAACTTCGTCAATTTCAAACTCTTCATCTTCTTGGGCCATTAGACATACATCATCATCTGAAGTAGATGATTCAGTATCCCAGGTTTCAGCATATAATCCTTTTGCGCTGGGTTTGTCTTCTGGCTTTCCTTTCTTAAGATGATTATATTTCTTCTTGTATTTGTCTGCTCTGTAAGCATTCTTATCAGCAACTGATATTGATTCTTCCTTCTTTAATCTGCACTCAGCAGCAATGTGTCCCTTCTTCTGACAATTAAAGCACACAACCTTCTTGGGATCAAAGGAACTCTTCCCTTTGCCCCCTATCAGTTCTTCTTCTTCCCTGTTGAGCTCTTCTCAAACGTTTGACTAGCATGGCCATCTGTTCAGTGATAGTCTGAACATCATCAGTATCACCTGAGTCTGAGTCTGAGTGGTCAGCTTGAGATTCTGACTCAGTCTCAGATTCAATAACCAGTGTCTTGGAACTTTTCTTGTTTTTCTGTGCAACCAATGCAACTTCAGTTTTATCCAAAGACTCCTTGAGTTGTTGTTAAGAAGTTCTTTTGTGTTCAGTGATCTGTTCATGATTTAGCAAGAACCCATAAATGGACTGCAGGTTATACAAATGCAATGTTCCTCTAACCCTCAGTGTTGTGGTCACTTCATTGAACCTTTCTGGTAACACATCCAGAAACTTCAGCACGAGTTTAGCTTCATCCTTCTTAATGCCTACACTTAGCAGGTCATTAACCAAGCAATGAAACCTGGTAAACACATCAGCCAAGGTTTCATTCTTCTTTGAAAAGAAGTTTTCATATGATCTGTTCAGATGGTTCTTCTTTTGCCGTTTGACCAGATCTGTGCCCTCATATGTAACACTTAGAGTATCCCAGATCTCTTTTGCAGATTGACACCCAGTCACTGTGTGCAAGATCTCGTTAGTAAGGGCATTTGCCAGAACACTTTTAGCCTTGTCATCCAAATTGAATAGTTTCCAATCTTCATCTGTCCAGGATGCAACATGCTTCTTTACCTCTATTTCACTCTTGTCTGTTTTATCAGCGGACGTATCACTGACAACAGTAGAGATCTTGGGGATTATAGGTCCTTTTCTAATGAGATCGAACATACAATTGTCAATGGACTTGAGGAATAGCATGGCTTTGAACTTCCACATAGGATAGTCAGATCCATCAAAAATAGGACAGCCTTTGGCAGACATTTGTGGAAATTTTGAAGTATTATTGCTTGTAGACATTGTAAAACTTCTCAGAATCTTGAACTTTCAACTTATGAAATCGTTCAGCCTGCTCTGATACCAGTTGTTGGTCCCTTGGTGAGAATAACAAGTAATAGGTGTGTAGATGGGGGGTTGAATACACTTTCTGCGGAAATTGTACAAATCAAAATAAAGTGTTACACATAGTAAATCAAACCACAGACTCTATCAAGTAAGCAAATATTGATATGTAAACACCTAATATAAATCTTTCAATCTCTCAAAGTTAGCAATCTATAATCAACTTATGATTATAGATACTGACGACTCTCTAAACAAGATTTACACAGATTGATAACATATCAATATCACAACAAATGTAATTATTCGAAGACATGAATAACTTGGCAATCTGTGAATATCTTGATCACGTTGAACTGACGACCAGTGATTCAAGAATCATAACACATACGGTGAGGTGAGGTTTTGGCTCTACAACACTTAGTCGTCGTTTCTGAGTCGTACCTCTAAACTTATCAGGAGATAAGTATTTATAATCCTGTTGCTACGGTTCCTAACAAACTGGACTAATCCTAATTTGCTAACTAACTATCGGATAACTCGGGATCTTGAATCTTGAATCTTCTTATCTTGAGTCTTCAATCTTTAATCTTGATTCTGGAGTCTTCTTATCCGCGCCGTAGATATAGAGTGTTAAAACAGAATTTAAAAAACATTTAAATTCTTTTAGACTGACTTCTTTAGTCAGGCTGAGTTACTCAGCTTGAAACTCATCAAGCTGAGTTTTTCGAGAACAAACCTGAATTCAAACATGGACTAACATGTATAATTATTAACTCATCCTTAGAAGTCTAAAGAATTAACTAAAACATATTTAGTAACTCTGTTGAGCTGACTCAGTCTTCACGCTGAGTCGCTCAACTTGAAACTCATTAAGCTGACACTCAATATATATCTTAGTTTACACACACAGCTTATCAAACATATTGATAATCTTACTAAGATATAGTTTAAGCTGGTCGAACATATGCTCAGCTTATACTCAGTCTGAATCACTATAAATGTTCAGTCTGACTAAGCTTCATAATTCTGTTTAAGTTATATTTAGAACTTATCTTACTAACTTAACTTTGTCTCATCAAATCTTAACTGATGAGTTCATTTTCCCAACATTTCCCAAGATATCCAACCCATAATAAAATCTGTTAACAATTCTACTTTGGTAACTTTAAAACAAATACAGATTTTCAAAAAGACACATACTTCCACTTCTAATCACATTTCTCGTATGCCCACTGACATACCTGAATCTTCAAAAGCAGCTGAAAGTCTATCACGACTCACTTATAACACTTTAACTTCTGCTGCAGATGTGAAGAAGCTCGGGAGTGAAGAGCGTAAAATAAATACAACTTGGAATAGGGTAATTCCTAGGTCATCTAGGAAATGTTCTGATATTAGAAAAATATGTAAATAACTTTTGATGTTTGATATAGTCTGTAATCATTCAAGTTTATATGATACAGTTGCCTCTTCAATGTTTTGTATTAGTGATGGTTGTCTCCATGGTCACTGTGAATTTAATTGTGAGTATGATCAATTAAGAAAACAAATTGGAATTAAACCATGTGAGGACTGGACAAATTTTTACGCTAATCAAATCAAAGTTCCATTTATAAACTCTAAAGGGTTTATCATTCATCAATGGATCACTACTCGTCAGTCACATGCACTCAAACGTTTAAACAAATCAAGACGATTACTGACGATTAAAGAACTGGAGGTCTACAGACGACAGGGTTATGATGCTTTCAAAAAGGCATGGATTGCTCAAGAAAAACACTTGCATTCTCAAAAACGATCTCGCAATCCTCATTCCAAAAATGCACAAGTTTCTACACCAAGCCTTCATCTCATCAAGAAATAGTCAAACCTACTGCATCCAAGGCTCCAGTTCCGCAAAAGCAGGTTGATGTGTCGAGGTCTCAAAGGAATCCAACAAATTCCTGAAAAACATGGATTCACAAACATAACGCTTCCGTAACTCTACAAAATCCTAAACCTCCAACCCCATCAACTGTCAAACCAACGGTTGTACCAAAACTTCCTTCTAAGCCAACTCTTTCTCAATCTATTCCTTCTCGACAAAAGATAAGACCTACATGGCTACCTAAGGATAGATCATTAGAAGTTTCACCACTATAAGTAGAAACAATCAATACTCAACCAATTATAGGAACTAACAATCAAGGACCCATTCATATACGGGGACCTAAACGTGCTTTATTCTCTTTTTGCAGGTGCCTAACCTCTGGTACCTGGACTCCGGTTACACCAAGCACATGACCGGCAACAAGAGTCTTCTCAAAAACTATGTTCCTAAGTACTCCGGGAATGTACGTTTTGGGAACGACAATGTTGCACCAATAATGGGTTACGGAGACATAGAGAAAAAGCATATCAAAATCAAGAAAGTCTCCTATGTAGAAGGGTTGGGTCAAAATCTGTTTAGTATCAGATAATTCTATGATAAAGACTTGGAGGTAGTGTTCAAGAAGAACAAATGTTCAGTTCTAACTAAGAATGGAGATGAACTACTGGCAGGTTCGAGGAAATCTAACCTGTATTCCATTGATTTGGAAAATTGCAACTCCCCTACCTTCGTGTGTCGATTGTCCGAAGCCTCATCAGATCTTACTTGGCAATGGTACAGAAAAATCTCTCATCTGAACTTTCAAAATATAAACAAACTAGTCACTGGTGACTTGGTGAGGGACATTCCCAAGTTAAGATTCAAGAAGGACCATCTGTGTGCAGACTGCGAGAAGGATAAGATCAAGAAGGCTTCCCACAAATCATAACAAGTGTTCAGCACTACCAAGCCTTTGGAACTTCTGCACATGGATCTCTGTGGTCCTATGAGGATTCAATCGAAGAGTGGGAAGAAGTATATTCTAGTCATGGTGGATGCTTACTCTAGATATACTTGGGTCAAGTTTCTGTGATCAAAAGATGAATCTACACCAACAATCATTTCCTTCATCAAGCAACAGCAGAATAAGCACAGTCAAGGTGTTGTTTCCATACGTACAGACAATGGAACTGAATTCAAGAACAGTACTCTGAAGAGCTTTTGTGACCTTGTTGTGAACAACCATCAATTCTCAGCCGCGTATACTTCACAACAAAATGGTGTCATGGAAAGACGAAACATAACATTGTTTGAAGCAGCACGTACCATGCTATCATACTCCAGGCTCCCACCTTTCTATAGGGCTGAAGCCATCAGCACTGCCTGCTATACGCAGAACCGCTCTTTTATTAATAAATGCTTTAATAAAAATCCCTATGATGTGGCCAATGCATAGTGCCTAATATCAAATACTAGATGTCTTTGGTAATTGGGGCTTTATGTTAAATGACAAGGATAATCTAGGAAAGTTTGCTCCAAAAGCAGATGAAGCAATTTTCCTAGGTTATTCTACCGAGTCAAAAGCCTACAGAGTTTTAAACAAAATAGCAAAGAGCATTGTTGAAAGTATCAATGTAACATTTGATGATGCATTAAATGTTACAGATTTTCTACCCAAATCAACAGCAAACGCTTCTGAACATACCAGTTCAGGACCGGCGCTTCAAAATAAAAAAATCAAACAATCCTTCCAGTTCAAATAATAATCTTTATTTCCTATTTGATTTCTTTCGACTTGAATCTTCTCTTGTTTTAACTGACAACAGGAACAACACAGCGGCACAAGCAAGTGTTACTTAACGGCTCCTACGGTCACTGAGACGAATCCATTTGAAGATCTCTATGCTGAGGATTGTACATTTATGTATGTCACTCGTCCCCCTTTGACTTCTCAAATTCCTGACCCAAAGAGCCCCCCTGTGTTTGATTCAGATCCAAATTTCTCCCTAGAAGATGAAGAGGAAGCACGACACTTACAAGATCTTATTCCTTCATCTTCTACCTCTCATGAGACAAAGTGGACCAGACATCACTCTGAAGCAGATATTATAGGAGATCCTTCTGTTGGCGTTCAAACTCGTGCAGCAACAGCTAACAAATGCCAATTTTCGGGTTTTCTGAGCATCATTGAACCCACCAAGACTTTTGAAGCATTAGATGATCCGGATTGGGTAATTGCAATGCAGGAAGAACTACACTAATTCGATCGTCTCAAAGTCTGGAGATTAGTTCCTCTTTCTTATGGAAAATTTGTTGTTGGAACTAAGTGGGTGTTCAAGAACAAAAGGAATTCAGATGGAGTGGTCGTCCGTAACAAAGCTAGGTTGGTTGCTAAAGGCTACAATCAGCAAGAGGGCATCGACTATGATGAAACATTTGCCCACGTTGCTCGTATTGAAGCTATCAGGCTTATTCTTGCATATACATCCTCCAGAAGCTTCTGTGTCTTTCAAATGGACGTGCAGAAAGCTTTTCTTAATGGTGTTCTCAAAGAGGAAGTCTATGTCTCACAACCTGAGGCTTCATTAATTCAAAACATCCAAATCATGCCTATATCCTAGGTAAGGCCTTGTACGGATTAAAGCAAGCTCCACGTGCATGGTACGATATCTTATCTAAATATTTGATTGGTGAAGGCTACTCCAATGGGAAGACTGATACCACTCTGTTCAGAAAGACCAAGGGTAGGGACAAGATATTGGTACAAATATATGTGGACGATATCATATTCGGGTCTACAAATCCAAAATACAGTGATGTTTGCTAAGATTATGGCAAACCGATTTCAAATGAGTATGATGGGGGAGATGTCATTTTTCCTCGGACTCCAGGTAAAATAGTTAAATCATGACAGTTTCATTTGCCAATCCAAGTACATTAAAGATCTTCTAACGAAGTATGATATGATTAACTGCACACCTATATCCACTCCCATGGCTGCAAAGGCACAGCTGTCAGCAGATCTTGATGGTTCTCCAGTATATCTCAAAACCTACCGTGGGATGATTGGATCGTTACTGTATCTAACTGCAAGTTGTCCAAAAATCATGTTCTCTACTTGTCTATGTGCCCGGTACCAGGAGAATCCTAAAGAGTCACATCTTCTAGCAGTTAAGAGGATCTTCAGATATCTTAAAGGGTCTATGGATCTTGGTATGTGGTATCCCAAAGATTCAAATCTGGATCTCTATGCTTGCTCAGATGCTGACTATGCCGGTTGCAAAATTGATAGGAAAAGCACCTTTGGAAGTACACACTTTCTGGGGAATCGCTTAGTCTGCTGGGGTTCAAAGTATAAAACTACGTATCCACTTCCACAGCTGAAGCTGAGTATGTTGCGGCTGCCATGTGCTGTTCTCAAAGTCTCTGGATACGTACACAGTTATCAGACTTTGGCCTGAGGTATGACAAAATTTCATTGCTATGCGATTCCCAGTCTGCCATAGCCATATCTTGCAATCTGGTACACCACTCTAAAACTAAACATATTGATATCCGTTAACACTTCATAAAAGATAACGTAGAGAAAGGTCTCATTGAGCTACAATATGTTCTAACTGAAAATCGGCGAGCTGACTTGTTTACCAAACCATTAGACGAAAGTCACTTTACTGAGTTGGTATCCAAGTTAGGCATGCTCAACTTGAATATGACATACTGTTGCTTCGTTTTTCCTTTCTTTCTTTTTGTTTAGAGTAGGTGTTATACTGTTTTTTTCTTGTGCAGATTACCGATGCAACATTCAAGGGGAGTGATTATCTGGTTGTACACATGTTTCATATGTGTAGGGGGAGAAAATCATACACATACTGCACATGTGTAGGGGGATAAAAATACAATAGACACAATCCCTAAGATTTTGAAACTTTTCAAAACCAGATGCAAAAGTCTAAGTGGAATATGTCAAACAAAAACTCAAATCAAGATATCTGGGAAAATCATCTTTTTAAAATTCTCAAAATCCAGATACTTTGAATTTTTAGAAAATTTTCAAGTGTTAGGTTCGATTGAACACAATCGCAAACTATGCTTCTATCGCATGGGATTTCTTGAACTCAACAAACAAAATTTTCTAAAGTCTTGGTTCACACACAAGAAAGGTCAATCGCATGGATTACTATCGCATGGATTGAAACTTGAACCACGATCCATAGGTCAATCGCATGGGATATAAGTAATGAACATGACCTGTGAACATAAGGCCAATCGCATGCGATTGAACACCAGTGCTAAAAAACATGCGATAGACTAACATGCTAACTATGAACCAAGTGTCAATCGCATGCGATTGACAAACCAAAGGGGAATCACATGCGATTCACCAGTATTAGCATTTTAGCTAAAGTTTGAGGCCAATCGCATGGTTTTATCAGCCGCATAGAATTACCATGCGATTGCCTCTATAAGCCCGGTTTTTTACCACGGTTGGTTCACTCAAACGCTGACACGTATCCCATTCACTTTATAACCGTCCATCCATCCGACCAGTCCATTCACACGATTCAAACTTCAAATTTGTCTAAGTTCTCTCATTTTTGGTTACTTGAATTTACGAATCCTCTCGTTACGCTGCCAAAATTTATATATTTAGTCTCAAAACACTCGTGATCATATATGTAACAACTTGTACGGATTACATGTTGAAAATTTTGAGTTAAAATAGTGAATTTTGGCCTTAGAACAGCAATTAGCGATAGAGAAGTTTGAAACTTTGGATGGATTTTTGGGACACGAAACAAACTTGTTTGGTCAATCTAAGTTTGCGATGGGTGTTTAGAACATATGGGGAACACTTTGGTGCATAAATATTTCAAAAATCTCACAAAGTGTTCTTCGTGTTCTTGAGGCTCATGAACTTATACTTGAAATTCAGTTTTTGGTTCTGAAGAGGGTGTTATGATGATTTTTGGACTTTACTCAAGTACTACAAAGTTGTTTGTTGCTATCTAATTGACATATTAAAAGTATTAAAACAACTTTTTTACACTTAAAATCATCATGTACACAATGTGGATTTCAGAGTTAAGGTTTTATCACACTTTTCAAACTTGGTTGTTTTGGTCAAATTTGGTCAACTTTGACTCATTCACTGAACTTTGATCACAATTCAAAGGTTCTACAAAGTTGAATGATGTCAGATTGCATATCTCTATATCTTTGACTTAACTGTTTTATTTATCTTTGCAGATAAGATGGCACAAGTAGTACTTCAACCTGAGGAGATAATACCCGAAGCTGAGTTCCTAAGTTCCAGGACTCATGACAACAACCACTATATTGACCTTAACAAGTTCAAAAACCCTACCTACCCCATTGTTACCAAAATTCTGAAAATACATCCTGTAAACCACCTTCTTACATACAACCCATCCACCACCGGCACACATGTACCTGAGCTCTACGTCCAAAATTTTTGGAAAACATGCGACGTCCGTACAAATGACAGGGGGAAATTTTTTTGGAAAACATGCTGAGGTTGACGAATACACCGTTGATATTCCTATCAATCGCCTCAGAATAATTTTCAGACTGCCAAAAGCTAATAGAAGGCCTCGGGCCACAACTTTTGATGACATCCCAGACGAGGAAACTTGTCTTGTTGCAATTAGGGTAATGGGATATGATGGAGAGCTCACCAAGAAAAATCAGTTTAAACGCACCAACCTGCATCCAAAATACAACACATTCATGACGGTGCTCCAGAGGTGTCTCACTCCAAAGCATTCAGGGTATGAATTTTCCAACGGAGCATCAGCTCAAAATCTTTGTGGCGGCCGCCAATCACTTGCATATAGATTATGCATTCCTGCTCTTCCAAGACATTAAAGCAACAATGCTGAGGAAAAATTCCCAGAAGAAGAAGGATGCTAACTTTCTGCCGTACCAAAGATTCATACCCATGATTGTCCAGTACTTGATGGATCACAATGCGGACATTCCTCGCCGGGCAGATTTACCTTCTATTACTCCTAAACTGTTTATATATATCAAACCTGCAACCCCGGCCAATATGCCTGTTCCTCAATCGTTTCCTATATCACTCCTTGACTTATGTGAGCAGAATGAAATTGTTGTGAGTTATAGGACGAGTGTAGGAGTACCTCCTCTGGTTGTGCCAGCACCGGCCATACCTACCCAGGGAGGTGTAGTACCAGATGAGGATATAGAAACTAACGCTCAGACATCTATGGGAGATGCTGAGCGGGGGTCGAGCTGAGAGAAAATGTTGAGGATAGGGGTGGAGAAGAAGGTGAAGGAGGTGACATTAGAGAGGGAGGGGATGCTTTTGATCCCACAACTGTTCAAACCATAACCCCATCTATTTCTCAAGCCACCCAGACCAAAACTGTTCTAGCAGAACTTGGTCTTGACATGTCTGAGTTATCCAGTTCCCAAACCTCCAGTGCTGAGTCTGCCTCTCAACCAGGTGGTGACCCTTCTTTCGAACCAGTTCATTCTCGTCTGGGCACCCCTGACAGACCAGTTGATCAACCAGCAGACAGCATCCCTTCCTTCATGAAACTCACTAACCCACATACAACTTCTCCTGACTTGACCCACACTGCTCAAACTAAAACTTTCATTCCTCAAACAGGTGGTCTTGTCATTAGTCTGAACCCTCCCACCCAAACTTGTGACATTCCTGTAGTGAAAAGTGCAATAGTAGCTCCGGGCCATGACATGCCAGTTGTTACTCCAACTCAGGACCTGTCCTTTGAAATAAGATCTGTCACCCATGATTCTTTATTATCCTTGAATCAATATGCAGGGTATGGTCCTGGTAGTGGTGAAGAAGGAGATAGTTTTGTAGTTAGAAGTGCGAGTGAGAATGAGGATGTGAGAAAAGAAAAAGAGAGTGCTGAGGGACCCCTAACCCCAGAAAGCCGGGAAGCCACATCTTCTATGGGACCTAACATTGTTGGGTCTCGTATTGAATAAATCGCGGTTATCCCACCCGTGCAAGCTTCAACCCCACTAAGCTACTACGGTGTCTCTTAACAGGCACCGTCTTCATTGCACAGGGCTATAGCACATACTATAGGTCAATTAAATTCCGGAGTTCGACCTATTGAAACTAGAGGACCGCCTCCCTCATCCTCGAATCCTTTCAATGCACAATTTGATATACCGCGGATTTCCGCTTATCTTGATCAACACAGAATAACAATTGATTCACTGAGCTTTTATGTTAAACAAGTCTCCTCAACTTCTATAGGTGGTACCTCTCAAGGTGCCATTCGAGGATTAGAAGAAAATCTTGCTGGAGCCTACATCTAAGCTGCTCCAGTAGGTGGTACTGCCTCTGTGGCTGGTACCTCAACTGGAAGTCTCCGTGATTCCAGGTTTGTTACACGTGCAGAATTACAAGAAACTATTCAACAAGCCGTGGCACCTCTCTAACAACAATTAACCGATACAAATTAGAAGTTGGATAGGATAGAAGCACTCCTTGCTGCAAGACCTCAAGCTCCTGAACCTCAGCCGCAACCTGATCCAGCAAACATGTCAGTAGATGCCCTAAAGAGCCTTCTATATGTTAAATTGCTTGAACAATGACCCAAAGCTGCTCATGAGCAAGACCTTCAGACAACTCTTTTCAACGAACAACGGCCACAGGGAATATCCTTGGACGATTTTAAAGAGTTTCATGAAGATGTTAATAGAAAGATTGACGGGGTGACTAAGGGGTTCTACACTACAATGGAGAAGGTTACCGACAGACGGACTATCCTTGAACAAACTTGTCAGGCTCAGGCACAGAGTAGTAAGAGGAGACGGTATGATCAAGACCCAGATGATCAACCCGAGGGGGAGAAAAGAAGAAGACTATACATGTCATCTCCCTCTGTGGTTGCAACAGTGCTAGTTACAACATTAAGTTCTTTATTATCTGCAGGTACTAGTTCTAGCAGTCAGCAGCAGAAACAAAAACAATTGGCTGATGAAGTTTATGAACAACAACAATGCGAAAATGCTGACAAGCATATTGTACTTTATATACCTCAGCAAGAATCTGAACCGAGGCCGATTGATCTGGAAGAGGGTGAAATACCTCAGGAGTAGTCGCATGTTGAGACTGGGTGGGTGGATCTTAATGAAGACTCTGATGATGAAATGATTGATCTATATGGAGACATGAACACGTCACCCACCAGGCATGTGTAAGAAGATGAAACTGCTCAGGAAAGGGAGCTTCCGTCTAATTTGTTTGCTAAATATAACTGGGGACAAACTGAGGAAGCTCAACCAGTGGAGGAGACTGAGGATCCAGAGTTAGACAGACTCTTCAAGAACATTGATGAATATGCTGAGGTTGCAACACGCCCAGATTCACCCAGAATGGTCCACAGGTTTGATCATGACATTAGTGAAAAAGAACTTGCAGCTAAAAAGAAAGAATGGGCTGCAATCTCAAGAAGAGAAGCAAGAAGGAAACCAAAACGAAGAAATATACCTTTGATGTATCTCGGGTCCTCAGTGGTATCAACATAGAAGTTCATGAACACTTTCCTCCTCCTCCTGGTCAATTTCAAGTCTCTACAGCTGACATCATTCAAAGAAACATGCAAGAAGATGCTGCAGAGAAAGCTAGAGAAGACTCAGAGTGGCCACTGCCACTCAATTATGTAATTCCTACAACACCTCCAGTGTATACCGGTGACAAAGGTTTAGATAGCAACAACATGTGTACAAGATCAGCTATGCAACAGCCGATTTGGAAAAGGTACTTTGTTAATGCTGCTCATCTTGAAGACAGAATTCCAGACATCTACAGCGACAAAGTTATCGAGCTCACACCTCCAGAGCTGAGGGGTCTAGATGAACATTAGAAAAGAAGATATGAAGATATCTTACATGCTACAAAGTCCCCAATGCAGATTGTCACCTCTGATTACCCAATTGTTGAAGTTCTGAATGTCCTCACAGGGGGTTTCCTCTAAATATAAGTATGCAGTCTTCGTTGTGAAGAGGGCTCAAAGTGAAAAAGTTCAACTAAATGAAGCCGATCTGAGACATGTGAAGATTCACGACATAACATTCATCTATGACACATTGTCTCGGAAGCAAGGGAAAACTCCGGACGAACAATTTGGGAGATCTCAACTTATGCGGTACATGCAGCTCGGTAAAGAAAACAACTATCTAAAGGTCAATCTTCTAAAGCCAAACCAGAATCATCCTGATCTAGATCAATTGGAAGAGTTGACTGCAATCTATGAAGGCCATCCGAAATACAAAGGAGATAGGGGTGTAATATTCCACAATGAAAAGAAACAGAAAATATTTGTAAGAATGGAAGAATGCATGGCCTACTCGGAAAACTTCTGCATTATGGTCTGCATGAAAAGGTGTGGGCTGCTCGCAATGAATTGACTGAAGAATATCAAAGACAAGCCTTCAGATCAATCGAGCAAATGAAGAATACACTGGAGAATAGGAAACAAATGAGGCACTTGCAGGTGGCCCTTGGGATTTGCAACAAGTCTAGACACGATGTTTAATATCTTTATTTCTTGTTGTGAATCAATGCACACCTCACTTAGGGGGAGAATGTTAGATTATGAAAGTGAGGGTGCAAATATGTCAAATGTAAAAACTTAGGCAAATGGTATAAAAGGTGTTTGCCTCCTTGATTCTAATCTAAGCTTTGCATATTATTTTCTCTCTTGTGTTGTGTTTACTCTCTAACTCTCGGCTGTCTCTCTTGAAACCAAAACACATTCAAACACTAACAAGATTATCATCTAGCATTGCTTCATCCTTACATTAAGAGACCATCATATATATATATATATATATATATATATATATATATATATATATATATATATATATATATATATATATATATATATATGTTTAGCCAAATCGGTCACACATATATTATGTATATCTATATATATTATTTTTCTTTTTCCTTTAATTAGTATTAATCATTATCCAAAACTAATAATTTAAAATTAAATTATTAATAATGAATATAGTTAATTGATAATATATATTTATTAACTAATATACATATATATATATATATATATATATATATATATATATATATATATATATATATATATATATATATATATCCTTATTAATTAATTAACTTGGTAATAATCTCTCCTACGTAAGTAAAAACCATAATTGATGATTTCCGATTTATAACTAACTAGTTATAAATCCGTCCTCCCAAGTGTGGTTGCATTACTTCTGGGATTATATGCCCTCAGCGATGTAACCTTTCAGTACCCTATGACATTGACGTGACATTAGGGTTCGCCGACTATGCACATAAATCTATCAGACACCTACTTGTGCAAGTCGGCAACCGGTACTTGATGACACTGGCCTAAGGTGACATCTAGACAAGTTCTTAGGTTAACCATGCCATAAGGACTCTTATACCCATGTAACGTGATAATAAATAAAACCTTATAAAACATACATAAAGACCCCTGTTTTATGAGGGGTATATTTTTCCCTTTGCATCTCAATATTTCGATTGTGAGTGTGAGCATGCTACAAGTCAACTCTTGAACACTCAGAACCTTTTCGTGACTATCCAATTTCGACTGCATGATAAACGACAAAGAACAAATTAGTTCTTTTGTGTATGGTCATGCACTTTATCATTCTAAGGACAACCTATGTGATGAATACCTTTGATTCGGAGATAATGAGGCATTCTTCACTGTGGGTCTATCCAATATTCACTCCCCTGATGAATATCCGTCAATCTTTGGCCTACACCCTTGTAGCTATCTCCAATCACTATGAGTCTCCACCAAGGACTACGATGACGTTACAACCTTATCGAGGTTCCCACCAAGACAAGTAGTCATAGATAATATTTTGATTAAAATCCATTTATGCATGCATATTACCAAAACATGCAAAATTGTGAAGAGTAATGGGATTAATAATGTACTCTCCATACTCCACCCTGAAATATAATACATAATTAATGTTGATCCATCGTCTCAATTCAAGGCGCCTATTTACGCTACTATAGTGGTTTCAAGTGTAACTTATCACGGATTACTACTTGTAACTACAATATTACTATGAACTAAAAACAAGTTCTACACTAACTAGTGCTCCCACTTTCTTTGCTAGATAAATTATTTTCCACAACCCTGAAAACCGTTCTTGTCTTTCTAATATTATCATATTACTTAAACTTGGAGAATTGGGTTAACTCCTTGTTTCTGAATATATAAAATTC
Organism: Pulicaria dysenterica; assembly: GCA_947179395.2. Classification (NCBI taxonomy): domain Eukaryota; kingdom Viridiplantae; phylum Streptophyta; class Magnoliopsida; order Asterales; family Asteraceae; genus Pulicaria; species Pulicaria dysenterica. The sequence goes on from OX359288.1 coordinate 27,324,667, forward strand.
TACCATAACTAAAACTTAGTTACATTGTAGATGTATGAGTACTATCTATTTCAAGAAATGGGTGAAATAATAAACCCTTGTTTACACAAACCCGCAAATATTAGATGTCTAGTGTTTGAACACTTATCTAATAATCTGTTTATTATTTTCAACACTTAACTCATTTATATATTAATATTGATGACATTGAACTTTAATATATAAGTGTAACATTTTATGATTAGTCTTACCACTTGGACCATTTTGAATCCTTAAAATCCCGTCTTTTAAATTATATATTTTCTTAAATTCAACAAGCTAATAACAATTGTGTTGACCAAACACTTATTAGCTTCTACGCGATATTGTTTTTGTTTATGAAAACTTGATAACTTGACAAATACCTTGGCGTAGGTCAATTGCTCACTGTGTCCATTATGATAACATAGCATTACTTAAAATACCCTATTGACTTAGTCAAAACTTAACATTCGAGTCAAAATACTGATTTTAAGTATATAATCTAAGACTTAGATATCGAGTAAGAATATCAAAGTTAACGAAGCCTTAAACTTGGATTTTCCTTATATCTATTATTTCCTATTATGGAAAATGGTTTCTCGAAACTTTATGTTACTACAAGTATAAATTACTTGTAAGGATTTTTATATAAAACATGTGAGTACTCTTTATTACAAAAACTATTATAATCATACTCATGGATATTTTACTCTTAAACACATCCCTTAGAAATAAGAACTATTATTTTAATTGTTTAATCCTAGTTCACAACTTAAACTTGTTTTCATAATTACTCAATTAGACAAACGTTCTATTTTACAACAATGACTTTGTTGTTTTAAGTAATTCTGTAAATTCAGTCGAGCAATTAATATTAACATAACTCAATGACAATGGTTAATGCATAAGATCAAATATTAATAATTCAAGACTTTGACTTGTTAGTCAACCTCTAGTCAACCATGACTAGATATATTCACAATACACGTGCAAGTATGCATTACTAAATAATTCATTAATATTTCAAAAACCATAATTTCCAAATAGTTAATTACAACTTGAAATTAGAATATTTTAAAACTAAAAAACTATGAATTATTTACATCCTTGATTTTCACGCGGGATCCTTTCATTCTTAGCACCTTCACTTTCATTGACCTATTGCGATAAACAATTGCAAATGTCAAAAACCCTTATAAGCATAAGTTTGAAAGTAAATACTAAAGTTAGTCACAAACTTTACCTGTGGTGTTAGATCTATCACCAGTTTCGTGACACTTCGGACAGTTGACCTTGTAATGGCCAACCTCACTGCACTTAAAACACCGGTTCTCGGCTCTTGCTTTGTTAGGCTTGAATCTCCTGCCCTTTCCACTTCTGTTGCCATATACCTTGGCCCTGGGTGCAGATGGTCCTGGCTCGGTTTTACCCTTGCCCCTTCCGCTGCGCCCCTTCCTCTTCTTACCACTTCCATTATCCATCATGAGAATGTCCTTGGACTTAGTCCCCATATTCGACTCAGTAGTCTTAAGCATCGAATGAAGCTCAGTTATGGATTTCTCCATGTTGTTCATGTTGTAGATGACTATGGAAGGCTTATAGTCATCCGAAAACGAGTTGAGTTGTTGGTCCCTTGGTGAGAGTATCAACAAGCAAGTAATGTGTAGAAGGGGGGTTGGATACACTCTCTACGAAAAATTGAACAAATCAATAAAAAGTGTTACACAAATCAAACCACATGAAATCGAATGCTTTCATTAATAAGAAGATGATTATAGTGACTATCAAGTAAGCAACACTTGATATGTAAACACCTAATGTAAATCAAATATCTCAATCTCTCAAACTTGCTATCTATAATCAACTTATGATTATAGATACAAACTAACTCTCTAAACAGGATTTATTCACAGATTGAATACTTACCAACTTCACAACAGACGTGAAGATCGAACACACGAACTACGTTGGCAATCTGTGAATTCCTTGATCACGTTGAACTTACAAACTGTGTATCAAGACTCGTAACACATACGATGGTGAGTTTAGGTTGTGGTGAGATGAGGTACCTCTAAACTTATCAGTTGATAAGTATTTATAATCATGTTCCTACGGATCCTAACAAACTAGAACTTATCCTAATCTGCTAACAAACTAACGGATAACCTGGAATCTTGAATCTTGAATCTTCTATCTTGAATCTTCAATCTTCAATCTTGATTCTGGAATGTTATTGTCCATGCCGTAGATAAAGAGAGTAAAAGGAATTTAAAACATATTTAAATTCTCTTAAACTGACTTCTTTTGTCAGGCTGGGTTACTCAACTTGAAACTCAACAAGCTGAGTCCTTCGAGAACAAACTCAAAATCAAACATGTACTAACATGTATAATGACTAACTCATCCTTAGAAGTCATAAGAGTTAGCTAGAACTTACTTAGCAACTCTAATGAGCTGACTCAGTCTATAAGCTGAGTCACTCAGCTTGAAACGCATCAAGCTGAATACTCAACCTATACCTTAGGTGACACACACAACTTATCAAACATATTGATAAACTAACTAAGATATAGTCTAAGCTGATCAACTATATACTCAGCTTATGCTCAGTCTAAAACACTATAAGTGCTCAGTCTGATCAAGGTTCATAATTCTGTTTATGTTTTATTCAGAACATATCTTACAAACTTAACTTTGTCTCATCAAATCTCAACTGATGAGATCATTTGACCAACAAACTCCCCCTATTTGATGGTGACAAAATCATCAAACAATTCTTAAGTTTGTTGAACAAAATTATATTTCTAATCTTAAACTTACTAAGATTTTATTATTGAACTAATCAAATATTAATTGAACTTATCAATTTTAATTGAACTTATCAATTATAAGTTGATCATACCAATCAATCATAACAATGAACACGAACTAATCAAATTGTTCATTCAAGCTGAATTCATCAAACTAATAAATATGAACATATCATTAACAGTTGAACATATCAAACTAATACTTGTACTCATTAAATTGAACATATCAGAATACAAAATTTTGATCACTTAGATCATGCATACTTAGTGCTTACATATTATTAGAACTAATCTAATAATTACAAATAGAACTAATCTACTACAAAAGATCAGGATGCAACTCTTCAAACTCTATGATCTCTTTGTTATTGTCTTCAAGGAGTTCTTTTAGGTTTAACAAGTATTGAAGTTCATCCTTTTGTGATTTGATCGCTCTGTTTAGTCAATATCTGAATCTAGCATTTTCTTCAGTTTTCTCCACTAATTATCTCAGGGCTAATACCTGAGCTACCGCACATATATAAATTGTTGCATCAGCCTGAAATCATTGTTCACCATTATTGTCCAAGTACATAAATCCTTTCTAAGCCTTTTCAACATAAGTATTCTCTTTAAACTCTATGCCTTCAGGAAGATCAAGAGCATACTTGCTCCTTTTCGCTAATCCAGCTGGCTTTGATAACTTTTTCTTTCCAACCTTGTGAAAGGAAGTAAGTAGGGTTCTGATCTCATATATGGGTATGATTTCCAATGTATCAGCTTTTACTAGAAGCCTTAAGATTTCATCCTTTACTTGATTTCTAGAAGAGGACTTTTCCATCTGCTTGATGAGTATGGCTACTTGCTTCCATTCAGCATATCCCGGTCTGTGTAGTTGATTCAGATCCAGGGAAGGTGTTTCACCATTTTCTAGGACTAACTCTAGAATTACAATCCCTTGGACTGTGCTCACCTTGAGTGTTTGAATCCGAGAGGAGAAGTGTGTCTTGACATAACACTAAGTAATGTCTTTTTCCTTTAGTTGATTTTCAACAGGAAGCTCTACTTCTTCTTCCTTTGGCTCTATAGGAAGTCTGAGTCTGACTAACTCCTCATTCTGCTTTCTTATCAGTTCAGCCCAAGCCTGCTCCCTTGTTTCTTTCTCATCTTGAATATTTGCTAACTCAGCTTATATACTCATTTGTCTTCTTCATAATTCATCCACAAATATCCCAAGTTGGTCAGCGTCTTGTTGCTCTAATCTTCTAATTGCTATCAGAGAAGCTCTTTCTTTCAAAGTCATGCCATCTACAGAGTCTTCATCTGAATCTGATTCACCAAGAATCATTGTTTTTCATTTCTGCTTTGGGGCTTCTGAGCCCTCTGAGCTGACTACTTGAGGTCGTTTTCCTTTGGCTTTTTCATTAAGCTCACCTTCAGGTTCTATTTCATTCTCTTTCTCCCCCTCAATCTGATGTGGCTTTTCTGTCCCTTAGCAAGAAGTAACAGAGACTCAGCTTGAACTGACTCAGCTTCAGCCTCTTGAACCTTCTCCCCCTTTTTGTCATCATCAATAGGGTTTGAAGTCTGGTACCTTTAGTTGTGGCACCACCTTTGGCAGTTTTGCGAATATAGGTTTAAATGTTTACCTTGGTAGCAGTGGGCACACCAATGTTGGCTTCAGATTGGATTTTATGATGGAAACAAGGTGGAGGAGATGGGTTAGACTGGTTTGGGCTTACCACAGTCTTATCTCTAAATGAATATGGAGAAAAGTAAGAAGAAGAAGAAAGTGGAGAAGTCATACCTGGTGCAGCTTCAATGTTTGTTAGCTCAGCTTGAGGAGAGTGCTCAGCTTGAACCTCTAGATCAGCTTGAGCTGCTCCCCCTTGAGTAGACCCCTCAGCTCCACATTCTGATGAAGCTCTCTCAACTATCCAATGCATAGGCTCACTGAGTCTTTATTGCTCTGGAAAGATGTCGTTGTTGAACATCTTGGAGCTGAGTGCTAGTGTGAGGAACATATCCTGACCAGCTTCATACAGTTCAGTCCCTAGCACAGCTTCAAATGCTAAGGACAAGTATCTTATGAAAGGCACATGAAGATCCCTTGTGGTCTTCATCACTTGGACCTTGAGTTCGTTGAAGATAAGCACTGCATAATCCAAATTGCGTGCAAAATAAATGTTGTAGAGCAGCTGCATCTCGAACTCATTTACCTGGTCTAGTCCTCCAACCTTGGTTCCAAGTGAATGGACCACTGTGGACACCATAAATCCCCACCCGGTTGGAAAGGTGGCCTTTTTAATTACACCCTAAGTTTGTGGGTGACCTATTCTGGGTAGGACTGACCTTGCCACCTGCCTTGTCACAGAAGGCTCGAACACATCATTTTGAGGGAGTTGAAGAACCTCCCTTAGCCATTGAACTGTGGTGACGATGGTTCTCTCCCCATTCAGCATTGTGCCTCTGCTTTCCCCTCTGTCCTGGTCATAGACACATGTGTACCAGAACTCCAGTAGATGCTGAGGAACAATATGAATTGGTGCTCCAGTAAAAACGAATGTTAGTGGGCATTTCCGGATGTAATCCACCCACGCCTCATAACCCCTGTTCCTCTTATGCTCAAGGATGGCTAGGCAAGCTCGTTGATTGTTGATTTTAATCAACGGCACTATGTGGTTCTTAAAAGAGGCACCTCGTACCATTCTATCACATAGATCGAGAATGATTCCGTCTATTGTAGACTGATTTCGATTCACACTGAGTAAATACAGAATTCGCACTAAGCGATTGGAGTTTCATGGTCGATTGAACGATGGATTGCACTTAGCAAAGGGTGTTTGTAGAAGGTATAGTGAGTATATCAGAAGTTTAGTAAATGTAAACTTCTGAATTTCGGTTACAAACAATATATATACCTTTTTGAGGAGAGAGAAAAGTTACCGTTGGAAATCCCTATTTATCCGTTACTCTAATGAACTTACAGATAGATGTAACAGTAAACGAGATGAAACACATCATATCCCAACGGATAAGTTTGTAAAATAACATTCTTGACTTACAAAAATATTATTTACACTGTTGGATTACACAAATATGTAAAACATGGTTTGGGCATACCAAGCTAAGTAAACTTATCACTCAGCGTGAGTCAAGCACTCAGCTTGAGATTGACACTCCGCTTGAGTGGAGCACACAACTTAGAATCAATGACACTTAGTCATTTTTATTTGAGACTAACTCAAATTGATATTTTAACCACACTTAGCAGTTAAAACATGTATGGAACAGACCAAACTTGTGAACTTATCACTCAACTTGACCAAGTGAACAGTTTATGAATACGTATCTATAAACTGTACTCTCAGCTTAAGACAAATAGTCTTTGTCAAGCTGAAACTTAGTTTTAGAAATTTATCTAGGGGTTGAGCATACCCAATTTACTTACCAGATAGGAAAACCTTTTCTCGTCAAGAGGTTTTGTAAAAATATCTGCTAATTTATCATCTGTGGAGATAAAATTTTTGTCAACTTTACCTTTTTCCACAATGTCTCTTATGAAGTGATGTCTAATTTCTATATGTTTCGTTCTTGAGTGGAAGACTGGATTATATGTGATGGCTATTGCACTTTGGTTATCACAGAAAATAGGAGTTTTATTGAAATTCATACCAAAGTCTTGAAGCTGATGTTGCATCCACATGATTTGAGCACAACCGCTTCCTGCAACAACATACTCAGCTTCAGCAGTTGAGGTAGCCACTGAGTTCTGTTTCTTACTAGTCCAGCTTACTAATTTCCCTCCAAGCATTTGACATCCTCCTATTGTTGATTTTCTGTCTAACTTTCACCTAAAAATCCAACTAACTCAAATCCAGAGTCCTTTGGATACCAAAGACCTAGATTTGGTGTACCTTTAAGATACCTAAAGATCCTTTTCACAGCTTGAAGATGTGATTCCTTAGGATCTGCCTAATATCTCACAAACACATGTAGCAAACATAATATTAGGTCTACTAGCTGTCAAATAGAGTAATGAACCTATCATTCCTTTATAGGTATACTGACACACAGACTTTCCATCTGAGTCCTTGCTCAGCTTGACAGCTGGTGACATGGGTGTTTTCATGGTTGAACTAGAATCAAAACCACATTTCTTTATCAAATCAAGAACATACTTGCTTTGATTAATGAATATTCCATCAAGCTTTTGTTGAATCTGCAAGCCTAGGAAATATGTCATTTCACCCATCATACTCATCTTGTACCTTTTTGACATATCTTTGGAGAACCATTCACATAGAGATTAATTTGTAGATCTAAAGATAATGTCATCCACATAGATTTGTACAAGAATCACTTGTCCTTTACTCTTTTTAATGAAGAGTGTCTTATCAATACTACCTCTTGTAAAGTCCATTGATAAGCAAAGGGGGGTTTGTCCCTGGGGCGCGTGTTGGGGTTTCCAGGGCGCGCAACGGAAGCAAGGTACAACATAAATAGCCCAAAGTGCAAGCACATAAAGCATAAAATGGAAAACCCCAAAAATGGACCAATCTCTATGAAATGAAATGCAACTAAACCAGAGGGTAAAGGAGATTATACCAGCTCCTTAGCTCCAGCAAATGTTGATGAAGTGGTGAATTTAGCTCTCCTTGACTTGAACGAATCAACTATCGGATGGATACCCCGGCAACACGCCAAATCTCTTTAGCTAGGAAGCTCCCTTCGATTCTTCACAGTAGAAAACCGATGAGAGAACAGCAACCACGAACTTGGATCAACTTCTGGAACTAGAACCCTTTTCGAACTCTCCAAGTCTTTGTAGCACTTGAGAGAAAATAAACCAAAGTGTGTGTGTATGTAAATCTAGCCAAGAGGGAGTAAGAGAGGGTTAAGCAGCCCTTTTATAAAGATTAGGACGCCACTTAACCTTCCCAAGCCGGCCAAGATCGATGATTACATAACTCACATGCATTGGTTCACTTTAGAGGTGATTTGACAAAAAGATGCCGTCTGGACTTAGCGGCGCTAACCCAGACTTAGCGGCGCTAACTTGCAAAAGTTAGCGGCGCTAACGCGGCTTGCCAGTTGACATGACATAAAGCCCATGCAACCGTAGCGGCGCTAACTTCTAGGACTTAGCGGCGCTAACCCCTAATAGTTAGCGGCGCTAACGCGGCCTGCGAAGTCAACTTTTCTCTTTTGTCATTTTTGATCCCTTTACTTAAGTTGTTGTCAGATTTGACCCCGGTGTATGACCCAATAGGCCCATACATCATCGGTAGTGATTCCAAATGGTGTACGTGTATCGGTGGGCATATTCTAACAAACTCCCACTTGCACACGATGTACCATTTCTAATAAACCACAGACAATGAGCGGCATCTAGCAAAAGCATCATTGCCCCCAAGTCAGTATGGGTCCTATTGATAAGTGATCTTAAACATCCTTTTGTTCACGATATCAATGTGAACACGAGACATGGATTGAGCGTCAATCTCCAGATCGTCCACGATTGTGTTTCTCGATCTTGATTGGTGGTGACCAAAAGTTAAGGACATATCTGATTCTAAATCAATATTCCTTGCGCATGGCCATGCAAAATTTTGATGTCAGCTCCCAATCATCGAGGGGCCCAGTGATATCTCTCATATCAGAGGAACAAATCCCTTTTCAACTGTATAACCCTAAACCATACCCCTTATCTTATTTAGCCACTTCCTTTATCACAGCCAGTTACGAACTGCTTTTGAAAATGACTAAAGTAAGAAAGAAATATGATATAGCAGTTCATACATCTCAGGTCTAAGGACGTAAGATATTATCATCCCAAGTTACTCGTGACTATAATCCATGGAGTATACTTGGGTGCGGGTCTTCCAATCACTTGAAACTCTTTTCAAGCACAGATAGGCATTGCTCCTTAATTCGACCATATTGAATTCAAGGTCACATGCTTATATCGGTCTTAATTCAATCTTTCTTCCACAAGATTGACTGACCGTGGAAAGTTTGAAATATGAAATATTTCTGGAAGTGATTAAACATGCTAAGATGGAACACAGTAGAGTCTTATGAATGCAACCGTATCATACGCATATATAATCTCTATTATATATCGAAACAAGCATAAGTTACAATACTGTCTATAGAGTTCCCAAGATATAAAATAAAGTTTACATATCAAACAAACCAAATACATAACTCAAACCAAATCGCTAGCAAATCTTACACCTATAGCACTAGTGTGAGAATCATGAGCTGCTTGCGATAATGGCTTCGTGAACGGATCTGCAAGGTTCTTATCCGTTGCTACTCTGCTTATGACGATTTCACCACTCTCAACCACTTCTCGTATGAGATGGTATTTGCGCAAAATATGTCTTGTCCTCTTATGAGCTCTTGGTTCCTTTGCCAAAGCCACTGCACCCTCATTGTCACAAAATATCTCAATAGGGTCAGTAATGCTTGGAACCACTTGTAGATCTTGGATGAATTTCTTCATCCACACGGCCTCTTTTGCAGCTTCACTTGCCGCAATGTATTCCGACTCGGTAGTAGAATCAGCCACCGTGTCTTGCTTGGAGCTCCTCCAGCTGACAGCACCACCATTTAAAAGGAATACAAACCCCGATTGGGATCGGCAGTCATCCCTATCCGTTTGGAAGCTAGCGTCCGAGTAACCCTTTACTCTTAGCTCCTCTTCCCCACCATATACCAAGAACATTTCTTTTGTACGCCTAAGGTACTTAAGAATGCTCTTTACAGCTTTCCAATGAGGCTCCCCGGGATTCGCCTGATATCTACTAGTCATGCTCAAAGCACATGACACATCAGGACGAGTGCATAACATGGCGTACATGATCGATCCCACAGCCGAAGCATATGGTTTTCGCCTCATCACTTCCTTTCTTGGATTCCTCCATTTTAAAGCGTCTCACGACCTTATCAATGTATGCACTTTGAGAAAGCCCGAGTAGCTTTCTAGATCTATCTCTATAGATCTTGATCCCCAGAATATAGCTCGCATCGCCTAAGTCCTTCATTGAGAAACAATTCCCAAGCCAAGCTTTTACACTCTTAAGGCTCGGAATATGGTTTCCAATGAGTAATATGTCATCCACATATAGGACTAAGAAGATAATAGTGCTCCCACTAGCCCTGACATATACACATGGTTCATCTTTGCTTTTCGAAAATCCAAATTCCTTGATTTTCTCATCAAAGCATAGATTCCAACTGCGAGATGCTTGCTTAAGTCCATAAATGGACTTCTTAAGCTTACAAACCTTGTTCGGGTATTCTGGATGTTCAAAACCATCAGGTTGTATCATATACACCTCTTCGGAAAGCTTCCCATTAAGGAAGGCGGTTTTAACATCCATTTGCCATATTTCATAATCATGAAATGCAGCAATGGCCAGAAGTATCCGGATTGATTTCAACATAGCCACTGGGGAAAATGTTTCATCATAATCAACACCGGGTGTTTGAGTGAAACCCTTTGCCACCAGTCGGGCTTTGAAAGTATCTAAGGTTCCATCCATGCCGGTCTTCTTCTTGAAGACCCATTTACACCCTACGGGTCTAACCCCAGGTATAGGATCAACCAGTTCCCAAACTTGGTTATCCGACATGGATTGCATCTCACTTTCCATCGCTTCCTTCCAAAGTGCAGACTCAGGGCCCGCCATAGCTTCCTTGTAGTTAAAGGGCTCATCAGAGTCCACTACTAACTCGCTGCCCTCAGATATGTAGAAACCATATCTCTCCGGCTCGAAACGAGTTCTACTGGAACGCCTAGGAGTAAGCAATGAATTAGTGTCAGGTACTGCAACATTCTCTTGCTCAGTTTCAACCGTCCTAGGTTGAGAGCTAGTGCCAACCTCAAGTTCTTTATCGGTTGATCCTTGAACTTCCTCAAGATCAATTTCCTTGTTGCCTCTTTGTTTGGATAGCAATTCTCTTTCTAAGAAGAATGCCCTTCGAGCAACAAAAACTTTGTTCTCAGAAGGTTTATAAAATATATATCCAACACCGGCAAGAGGATATCCGATAAAGTAACACCTTTCCGATCGAGGTTCAAGTTTGTCCTCAGTCTCACGTCTCACGTAAGCTTGACAACCCCAAACTCGTAGATATGAAAGTGTCGGCTTCTTATTATGCCACATTTCATAAGGTGTTTTCGATGCTTTCTTGGTTGGTGCAAGGTTAAGGATCCTTACCGCCGTTTCTAGGGCATATCCCCAGAAACTAATAGGTACCTCAGTTCGACTCATCATGGACCTTACCATATCTAGTAAAGTCCGGTTCCTCCTCTCAGCAACCCCATTTAATTGTGGAGTCCTTGGAGGCGTTAATTGCGAAATAATTCCACAATTCTTAAGATGATCAATTAACTCGGTACTTAGATACTCTCCACCTCTATCAGACCGGAGTATCTTTATTGTTTTGCCCAATTGATTCTCAACCTCGTTTTGGAATGTCTTGAACACTTCAAAAGTTTCATTTTTGTGCTTGACAAGATAGACATATCCATACCTACTATAGTCATCTATAAAGGTTACGAAGTATCTCGAGTTATTCCTTGTAACATGTTTGAAAGGCCCACATACATCCGTATGGATGATGTCCAAGAGGTCTTTACCTCTCTCATTTGTCCCCGTGAAGGGTTCCTTTGTCATCTTGCCTAGTAAACAAGAATCACATACTTCATTCGACCCTTGGTCAAATGACTCCAATATTCCATCCGCTTGAAGCTTGGTGATGCGAGTCTTGTTTATATGGCCAAGACGACCATGCCGTAAGGAATACTTGTCCAAACCATCTTTGGAACTTGAATCAATGTTCATGATGGATTTTGTTGAACTAATGTATGCAGTTGCTTCATAAATGCCATGACATGGTAAAGCTTTAAAATAAACAATGTTATCTTTAAAGCATATAATTGCATCATCATCAAAATAAAATTTGTAACCATCGTCATACAATGCATGAAGTGAAATAATGTTTCTAGCCACATAGGGCGAATAGCAGACATTTTTCAATAAAATAGAATAGCTAGTCTTGAATGAAAGCTCCACACTTCCTTGAGCCTCCACCGGGACAATCTCGGAGTTTCCCATCACAAGATCTAGCTCTCCCTTCTCTAAGCTCCTACTTGCCCTTAGCACCTGCACCATATTACATATGTGAGTGCCACAACCAGTATCCAAAACCCAGCCTCTAGAAGTAGAAGTACGGTGAAGTTCTATCATGAACGTACCTGATGATTCCGGACCCGATATGCTCATAGCCTTGAGCTTATTGAGTCCCTCCAAGTACTTGGGGCAGCTTCGGCGGTAGTGGCCCTTGCCCCCGCAAAAGAAGCATTCCGCATCCTCCGGAGTCTTGGCTTGGGGAATCTTCCCCTTGCCCTTTCATCCGGAGGCCGGGGTAGGCTTGGTCGCGCCAACCTTCCCCTTTCCCTTCCCTTTCTTGGAAGGGGCAGCCTTCTTTTTGGTTATGCGGCCTTCCCGAATGGCTAGAACGGGAGTGGAGGAGGAGGATGGTTTGCTCTTGGTCATGCTCGCTTCGGCAGTCTTAAGCATACCATGTAGCTCCATCAAGGATTTATCCATGCTATGCATATGATAACTCATAGTGAATTGGTCATATGCACTGGGCAGGGATTGGAGGATTAAGTCGAGCGCCATATCCCTCCCGATGGTAAACCCTAGCTTCTCCATTCGCTCAATGTTTGCTTTCATACGCAAAACATGAGCACTCACGTTCCCTCCATCTTGAAGCTTGCAAGCGAGAACCGACTTGAAGCATTCATACCTCTCCTGCCTCGCCTGCTGTTGGAACATGTCCTTCAGCTGCACGATCAGGTCGTAAGCACCCAAGTGATCCATTTGCTTTTGCAAATCGGTATTCATGGTGCTTAGCATGAGGCATGTGATCTCCTCAGTCTCCTTGAGGCGTTTTTCGTATGCCTCTCGGATTGCCCTCGCTGCACCGCTCGGAGGTGCCTCGGGTAGGGGTTCCTCAATGGTGTGCATCTTCCCTTCATAGCGTAGGACTAGCTTGAGCTGCCTATACCAATCCATGAAGTTGCTACCATCGAGTTTCTCCTTTTCAAGGAAAACTCTTAGAGAAACATTGGTGGTGGTGGTGTTTGCGCTTGTTGATGCCATCTAAATTTGCAAAGTAGACTTACGTTAGTTTGTTTGAATATATATTATCTTGTTAGATTAATTTACCCATAAAGAATTAAATTTAACAAGGCTAAGAACCGTATTTCATCCTACCATGTGACGGGGTTACCGCGGATCACATGATAAAACTATTTAGGTCGGCAACCATTTTGCCAATTGCAATCTCTATTGCAATCCTTAGCGCCTTGCGGGATCCTACGACATCCAATGGTCGTTTGGCATGTTTGATCCCTTCTTGCACCAATTTTGAATCTTGAAATTTTGGTTAGCTCGTGCTAAGCTCGACAACTAACCAAGATTTCAAATGCAAAATTGCAAATAGTCCGTCAAGACATACGGTGACAAATTCACCAAAGTTGGCTCGTGCTAAGCTCGACAACCAAAATTGTGAATTTCCACACTCACCTTCCACACAGTTTTATGGGAGTTGGCTTGTGCTAAGCTCGACAACCAAAACCCATAAGACTAGATTCGGGTGGTATCATCTTACGGACGGTGCATTATTTACATTTCGTGGAAAAACGGGCTTTTGTTTCCGGTTTGGTTTTAGATTAACATGCAAGTGACAAAAAACCTATTTTCACTAGGCGGGTTAATCTTGTATGTGAGCGCGCGAGAGAGTTGTAAACCATTTTTATCAAATCTTTTGTGATTTTGTTAATTTTCAAAAAATTATCTAGCATGCGAATCCTAAACAATCCATGCATATAAAATCACATCACACGCATAAAATATTAAAATTGGTAACCCTTGCCATAAAAACCTATGCGTTCTTCCCGTGAGCCAAACGGGAAGAACTTGGTCATTTCTAAGGACAAAATCTCCGATGCGAGCTCCCACTAATCCCGTCATCTCCATTGGACTCCATCGTGGGCTTCATGGGCTCCAAGCTCCATCTCCTTTGACCCATCTTGTGTGTTCTTCATCCATCATAAAATACATACAATAGAATAAAATGGCATACAAGCCATAAAATATCTATTTATCTATTACAATTACATGGATGAATGAAATGGCATGCAAGCCACATTATTATTACAAATTTATCATAAGAATAATAAAACAACCAAATTTGCATCCAAACACACAAAACAACCAAAGGGTCTAGGCAAGGTTACCAACATGAATATTCACATACAACCAAACTAATATATGCTACTAGAAATATACATCAAAATAACAAGATTAAATAATCCAGAAGCTTAAAACATGGCTAAAACCCGAGACCAAAAACTGTTTTTAAACATGAACAAAACTGACCAGCGACGATAGCGCCGCTATCAAAAAATAGTTAGCGCCGCTAACTCAAAGTTAGCGCCGCTAACCCTGTTCGACAGAAAACAAACAATTTCAATTTCGGGTTTTCAAAGCCACCATGTGCATAACAATCATAGAGGTGGCTCTGATACCACTGTTCGGGTTTCCAGGGCACGCAACGGAAGCAAGGTACAACATAAATAGCCCAAAGTACAAGCACATAAAGCATAAAATGGAAAACCCCAAAAATGGACCAATCTCTATGAAATGAAATGCAACTAAACCAGAGGGTAAAGGAGATTATACCAGCTCCTTAGCTCCAGCAAATGTTGATGAAGTGGTGGATTTAGCTCTCCTTGACTTGAACGAATCAACTATCGGATGGATACCCCGGCAACACGCCAAATCTCTTTAGCTAGGAAGCTCCCTTCGATTCTTCACAGTAGAAAACCGATGAGAGAACAGCAACCACGAACTTGGATCAACTTCTGGAACTAGAACCCTTTTAGAACTCTCCAAGTCTTTGTAGCACTTGAGAGAAAATAAACCAAAGTGTGTGTGTATGTAAATCTAGCCAAGAGGGAGTAAGAGAAGGTTAAGCAGCCCTTTTATAAAGATTAGGACGCCACTTAACCTTCCCAAGCCGGCCAAGATAAATGATTACATAACTCACATGCATTGGTTCACTTTAGAGGTGATTTGACAAAAAGATGCCGTCTGGACTTAGCGGCGCTAACCCAGACTTAGCGGCGCTAACTTGCAAAAGTTAGCGGCGCTAACGCGGCTTGCCAGTTGACATGACATAAAGCCCATGCAACCGTAGCGGCGCTAACTTCTAGGACTTAGCGGCGCTAACCCCTAATAGTTAGCGGCGCTAACGCGGCCTGCGAAGTCAACTTTTCTCTTTTGTCATTTTTGATCCCTTTACTTAAGTTGCTGTCAGATTTGACCCCGGTGTATGACCCAATAGGCCCATACATCATCGGTAGTGATTCCAAATGGTGTACGTGCATCGGTGGGCATATTCTAACAGCGCGCGCCCTCTCTTCCTTTTTTGATAAGCAAAAGAGTATATCATACCAAGCTCTTGGAGCTTGTTTAATAGCATACAAAGCCTTGTCTAACTTATAGACATGATTTGGATACTTTGAACTGACAAAGCCAGGAGGTTGTTTCACATAGACTTTCTTCTGAAGTTTTTCATTTAGGAAAGTACTTTTCACATCCATTTGATAGACTTTGAAGTCTTTATATGCTGCATAAGCTAACAACAGCCTAATGGCTTTAATTCTAGCAATAGGGGCAAATGTCTCATCATAATCTATTCCTTGTTCATGTCTATAACCTTGTGCTACCAGCCTGGCTTTATTCCTAACAATCACTCAATCCTTGTCCATCTTGTGTCTATAGACCCACTTAGTGCCTATAATTGTATGATCTTTGGGTGTTGGGACAAGACTCCAATAAGAACAAGTTTAGTTCCTCTTGCAAAGCTTCAATCTAGTCCTCATCCTCTAAGGCTTCTTTAGTCTTCTTTGGCTCCATTTAAGATAGGAAAAACAAAGTAAGCAGCATAGTTTGCTGTTGCCTTAGATATGGTAATCACTCTTTCTTGAATATTACCAATCACTTGATCTTGAGGATGATCTTTGAGGAACTTAAATTTTGAAGTAGGAGATTGTGGTTATGAACTTGAGTGATATTGAGGACTCTGAGGTGAACTTAATTCCTCAGTCTCAATTGCAGCATTGTCATCAAACTGTTGATCACTAAGATCTTTAGTCTGAGCAGTTTCTCTCCAAAGGGATTTATGAACTCATCATCTTTCTCAGCTTGAGAGTCCTTTGGAGCTTGTGATGATTTTTTAGATGTACATACATCATCATCACTATCATTATCTATGACATACATAGGATTTGACATTTTGGTTTCCTCCGGCTTTTCAAGCTCACTCAGACTGACTGAGTTAGCTTGACTTTTCTCAGCTTGATTCTTCTATAGCCTTTCTCCTTGAGTTATACACTCTGTAAGACATGGAGATTGAGGAATAACTAACAAAATTTCCAGGATCAGCTTTAGGTTCCAACTTATGGAGCTGATCTCTTTGATTCAGCATAGCATTTTGAACCAGAGATATGGAAGTAACCTATATTGGGATTTCTCGATTTATACATTTCATAAGCAGTTTTGCCATGTCTTTTGACTATGATTGATCTATTTTGAGTATAACATGTTGTACTGATAGCTTCATCCAAAAAATAGAGTTTCAATCCTGCCGCACATAACATTGTTCTAGCAGCCTCAATTAAGGTTCTATTTCTCCTTTCAGAAACTCCATTTTCTTGAGAAGTTCTAACTGAGGAGAAATTTTGTAATATTTCTTTTTGTTCAGAAAAGCCTTCTAGGGTTGAGTTTCTAAACTCAGTCCCATGATCACTTCTGAGTTGCTTAGCAGACTTACCTTTTTGCAACTCTTCCTATTTGATAAAACTTATTATCTCCAGGGCAGCTTCACTTTTGGCTTTAAGGAATATTACCCTGGTGAATCTAGAGAACTCATCTACTATCACCAGGGTGTACTTCTTGCCACTTAGGCTTGGAGTACTTATGAGTCCAACAGATCCATATGCAACATATGCAATTGGTCTGTTATTGAAAAATTTTGATTTGACTTAATGACCCTTTGTGATGTTTCCCTTGCTCACAAGCTGAGCACAATTTGTCTTTGACAAATGTGATCTTTGGCATTCCAGAGACTAACTCTTTGTTGGATAGCATATTTATATTCTTGAAATTTAAATGTGACAGCCTTTTATGCCACAACCAACTCAGCTTTAGAACAGATTGGGAATATAAGCAGGTTTCAGTGTTGGGATCAGCAGAATTTAGATCAAGTAGATACACATCAATGTTGGTCCCTTGTATGAGAATAACAACAAGCAACAGGTTTGTAGAAGGGGGGGTTGAATACACTTTCTGCGAAAATTGAACAAATCAAATAAAAGTGTTACACACAGTAAATCAAACCACAATCAGTCGAATGCTTTTATTAAGAAGATGATTACAATGCTTTGAATAAGAAGATGATTACAATACTTATCAAGTAAGCAACTCTTGATATATAACCACCTAATATAAATCTCTCAATCTCTCAAACTTTGCTATCTATAATCAACTTATGATTATAGATACTGACATCTCTAAACAGGATTTACACAGATTCAATCAACTTATGATTACTTACCAATCTTCACAACAAATGTGAATATTCGAACACACGAACACTTTGGGAATCTTTAAGTTTTCTTGATCAAGTTGAACTAACAAACAGTAATCAAGATTCGTAACACATACGGTGAGGTGAGATTTTGGCTCTGCAACACCTAGTTGTTTTCTAAGTCGTAGTCGTACCTCTAAACTTATCAGGAGATAAGTATTTATAATCCTGTTCATACGGTTCCTAACATACTAGACTAATCCTAAATTGCTAACTAACTATCGGATAACTCGGAATCTTGAATCTTGAATCTTCTTATCTTGAGTCTTCAATCTTCAATCTTGATTCTGAAGTCTTCTTATCCTTTCCGTAGATATAGAGAGTCACATTTAAATTCTTTTAAACTGACTTCTTTAGTCAGGCTGAGTTACTCAGCTTGAAACTCATCAAGCTGAGTTCTTCGAGAACAAACCCGAATTTAAACATGGACTAGCATGTATAATTATTAACTCATACTTAGAAGTCTAAAGAATTTACTAAAACATATTTAGTAACTCTATTGAGCTGACTCAGTCTTCACGCTGAGTCGATCAGCTTGAAACTCATCAAGCGGAAACTCAATATGTATATCTTAGTTTACGCACACAGCTTATCAACCATATTGATAATCTTACTAAGATATAGTCTAAGCTGATCGAACATATGCTCAGCTTATACTCAACTTATACTCAGTCTGAATCACTATAAGTGTTTAGTCTGACTAAGCTTAATAATTCTGTTTAAATTATGTAGAACACATCTTGCAAACTTAACTTTGTCTCATCAAATCTTAATTGATGAGATCATTTTCTCAACAAACTCCCCCTATTTGATGATGACAAAACCATCAAACAGTTCTTAAGTTTGTTTAACAGAATTATGTTTTAAATCTCAAACTCATTAAGATTTTATATTTGAACTAATCAAGTATTAATTTGAACATATCAATTTTAATTGAACTTATCAATTATAAGTGGAACAAACCAACTTTTAGTTGAACACACCAACTAATTACATTAATGAATAAGAACTAATCAGTTATTCATTTAAGCAGAACTTATCAGACTTATACATATGAACACATCACAAAACAGTTAAATATTTGTATTAATTGAACTTATCATAATACAAAATGATTGATCACTTAGATCATGCACACTAAGTGCTTACAAAAATATTAGAACTAATCTAATATTTACATTAGAACTAATCTATTTATCTTTTGAACTCAGGATGTAGAACCTCCCAAAGAATGATTTCTCTGTTGATTTCTTCTAAGGGACTTTCAGCTTCTGCATCCCCTCTGAGTTCTATTTGTTGCACTCTGATGATCTTATTCAACTTATACTATACAAAATAATGTGTGCTATCACCACAACAACTTCTTATATGTATGGCATCCCTAGCTTTTAGATAACATATTTCATTCAGCTTGATAAAGCTGGGATTGCCAACCTGATCCTTAAACATGAATCCATGAACAGGTGTATCAATACCTTGATTGTCCTTAAACTCTACACCTTCAGGTATCTCGAATAAGCTCTCCCACTGCAGACCAGGAACTGGAACATATCTTAATTCCTCAGCTCTGCTAATCAGCTTAGAAACTTCAATAATGATCTCTTTGCTTGATTTGGATTTTCTTGAACTTTTTGAGCATCATTAATATTCCTTGCCATTCTATGTAGCCCATCCTGTGAACATACCTCAGGTCCATCCCCATTGAAGATTTATCTTCGAATTCAAAGTTGAGGATGATGGCTCCATTTATTCTGCTCAAATTCATGCCTCTGATCTTCTTACTGGTGCTCCTTCTGAAATAGGACTCTTCAATATCCTCGTCTGTATATGGGATAGGATAAGGTCTCGAACCAGTGTATGTAGCCTCAGCTTGAGCGAAGGCTTTTCTCAATTTTTCCTTTTCTTGATCTTTACTTCCTTCTCTTTTCTTTTTCTCAGCTCTTCAAGAGAAATGCCTAGCTCGTTGGCTTTCTCCTGTTCGAGCATTTCAATCATAAGCCTTGTGGCTTTATCCTCTTCTATTTCTTACTCAGTTTCAGAATCACTGTCAGCTTCAGGTTCAGATTCTTCTACCTTTTATCTCTTAGCTGCAGGTTCCTCTTTATTTATTTCCAACTCCCCCTCAGCTTGAGTCTTCCTCTCTGCTCCTTTAGCTAGTACTAGTAGAGCTTCAGCTTCATATCGAACTAGCTCAGCCTCAGTATCAGCTTGAACCTTCTCCCCCTTTTTGTCATCATCAATAGGGGTTGAAGTCTTTTGTTGTTGGAGCGCAGCAATTGTACAGGCAATCTCATAAACATCCTTTGTCAGCTTCTCAAGCCTCTGATATATTTGTCATTTATGCTTCTTCTACTTGAGATGCAACAAACCAAACTGAGCAGCAATATACTCTTTCAGCTGCTGGATGCCTGAGGAGGCAGTGTCAGTGTGAGGAGAGTCTGTGGGTGCATCATCCAATGGTTGGTGTTTACCTTCAAATTCATTTGCACCAGATTTTGGACCCTATGAATCACCTTGGTTTGAAGATGAAACATTGACAGGTCGTGCAATAGGGTGTGAGAAGTGAAGAGAAGTAATTGGACTCGAAACGTGAACTATATGGGTTGGTGGTTGGCTAATTGGTTTGGAGGGGGGTGATTGACCCTGGGGATTGGTCATATATTCAATGTCACCTAAGTGTGTCTGCTTAGGCACAGAAGTAGGCTCTCCCATGGCACTGGAGAGTGTGGGCTGAGTAGACACCACACCCAGTATAGGCTGTTGGGTTAAAATGAGTCTCGAGGTTGACACCTTAAGAGTAGGCGTCTCCCCCTCAACTTCTGCATGTGGAGGGATCAATGTGATCTCAGCTCCATTGATGCCTTTAGGAGTGGCACCACCTATGACAGTTTTACGTGTATAGGTGCGGATATTCTCCCTAGCAGCAGTGGGCATACTAGGGGTGGCTTCAGAGTGGGATTGTAAATGGAATGAAGGTAGAGAAGATGGGTTAGACTGGGTTGGGCATACCACAGCCTTATCTCTAAAAACGGATGGAGAATAGTGAGAAGAAAGAGAAATTGGAGAGGTCTTACCAGAAGCAGCTTCAATAGTTGTTGGTTCAGCTTGAGCAGAGTGCTCAGCTTGAACCTCCGTGTCAGCGTATGAAGCTCCCCCTTGAGGTGATCCCTCATCTCCACTTGCAGATGAAACTCCCTCAGCCACCAAGAGCATTGGACCACTCAGACCCTCTTGCTTAGGGAAGATGTCATTGTTAAACATCTTGGGGCTGAGTGTTGGGGTAGGGAACACATCCCATCCAGCTTCATATAAATCCCCCAACTCAGCTTCAAGCACCAAGGACAAGTACCTTATGAATGGCACATGGAGGTCCCTGATGGTCTTCAGTACTTGGACTGTGAGGTCGTTGAAAATGAGTTGTGCATTGTCTATACGTCTATCGAAGAACATGTTGTACAACAACTGCATTTCAAACTCGTTAACTTGGTCCAAGCCACCAACTTTAGTCCCTAGTGAACGTACCACTGTTGAAACCATGAAGCCCCAACTGGTCGGGAAAGTGGCCTTCTTAATAACCCCTTCAGTTTGAGGGTGACCCATTTGAGGTAGAACTGATCTAGCCACTTGTCTAGTCACGGTGGGCTCGAACACATCTTGAACAAGGAGTTGAAGAACCTCTCTTAGCCGTTGAACCGTGAGGGCTACTGTTCGATTGCCATTGAGAACAGTGCCTGTTATCTCTTCCATGTTCTGGTTGAAAGTACATGTGTACCAGAACTCCAAAAGATGCTGCGGAGCAATATGAACAGGTGCTCCAATGAAGGCAAATGCCAAAGGGCATTTCCGGATGTAGGCTAACCAGATTTCATAACCTATGCCCTGTTTCCTCGGAGGAATAGTAAGGCAGGCACGCTGATTATTAATTTTGATCAGCGGCAATCCATTGTTTTTGAAAGCAGCACCCCTAACCATTCTATCACTTAGAATAAAAGTGGTTCCTTCCATCGTGAAAGTTTGAAAATTACACTGAGTAAAAAAATGTCGTTGCACAAGGCAAAGAGCGTCGCTCTGAGCGAGTTAGGGTTTCGAAATCGATGGAATAGAAGATTGCACTTAGTTAATTTGTAGAGAGGTATATAAGCAAATGAGAGGTTTAGAGATGAGAAGTTTAAGCGTAAACCTCTAAAATGAGGGTAAATTCGTTATATATACCTTTTCGAGGAGAGAGAAAAATTACCATTGGAATCCCTTTTTAATCCGTTACGCCGGTAAATTACGGCTTGATGTAACATTTAGAGGGTAGAAACACATCATTCACCAACGGATACAAGTGTAAAATAATAATATTAACAAATAATAAGATTATTAACACTCTGTAATATATCAATACTCAATTGATATACGATACGATTTGAAACTAATCCAAATACGGTTTGACAGATGAATTAATAACACGTAGTAATTAAATCATAGACTGGACAAACCAAACGGAGTAAACTTATTACTCAGTTTAAGTCAAGCACTCAGCTTGAGTTGAGTACTCAGCTTGAGATTTATACTCAGCTTGAGTAGAGCATACAGCTCAGACTTAGTGACACTGAGTCAATTGTTGTTTGAGACTGACTCAAACTGGTTTCTAACTACACTGAGTAGTTTAAAGCTTGGTTGGAGTCAACCAAACGTGTGAACATATCACCCAGCTTGAGTGAAGCACATAGCTCAGACTCAATGACACTTAGTCATTTATGTTTGAGACTCACTCAAACTATATAATAACTACACTAAGTAGTTAAGATATGTTTGGAACTCACCAAACATGTGAACTCATTATTCTGTTTGACATATTGATCAGTTTATGAAAATTTATTTATAAACTGTGCACTTAGCTTAAGACACTTAGTCTTTGTCAAACTGAGAACTCAAATTTTAGACACTTAGCTAGGGGTTGAGCATACCCAATTTACTTAGCAGATACATAAACCTATTTTCATCAAGGGGTTTAGTAAAGATATCTGCTAATTGGTCATCAGTGGAGATAAATTTAATATTAATTTTACCTTTTTCCACGATGTCCCTGATGAAGTGATGTCGAATTTCAATATGCTTGGTTCTTGAGTGGAAGACTGGATTGTAAGTGATGGCTATTGCACTTTGGTTATCACAGAAGATAGGAGTTTTCTTGAAACTCATGCCAAAGTCTTGAAGCTGATGCTGCATCCAAAGGATTTGAGCACAACAGCTCCCTGCTGCAACATATTCAGCTTCAGCAGTTGAAGTAGCCACTGAGTTCTGTTTCTTACTAGTCCAGCTGACTAACTTCCCTCCAAGCATTTGACATCCTCCAGTTGTTGATTTTCTATCTAACTTGCACCCAACATAGTCAGCATCAGAAAAACTAACTAATTCAAATCCAGAGTATTTTGGATACCAAAGACCTAGATTTGGTGTACCTTTAAGGTACCTAAAGATCCTTTTCACAGCTTGAAGATGTGATTCTTTAGGATCTGCCTGATATCGTGCACAAACACATGTAGCAAACATAATATCAGGTCTACTAGCTAACAAATAGAGTAATGAACCTATCATTCCTCTATAGGTAGACTAACACACAGACTTACCATCTGAGTCTTTACTCAGCTTGACAGCTGGTGACATGGGAGTTCTCATGGTTGAACTAGAATTAAAACCATATTTCTTTATCAAATCCAGAACATACTTGCTTTGATTGATGAAAATTCCATCAGGCTTTTGTTGTATTTGCAGGCCTAGGAAATATGTCATCTTACCCATTATACTCATCTTGTACTTTTGTGACATTATTTTTGAGAACCACTCACATAGGGATTCATTTGTAAAAACAAAAATGATGTCATCCATATAGATTTGTACAAGAATCGCCTGTCCTTTACTCTTTTTAATAAAGAGTGTCTTATCTATACTACCTCTGGTGAAATCCATGGATAGTAGATAAGTGGACAGTGTATCATACCAAGCTCTTGGAGCTTGTTTAAGACCATACAAAGCCTTGTCTAACTTATAGACATGATGTGAAACTTTGAACTCACAAAGCCAGGAGGTTGTTTCACATAGACTTTCTTCTGAAGTGTTCCATTTAGGAAATCACTCTTCACATCCATTTGATAGACTTTGAAGTCTTTATATGCTGCATAAGCTAGGAACAACCTTATGTCCTCAATTCTAGCAACAGGGGAAAAGGTCTCATCATAACTAATTCCCTCTTCTTGCTTATACCCTTGTGCTACCAGCCTGGCTTTTTTCCTAACTATCACTCCATCCTTGTCCATTTTATTTCTATAGACCCACTTAGTGCCTATAATTGAATGATCTTTGGGGGCAGGGACAAGTTTCCAGACTTTGTTTCTCTCAAACTCAGTTAATTCCTCTTGCATAGCTTCAATCCAATCCTCATCTTCTGAGGCTTCTTCAGTCTTCTTTGGTTCCATTTGAGATAGGAAACCAAAGTAACCAGCATAGTTAGCTGTAGCCTTAGATCTGGTCCTGACCTTTTCTTGGACATTTCCAATAATTTGATCTTGAGGATGATCTTTAAGGAATTTGAATGTTGTAGTTGGAGAGTTTGGTTCTGAATCTGAGTGATGTTGAGAACTCTAAGGTGAACACACATCCTCAGTCACAACAGCAGCATTGTCAAAAAACTGATGATCACTGAGATCTTCAGTCTGAGGAATGTCAGCTCCAAACGGATTGACGAACTCATCATCTTTCTCAGCTTGAGAATCCATTTGAGCATGTGATGATTTCTTGGATGGACACACATCATCATCACTATCATCTCCTATGACATACATAGGATTTGATAAGTTGCTTTCCTTAGGTCTTTCAAGCTCACTCAGACTGACCAAGTCAGCTTGACTTTTATCAGCATGATCAAAACAGTCTTCATCAAAGGAGACATGAGTTGACTATTCTATGGCCTTTCTCCTTGTATTATATATTCTATAAGACTTGGAGATTGAGGAATAACCAACGAATATTCCAGGATCAGCTTTAGGTTCCAACTTATGGAGCTGATCTCTTTGATTCATCACATAGCATTTTGAACCAAAGATGTGGAAATAACCTAAATTGGGTTTTCTAGATTTATACATCTCATATGATGTCTTTCCATGTCTTTTGACAATGATTGACCTATTCTGGGTATAACAGGCTGTACTAACAGCTTCATCCCATAAATAGAGTTTCAATCCTGCCTCACATAACATTGTTCTAGCTGCCTCAATTAGGGTTCTATTTCTTCTTTCAGCAACTCCATTTTGTTGTGGAGTTCTTACTGATGAGAAATTTTGTAATATCCCTTTTTGTGCACAGAAGTTTTCAAGGGTTGAGTTTCAGAACTTAGTCCCATGATCACTTCTGAGTTGCTTTACAGACAAACCTTTCTGCAACTCTTCCTGTTTGATAAAATAGATTATCTCCAGGGCAGCCTCACTTTTGGCTTTAAGGAATATTACCCTGGTGAATCTAGAGAACTCATCTACTATCACCAGGGTATACTTCTTGCCACTTAGGCTTGGAGTACTTATGAGTCCAACAGATCCATATGCAACATATGCAATTGGTCTGTTATTGAAAAATTTTGATTTGACTTAATGACCCTTTGTGATGTTTCCCTTGCTCACAAGCTGAGCACAATTTGTCTTTGACAAATGTGATATGAAAACTAAACACATTAGTTTTGTTTGGGAACCCACTTCTTGGTGGGTTCTGATGAGGAGCACTTAGTATCTCCATCGGGTTGAACTGACTGTTCAACTTCAGCAGGAGCCGAGTCCTGTGCAGGCTGATCAGCTTGTTCTTGTTCAGGCCTTGAGATTTCTGCGTCACAGTGCTTAGCCTCATGACCTCTACTTCTGCCCTTATAGCATCTCCTTCTTCCAATGATTACAGGAGGTAGAGTGTCTAATAATCCTTGTGAGAACTTGCTCTCAGTCTTGGGATTATATGTAGTAGATAACTTTTCAACTTTCTTTGCAAGTTGATTCACTTGGTGCTCACTGAATTTGGACTTACCTTTTTCAGATCTTTGTTTGTTATCCTTTTGATTAGAAGCTTGACCAACAAACTTCTTTTCCATGACCTTGGACTTACCTTTGTCATGCCTACTGGACTCACCAGTTTCAACAGGTTTGGACTTACCACTGTTGATCTTCTTGGACTTACCAAGATCCACAACTTTAGACTTACCATGGTTGTGATTTGACCTCTGACTTACAGTGGTCTTCCTATTCTGTAACATCTCTCCGAGCCAGATAGAGAATTTTGTCTTTTGAAAGGATTTGGATTAAGCCTTTCTACGACTGAAGTTCCTTGAATAGGCTGAGTGCTTAATCTGTCCAGCACAGACTTACCATGCTGTTTGGATGTTGAGCACTCTTCTCCATGATCTTTAGCCTTTACAAACATATTGTATTTAAGGTTTTGACCATGTTTCTTCTCTGAGGCTGACTTCTGAGACTCAATCAGTAGTCTATCCTCCTCAGAGTCTGTACTTGCTATCTTATCCTCAGCTACATAAGCTGCTGTTTGATAGTCACCTCCAAGTACAGCCTTTACCTGTTTATGTATTTGTTGGTTTATGCACTTTTCAGCAAGCTTTGATGACTTACAACAAGACTCAGTGACCTTTTGGAGTTGGTCAGCTTTGTCTTTAGCTTCCTGAAGTTCTTTACTTAGAAGTTTGTTAATGTGTCTTTGACATTCAAGATCACATTGTGCTTTATTACATACATCAATGAGAGATTGATTTTCCTTAATCTCGTCTTTAAGTTTAGCTATTTCAGCTTTGAGGTCAGTCTGAGACTTAAGGCTGGTCTTGAAATCATTCAGCAGATAATCAAAAGCAAGACCCTTTTCCTCATTAGTGTAAGAGTAGAAATTACTGACCTTATACATGGAAGCAGGATCCCAATGACTGAGCTTGCTGTTTTCCTCAGCTTCCTTCATGTCAGCTTCAAAGATTGATTCGGACATACCATAATCAACCTCATCAATTTCCAACTCTTCATCTTCTTGAGCCATCAGACATACATCATCATCTTAGGTAGATGATTCTGTATCCCAGGTTTCAGCAATTAGTCCTTTTTCTCTAGGTTTGTCTTCAGGTTTTCCTTTCTTGAGATGAGTGTATTTCTTCTTGTATTTATCAGCTCTGTAAGCATTCTTATCAACAACTGATGTTGATTCTACCTTCTTCAATCTGCACTCAGTAGTAATGTGTCCTTTCTTCTAACATTTGAAGCACACAACATTCTTGGGATCAAAAGAACTCTTTCCTTTGCCCCTGTCCGATCTTCCTATTCCCCTTTGAGCTCTTCTCAAACGTCTGGCTAACATTGCCATCTGCTCAGTGATATTCTGAACATCATCAGTATCATTTGAGCCTGAGTCTGAGTGGTCAGCTTGAGATTCTGACTCAGTCTCAGATTCAACAACTAGTGCCTTGGGACTTTTCTTCTTCTTCTTCTGTGCAACTAATGCAATACCAGATTTATCCAAGGACTCCTTAAGTTGTTGTTGAGAAGATTTCTTGTGTTCAGTAATCTGTTCATGATTTAGCAAGAACCCATATATGGACTGTAGGTTGTACACGTGCAGTGTTCCCCTAGCCCTCAGTGCTGTAGTCCCATCATTAAACCTTTCTGGTAACACATCCAGAAATTTCAGCACCAGTTCAGCTTCATCTTTCCTTACACCCACACTTAGTAGGTCATTTATCAAGCAGTGAAACCTTATGAACAAATCTGACAAGGTTTTATTCTTCTTAGAAAATAAGTTCTCATAAGATCTATTCAAATGATTTCTCTTGTGCTGCTTGACCAGATCCGTGCCCTCATATGTGACACTCAGCGTATCCCAGATATCTTTTGCAGTTTGACACCCGGTCACAGTACGCAAGATTTCATTTGACAGGGCATTTGCTAGAACACTTTTAGCCTTATCATCCAGATTGTAAACTTTCCAATCTTCATCAGTCCAAGATGCAACAGGCTTTCTTTTTTCCTTTTCAGATCTTCCAGGAGACGTATCACTGACAGTAGCAGGAATCTTGGGGATTATAGGTCCTTTTGTGACAACATCCGACATACGGTTGTCAATGGACTTGAGGAACAGCATGGCTCTGAACTTCCACGTATGATAGTCAGACCCATCAAATATGGGACAGCCTTTGACAGACATCTGTGGAAAGTTTGAAGAATTGTTGCTTGTAGACATTGTAAACTTTCTCAGAATCTTGAACTTTCAACTTATGAAATCGTTCAGCCTGCTCTGATACCAGTTGTTGGTCCCTTGTACGAGAATAACAACAAGCAACAGGTTTGTAGAAGGGGGGGTTGAATACACTTTCTGCGGAAATTGAACAAATCAAATTAAAGTGTTACACACAGTAAATCAAACCACAATCAGTCGAATGCTTTTATTAAGAAGATGATTACAATGCTTTGAATAAGAAGATGATTACAATACTTATCAAGTAAGTAACTCTTGATATATAACCATCTAATATATAAAGGGTTTTGTAGAGTATAAAAACATATTATTAAACATACACAGCGGAATAAAAAACCCCCTCTAGTGATCTCATCTAACTTGTACAGAAACTAAAAGAGGAAGAGGGTTAAAAAGTTATACCTTGATGTAAACCAAAAACTTTTTCTTTAAGTCTCTAGACAGCTTCAGGTTATCCACCGCTACTGCACCACCTCGAACTGGCTGCTATACCGCCTAAGGATTAAACCCGGATAAAAAAACGTGACCCGTGTGTATGTATTCCGCGTCGCCGCCGGGCAGCGTTGCACGGTGGTTGGTCTCGGCTCTTGCGCCGCCGCCGAAGAGAGAAGAGAGGGAGAGAGCCTTAGGGCTTTTTTTTTGTTTCTTGTAATTAACTTATGATTAATGAGGCTAATAATAAGGTTTATATAATAAGCCTTATTAGGCCAAGCCCGTTTAATTAAAGCCCAGCTTTTAATTAAACTATTAATCAGTTACAGAAAATACCCTCGACCTTTCTAATTAATTAATAACTATTAATTAATTGGTCCCGTTAATATTTAAACTAAATATTGACTTCTCCTTTTAAATAATAAATAACTTTTATTATTTTTCTCTTTCTCAATAATTAATTAAACTATTAATTATTGTCATACACAATCAGGTAAAATCCAAAAGGTTCTAATTGGGTGTGTAGCAGTGTGATCCTTTAGTGTCACATAGTATTGGACACGATGGTACATGTTATCTATCTCTGCACATAATCTAACAGACTCCCATTTGTGCAAGATAAGTAACACTTCTTGTACATCGTTGGCCTAGGGAGATCCCTAGCCAGACGCTTAGGTTAACCAGACTATGAGATCTCTTATATCTAGAGACATAATCCACGCCTTGGATTATCTAGGCTTTTCCTTTTGCATCGCGATATTCCGTAATGTGAGTATTTGACATTAGCAGGGATCTTATTAAATACTCAGATTTTCTCGACTCTGATTTCGACACTCTGCAGTTACGGTTTGCCAAATGAATATCTATCATTCTAACCGAGCGCGGCAACACATTTTCAGTAGTCTTAATCGTCGAGGAGCTCAGAAAATATCTCTCCTAAAAAGGAGGTGCAAATCCAATCTTAACTACTTGCAATTTGAGCACATGGCTTCCGCTGCACCTAGACAAGCCCCTTATAATCACCCTGTTACGGCGTGACGTTAGAACATGCTAAAGTACAGAAGTTACCACGCCCCAAACCAAATATCTCAGGTCTAAGGACAACCTATCAAGTTTACTTATGTTAACACTCCATGAAGTAAACTCGATGCGGATCACCCCAATATTTATCCCCTGATAAATATCTATGAATACTTGGTCACAACCTTGTGCTTTTATTCATACCCGAATAAATCATCAAATATCCATAATAGCGTTACCTCCCTAATGTAGCTCCCACTACATTAAGTAGCTACGGGCATTTAGATAATTCATCACTTGACTTGTCATGGATAGGTTAAACATGCTAAAAATAGACAACTAGAAACAATTATGTAAAAACCTCCTATTTCAGTCCCATGAAATGTAATTACATAATAAAAGAGTCTCAAGTTACATCTATAGTAATAATCAAAAACACGAACTAGCTGCTATGTTCTAAGTACTGCATTCCTATAGAACTCGCATGCCTCTCATGCTTAGCCCTAGCTAGCGGCTTCGTCAACGAGTCAGCAACGTTGTCGTCCGTCGGTATCTTTTGCAATCTAATATCATTTCTTCCAATGATCTGTCGGATGAGGTGATATTTCCTGAATACGTGCCTAGTCCGCTGATGATCTCTAGTCTCTTTAGCTTGCGCCACAGCCCCTGAGTTGTCACAGAATATATCGATCGGTCTAGAGATACTGGCAACAACTCTAAGATCCGAGATAAAATTCTTCAGCCAGACAGCTTCCTTTGCCGCATCACTTGCCGCAATATACTCTGCCTCTTTAGTAGAATCTGCTATTGTATCTTGCTTCTGACTTTTCCAAGATATGGCTCCTCCGTTTAGGGTAAAAACAAATCCTGACTGTGACCTGAAGTCATCTATGTCGGTCTGGAAACTAGCATCAGTGTAATCAGTTACACTGAGCTCATCCATCAAACCTCCATATACTAGGAATATGTCTTTCGTCCTTCTCAGATACTTGAGAATATTCTTGACGACTACCCAATGAGCTTCACCAGGATTTTGCTGATATCTACTCGTGACACTGATTGAATAAGCAACCTCGGGTCTAGTACATAGCATGGCATATATGATTGAACCAACTTCCGAGGCATATGGTATCAATTTCATCTTGTCCTGATCTTGACTAGACACAGGACACTGGGCCTTGCTCAAAAACGCGCTAGATTGCATAGGAATAAATCATTTCTGGGATTCATCCATCTTGAATCTTTTCACGACTTTGTCAATATATGTACTTTGACTAAGTCCGATAAGCCGCTTAGATCTATTCCTACAGATCCTTATACCCAGTATATAAGCAGCTTCTCCCAAGTCTTTCATCTGGAAACATTTACCTAACCAGGATTTTACTCCTTGTAATACTGGTATATTGTTTCCTATTAACAGTATGTCATCTAAATACAAGACTAGGAAGGTTACCGCGCTCCCACTGAATTTAGTGTAAACACACGACTCGAACTCACTTTTGGTAAAACCAAATTCTTAGATACGCTCATCAAAGTGTAAGTTCTAGCTTCTAGATGCTTGCTTTTGTCCATAGATGGATTTAAGCAACTTGCATACTTTATTAGGGTTCTTTGGATCCGCAAAACCATCCGGTTGCATCATATATACATCCTCTGTCAGTTTCCCGTTAAGGAAAGCGGTTTTGACATCCATCTGCCATATCTCATAATCAAAATATGCTGATATGGCCATAAGAATCCTAATAGTCTTAAGCATTGCCACTGGGGAAAAATTTTCATCATAGTCAACGTCATGAGTTTGCGTGAAACCTTTTGCCACTAGCCTTGCTTTGAAAGTATGCACCTTTCCATCCATGTCTGTCTTCTTCTTGAAGACCCATTTGCACCCAACAACTTTACTGTGTTGAGGAAAATCTACTAACTCCCAAACTTGGTTGTCATACAAGGATTACATCTCTGCCTTCATGGCTTCTAGCCATTTCTCAGATTCTAAACCTGAGGCAGCGTCTTAGTAGGTAGTGGGTTCTAAAAGATCCCCTTCGTTTTGAGCAACTAGGAATCCCAGATACCTATCTGGCTCATTACGAGGCCTACTAGACCTGCGAAGGTCTTGTGTTTGCACCTCTTCCTCAACCACATACTCGGGTTGGGATTCAACAATTTTCTGTTGAACAACAGGTTCAATTATCGGTGGTGGTGTAATCTCCTCCTCTTCAATTTGTTGAAGCTCTATTTCCTTTCTTGGAGTTTCTGAGTTAAGAAAATTCTCCTCCAAGAACACCCCTTTACGAGCAACAAAAACTTTATTCTCGTATGGGTTGTAGAAATAGTATCCCATGGTTTCCTTGGGATAACCCACGAAGATACACTTAACTGATTTGGGATTGAGTTTATCCGTGAATGTTCGCTTAACATACACCTCACATCCCCAAACCTTGAGAAAAGACATGTTGGGCTTTTTCCCCGTCCATACCTCGAACGGTGTATTTTCAACCGATTTGGTTGGAACCCGGTTCAGCATGAACGCTGCTGTCTCGAGTACGTGTCCCCAAAACGACAATGGTAGTGAACTTCGACTCATCATTGATCGTACCATGTCAAGTAGTGGACTATTCCTCCTTTCTGATACACCATTCATCTGAGGTGTATACGGAGGTGTGAGTTGTGAAACAATCCCACTTTACTTCAAATGATCACCGAGTTCCTGACTCAGATACTCGCCACCTCGATCCGACCGAAGCGACTTTATCTTCTTGTCCAGCTGATTTTGTACCTCATTCTGAAACTGTTTGAACTTGTCAAAACTTTCAGATTTAAGTCTCATGAGGTAGACATAACCGAACCTACTGAAATCGTCAGTAAAGGTTATGAAATACCGGTATCCTCCTCTAGCCTCCGGAGTAAAGGGTACGCACACATCTGTGTGTATAATCCCTAATAACTCGCTGGCCCTTTCATTCTTACTGTTGAAAGGCTGCTTTGTCATTTTACCATACAAACAAGATTCGCAAACATCATATGACTCCAAGTCAAATGGTTCTAGAATTCCGTTATCTCGGATTTTCTCTATGTGTTTCTCGTTTATATGTCCTAAACGACAATGCTAGAGATAAGTTTGATTCAAGTTACTATTGGATCTCTTACTTATATGATAGATGTCATTGTTATCTAGATTTAGCGTATATAGACCATTTTCTGGAGTAGCTTTAAAGAAGAAAATATCATTTTTAAAACACGAAATAACCTTTTCATTCATAATATAAGCAAATCCACAGTCTACAAGTAAATCAAACGAGATAACATTTTTAATAAGTCTAGGAACATAATAACAAGGTTCTAGTTCTAAGACCATGCCCGAGGGAAAACTAAGACAATATGTTCCCACAGCTTCGGCACCAACCATGGAGCCTTCGCCTACACGCAGGTCCATATCTCCTTGTCTCAGTTTCTTACTTCTCTTGAATCCCTGCAAATGATTGCATATGTGATGACCACATCCGGTATCCAATACCCATGATTCATAAGAAGTAATAAGACAATCTATCATAAAGATACCTGTATCATTGGGCGAACCAATGTCCAGCTGATCTATGTCGAGTGAGTGCTCGCATGAATCCTTGCTACCACAGTCTGGGCAACAAATCTCTCCAAGTTCTTCTAGCCAGTCATCCTTCTGCATAGGGTCCACAACTGTTGACTCTAGCTGATTTGGATTCAACTCATCGCTAATGCATATAAGGATTTCATGCAACCCTGCGACAGTCATATCAAAATCTCCGAGGACATACATTACTCTTTTCTGGTAATAGTCCGACGAGGAACCAAACAAGAGCATAACTAGCTCGTGTGGTTTTGATTTTGATCCAAAACTCTCATAGCAATCTAAGAGCCTTCTCATATTAATGAGATGATCGCTAATAGGCTGACTTTCTTTCATCTTGGCTGAAAGAATTTCCCTCATCAATAGCATGCGACATATCCGTTCACTATACTTGAACTTCTGCTCCAGTCCTTGAACAACCTCATAAGTCGACTTCTCACGGAGATCATCCGTGAACTTGGATGATGCTGTGAGAACGAGAATCGACATAACATCAGACTTGTCATCCAGATACTGATAGTAAGTGTCATACTCACTATCCTGGGGATCTACTCCTGGTCGCTCTGGAGGCAATGTCTCAATAATGTGAAGCTTTCCGTGTGCATCCAAAACATTTTTCAGATGCAACATCCAAACAGCAAAGTTTGGACCTGAAAGCTTCCACTTGCCAGTGATGAGACTTAGAGACTCTCTTGGTGAATAAAATAGAATAACATATATATAATACATCTACAGAAAAAGAAAAGATAAAACCGATTCCGGATTAATTATTATTTTTGTATGTACGCCCTGCAAGGTAAGACTTGCTTTATTGTATGTTCTTTTGAAGATGATGGATATTTTTGTATCTTGTATTTTTGTTTAAAAGATTTTTCATTCTAATGGTTTCATTTCATTTTCTATCCATGTCTAAGCTCATGTGTTATTTTGACCATTTTGGTGCACAAATACACATTTAATGACGATGGATGTTGCTTGGAATTGAAACAATTTTGAAAAATTATTTTGAGATGTTTTATCAAAAACTTATCCATATCATTGCATACATAAAGACACGTTATAAGTAATAATGCAATCATGAAATAATTGATTCTTAGATCCAAAAGTGGTTTGGATACATTAAGTATATGGCATAATCAAACTTGACCAAGTAAACAACATTTACATCACTTAGATCCATGTGGCTAGGATCTTTGTAAAAGTTTAGCTTCGGGCTAAATGAAAGATGCAAATCTTGTTTATTGGACTAGGATGATTAAGAAATCTTTCACCAGTATTGATAGGAAGGATTATAACTTGTTGGATTTTGATCACACTCGTGTGGATAATCCGCTCAAGTATGCCATATATGGTGACACTAGTAAAATTCTCCATCACCATCTTTATGATAGTAGTTGGGAGAATGTTTAACTAGATAAGGGGTTTGTGTCTGAAACCTGGAGGTGTTCGGAAATAACCTTAAGAAATTGGGAATCAATAAGGGCATATAGATATCGATTCTTAGATCTAGATAAGATGTTAAGTTTCTATTATCTATATTGATTTTAACATGAAATGAATTATGGGTTTATCCCATACTTCGTTTTCTCTAAGAAACACATTTTGTACATGGTGTTACTTTAAAGAAAAACCGGATATCTTTGTTGATGATCTGGTAAAAGGCAGGCCTTAAAGATGTATTCAGTATGATTGGTATACAATATTTTATGAACCAAGTCCTCAATCTAAAAACACGACATTATGGTCACTTAAGCATCAAATGAGATTTTGACTTGAAAGAGTCCTTTGCTTGTCAATCTCATAATTTAAAATTATCCATTCAACATTTAGTGGGAGATGGATGAATTATAAGTTGATGCTTGTATATTTAAGTAGTTCATCTGAGTTTTGGATAATTGTTTCTTGAACTTATGGGAACCATGTTTGGTAGCTCAAAAGAGAGAGGACAATTTACAAAAGCATTCCAGTGGAAGAACGTAAAACTTAAATAAGAGACCTGATGTTGATACTAGCATTTAATCAGCATAGAGATGCTGGTAAAACCTGACAATATCCATTGCTTCTTTAATTCTGATGGAAATCAAGAAGGCTGTTTAGATATGAGGTTGTCATATTTTAGTAACAGCAGCTTGATGGTAAATCATTGTGATGTTACCATTCATCGGAAGCATAGTGGGACCCTGAGTTCACTAGTGAATATAAGAAGGGAATGGTATACATAGATGTAATCTATTTGCTGCATCCAAGTACTTGACTTGGGTTAATCCCACACCTAAGGTGTAATCCGAGAAGGGTGAAGGAACTAACATATATGCAATTATGGACAACTTCAAATACCGACTAGAGACAAAGCGTTTCATATTGTTTAAATATGGAAACATGTTCTAGTGATTGTGTTGAAGATAACTTAGATAAAGTGAAATATTGTTGTCACCTTGTGGGAACAAGATTACTTCACTTGGATGTAAGAGACCTGTATCCTTCATAGGATTAAGTCGAGGAAATGCTTAAGGCACTTTCCGAGGGTCTTATTCATCCAAAATATCCAGATTAGGTCTGGATTATGTGAAACATTGTTGTCACTTTGGGAAAACGAGTATGTTCACATGGAAATAAAAGACCAAGATCCTTCGTAGGATTAAGTTGAGGAAATGTTTGAAGCATGTTCCGAGGTCTAATATATCCATAATATCCAAGTTATATCCATGACTAAAGTCAGCAAAACTTGCATCTTGGGGCTGTAATTCTGCTTTGCAAGAAAATCATAGGAATGAGTTTTCTAGAAAGCATAGATTGAGCCAGATACCCTTATCAGGGCTAGTGGGAGCTTCATGTGTTCATAGTAAAATATGCTCAATCAAAATAATGTCCTAATTTAGGGTTGTTCTACAACCTAATGTTGGAATTATTGTTCTATGAGTATAAATAAAGAATATGGAATCAAGTGGAGATTAGATTCAAGAAATCGAGATGTATGTTCTTGATGTTCGACGTAAATAGAGTTGTCTTGAGTAAGTTATTACTGCAAGCAAATCTATACTTGTGAAACTGTCGATTTAATCGGAGTTTTGAATATTAAAATATGTGGTGCAGATACGACATTGAGATTCAATGAGTGTCATTGACCCTATTGTGTACTTTGGTAACATTAAGGGTATGTCGACTCTAATAAAAGTGAGTGTCAGTAACTCTATTGTTAACTTCGGTTACATTGAGAGTATGACGACTCTGATAATCATTAGTGTCATTAATCCTATTGTAGACTTCGGTAACATTGAGGATATGACGACTATGATAACCTTGTGTATGATCTCCTTGATAAACACTTTGCAAGTGGTTTAATAAGAGAATACAAAAGAGTACAAAGGGATATCGTGTAGATGATCCCATAATTAAGCCGTTGTCAAATACTAGTGATGAATTTCATACTAGGTATAATAGCATTGTTAATGCTTATGACTAGGCTCGAATATCGTTTTAGTAAATGTTTGATTTACTTATAAGCTTTGGGAACGGTAAGCAGTACTGCTAACCGATGATTGTATCGATGTATAGTGGGGACTATATATACGCATGATGCGGTTACCTTCATTGGTCTTTACTGTGTTCCATCTTAGCATGTTTAACCACTTTCCAGAATGTTTATACATTCTAAATTTCCACAGCCAGTCATTCTTCAAGGGAAGGAAGCTTGAATTAAGGCTGAGGTTAGGTGTTGGTTAGGCATTAATCAAGGATTGAATGCATGAAACGCAACAATAACCAGTGCTTGAAAGGAGTTTCAAGTAACTGGAAGACCCACACCCGAGTTCACTTCATGGATCATGGTCATAGAGTGACTCGGAAGGATAATATCATTACGTCCTTCGACCCGAGATGTATGAATTTCTATAGCATGACACTTTCTTACTTTAACCATTTCAAAACGTAGTTCGTAACTGGCTACTATAAAGGGAATAGTTAAGTAAGATAAGGTTCACGCTATGGGGTTGTACAGTCAACGGAATTTGTTCCTCTGATATGAGAGATATCCCTGGGCCCCTCGATGATTGGGCGCTGACACCAAAATAAGCATGGCCATGCGCAAAGGAATATTGATTTAGAATCAGATATGTCCTTAAAATTTTGGTCACCACCAATCAAGATCGAGTAACATAATCGTGAACGATCTGGAGATTGACGTATCAATCCATGTCTCGTGTTCACAAGGATATCGCGAATAAAAGGAGTATTGATCACTTATCAAATAGGACCTCTACGTTCTTTTTGTAGGTAATGGTTTTCTGCATAGAAGCGGAACCCATACTGACTTGGGGGCATTGATGCTTTTGCTAGAGGCCGCTCTTTGTCTGTGGTTACATGGGTACGGTGCATTATGTGCAAGTGGGAGTTTGTTAGAAATATGCC
Organism: Pulicaria dysenterica; assembly: GCA_947179395.2. NCBI lineage: Eukaryota > Viridiplantae > Streptophyta > Magnoliopsida > Asterales > Asteraceae > Pulicaria > Pulicaria dysenterica. The sequence goes on from OX359288.1 coordinate 27,361,924, forward strand.
CATTAATGCACGTACGCCATATGGACCGCTGCTGATGATGTATGGGCCTATTGGGTCATACACCGGGGTCTAACCTGACAGCAACTTAAGTTAAGGGACCAAATATGACAAAAGACAAAAGTTGACATCGCAGGCCGCGTTAGCGCCGCTAACTGTTAGGGGTTAGCGCCGCTAAGTCCTATAGGTTATCGCCGCTACGGCTGCATGTACTTTGTGTCAAATCGCTGACAGGGCGCGTTAGCGCCGCTAACCCTTTTGAGTTAGCGCCGCTAACTCTTGGTTAGCGCCGCTAAACCCTGCCAGTGCCATTTGTCATATCCACCCCAAAACTGACCAATGCATGGGGATTCATTCTCTCGAGGCTTGGCCGGTTAGATGGGGCTTATAACCAAATCTGGAGCCAAAAAGAGAGGGGGTGAGTTCATAATTTTGGTTCACTTACTCTCCTTTTCTCTCTAACACAAACACATACTCTTTGGTGCTACTAAGGCCAAGATAGGATCGATCAAGAGAGATATCCAGAAGATTGGTCTCGATAGGTTGCTGTCCCAGAGTGCTTTTCATAGTGAAGAAGCACGAAGGCTCGCTAGCTCGTGTGGTTAGACGTGTTCCCGGGGTACTACCCACTAGTCGATCTGCATTTTGTTCTTGGAGCATCAACACCAAGAGACAATCAGATTACTGGAGTAAAGGAGAAAGGTATAACATCTCTTTCCTTTACAAGTTGCATTTTTATACATAGAGTTTGGTCCATAGTTTGGGATTTCGGTTTTATGCTTTGATTGCTTGTACCATGGGCTGTTTTGTTGTTCATTCGCTTCCGCTGCGTGCCCACGAGAGCCCAACACAATCTCCTCTTGAAGCTGCTCTTTTTCCCACTTATGATATTTTCTATCATAATCCATTTGCAGTTCATTGGCTTGATAATCTTTTATTTTCTTTTCAAAGCTTTCAATGACTGCACTTGATTCATATCTCCTCTCCTCCATTTTGCTTAGAGCTGCACACATTTTCTTATTGTGCTCTCTAAACCTTTTAACAATAGCTCTACATTCACCAGGACATAGTTTAGAAGATACCTGAATGTCCTCAGCTGCTGGTGAATCCAATTTGATGGAGGAGTCAGTCAATGCCATCAAAGCTTTGTTGTTTGTAGCCTCTTCTGCTTGATCACTCCAATCAAACCCATGGCCTTCTTGTGAGACCAATGCTGAGGAGGTTTGATTCTGAGTTGGCCTCTGACCTTGATTCTGGACTTGTCCACCAGATCTGCACTCTCTTGCAAAGTGGCCAAGCTGTTGACATTTGAAGCATCTCACCTTTGACTTGTCAAATCCAGCCTTGCCATCAGCTCTGAAATTCATGTTTTGCCTTCCAGTCCTTTTGATGAACCTCTTGGCTCTAACAGTAAGCATGGCCATCTGCCATTTGAGATCCATCTCCTCAAGATCATCAGGGTGCACTTGTTCAAGATCCTCATTGGTGAGGGTTGAATGTGCATGGCTGGCAAGAAAAGCTTCAAGTACAGCATCTGGAATATTCACATCTAGTCCAACAGCAGAACTAGTACCTGCACAACTATTAAAAGAGTTAGTTAATGAATGGTTTGATTCCATACCTGAGGATGACAGGAGAGCAGCATTGTGGCTAGGGACAACAGTTTTTCTTTTTCCTTCTATCTCTCCCTCAAACACTATCAAACTGTTATAGAGGTCATCTAACTCTATGTCTTCAAGAGAATCCTTAGTCCTCCATTGTGCAGCAAACACAGTCCATTCATCACCTAGAGACCTAAGAAAATTTCTATTTATCTCATCTTGATCAAGCCTAACCTTAGCACTCTCTAGTTGGCTTACCAGCTTGTAAAACCTATCAAAGATTTGGGTAATGCTCTCATTCTTTCCACTGGTAAAGTTCTCATAGGCTTGTTTAAGGAGATCTCTTTGGTTTCTCTTAGAGCTAGCATTCCCAGCAAACCTCTTTTCCAGAGCATTCCAAAGTTCATGAGCATCATTAAATTTCTTGAATTGATGTTGATACTCATTGGGAATTGCAATCTGGAGGATGCTGAGAGCTTTCATCTCAATCACTCTCTCCTTCTCTTCAGCATATGTCTTTGGTGGTGGCTTCTTCTTTGGTTTTCCAGTCTCATCCAGATCAACAGGGGTAGTGGGAACAGTTTCAATGATTTCCCAAACAGCATAGTCCATTAATTGGACATGCTGCTTGATTCTCAGTTTCCACATCTCAAAATCAGTTGGTTTGAGCATGGGAACACGAATGTTTGACCCAGAGCCATTGTTATCAGAAGATCCACCAGAATCCATTGAAACAAAGTGATTTGAAAACAATTTTAAAGAACAAAGCAGGATTGAAGCAAAACCTTCAACTGGTGATCAAAGGAACCTTAATGATAAGGCTCTGATACCACTTGTCAGGATCGGATATAGATTATATCAAATAACAAGAACTAACTTTTGAATAACAAATCAGAGTTGAATAAAAGTTAATCTTTAACTATGATCACAATCAACTAAGAAGTTGCGGAATCACACTTAATTGATTAAAGAAGGTTTTGAACACAAAGCAATTCAATCAAACAGTAATTTTATTGATCAACCAGAATGATTACAATAGCAAACTTCACCCCCAATCTAACTTATTATGTTAGACGAAGAACACAGATTGTTCTTGGGTTTCAAAGAAAAACTTAGAGGCTTAGCACTATTCTGAAAGCAAATTACAACTTGAAGGATGAATGCAAAAACTTAAACAATGAGTATGTACATATTATAAATTCTAATCGAGCATTTATATACTCCTTGATCTTCCTTGATTTGCTGACAGTTAGGTAATCTTCTATCTTCTGAGATAATCTTGATGATCTTCCAAGTATTTCGAGATATCTTCAAAGATAGGGTTTTCCATATTTAGCTCAACCGAAACTGTTCATTGGATGCAACAGTTCTGGTTCTTCTAACAGTCTTCGGCTTCAAGGTCTCCAAACAGGTGTAGAAGTTTGTACTAACAGTTCTGAACTCTATATAACAGCTTTGAAGTTCACAGCAACTGTTGGTTACAACTGTTTTCACAATCTTCACTAACAGTTCTAAACTGTTTCTTCAACAATTCTTCTAATAGTTTCGAACTGTCTTCCCAACATCCATTAACAGTCTTAACAGTTTTGATTTTTTGCATGTATAACAGTTTCAATGACTTAGCCAATTTCCCAACAGATATCCCATAATGTGGATTTCAAACATGGAGCACGTGATCTATTCTGAAAAATCCAGATTATGTTTCTCGACTTCTGATTCGACTAACTGCAGTTATGGAGTTACCAAATGATGTCCATCATTCTATCCGAGCGCGGCCACGCATTTCATTTAGTCTCAACCGTCAAGGGGCCTTGGAATATCTCTTCTCCGCAAGAGAAGGTGCAAATCTCATCTTGACTGCTTGCATTTGAGCATACGTCTTCCGCTGCACCCAGATACGCCCGTTATTACTACCCAGTTACGGTGTAGCGTTAGAATGTTCCAAAGTACAGAAGTCCTCGTGCCCCAAACCAAACATCTCAGTTCTAAGGATAACCAATCAGCTAACTCATGTCGTTGGCTCCATGAAGTTAGACTGATGCGGATCACCTCCAATATGTGTACCCCTGACAAATATCTATAACTACTTAGTCACATCCCTTGTGTTGTTATTCTCTACCCGAATAATCCAACAAGTATATATAATAGCATTAGTATCACCCTAATGTGGCTCCCACCGCATTAGGTAGCTACAGAGTGATTTTGATATACCAAGACTTCTATATCATGGATGATTAAATATGCTAAAAGTACAGAGATATTTAAAAGATTATATTAAACCTCCTATTTTCATCACGCATAAATGTTTAATACATAATCATAAACCATAAATATCAATCCATAAGTTTTAATTAAATACTCAAAAACTGGGTGCTAGGTCCCATGTACTGCATTCCTATGGAACTAGCAAGTCTCACATGCTTCTCTCTAGCTAGCGCCTTGGTCAACGGATCAACAACGTTGTCCTCTGTTGGTATCTTGCATATCCTTACATCTCCCCTTCCGATAATCTCTCGGATGATGTGATACTTTCTAAGTACGTGCCTGGTCCGCTGGTGATCTCTTGGTTCTTTCGCTTGCGCCAAAGCTCCCATATTATCACAAAATATATCAATCGGTCTAGATATACTGGCAACCACTCTAAGATCCGACATAAAATTCCGCAGCCAAACTTCCTTTGCCACATCACTTGCCGCAATGTACTCAGCCTCTGTAGTTAAATCTGCTATAGTATCTTGCTTCTGGCTTTTCCAAGATACAGCGCCACCGTTTAGGCTAAAAACAAACCCTGACTGCGACTTAAAGTCGTCTTTGTATGTCTGGAAGCTCGCATCTGTGTAACCAGTAATACTGATTTCATCTGTGCTTCCGCCAAAGACCAAGAACATATCCTTTGTCCTTCTCAAATACTTGAGAATGTTCTTGACAGCCACCCGATGGGGTTCACCAGGATTTTGCTGGTACCTACTCGTAAGGCTTATGGAGTAAGCAACATTGGGGCTAGTACATAACATGGCATACATAATCGATCCTACTGCTGAAGCATAAGGAACCGATTTCATCCTCCTCTGCTCCTCTGGAGATGTAGGGCATTGAGCCTTGCTCAATGGTATACCAAATCTCATAGGAGTGAATTCTTTCTTGGAATCTTCCATCTTAAAGCGTTTCAACACTTTATCTATGTACGTACTCTGACTAAGTCCGATCAGCCGCCTAGATCTATCTCTATAGATCTTAATACCAAGTATGTATGCGGCTTTTCCTAGGTCCTTCATCTAGAAACATTTGCCTGACCAGGATTTTACTCCTTGTAATGTTGGCACATCGTTTCCTATGATCAGTATGTCATCCACATATAGGACTAGGAAGATTGCTATGCTCCCACTGAACTTCGTGTAAACACAGGACTCAAACTCACTTTTAGTAAAACCAAACTCTTTGAAGCGCTCATCAAAGTGCAAGTTCAAGCTCCTAGATGCTTGTTTTAATCCATAAATAGATTTTAGCAACTTCCATACTTTACCTGGATTCTTGGAATCCTCAAAACCGTCCGGCTGTGCCATATACACATCCTCTGTTAGTTTCCCGTTAAGGAAAGCGGTTTTGACATCCATTTGCCATATCTCATAATTGAAGTATGCAGATATGGCCATAAGAATCCTAATTGACTTAAGCATGGCTACTGGCGAAAAGGTTTCATCATAATCAATACCATGAGTTTGATTATAACCTTTTGCAACAAGCCTAGCTTTAAAAGTATGCACATTTCCTTCCATGTCGGTCTTCTTCTTGAAGACCCACTTGTACCCAACAGCTTTACTGTGTTGTGGCAAGTCTACTAACTCCCAAACTTGGTTGTCATACATAGATTGCATCTCTGCCTTCATGGCATCCAGCCAATTGTCAGACTCACTGCCTGACATAGCATCCCCGTAGGATGTGGGCTCATAACAATCCCCTTCTTCCTGATCGATTAGAAATCCAAGATATCTATCCGGCTCAGTCCGAATCCTACTGGACCTGCGAAGGTCTCGTGTTTCCACTCTTTCCTCAACCACAGACTCGGGTTGGGATTCAACAATTCTTTGTTGACTTACGGGTTCTACTAGTGGAGGAGTTACACCTTCATCCTCGTTTATTTCTTGAAGATTTATTTCCTTTCTAGAAGTTTTAGAGCTTAAAAAGTTATCCTCTAGAAATGTCCCTGACCGAGCAACAAAAACTTTGTTCTCATCGGGATTGTAGAAATAGTATCATAAGGTTTCCTTAGGATAATCCACGAAGATACACCTATCCGATTTGGGCTTGAGTTTATCCGAGAATGGTCGTTTAACATATGCCTCACAACCCCAAATCTTTATGTAAGACAATTTGGGCTTTTTCCCCGTCCATAACTCGAACGGTGTCTTACCCTTTTCCACAGACTTAGTTGGAACTCGGTTCAGCATATAAGCAGCCGTTTGGAGTGCATGACCCCAGAACGACATTAGTAAACTATTTGACTCATCATAGACCGAACCATGTCAAGTAAGGTCCTGTTCCTCCTTTCCCACCATTCCACTGTGGCGTATACGGAAGTGTGAGTTATGAAACAATCCCACATCCCTTTAGATGATCGTCAAACTCCTTTCAGACTTGTGTCTCATCAGATACACATAACCATACCTACTGAAGTCATCAGTAAAGGTAATGAAGTACCCGTATCCACCTCTAGCCTCCTGACTGAAAGGACCACACACATCTGTGTGTATAATTCCTTGCAGTTCCTTTGACCTTTCATTCAAACTGTCAAAAGGTTTCTTTGTCATCTTGCCAGACAAACAAGATTCGCACTTGTCAATTGATTTAAGATCAAATGACCCTAGAACTCCATCACTATGAAGTTGCTTTATGCGTTTCTTATTTATGTGTCCGAGCCGACAATGCCAAAGGTAAGTCTGGTTTAAAATTTCCTTTGACCTCTTACTTATATGATATATTTCCTTGTCATCATCTAGATTTATCATGTATAGACCATTTTTGTGAACTTGCTTTAAAATAGAATAAATCATTCTTAAAGAACAAAATTGTTTTACCTACCGACTGATAGTTAAAACCACTGTCTATTAATAAATCATAAGAGATTACATTTTTAATCAATATAGGAACGTAAAAACAATTCTCTAGCTCTATGATTAATCCTGAAGGTAGCCTGAGACAATAGGTTCCTACAGCTTCAGCACCAATGATGGAGTCTTCGCCAACCCGTAGGTCCATGTCCCCCTTCCTTAGTTTCCTACTTCTCTTGAATCCCTGCAAATGATTGCAAATGTGATGACCACATCTGGTATCGAGTACCCATGATTCAAATGAAGTAACTAAGCAATCTATCATAAAGATACCTGACTCGTCGGTAGAACCGACGTCTAGCTGATCAATGTCGAGTGAGTGCTCGCAATTATCCTTGCTACCGCAAACTGGGCAACAAATGTCTAGTAGCTCATCAACCCAGTTGTCTTCCTCCATTGACTCAACTACTGTTGCATCAAAGGGGTCCGGGTGCACCTGGTCATCTATGCACATTAAGAACTTGTGCATACCAACAACTGTTGTATCTGGTTTACCAAACTTGTCCACTACCTCTGCCTGATAGTAGTCAGTTAGGGTACCGACCAAGAGCATCACTAGTTCACGCTCAGTGACTTGTGATCCCAGAATCATTAAGCAATCAAGCAGCCTTCTCATGTTGATGAGATGATCGCTCAATAACTTGTCTTCTTTCATCCTCTGTGAAAGAATGTCCTTCATGAGTAGAAAGCGTCCATAGTGCTCACTATCCTTGAAACACTCCTCTAATATGTATCATACTCTCCATCCTGAGAAGAATAGTCAGGTCGTGCTGGAGGAGGCTTGTCTACTGTATACAGCCTTCCATGCACCCTTAGGATATCCTAAAGTGCAATTTCCAAACCATAAAGTTTGGACCTGAAAGCTTCCACTTGCTCATGATGAGGCTAAGAGACTCCTCGGGTGTATAAAACGGTATAACAGATAATATTGACATCTACAGAAAAAGAAAGAAATAAACATTTCAGTAATTTAATTCCTCTAAAATAATTTATAACCCTTTAAATAAATATATTTTAGAATATGATCCATATTTCACATGTGCCGGTGCATGGTTTGGGCATGACAACACCGACCCCGTGCTATTTCTGGTGGGTATAAACCATACCGATCATGTTTAATCGAAAACACGACTCCTATATCCTTGAGACATCGAATGAAACAATAGTTCGTACATATTTAATCCTCCTAAGTGCACTTTGGGCTCGTCTCATCAGGGAATCACCAAAATAGACCTGACCATGTAAGACGGGGTGAACTCTAGCCTGTCATATCAAGGAATCGCAAAGTCTTTCACCGTCTCCCCACATCAGTTTGAACCCCGGTGCGCATGGTTTGGGCACGACAACACACCGAAGTACTGGGAGCAGGAAATGTGTACCATTAGATGGGTAGCACTATTGGTCTAAGATTTTGAAAGGGTTAACTTGTTTCAAAAATATTTTGCCAGTTTTAACCGTTATACAAAACATGACAAACTTATATCCTTTTTAAGTGAAAAAACTTTTCATCTTAAAAATAATAATAAGCCAACACACATAACGACTTTGACCATCACTGGTACTTAATTAAAATTAAGTACCCCTGTGGTCAAACCCTAAAGTGGATCATAAACAACACACAAGGCATGAATCTGATGCTGATGCTCCCACTGGCTCCAGCATCCATGGTGTCCTCTCTCCTTTGTCTTGATCCTTGTCTTGATTGGCTCCAAAAAATACATTTACAAATATAAAATTAACCTATTATAATTTTGATAAAAACTAGTGCCCAGTTACATAATAATTCAAAGGTACGCAGGCCCGCTAAATCTAGTACTTTTACAAAATTGAATATGGGTTGTAAGTGGCACGCAGGCCTCCCCACACCGGATAAATAATAAATGTAAACCAATCCACAAAACAATAAATAAACAACCACAATCTTGATCCACTAGGTTTAAGGCGTTTGGCTTAAAAAGAATCAATCACGTACAATTAATTAAATAACAATAATGCACGCATTATAAACCAACATATAGAATCCTGGGCAGATTCAAACTTGAATCTCTGACAACAAAACTCAAACTGGTTTTGTGTTCATCTCTAACATTTTACCTTGACCTCAAACTGGGCCTAAACCTGGGCTTTTTGTTAAATATCACAAAATGGATAAAAACAAAAATACCACACTGGTTAAACGTCAAATATTATTAAATAAATAATAATATAAACTGGAAACATGATCTAAAAATTTAAGAACTTTAAACTTTTAAGCTACCCCAAGTTAAATGTATACAGAATGTAAACTGGAAACTTTATCCGGTTAAAAGTCAAAACTTTGACCTTTTACCATAAACCAAAGTTTCTCACAATTATAAATATATAAACTTGTAAAAACAGATAATTTGGAAACTTTAATTGGTTAAAAGTCATAAACCTTGACCTTTGACCAACAAATAAAGTTTCTAACAGTTTAATATATATACAATATATAAACAGCAACAACTGGAAACTTTGATTGTAAAAAGATCAAAACTTGATCCTTAAAGCAAAACCAAAAGTTTCACACAATATATAAACAATAAATATAATCAGCAGTACTGGTATTAATCAGGTAACAGATCAGTAACTTGATCCTAACCACATAATAATTATCGCAAACATGTATACATATATATCTATGATTTTCTTGTTCCCCATCGAGCCTCGAAGCAGGCTCTGATACCACTGTAGGGATTTACAGGGTACAAACATGCACAGCGGTAATAATACAAAACTTGTAAATCCCGTTCCGAGGATCCCAACTGGATCAGATGGGGAAAACAATACCAGAAATCATTAGCAGATATAAAGATTATACAATATTCACAGGTTTAAAATAGGTTTATCTAATAGATAGAAAATATACCCTGTGATTGCTAAAGGGGGATACATAGCTACTGCACCACGTGAACAGACTGCTAGACCGCCTACCAAACAATACCCGAGAGCCGAATCGTGTGTGTATACAAAACACCAAAAAGCCGCCCGTTTTTTGGTCCTATCAACTGCCGCCGACCACCGCCACAATGGGTAGGTCCGGTCGAGAGAGATCGCCGAGAGAGAGAGAGAGAGAGAGAGAGAGAGAGCCGCCGTGAAGGAGGCCGCCGTCGACCACCAGCGCCGCTGCAGGCACCGCCGCAAACTACCTAGCGCCGCGGCAGGGCACCGCCGCAAACCACCTAGCACCGCCGAGGACTACCTTGGCCGGTGGTGGTGTTGCCGTTGATCTATGAGAGGGAGGGACCAAGGGAGAGCTTTTTATTTTCGCTTTTGAGGCTTAATGTTTCATTAGGTTAAACTTAACCCCCTTAATCCATTTAAATATAATTTTAATTGGATCAAGGCCCTTGGACCTTAAGCCCGGTCCGTTAACCAATAACTTTGGGTATTTGACAAAAGTTACCCTTTTTAGTTTAGTTTAATATTAATTAACTAACTATTAATTAATATTATCCAACCAAACTTTATTATTAAATATTTAACTAATATTTAATATCTCTTTTTTCTAATAATAAATATCCATTTATTATTTCTCTTTTTTCTTCATAATTAAACCACTATTAATTATATTCACTTATACACAATGTATTTCTTCCTGGTTCATGATTTGGGTGTGCAGCTATCAGCTGGAGTTAGCAAATTCTTGGCTTACACTTGATGAAAATTTATGAATTTTGTGTCATTTTAAAGGTAAAATGATTATTTACAAGGTTATGCAAAAAGAATTAGCGAAAACGATCAAGAATTTGCGAAATCGATCGAGAAACCTGCTGGAAAAGTTGCAGCTCGTTTTTTGGCACATTGACACGTTTTTTATAACTTGACTGGCCACATGTGTAAAAAAAACATGACGTGCCACAATCATAAAATGGGAAAAGTAGACAGTTATTTAATGGCTTTATCCCAATTTTATTTTAAAAAAATTTCTAACATTAATTTTCTTTAAATATATTTAGATATAGATATGTAGATAAGTACTTCGCTACATAAAAAAAAACTTCAAATTTCATAAGATTTCTACAAAATAAACAGGAACTTAGATTCCAGCGCAAGACTACCTTAACATTATATGGAATATGGCAACATAACCATTAAGCTTGATGTTAGTTATTAATATCCACTAATCCAAATGCAATATTTAGCACAACAAAAATACTATGATATACCAAGAAATATGTAGATCACAAAACTTTTGATGGCACAACAAAAGTATTTGGCCAAAAAGGACCACAAAACTTCAATTAGGTCTCCCAGGTGCCAGGTCTCCTTTATGACTCCCTGACAATTCTTCTTTCTTCCTGTTCCTATCAACTAGTACTAAGTGATAATGTATATGGTGATGATTCATACATCTTACTATAAGGATAATGGATACCCTATTTTATATTTTTATCATCTTTAATTGGTTATTATATTTACTTTTTCTATTTCATAAATGATTTAACATCATTAAATTATTAAAATATATATTTAAAATAATAGGCTAGGATGTCCACAACAACACGCTAATGTATATTTGGGTTATGGCTAAAGTTGTTAGAAGACAACAAGTGTTCTCTCAGTATACCATCATGAAATGAAGTTCTTTTTTTTTTCAAATGTACATATTAAGTTTACAAAATATTTTTTATATAAAATATTCACAAAATATGTCAATACAATCATTACTATTTACAAAAACATTTAATTATGTCCCTTTTTATTCCAAATTTTAACACATACAGAACGCATTTCTAAGCACTAAGATTGTACCCGCGTAATGCTGCGAAGGGGAATAGTTTATACCTGATAACATACCATTTTTTATATAATATAGGAGTATGATAAAATAATTTTTACCTGATAATATATCATTTTATTTTTCTTATTTTTTTCATAAACTATTCTTTTTCATTTTATTTTTTTTTTCAAAAACTATTTTCTTTTTTTTAAACATGTTTCTAAAAAAACAATCAAATAAATTTTTTTTGTAATTTAGAAAGTGTGTAATTATATAATATGTTTATTGGTGAGTGTGGAAAGTAGGAAAGAGAGAAATGAATGTTATTTTTTTATAATTTAGAAAGTGTGTAATTAATATATAATAATGTTTATTGGTAAATGTGTAAAGTAGGAGAGAGAGATGAAGGTTATTTGAAGGGTATATTAGGAAATTCAATTTACTATAAATTAAGAGTTTTTAGGGTGTAAATGTACTATATAGGAGTAAGATTGATAGGTATATATGAATAAAAAAACTTCTTCTACCATAATAAAATATTAGAAAAAATGTTTTTTGTGAATATCAAATTATATATAATAACAATTTCCAGAAAAGTATTGTTCTTTCCTATATATTATTATATACTAAACGTAACAAACTAAGTAACACTAATACTATCTGGCGGAGTGGCAAAAATGGAGGATGTTTACGCAGTAGGTACAGGGTTCGATTCACACCTGTTGCGTTTTAATTTTTTTTTCCGAGCCTCACGCCCCCAGTCCCTCACTTGCATAGTTGATTTCTTTTTATTTCTTTTTTGATTGAATTTTTTTATTTTATTTATGATTTATCATTAATTCATTATGTTAACAGAATTAATTTTATATGTTCTTATTATTTTATATTTCAATATTTTGCTCTTATAAAAATTATACTTTTTAGTATTGTAACTTCTACGTTAGATTTGAAAATATTAGTTGTTTTTTCTTCATCAAATCCTTATCAGATTATAAAGATTAATGATACTAAATAGTTACATCAGACATAATATGAAAAGTAAAACCCGAATTGATGTGAATTTAAATCAGATGGTGTATTATAATCCTTAACTGTTAAATTTTTGTATCACTTTATATTTAATATTTTCGCTTAATTGTTATTTTTTATATTATGTTCACGTTAAAAGCCCACTGCAACGCGCGCTAAAAATTAACTCTATTTGAATTTCTTTTTGTTTTTTCCTAGCCTCACGCCCCCAGTCCCTCACTTGCATAGCCGATTTCTTTTTATTTCTTTTTTGATTGAATTTTTTTATTTTATTTATGATTTATCATTAATTCATTATGTTAACAGAATTAATTTTATATGTTCTTATTATTTTATAATATTATGCTCTTATAAAAATTATACTTTTTAGTATTATAACTTCTATGTGTAGGACCGTGGGGGGTTCCAAACTAACACACCCTAATGCTAGGACTGATCTAGGATGAGAAATATCGCGGAATTATATTTCCCAAACCTCCTAAGGATACTAGGATCTGCTTAGGTGTCCGGCACACAGAAACACACACAGAAAGAGTAGAAGAACAAACACACAGTTCTCACACAGAGATGCTTAATAATGCCCTTAGATTCGGATTTATCACTAAGATTGCGAATTAGTAAGGCTTAAGGTCTTATGAGGTCGATTACAAAGGCTCCCGTAAGATACTTGTCGATTACGTAGGTTACTCGTTCGATTACCCGCGCTAATGCGGGGTTAGGAAGTATTTATAGAGTAATTAACTTCAGTACGCACGTGATGCCCATCACTACGCACGTAGCTAGTCCAGTACGCACGTACTGGTTATTTTAATAATAATTAAATTCATTTTAAACCGACCTACTCACTACGCGCGTAGTGAGCTCCACTACGCACGTAGTGAGACTGACTTCGCACGTAGTGATTTCTCACACAGACTTAAACTTCCAAACACACATCAACACATGATTAAGTACTTGTAAGCTTAAGATAATCACATAGACACACTAAGAATGTATAAACATGCAAACCATTAATCAAAACACATTTAATTAACACCACCTGAATATACTTTATTGATACGAACTAGGGATTCATAGAATATGCACCAACATACTCCCCCTAAGACCTAGTTCTATCAATAACCATTGCACTAAGCAAAAATTTCACAAAGTAACATGCACAAAGCAAAATGCACACAGCAAAAATTTGCACAAAGCAAAATTCATAACGAATACCTTTCGTCATGCCCTTACCTGCACTACGCACGATGTGAGCTGTAACTCGTGCTTAGTGGGGTTCCATCTCGCATGTAATGAGTTTCTCATCTGTGAACCTTAATTAATGTTAGTACTGCACTCAGCAATAAACGGTCAATAACTTCAAGATCACTTATAAACATTTAAGCAAAACATATCAAAGTGAGATGAAGGAAATGTAGACAGAACAAACTCCCCCTAATCAAAACACTAAGAATGATTAAGAACATACTAGAACTCTTTTTGTATTTTTCTGATTAAAAAAAAGGAAAAAGAAAATGCAGAAGTAAACTATTAACGAATTAAATTCTAAAGAACAGAATTTAAAATACTAAGAAAATTGCAGGAATAAAATTACTGAAATTAAATCTTTTTGTGAGAAGGTTCCAAGATGGAATCAGTACCAGCACATCTATACTTAGTAGTCATTCATTTCAGAACCTTGGGCCTAAACATATTCTCTCAAACTCTGTCTGTCAACCTAACTTTCCTCAGAAAATGACAGATTTTGTTTCAACATTTTCAGATTATCTAGATTGAATACACGGTTGAGGCTATCTCTTTCAAAGTCTCACAGTATATTGATTTACTTAGTAGTTTGCACAACTTGGTTACCTAGACTACCATGCTTGTGTGATTTTGTTAATTTGTCAACGCATTTTATGCTCTTTGACATGGAGGTCAATTTTTCACCTCACTTGACATTTTTCTTGCTGAGCTTGTGTCAATGCATTTTATGCTCTTTGACAATTTAACATTTAGATAGATAAGTCTAAATTCTTTTGACATAAACAAGGTTTGGGGTCAATTTTTCACCCTCTTTTAGCTCAATGTCATTTATCACATTTGGCATGGTAACAGGTGTGTGCATCAAACTAAGCTAGTCTCAACTGTTTTTGACCTATAGACTTGGAATGTCTCGATAGCTTAAATCTATGATTGATTTTCACATGCATAACCATTTATCAATCTAGACTTTCCTTATATGTCTTACACACTATCTGTTTCTTATCTGATTCAATTAGATTTTCAGACAGTTTTCTCAAGAATATGTACATGCCTTCAGTCCTAATTTTACTAGACGTACTTTGTATTGAAAGCCAGTGTACCATCATTTTCCATTTGAGTTGGATCAACTTCTCATTTTTGTTTTTCTGATTTTTTTTGTATTTTCTAAATTTTCTGATTTTTTTGTATTTTCTAAGTTTTCTGATTTTTTTTTTTTTGTATTTTCTAAGTTTTCTGATTTTTTTTTTTTTTTGTATTTTCTAAATTTTCTGATTTTTTTTGTATTTTCTAAGTTTTCTGAACTATCTCCCCCTAAAATACTAAAGAAACTAAAAACTAAGAAAATAGAAATGCAACGACACAGAAAATAAGCACAAAGAAAATAAAATGATAAAGACACACAGTCATAGAAACCTTAACCTGGACTATTTCGGTTGACACCCTTCACTTAGAAGAATGAGTTAGACAACATTAGGAACCCAAGCCCGGATGGTCATGGGTTTCCCGTCTTCTCCAACCACTGGAAGTTTCATCCATGTTCCAGTCTTGATGATCCTGTCACTTGATTCCTTGGACATTTGAACACACAGTTTGTTAGTCCACTTAGGAATCCTTTGATGCTGAACAGGAAGAGTTGAGTTTTGATGGTTTTTAAGAAACGTTTTATTTTCTTGCAAAATCTCAACTTTCTTGTTACAGCTTTGATGTGTCTTCTGATCACACTTGTAACTGAGGTGACCAGGTCTCCTGCACACATAGCAGACCCTTTCTGGGTATTGCTTCACAGAGCCTTTCGTTACCTTTTGAGGCCGATACCCTAACCCTTGATGTTTGGGTAGTTTTTTGACCTCTTGGTACGGACGGGTATCAGGAGACTTTACACCCTCCTTTTCAAATTTCCGAAGAGCATCGTGGATACGATGCATCAACGGACCTTTCACATTAGAACTAGCCAACAGTTCTCTTATGCCTGGTTCAGCCTTTTTGATTTCTTCTTGCTGAACCTCATTCTTCTGAGCCTTACCCACATCCTCATGTAACGTTAAATCCTCATTTGAGGTTGATGCAGAAGATTCATCAACCTTTGTGAGTAGTGGGCCAGCTTCAGAATGGACATCATCGTTCACCAGTTGATTTAACACTGGTGGTGGACATTTTGAATATACGTTTTTGTCCTTTTCTGAATCGGTACTTTGACCTCTCTGATCGATTATGTACTCAAAAAGATAAGAAGACGTGGAATAGCTTTTGAGTTTTTGACTCAGAGTCTCATAATCGACCTTTGAGGTAGCAAGGTCCCGTTTCAGCTTATCGATTTCGTTTATGTAAAACACGATAGCATCTTGTTTATTTAACAGAGCCACACCTAGTTCATTAACCTGTTTACCTAGACTTTCATTCTTTTCTTTTAATTGATTTTCTCTTCCTTTGATCAACAGGTTATTATCTAACTTAGATGTGAGATCTGAAATAGTAGACTTTAAGAACACTATCTGTTTTACATATTCATCACACGAACCACAAGGTAATCCAAAGGTACATACCTGATCCGCAGACGGTTGACCACAGCTGCACACCTTTTGATTTGACACCTTGGCACGGACATTCACTGGTGTCTCTTCTGCAGCTGGTGTCGAGGCTGGTTCATCATCATTGCTGGCACCTGATTCTTCTTCACTTGAATAGCTTTCGGTATCGGATGAAGAATCTTCGTTCAACACATGAACGTTCGCCAAGTTGATGTCAGCATCAGCATTCCCGAACTGTACAGACCAATCCACTCCCTCATCTCTTTGAACAACTGCCATAGCCTTAGTCGGTGTTGGAGTTGCTTCAGATTTTATGGTTGTGGAGGTAGATGATCTGCTGCCAGAACCAGTTTTGAATGGATACCTCGATCCCGAATTCTTCGGCTTTTCACATTCACGCGCGAAGTGACCCTTTTCACCACAGTTATAGCAGGTCACAGCAGATTTATCAAAGCCGAGTTTGGTATCCTTGGTTGCTGATATTGACTTTCCCGTTCTTCGCTCATAAGCTTTTGCCCTTCTCACTAAGTTGGCATACGACCAGAGGATATCTTGTCTCTCCATCTCATCCTCGTCGATCTGGTCATAGTCCTCTTGAGTCATATGAGCATTACCAATCTTCCCCTTCAGTAGATCATCATAAGAGGAGACTAGTGCACTTAGCATGCTCATATGTGTCTTAACCTCATCTGTACTCCCATACTTGAAGTGTTCGACATTAAGTCCGGAGGAAGATGCAGTATAAGATGGCCCAGAGGATGAAGCATCAGAGGTAGATCTGCCCGATTCATTCACGTTGGTCACATAGGCAGACTGTAGGGGGGCATGTGACGAGGTGGACGACGAAACAGGTGTTCCGGAGTAGTAGAGTGAGGGGTTCTGTTGATAACTAGACATAGAATCCAGATTTAGTTCCTCCTGCTCCTGCTCCTTCAACTTGGTGATGAAGTCATTAAGGTCCATCCCGTCAAAACCGTTACCATTCTTCAGAATCATGATGAATGGCCTCCAACTCTTTGGCAAAGCTTTCGCCAAGATCTCTACTTGCTGCTTTTCTGGAACAGTGACACCCAGACTGTCCAGTTCACTAAGAAGGTGGTTGTATCTTGTAATAAGGGAAATAATCTTCTCATCTCTTGTAGCCATGAAATGGTCTAATTCCTTCCTTAATTGACTTGCTTTTAGTTCCTTCAGAGCAGCGTTTCCCTCGTTCCTCTTCTCAAGGGCTCTCCATAGACTGTAAGAAGTTCGATATCTTCTAAACTGGTGGAAGATCTCGTTGGGAATCGCCTGAATTAGTTGAGCATAGGCCTTCTTTTCGGCATTGTAACTGGTCTGCTGTTCGACAGTCATCTTATCGTAAGGGGTTTCAATGTTTCCCTCCCCTTTCGGAACCATATACTCAACGTTCATGGCTCGTCGCAATCTACAGTCAACCCCATCTAGAAAGATTTCGAACCTGGGCTTCCACATAGGATAGTCCTCCATGGTTAGCAATTTCGGCACTTTGTTTATACTGCCCATTTCTGTTTCTAGTAAAAGGTTGTTTAAGGCAGTGGTTTGTTTAGAAGCCATTTAGATTGACTTTGAGAACCAAGGCAGCAAGCACACAGAGTAAAAAAATTTTTGAGAGACCACACAGAAAGCACGGATTAAAGTTTGATTAGAAAGATCACACAGGACAGCACAGAAATGCACAACGCACGAAGACCGAAAAATAATAATAAAAAAAAAAATTTATACTCTTTTTTTTTTTAGAAGGGAATGGGGACCACACAGTCCAGTACGTGCGAACTGGCTTCACCACGCACGTACTGGAGAACCACTACGCACGGAGAAGAAAACGAAGGTTCTAGATGGGCAAAAAGGGCACCACGCACGCACTAAGGGCAGTTCGCACGTACTGGATGCCCACTACGCACGCAGAGACAGACGAAGAATCTAGAACACACACAGGCAGTTCGTGCGTACTGGGTACACTACGCACGAAGTGGGTATCCACTACGCACGGATGAAACTCAAAGAGCCTAAACGAAAAAATATACCTTTTTAACGCAAAGAGGCCTATTTCCGACCTATTTTCGGTTAAAATCGACGCAAGAGGGCACACACAGGCCTAAAGGAACACCTAGATCGACAAATCCTAAGGAAAAGTGATCAATCAAAGCACAAGGCTCTGATACCACTTTGTAGGACCGTGGGGGGGTTCTAAACTAACACACCCTAATGCTAGGACTGATCTAGGATGAGAAATATCGCGGAATTATATTTCCCAAACCTCCTAAGGATACTAGGATCTGCTTAGGTGTCCGGCACACAGAAACACACACAGAAAGAGTAGAAGAACAAACACACAGTTCTCACACAGAGATGCTTAAGAATGCCCTTAGATTCGGATTTATCACTAAGATTGCGAATTAGTAAGGCTTAAGGTCTTATGAGGTCGATTACAAAGGCTCCCGTAAGATACTTGTCGATTACGTAGGTTACTCGTTCGATTACCCGCGCTAATGCGGGGTTAGGAAGTATTTATAGAGTAATTAACTTCAGTACGCACGTGATGCCCATCACTACGCACGTAGCTAGTCCAGTACGCACGTACTGGTTATTTTAATAATAATTAAATTCATTTTAAACCGACCTACTCACTACGCGCGTAGTGAGCTCCACTACGCACGTAGTGAGACTGACTTCGCACGTGGTGATTTCTCACACAGACTTAAACTTCCAAACACACATCAACACATGATTAAGTACTTGTAAGCTTAAGATAATCACATAGACACACTAAGAATGTATAAACATGCAAACCATTAATCAAAACACATTTAATTAACACCACCTGAATATACTTTATTGATACGAACTAGGGATTCATAGAATATGCACCAACACTATGTTAGATTTGAAAATATTAGTTGTTATTTCTTCATCAAATTCTTATTAGATTATAAAGATTAATGATACTAAATAGTTATATCAGACGTAATACGAAAAGTAAAACCCGAATTTATGTGAATTTAAATCAGATGGTGTATTATAATCCCTAACTATTAATTTTTTTTTTCACTTTATATTTAATATTTTCACTTAATTGTTATTTTTTATATTGTGTTCACGTTAAAACCCCGCTGCAACGCGCGCTAAAAATTAACTCTATTTGAATTTCTTTTATAACTTTTAGGATATAATGTTCGGTATAATTAGGAATATATAACTGCAACCGTTTTATTTTCATCTACATTTTGATGTAACCGTATTGTAATACGACATTTATCTTAAAAATATATTTTCCGAGGTCTAATACTTAGAAATGCATTTCATTCGATACCTATCATATTATGTTACTATTTATATTGAAATATAAATAAAAATAAGTAGATGATAATGTATATTTAGACTTATAAAAGAAAAACACACTAAACAAACTTGACTTTTATAAATAAGCATCCTAAACTTTATTCTTTTTTATCACTTTATTATATTTCAATTTAGATGTTAATTTATATATTTTGTTTATCCAAAGCTTCGCGGCAACGCGCGATAAAAGTCATCTCATTTAACCCTATAATATAAGATAACCAAGACTAGATTATATAAAAGAGTTATGGCTCATTGAAAACATATATAACATATTATGGTGTTAGTATAGGAAAACCGACCATGAGAATATAAGTATGTTATGGCTCATTACGGTTCTCTTTAAGATTTTTGACTTGTGTTGTATCTCTTGTAATTGATAAATCAAGATAACTATAACACACAATTCCTATGGTGATTTTTATTTATTTACATGGTATCACAGTCTAAAAGTTCTTGTCATATCTTATCTTTCTCTACCTTCGGATAACTCTTTACCGCGCCGCCACCGAACTACAGTTGGTTAGTATCACCTTCCTTCAAGTCTTCATGTCGTCCATGTTGAATGACGACTTTATTTCTCTTCATTACCCTCTCATCCTACCCTGGGCATGTATTTGAATCCCTTGTCGCAACATCGTAACTCTTACTCTCTCTAGCTTGCCGCCACCCCATAGTCATCCCACTATCTCTAGCTCGCCGCCACCACCATAGTTATAGCTCCTTCTACTACAAGTATAACTCCTACCGGTGCGGCCACTTTGACCACTAATATGTCACCGCTACGAGCTTTTTTATTAGGTATGTATATTTTTTTGAAAGGCTAATAGGTATGTATTTATTCTCTTTTCTTTTTTATTTTTTTATTCTGTTTTTCTTTCATTATATTCTTTACGTGGGAACATTTAACTTCTACCACTCTCATTACAAAGAAATACTAGTGATATAGTTTTAGACTTTTAGTACATATTAACCTTAATTATTTCTTAACTATGAAAAATCAATATAATACATAATAACTATCATGATTTTATTATTCTAAGCATTGTCAAGGTTTAGCAAGTGTACTTAACTGATTGATCAACAATTACGTTATGGTTTTGGACATCTCTTAATATATAACCGTCCATTTTATTATCTAATACTATTTTAGTCCACACACATAAGTGGTCTAATTTATGCATTCTAATCGCAATATACAAATGCATTCAGGCCGCGATTAATGATGATGGATGTCAATAATTTAAATTCGGGAGAAATGTAAGATGCTTACTTTATAAGAAGTCTAATTTAACTAAAAACATTTTAATTTATACCCACCCAATTTTAGACATATATTTATGAGGATGCTTAATCTAAGAAATACCTTCATCAGTTATTGATATGACTATGCAAATGCTATTTGAGAAAATAATCCAATATATTACATAGAGTTGCAAGAAAGTTGGAAAATGTAAAATATCAAGTAGAAACTTAAGAAAGTAATGCGTCATAATTTAATTCTTCAAAAATGCTTGAGCTAGCTTATTTTCCAACTTTTTAAAAAGTAAAGTTTTTTTTTTAATTTACATGTCTATTTAAATACTCCATAAACTTTGATGAAATGATTTTTCTTAATAACAGCATACATACAGTATAACTTACTCCTAAACATTTTATTGATATCGAAACAAGAAACTTTATTATTATAGAGTATATCTTTTCAATATCTTGATATGTATTGCTAAACTAAAAATCATTTGGTAATGCATTAGGAAGTGACTTGATGTGTTTGAATTCTGTATTATCAAGCTTGAACTAATCAACTAATCAACACAGAAGACAATCTTCATGGCATGTATATATCTAAATATTAATTATCCACTTGACAAAAAAAAACTTATAAAGTATACTATACTAAACAATATACAAATCAAACACGTGAATGGGGGTAGGTAGAGAGTAAAAGTGGCATGAATATTTTAATATATAATTATAGTGATTACTCTATTGCATACATATAGGGTCCATGGATCCCTTTCACAAATTTAATGCACCTCCTAAAATAACACGTGAATGGGTAGGTATTACATAAGCCTTAAGATTCAAACACCATATTACAAAGACGTATCACATCTTAGACAAAAAAAAATTTTAATTTTGATTGGTTATTGGATTTATTTTTGATGTTTTTAAGTAGTTTTAATATTATTAAATTTTTAATTTTGATTGGTTATTGGATTTATCTTGTGAATTGTGTTTCTAGATATTAGTTGTTTCATCTTAGGATGGATGATTGTTACAAGTAACAATTAAATGACATTTTGTTAACAAATAAACTAATTAACCTTTTAAACATCATTCTTTTGAAAGTAAAACATTAGTTATCACACATATGTACGTATCGAATGATTGGCTGTAAATGTCAAAATTACTTACAGATTTCATCGGTGGATGAAGCAGTCGACGATGAATACTTGCGGGAGCAATGGCGGGATGTATCACCGAAACAGGGGAAGGTTAGGCGAAAGGGGAATGGTGGATGAAGTAGTCGACGATGGTGGATGAGCCTAGCATTGATGGATGAGGTAGTCGACGAGGATGAAGCAGTCGTCGATTGAGAATGGAAGAATAATCAGGTCTCGTAAAATCAGTATTACGAAGGGGCAGGGTATGGAGAGAGTAGGTCATCGAGATTTTGATAAGTAATTTAGGTTTGTAATCTAATATTTAGGTTTTATTTAATTGATAATTAAATAAAAAATGGAAGGTAATTTGGTAACTTGCTATAGCAAGTTAACAATATAGGATTACATAGAATTGGAACAAATACATAAGTTTAATGGTTTTGAAAGGATTGTGTGCAAGGACAGTGTACATGTATCATCACATCCATGGACACTATGAGTCACTAAAGGGTCACACAGCTGCACACCCAAATAATGAACCAGGAAGCAATACATTGTGTATAAGACGGATAATTAATAGTTAATTAATTATCAGGAAAAGAGGAAAATAATAAATAGTCATTTATTAATTGAGAGAAGAGTAATTAAATATTAGTTGAATATTTAATTGGGCTTTAGTTGAGGAAATTATTAATTAACAGTTGTTTAATTAATAATAACTAAACCTGAGGGACCTGTTTTATCAAAGGATTAAAGTTATAGATAACGGACCGGGTTTTAAAATCCAAGGGCTTAGGGCCCAGTTCATATCTATATAAGGGGTTTTAAGGTTTGATTTAAACCTAATGTAAAAAACAAGTAATCCTAGTCTAAAAACAAAAGGCTCTCCTCTCTCTCTCTCTCTCTCCTCTGTTGCGTTGGCCGAACACCACCACCTTGGTGGTTTCTATCTTCCTTGGCGGCTTCCCTTTTTCCGGCGGCTTAGGGCCCAGTTAATATCTATACTGTTGTCCATGTTAGTAGGGCTATCAGTAAACCTATGCTTTAGCCGGCATATGGTTGTAGGTAGTTACAACACCGCCGGTTCTCTTGGGGTTATGAGCTTTGTGTTTGGGCATGTTTGCCTTGTGTATGTTTAGATATCTATTCCCTCACTTAGCTTTGCGCTAATTCCCCACTAGTTTGTTTTGCAGATCCTCCATGGTGAGTTTCTGAAAGATGATGGCTGGGATAATGGACAGACAACTACTCTGTTGTCTAATTTTTATATAGAGCCTGTTTTGTAATTAACACTGTAGTGGCATTTTGTAAATGTAAAACTAGATAAAGATTATAATTATCTTTTGGTCTTAATGTAATTATATGTAATTAGCTTCCGCACGCAGTATTATGTTTATATTAAAAGTACAGTGTTACAAATTGGTATCAGAGCACTTGTTTGAGGATTTGCATCGGTGATTTCGTGCAATTATCGAACCAAGGCTCTGGTCAGTCTAGTATTTCCAGGGTGGGTAATTAGTAGTGTAGCCTTAAGGGTAGTTAGTGTGATTATATTAATGGATTTAAATCTAACAACTGGTGAGATGTTGTGTATGAGACAGAATATGGTTGATAACGATAACCAGACAACTACCCATGCGTCCCCCAGAAGAAACAAAAATCAGTCTTCAACGGAAATAAATGAACAGCATAACCGAGCTAGTACTTCTCATAATGGTGAATCTGATCAGCAGGATTATGTGCTACAGTTGGAAGATACACTGCAAACTTTGAGAGACAGGATTCAGCAATTGGAGCAATAGCAACAACAAACTCAATCTTCTCAGCAAAACCAAACCATCCACATGCCCAGAGAATCACACTAGTACAAAAATGACCTTTAGTCACACTTTTTCAAAACAGTCCAGTCACACTTTTGATTTAAAGTGTGACTATAGGTCATTTTTTAAATTCTGTCATACTTTTAGTCACATTATATTTTGTTTGTGTGACTATTGCATAGTAAGTAAATACCATTAGTCACACTTAAGCATAAAAATGTGACAATTTCACAATAAGTAAATACATTTAGTCACACTTATACATAAAATAGTGACAATTGCATAGTAAGTAAATACCTTTAGTCACACTTAAACATAAAAACGTGACCATTCCTAGCCACACTTGTAAAAAGTGTGACCAAATGTCATGATATGCCACTGATATTTGAATAAAATTTGTGATGGATTTTATAATAGACCATAGATATATATATACGGTCACACAATAGTACAAAAAATGACCTTTAGTCACACTTTTTCTAAAACAAACCAAAGTCACACTTTTGATTTAAAGTGTGACTATAGGTCATTTTTTAAATTTTGTCATAGTTTTAGTCACTTTATATTTTGTTTGTGTGACCATTGCATAGTAAGTAAATATCTTTCGTCACACTTAAACATAAAAACGTGACAATTGTATAGTAAGTAAATACCTTTAGTCACACTTAAACATAAAAACGTGACCATTACTAGGCACACTTGTAAAAAGTGTTACCAAATGGCATGATATGCCACTGATATGAGAATAAAATTTGTGATGGATTTTATAAGAGGCCATAGATATATATACGGTCACACACTAGTACAAAAATGACATTTAGTCACACTTTTTCCAAAATAGTTCTGTCACACTTTTGATGGGCTTATGAGTAAACTTTGGCCTTACATGACACAACCCGTGTAAGGACCACCATAATGACACATCTCATGAGAACTCTACAGTTAAGCGTGCTTGGGCTGGAGCAATCCAGGGATGGGTGACCCTTGGGAATTGCTTGTGTTGTGGTAAGGTGGGATGTTACAACGTTTGTGTGACTGTAGGTTATAGATAGTCACATTTTTGAAAACATTGTGTGACCATAAAATGGCTTCAGCTACATTTTTAGTATTTATGTGTGACTAAAACCTAAACAATAACAACACTTACAATAGACTTGTGTGACCATAGGCTGAACAACAGTCACTCAAATAACAAAATTGTGTGTCTAAAAAAAGTCACACTTTCGGATGAATTGCTTGATTTCAAAATGAAAAGTCCATACCCTATAGTCACACTTTTTTAGTTACGGTCACATTTTTTATATGCTATGGTCACTAAATTTTTGTGTGACCATAACATACCTAAAATGGCACGATCTTCGGTCACACTTTTAATGAAAAAAAAAGTGTGACTGTAAGCATACGGCCACACTTTTTTGGTGTGACTAAAGGTCAATTTTGTACTAGTGTCAACTGTGTATACCCAACCCATACCACTTCTTGTTTACACTGCCACTCCTTTTAGCACTGTGTCAACACCCTTTGGAACTTTGCCTTATATGCCTATTCCACAATGTACCCAACCTCAACAACCACAGCCACAAAATATCTTTATTCCATGGTATCCACCTAAGGAAAGTTATAAGCCGAGGTGTCAATACAAGGATTTCATGGATTGCCAGCCGCCGTAGTATTCTGGAAGCTCCGACCCTACTGTTTCCTTAAATTGGCTGAGGGAGACTGTTAAGGCATTGGATGCCTGCAGCTGTGAGGAGTCTGAGAGAGTAAAGTTTGCAACTCGAAGGTTGAAAGGTCAAGCAACTACATGATGGGATTCTTTAACAGCACATCTTTCCAGGGAGATTGTGAACTCTATAACTTGGGAACAATTTCAAAAAAAATTTGTGAACACTTCTGTAATGCTTTTGATTTAGCAAAGGTGAAGCGGGATTTCATGGATTTGGCTCAGAATGACAGAATGTCAGTTGATGAATTGATCACTAAGTTTAATGAAACTCTGAGATTTGCAAAGCAATGGGTACCTGATGAACCCGCACAGATTCAACATTTGGTTCAAGCACTATTGCCTGAATATCGGGGTAACACTCGCTTGGTAACATCGTTGGTTCAGGCTTCCACTTTAGCTAGGGCTGTGGAAGGTGATGTGAGAGCTAGGGAGAAAATGAACAGAGAGAAGGGTTCGTCTCACAAGTCTGGTGGGATCAGAATGGAAATCAAAACAAGGGCAAGTGGTAGAGCAATCAGAACAGAGGAGATCAGAAATCTAAAGGTTCAGGGTCGAATAAGGGTAGGCCTTGGAGTGGAACTTGAAAGTCTCGTCATACAGGTCCGTGCACACCGCAGACTCGTCGGTGTTTGCGTTGTGAGGAAATTGGTCATGAACCGTCAGACTGACGGTTTAAAACAAATGTGTGCTGGAACTGTCACGAAGAGGGTCATAGAGCTGGAGCTTGTTCAAAGCAGAAATCAACGGTGACAGGGCAAGGGGTAGCCAATGTCGGGGATCATCTTCTGCAAGTCAGAAGAGAAGGACTCCACCTTCTGCGGAAGGGAGAGCCTTTAGGATAACAGTTACTGAGGGCACTGGAAACAACGATGTGATTACGGGTATGTTTTTGATAAAATATGTGCCTGCTCGTGTGTTATTTGATTCCGGTGCAAATAGGTCATTCATATCTGTATCCTTAAGTGATAAACTGAAACTACTTGCTACTGTGATTGCTTCTCCCTTAGAATTAGAAATAGTAGATGGTAAGTTAGTACATGTTACCTCCTCAGTGACTGAAATACAGATAGACATAGATGGTACTAGTTTTCCTGTTGAATGCTTGCTTATGCCTATACCGGGGTTTGACTTAGTACTAGGCATGGATTGGTTAAGTCACCACAAAGCTAGTATTTAGTGCCATAAGAAACTTATCACTATTCCCTTGGCTGACGGGTCGCATGTCGTGGCTCATGGGGATAAGGCCCAATCTTATTTTCCTATCATCTCGTATATGAAGGCTGGAAAATCTCTAGCCAAAGGGTGTGTGTCTTACTTGGCTTATGCTATTGATGCGAAGAAGGATAAAAAACCAGTTACCGATGTCCGAGTTGTGTTAGAATATCCCGAGGTATTTCCAGATGATCTATCGGGGTTGCCACCTGTCCGAGAGGTAGAGTATAAGATTGATTTGATATCTGGTACTACACCTGTTGCAAAAGCTTCGTATCGTCTAGCTCCTTCAGAGATTCGGGAAATGATGACTCATATCCAAGAACTGTTAGACAAAGGGTTTATTCGTCCGAGTTCTTCGCCTTGGGGTGCACCTGTGCTGTTTGTGAAGAAGAAAGATGGAACTCTTCGTATGTGTATTGATTACAGAGAGTTGAATAAGAGGACCATCAAGAATAAGTATCCGTTGCCCAGAATTGATGATTTGTTTGATCAACTACAAGGGGCTTCTTATTTTTCCAAGATTGATCTGAGATCGGGATACCATCAGGTGAGAGTAGCAGAAGAAGATATACTGAAGACAGCTTTTCGTACTCGGTATGGTCATTATGAATTCCTGGTAATGCCGTTTGGTTTGACAAATGCTCCTTCCGTATTTATAGATCGGATGAATCGTGTGTTCCGACCATTTCTAGATTAATTTGTGATTGTGTTTATTGATGACATTTTGGTATATTCTAAAACTGAGGATTAACATGATCAGCACTTGAGACATATTCTGGAGATATTAAAGGAGAATAAATTATATGCTAAGTTCTCGAAATGTGAATTTTGGTTGCGCGAAGTTCAATTTCTAAGGCATGTAATTTGTAAGGATGGTATTAAAGTGGATCCATCCAAGATTGAAGCTGTGATGAATTGGAATGCTCCGAAAACGCCAACAAAGATCAAAAGTTTTCTAGGCTTAGCAGGTTACTACCGACAGTTTATAAAAGATTTTTCTAAGCTTACCGGTCCGTTGACTAAGTTGACCCGAAATAATGTTCAATTTCAATAGGGTACAGCTCAGGAAGATGCTTTTCAGACCTTGAAACAACTGTTGTGTCAAGCACCTATTATTTCTTTGCCTGAAGGTTCAAAAGACTTTGTGGTATAGTGTGATGCTTCTCATGCCGGATTGGGATGTGTTCTGATGCAAAAGGGTAAAGTAATTGCTTATGCTTCAAGACAGTTGAAACCTAATAAACGAAATTACCCGACTCATGATTTAGAATTGGCTGCAGTAGTTTTTGCACTAAAATTGTCGAGACATTATCTGTATGGAACCAAGTGTACGATTTGCACCGATCACAAAAGTCTACAATATGTTTTCACTCAGAAGGAATTGAATATGAGGCAACACCGTTAGCTAGAATTGATCAAAGACTATGATTGTGATATTCAGTATCATCCAGGAAAAGCGAATGTAGTTGCGGATGCACTTAGCAGAAAGGGATCCTCGGATACCGTGAGATTTATGCGTTTGGAAATTAAATCAGATTTAGTGGATCAACTTTTAGCCGCTCAACTTGAAGCTTTGAAAGATGATAACTTGAAGGATGAACTAATGGTTAAACGATAACATGAATTAACTACTAACTCACGTGGTTTGAAGGTATATCATAATCATGTTTGGGTGCCAAAGTTTTGTAATCTGAGGGAATTGATTCTGAATGAAGCTGACAAGTCAAGACTGAAAATACATCCGGGTAGTACGAAAATGTATCATGATTTAAAAACTCTTTATTGGTGGCCGACTATGAAAATGGATATTGCCCGTTTTGTGGAGACATGTCACATATGTGCACAGGTTAAAGTGAACCATCAGAAGCCGTATGGATCCTTGAAACAGTTAGAAATACCCGAGTGGAAGTGGGATCACATCACGATGGATTTTGTAACAAAACTTTCACGAACTCAGAGAGGGCACGATATAATTTTGGTTATAGTTGACAGATTAACCAAGAGTGCTCATTTTCTTGCTATAGTTGAAACTGCATCATTGAGTAAGTTAGCAAAGTTTTACATTGATGAAATAGTGTTTAGACATGGAGTTCTTCTTTCCAATGTCTCAGATCGGGATTTGAGATTTGTGTCTAACTTTTGGAACATATTGCAACAAGAGTTGGAATCCAGAGTTAATTTGAGTACAGCTTATCACCCACAAATAGATGGTCAATCAGAAAGAACTATTTAGACTTTAAAGGATATGCTTCAGGCTTGTGTATTAGAGTTTGGGGGTTCATGGGATTCGCATCTGCCGTTGGTTGAGTTTGCTTACAACAACTCTTATCACTCCAATATTGGTATGCCTCCGTATGAAATGTTGTATGGACGTCCTTGTAGAACTCCAACGTGTTGGTTAGAGGCTGGAGAGAAGCAATTCGCAGGGCCTGACATTGTACAGATTACGGCTGATAAGGTAGCTATTGCTAGAGAAAAGTTGAAAGCTGCCAGAGACCGTCAGAAAATGTATGCAGATCCGCGTCGTCGACCAGTATCGTTTGTTGAGGGAGAAAAGGTTTATTTGAAAGTGTCTCCGTGGAAGGGTGTGATTCGTTTTGGTAAACGCGGAAAGTTGGTTCCTCGTTACATTGGTCCTTTTAGAATTAGACAAGTAGTAAACGATCAGACAGTTGCATTAGATCTTCCTAATGAGTTAGCCGTTATTCATGATACTTTCAACGTGTGTTATCTGAGAAAATGCAACATAGAGGATCAGACACAGGTTCTTCCGATACAAGATCTTCGTGTGGATTCAGGACAAAGACTCATTGAGGAACCAGTTGAGTTACTTGATCGTAAGGTAACAAAGCTGAGAAGAAACAAATACATATGGTTTTGGTCAAATGTAAGCATAGTCTGGGCTCTGATTTGACTTGGGAGACCGAAGCAGATATGAGGAACCGTTATCCTTCCTTGTTCGAGCGCGATGACATTCCGAGGACGGAATCTTCTTAAGGGGGGAGATTTGTAACACCCTCTCTACCGGCCTAGATTTTATGAGATAATTAGTTATTAATCTTAAGATTTATGTTTTGATTAAGTGACTTTAATTACCAATAATTATTATTATTAGTTGATTAATTGTTATGTGTTTAAATATTTGTGTTTATTTATTAAATTCATTAAAATGATAATTAATTTATAACTAAACTAGTGGATTTATGAGGTGTCCACTTTGGTGACACTTAGACACCTACACACATCCACCAACTTGTTTTGCATGCATTTTGATCAAATTTGCAAAGTGTGTGTGTGTTTGTTTGTTCTCGTCCGAAAGAAAGAAGAAAAGAGAAGATCAAGAACAATCAATTGTCATCTTGAATTATTTGATTTGAATTCTGCAATATTTGATCCAGAAGGTTAGCATAAAGAATTGTTAATTGTTATTTTGTATTCGGTTTTATAGAATTTATTATGAAAACCGCATAATTCATGAATAATATGAATTAGGATGATTGCATGTTAGCATTTGATGATAATTCACTTATATTATGTGTTTATAATGTTTTCTAGAAGTATATATTCATATGCATGTACATGAATTAGATCAGAATTGAAGAAATTGACTGAATAGTCAAGAACTTGAAACATCCGGAATTCCTAACTTTGAATCATTCGGGATTTGTTTTGAATGAACCAGAATTTGTGAAAACCGAATGTTTATCCGGGATTATATGAATACCACATGAACTATATGCGGAATTTGAAGAAACCGAATGTATGATACGGGAATTGGACTAAAACCGGATGAAACTAAATTATTACCTAACACTTGGAGAAAACCGTATGAATATCCAGTTTTTGAGGAAACCGCATGTGATTTGGGATTTATAGAAAACCGAATGAAATTGCCTATGCTTATATGGAGTTATGACTTATCCGGTTTTTTGAGAAAAACCGCATGTCATCCGGAATTCGTATAATACCGCATGGAATGCCTGGGCTTATTCGGGAATGTGAATTTGATCCGGGATTTTGATAAAACCGTATGACCTATCTGGGATTTGAGGCTTGGACATTTTCCTTAACTCTTATTCGGTTTTTGGACTTATGATGATAAAACCGTATGATGAAGAAACCGCATGGCTTATACGGTTTTCATGATAACTTGGAAATTCCCTTGCTTATGAAACCCTAACTTGGAGGATGATCATTGTGACCTGTTACCTAAGCTAAGGGGAAGCTTTTGAGGATATACAAGCACTTTGGTGAATGGTATTGTACTTGTTTGTGCATATGTGAATGACTATGTGCTCTATGAGTTAATAAGTGTGTTTACTTATTTCAGAAGCAGTATTATGAGACAATACTGACTTGTATTTATATTCTCAGGAACTGAGAAGACTCGGTTAGTCATTGGAGTGTACTACAGCTGCGCAGACTGTGGTGAGTGGATTCATATCTTTGGATATGCGGGATGTAATATCCTAATTGTAACTATGCTCATTGGACTTTATGTCTTGTTTGATATGTATACATGTTTGTTTTGGAGATCAGCTTGGTGATTTCGGCTGGGCTTGTTGCTTAGAGATTTACAGTATCTGATCTTGATGTGCATTTTTTGTACTCAAGGGTGCTGGTACTGTTGTCCATGTTAGCAGGGTCATCGGTAAACATATGCTTTGGCCGGCATATGGTTGTAGGTGGTTGCAACACCGCCTGTTCTCTTGGGGTTATGAGCTATGTGTTTGGGCATGTTTGCCTTGTGTATGTTTAGATATCTATTACCTCACTTAGCTTTGTGCTAATTCCCCACTAGTTTGTTTTGCAGATCCTTCGTGGTGAGTTTCTGAAAGATTATGGCTGGGGTAATGGACAGACCACTACTCTGATGTCTGATTTTTATATAGAGCCTATTTTTTAATTAACACTGTAGTGGCATTTTGTATATGTAAAACTAGATGAAGATTATAATTATCTTTTGGTCTTAATGTAATTATATGTAATTAGCTTCTGCACGTAGTATTATGTTTATATTAAAAGTATAGTGTTACAAATACATAAATGTTAAAGCTAATTTTTGTAGTATTATAAATATCAAGTACACTTAAGTTGAATTTCAAAAGAATACAAAAATAAGGTATAGGAATAAAATATCTAAACCTTCATACTAAAAACACAATTTTTTTGATAAACAATTATAACAATTTTTGGTATTCCAAACAAATAATTAATAACCTTTAAATATTATTTACAAACGTAACAATAACTATTGAAATCCAAACTATATTAAACACTCAATGGAAAACTAAGTGACAACATTAAATCACTACTAATTGTAATTTAGTACTTACCGGCGGTTACAATTTATAGACATGTTAAACACTTCATATGCACTTCTCATCATACCTTATAAATATAATAGTCCAAAACTCATTCTCAAAATCCTAGCCAAATCATCCCAAAACCTACACATCTCTAAATCGGCAGGTTTCTACTCTACCAACAACAAATAAGGTTACTAATTTATTATCAAAAATACCATTATGCAAATATAAATCTCGCCTCAATACATGCTACACATCATCATTGAAATTGAGATAGAAGCATGTTTATGAAAGATATGTATAAGTCACTAAACTTCCAACACTTAGATCTTTCTCTTCTATAGATTTTGATGAGTGATTTTAACAAACTTATATAATGTTATTGTAATTAACTAAATTGCTAAAATTATCCAACATTAAACCAATTATTGCACATGGAAAATAAACACCCTATTTTTTAGTTTCTCGTGCTATTGCCAAAGACATATGAAACTGGATTGGTATATACTACTTAAACAATTCTAATACAATACACTAATTATAAAAATATATTGAACAAACATTTTCACTCGATAATGCTTGCAGGACATACCTTATTTCATTTGTGCCATGCTACCTAATAGCCCTCCTAAGAGCACTTCTTTAAAAACAAGAAACCATGTCTACCATATCAGGGTCACACAAATTAATAAGTTTAGAATGAGAATAGACAGTCCATATTGGTATAAGTTTGTAAGTGATTGTGCAATTACATTGAAAAAAATATTGCATTTCCAAATAAACAACCTTTCAAGTTAAGTATGGTTGAATATCATTCCAAAGGTAATCAATACCACTTATTGAGTATACCAGATAACCATTTCATGGAACGCCAAAATACTTCACAATATTTCATAAGGACATCCCAATGTATAAGGTATATAAAAAGTATACAATTTACATATTTAATAAAAAAAAACCCATCTAGATATCTGCATTTGACATGTCCAATATCTTGAAAATGTAGGATTTGAACAATTCATTCTTACAATCAATTAACACTACACAATACATGCAATATATACTCACTTACGAGTATATGATGTTGATGTGGTGTTTGATGAAGTTGTTCTTGTGGGCCTATGTGGTCCAACTAGGCAAAAACTGTGCTGATCTAAAGATAATTGTCGGACATTATCTTATTTTTCTTTACATAATGGAAGAAATGATCAGCGTTACACATTTTGATCACACTGGTCACGAACTCTTACCAAGTGATGAAGATGTTAACAAGGCTACTGAAGAAGATATCATCATGATTAATTGCCGAAACACTGGTAAAGCAATACTATATATATAACACAAATACAGTGACCGTCGTTTGCAGCTAAGCCTTCGTCGCCGTTGGATCACCGCCACCGCACCCACCCCAGCCACCGCCCTTTAGCTATCACCCATCGGCTCCGTAGCCATCACCCATCGGCGATGTCTGAAGCCATGTATCTGATGTACTCAAATGCGAGAAGCCCTAATTTTTGTCACCGCTGGTCTGTGTGGCGGAGCATCTGAGAGGCGGTGGTGCTCGATGGATCTAGAGAAGAGGTGGTGGTACTCGAGGGTTCTAGAGGAGAGAGGCGGATCATCTGAGAGCCGGCTGCATCTTCATGGTGGTTGACGCCTGGGATGGCTGCGACTTGTGATGGCTGCATTTCACCGACCAAAACCAAGATCAGATCCGCCGCCGCCCTGTGTCGTAACCTTAGAATAACAAATTCATCATTTTTAATCGGTTCGAGGCCTTGAAGGTTAATTAAAATTTTTTTTGATTTATTATATTTGATTCCTATGTATAAAGTTTATTTCATCATTTTCTAATTTCTATTTGTTGTAAAGCTCAATGATTATTTTCATCAATTTTATAGTTTATAACATCTGATTTTTATATTATACAGCTCATTAATTATATTTATTTTACTGTTTGTTGAATGCCTTTTTCATCTTTAGGTTTAGTTCATCATATTATTGTATAATTCTAGTTATTGATGATTTTTAAATGTACTATGTTTTACTTTGAATACAGGTTGTTATAGACTGTTAGTAATGTTTTTCTAATTAAAACTAGTTGTTTGATGAATCTGGTGTGTAACGATTTGATGAATCCGGCATTCTTTTGAATCGTTGTTGTTCATGCAGTTTGAATTTGTATTTAAATTGGGTTATTTTTTTGAATGAATCGTGTTTTGTTCATCAGTGATATTTATGAAAGGTAATCTATATTTAATTTGTTAGTAATTTTTATTTGACTAATTGCCCTTAAAACCTATTTTAATTGACAGTTACATTTAATAATTATTGACTATTTGTTGTTGACTTTTGATGAAAATTTGTGGCTGAGATTCCATCTTACCCATCTTACTTTTAAATCCATCTTACAATAACCTTACCATATACATACATATATACATACATACATACATACATACATACATACATACATACATACATACATACATACATACATATGGAATATCTTCTTTTTTGATATATAACTACGTACGTTTATATGAAACAGATCAACAACAAAATGGCTCATGAGTTGCCACAGAAGCTTGAACAATACATTCTACCAACACAAATGTATGTACTTCAGCAGTTTTGACTAATAATATATGCGCTCTAATATTGTTTCAAATTTATAACAAGCTCTATCCTTTTCAGAATTGCAATACCAGCACAGAATGATCTCGAATAAACAACTGCATTCGTTACGAAGACGCTTGAAAGTTCAACTAGAAAGGAATATTGCAGTTACATTCTTAAACTTCATATGCAAATTAATCTTGTTGGTCCCAAGTGGATAATACAACAATTGTTTGTAGAAGGGGGGGGGGGGGGGTTGAATACAAACTTCAGCTTTTAAAATTTAGAAACACACGATTTATACTTTATATAATTCTTATTGATATGAATCAAGAATTACATAACTATATGCTAATATCTAAGTTCAATAAAGATGGAAACTAAACTTTCTAACACATAGACAAAACTTATTTTAACCAACTAATGTTTAGTATGTTCAACACATGAACAAGTTTGATTACACTGAGAAAAATATATTGCTAACTCTTCTAGATCTCAACTTATGAGAAATCAGTGTTCAACTCCGATTAATTGGTACTCAACATGTTTCGATGCTTGGGTATATATAAGCTCTTTGGTGTCCGGATGGTGGAGAGAAGAGAAGACAAAAGTAATAAGAATAATAATATTATAATAGATAAAGTTAGTGGATGAAAAGTAGCTTCACTTTATACACGTAAAGTATAAAGTAAATGTACTATTCTCATAGAGTAAATCTCACTATCTATTATTATATTATTAAACTCATACATTTTACCTAGGAAGTGTAAGTTTCTCTTTCCATGCTTGTACTTTATACAACACTATGCTATCTTCATATTTGACTTTACCAAATATGGAGTTGCCAGCCATACTTAGTTGTTGTGAACAAATCTTCCAGATCTACTTCTTGTAAATCAGCTATCATCTTTTGCAAGAGGTCAAACTCAATCCATTTTGTCTCTTTGCAGATTCAAAAAGTGCTATTACTTTCACAAAGAAATCTCTAAAGGCAAAATAGAACAACATATGTTCTGCCTTTGACTTAAGAATAAAAACAGCTAAGTGTTCAAACATTTCATCACTCAGCTTATAAACTAACTCTAAACTGCAATTCTAATTTTGCTCAGACGAGGAATAAATTAAGGACTTAGATGTATAAGCTAATCAACCTATATGATCAGTTGATCAAATTGTTTGGCTGATCATTCAGAGTGACAAGCTTATAGAAAAAGACTTAGTGAAAATAGATTTCTTATCTGATGGGAGAAAGCCTCATCTGATCTTCTTTGAGTGCTTAGTTGATACTTTCTATATGCTCAGCTGATCAACTCTGTTTCTTAGCTGATGGTTGTAAATCATTAGCTGATGCTTGTAGATCCTCCGCTGATGCTTCTTTTTTCTTTGTCTAATCCTCTGAAGCTGATCCTTTGTCAGATCCTTAGAGTTCAGCTAATCAACTCTGTTTCTCAGCTGATAGTTTTAACTTAGAAAATTTTTTAAGTCTAAATGAAAAACAACATATGTTTTTCACTAATCTAAGTCTAAAACTAAATATATAGTTTTGTTAACATCAAATCCTATTTTAATTAATAGACATGTTTGATTATTGTTTGATATTGCTATCTCCCCAACAATCTCCCCTATTTGATGATGACAAAACCTTATCTTGTATGAAAGAATCAGTTTGACTCGGATTTGTAAAAAGATAAAACTTTTAAGTACAATTTGGTTACCTAGCTATCTGTTTTTGGTAACTCTTTAAATATGTTCCCTTCATTTTCTATTTTTGGGAATCGTTTACTTATGAAGTACCATTGTACTATTTTTATGATATCTTTTCTATCCTTTTTTTTGTTTTTAGGATTTTTGATTTTCTATATATACACTAGGTGAGCTATCTGCTTAAAATCATCTATACTAGAAATTAGCTAAGTAGTCCAAGGACAAAAGTTCAAGCTTGATTATAGAATAAAGATAAGTACAAGAGATTGTTCAAGACTAACCAACTAAACATAACAGAGCTAATGAGAGTAAACATTTAAGTTACTTGACAGAAATGAAACTAATCTAGAAAAGTGAAATTACAACTAAACTAGTTATGAAGTTTCATCCCAGACTTCTTCTTCTTATTTGACTTTTACTGCATCATAGATTGGATCAGGAGGAGCAAACTCGTCAGATCTTGCATTTATGAGTTGCTCAAAGTAGTCACTACCAGTCTTTCCTTTTGTATATGTGTACAACTGATAGATAAACTCTTTCTTAGCTTTGTTGAACTCATCCAACATAAAGAATCTCCATTCACTAGCTCTATTCTTGAAAAACATCCCTTCTTCTGGTTCAGAGATGAATTTGAACAGTTCAGAGAAAGAGTTGAGTGGTAAAGTGGTGTTCAGATTCTCAAAGTTAGTGAAGTTCAAGAGTCTATAACCTACTGATTGTCTGATCCAGTACTTGCATTATCTCACCAAGGGACCAACAACTGGTATTAGAGCAGGTTGAACTATTCATAAGTTGAAGTTCAAGATTCTGAGAAAGTATAATATGTCGACAAGCAACAATTCATCAAACTTTCCTCAGATGGTTGCTAAATGATGTCCCATATTTGATGGATCTGATTATCCTATGTGGAAATTCAGAGCCATGCTTTTCTTTAAGTCCATTGACATCAGATTGTATGATGTCATAACTCGTGGACCAATCATCCCCAAGATTCCTGATGTTGTCAGTGATAAGTCTCCTGACAAGACTGAAAAGGAAGTCAGGAACCCTTTGGCATCCTGGACTGAAGACGATTGGAAATTACATTCTCTGGATAACAAAGCAAAAAGTGTTCTGGCAAATGCCTTGACCAATGAGATCTTGTATACTGTGACTGGGTGTCAATCTGCATAAGAGATCTGGGATACTTTGAGTATTACATAAGAGGTTACAGATCTGGTCAAGCAGCAAAAGAAGAATCATCTTAATAGTTCTTATGAAAACTTCTTTTCTAAGAAGAATGAAACCTTATCTGATGTGTTCACAAGGTTTCACTGCTTGATTAATGACCTGCTAAGTGTAGGCATTAAAAAGGATGAAGCTAACCTAGTGCTGAAATTTCTGGATGTGTTACTAGAGAAATTTAATGAGGTGACCATAACACTCAGGGCTGGAGGTACAATACATTTGTACAACCTACAGTCCATATATGGGTTTTTGCTTAATCATGAACATATCACAGAACACAAGAAATCTTCTCAACAACAAATGAAGGACTCTCTTGATAAACATGAAACTGCATTAGTTGCAGAGAAGAAGAAAAAGAGTTCAAAAGCGTTCATAGCTTAATCTAAGACTGAGTCAGACTCTCAAGATGACCACTCAGACTCAGACTCAAGTGATACTGATGATGTTCAGACTATCACTGAACAAATGGCCATGCTTGCAAGAAGACTGAGAAGAAATCAAAGGGGAAAAGAAATATCTGACAGGGGCAAAGGAAAGAGTTCTTTTGACCCCAAGAAAGTTGTGTGCTTCAACTGTTAGAAGAAGGGACACACTGCTGCTAAGTGCATAATAAAGAAGGATGAAACAGCTTCAGTAGTTGACATGAATGCTTATAGAGCTGATAAGTACAAGAAGAAATATACTCAGCTCAAGAAAGGAAATCCTGAAGACAAGCGCAATGCTAAAGGACTTTATGCTGAAACTTGGGATACAGAATCATCTACCTCAGATGATGATGACAAATGTCTGATGGCTCAAGAAGATGAAGAGTTTGAATTAGACGAAGTTGATTATGGTATGTCTGAATCAACTTTTGAAGCTAATATGAAGGAAGCTGAGGAAAACAGCAAACTAAGTGACTGGGATCCTTCCTCCATGTACAAGGTTAGTAATTTCAACTCTTACACCGATGAAGAAAAAGGTCTTACATTTGGTTATTTGTTAAACGACTTTAAGACCAGCCTTAAGTCTCAAGCTGACCTCAAAGCTGAAATCACTAAGCTGAAGAATGAGATTAAGGAAAATCAAACTCTCATTACTACTTGAAAGAAAGCACAATGTGATCTTGAATTTCAAAGACACATTAACAAACTTCTAAATGAAGAACTTCAGGAAGCAAAGGATAAAGCTGACCAACTTCAGAAGGTCACTGAATCCTGGTGTAAGTCATCAACGCTTGCTGAACAGTGCATCAACTAACAGATCTCTAAACAGGTAAAATTTGTACTTGGAGGTGACTATCAATCGGCAGCTTATGCAGCTGATGATGATGAGATAATAAGTACAGATTCTAAGGAAGATAGACAACTGTTGAGCCTCAGAAGTCAACCTTAGAAAAGAGAAATGATCCAAGCCTCAATACAATAAGTTTGTAAAGGCAAAGGATCATGAAAATGAGTGTTCAACTTCTAAACAACACAGTAAGTCTGTGCATGATACATTAGGCACTCAGCCTATTCAAAGAACGTCTGTTATTGAAATGTTAAATCCAAACCCTTTCAAAAGAAAGCACTCTCTGTCTAGTTCAGAGAGAAGCTTCAAGAATAGGAAGACAACTGTAAGTTAGAGGTCATATCACAACAACGGTAAGTCCAAAGTTGTTGAAACTGGTAAGTCTAAAGAACTCAACAGTGGTAAGTCCAAAGTTGTTGAAACTGGTAAGTCCAGAAAACATGACAATAGTAAGTCCAAAGTCAATGAAAAGAAGTTTGTTGGTCAAACTTCTAATCAAAAGGATAATAAACCTAGACATGACAAAGGTAAGTCCAAAGTCAATGAGCATCATGTGAATCAGCTTGCAAAGAAAGTTGAGAAATTATCCACAACCTATAATCCTAAAACTGAGAGCAAGTTCTCAAAATGATTATTGTATAACCTACCTCCTATAGTCATTGGTAGAAGGAAGTGCTACAAGTGTGGAGGTAGAGGACATGAGGCCAAGGACTGTGATAGTGAAACTATAAGGCCGGAAAAGGAACAAGCTGATCAGCCTACGTAGGACTCAACACCTGCTCAAGCTGACTAGTCAGCTCCACAAGATGAAACGGCTAAATGCTCATCATCTGAACCTACTACCAAGTGGGTTCCCAAACAAAACTATTATGTTTAGTTTTCTTTTCATGTGTAGGGTTCAAGTAAATGGTACTTGGACAGTGGATGCTCAAGGCACATGATAGGATGGAAAGGACTTCTAAGTGAATTCCAGGAAGATGAAGGTCCTAAATTAAAATTTGGTGATAACTCCCATGGAAGAACTAAAGGATATGGAAAGATGCATGCTGGCAACGTGACTTTCCAGAAGGTTGCATATGTTAAAGGTCTTAAACACAATCTGATAAGTATCAGTCAATTGTGTGATGAAGACAATGTTGTTACTTTTAGGAAGAAAGCAAGAACAATATACAATGCAAAGGGTAACCCAGTGCTAATAGCAAAGAGAGAAAGAGATGTGTATCTACTTGATCTCAAAGCTGCTGATCCCAATACTGAAACCTGCTTATATTCCCAATATGTTCCTAAGCTGAGTTAGCTATGGCATAAAAGGTTGTCACATTTAAATTTCAAGAATATAAACATGCTATCCAACAAAGAGTTAGTCTCTGGATGGCCAAATATCACATTTGTCAAAGACAAATTGTGCTCAGCTTGTGAGCAAAGGAAACATCACAAAGGGTCATTCAAGTCAAAGCAAAATTTTTCAATAACTGGCCCATTGCATATGTTGCATATGGATCTGTTTGGACCCATAAGTACTCCAAGCCTAAGTGGCAAGAAGTACACCCTGGTGATAGTATATGAGTTCTCTAGATTCACCTGGGTAATATTCCTTAAAGCCAAAAGGAAGAGCTGTAAAAAGGTAAGTCTGTTAAGCAACTCAGAAGTAATCATGAGACCGAGTTTAGAAACTCAACCCTAGAAGGCTTTTGTGAACAAAAAGGAATATTACAAAATTTCTCCTCAGTTAGAACTCCTCAACAAAATGGAGTTGCTGAAAGGAGAAATAGAACCTTAATTGAGGCTACTAGAACAATGTTGTGTGAG
The DNA here is from genome assembly GCA_947179395.2 of Pulicaria dysenterica. Classification (NCBI taxonomy): domain Eukaryota; kingdom Viridiplantae; phylum Streptophyta; class Magnoliopsida; order Asterales; family Asteraceae; genus Pulicaria; species Pulicaria dysenterica. Next base: position 27,402,621 of record OX359288.1, read on the forward strand.
GCAGTATTGAAACTCTATTTCTGGGATGAAGCTGTCAGTACATCATGTTATACCCAAAATAGATCAATCATAGTCAAAATACATGGCAAAACTGCTTATGAGATGTATAAATCAAGAAAGCCCAATATAGGTTACTTCCAAATCTTTGGCTCAAAATATTATATGCTGAATCAAATAGATCAGCTCCATAAGTTGGAACCTAAAGTTGATCTTGGAATTTTGTTGGTTATTCCTTAATCTCCATGTCATACAGAGTGTATAACTCAAGGAGAAAAGCTATAGAAGAATCAATTCATGTCTCATTTGATGAAAACAGTATTGATCAAGCTGACAAAAGTCAAGCTGACTCAGTCAGTCTGAGTGAGCTTGAAAAGCCTTAGGAAACCAAGATGTCAAATCCTATGTATGTCATAGATAATGACAGTGATGATGATGTATGTACATCTAAGATATCATCACAAGCTCCAAAGGACTCTCAAACTAAGAAAGATGATGAGTTCATTAATCCCTTTGGAGAGGATACTACTCAGACTGAAGATCTTAGTGATCAGCAGTTTGATGACAATGCTGCAATTGAGACTGAGGATGTAAGTCCATAACCACAATCTCCTACTACAACATTTACGTTCCTCAAAGATCATCCTCAAGATCAAGTGATAGGTAATGTTCAAGAAAGAGTGATTACCAGGTCTAAGGCAACAGCAAACTATGCTGCTTACTTTGGTTTTCTATCTCAAATGGAACCAAAGAAGACTGAAGAAGCCTTAGAGGATGTGGACTGGATTGAAGCTATGCAAGAGGAATTAAATGAGTTTGATAGAAACAAGGTATGGAGTCTTGTCCCAGCCCCCAAAGATCATAAAAATATAGGCACTAAGTGGGTCTATAGAAACAAAATGGACAAGGATGGAGTGATTGTTAGGAATAAAGTCAGGCTGGTAGCACAAGGGTATAGACAAGAAAAAGGAATAGATTATGATGAGACATTTGCCCCTGTTGCAAGAATTGAAGCCATTAGGTTGTTCTTAGCTTATGCAGCATAGAAAGACTTCAAAGTCTATCAAATGAATGTGAAAAGTGATTTCCTAAATGGAAAACTTCAGGAGGAAGTGTATGTGAAACAACCAACTGGCTTTGTTAGTTCAGAGTATCCACACATGTCTATAAGTTAGACAAGGCTTTGTATGGTCTTAAACAAGCTCCAAGAGCTTGGTATGATACACTGTCCAAATATCTACTATCAATGGACTTTACCAGAGGTAGTATTGATAAAACACTCTTCATTAAAATGAGTAAAGGACAGGTGATTCTTGTACAAATCTATGTGGATGGCATTATCTTTGGATCTACAAATGAATCTCTGTGTGATTGGTTCTCCAAAGCTATATCAAAAAGGTATAAGAGAAGCATGATGAGTGAAATGACATATTTCCTATGCTTACATATTCAACAAAAGCCTGACAAAATATTCATTAATCAAAGCAAGTATGTTCTTGATTTGATAAAAAAATATGGTTTTGGTTCTAGTTCAACCATTAAAACACCAATGTCACCAGCTGTCAAGCTGAGCAACGACTCAGATGGAAAGTCTGTATGTCAGTCTACCAATAGAGGAATGATAGGTTCATTACTCTATTTGACAGCTAGTAGACCTGATATAATTTTTGCTACATGTGTTTGTGCAAGATATCAGGCAGATCCTAAGGAATCACATCTTCAAGCTGTGAAAAGGATCTTTAGGTACCTTAAAGGTACACCAAATCTAGGTCTTTGATTTGTAATGAAAGCATTGTAATCATGTTCTTATTAATGAAAGCATTCGATTTCATGTGGTTTGATTTGTGTATCACTTTTTATTGATTTGTTCAATTTTCCGCAGAAAGTATATTCAACCCCCTTCTACACATTACTTGTTTGTTGATACTCTCACCAAGGGACCAACACTCCCACTGACTTTTATGAAAACATAGCATTACTTAAAATACATTATTGACTACGGGTCAAAATACCCATTTTAATTATAAATCTAAAACTTAGATCTTCCAATAAGAATCATTAAAGTTTGACGAAATCTAAAACTTGGATTTTCCACATATCCACTATTTCTTATTACGGAAATTGGTTTCTCGAAACTTTATATTACCACACGTATAACACTCTTTTACGGATTCTTATTTAAAACATGTGAGTACCCTTTATTACAATATCCATTATAATCATACTCATACATGTTTTATCCTTAAACACGTGCCCATAAATAATAACTATTATTAGTAGTGTTTAATTCTAGTTCAAATCTTGAACTTGTTCTCATAAATACTTATAATTACTTGATTAGACAAACCTTCTAATACAAAACAACAACTGTGTTGATTCAAATAATTTCCATAAGTTTAGTCGAGCTGTTAATATTAATATATATCTCAATGGCAATAATTAACGCATAAGAATCAACCACCAATAAGTCAAAACTTTGACTTGTTAGTCAACCTCTAATCAAACTTGACTAGATATAATCACAGACCACGTGCATGGATATATCACTAAATAATTCATTAAAATCAGAATTTCAAAAATTCATTACAACATTTTAAAACGAAAAACTATGAATTATTAATATCCTTGTCTCGTCACGCTGGATCCTTGCATTCCTGGCACCTTTCGCTTTCATTGACATATTGGAATAAACGATTGCAAATGTCAAGCACCACTTATAAAATAAGTTGAAAGCAAATATTGAAGTTAGTCACCGAAGTTACCTGTGGCGTTAAACATCACCTTCGTGATGCTTTGGGCAGTTGACCTTATAATGGCCAGATCTCACCGCACTTAAAACACCGATTCTTGGCTTTTGCTTTGTTCGGTTTGATCTTTCTGCCCTTGCCATTTCCATTTGCCTTGGCCTTGGGTGCAGATGGTCCTGGCTCTGATTTACCCTTGCCCCTTCCGCTGCGCCCCTTCCTTTTTTTACCACTACCTTTATCTACCATGAGAATATCTTTGGACTTAGTACCCATATTAGACTCAGCTGTCTTGAGCATCGAATGAAGCTCAACTATGGATTTATCCATGTTATTCATATTGTAGTTGACTATGAAAGGCTTATATTCATCAGACAACGAGTTGAGTATCATATCTGTTGCTAGCTGCAAGGGTACTGGGTGTCCTAGCCTTTCCAGGTGGTCTATGTACTCTTTCATATTCATGACATGGGCACAAACCGAAGTACCCCTAGCTGTCTTGCAAGTGTTAAGAGCCTTCGTGACATCTTAACGTTCTGTACGAGCCTTCTCTTGAAACATGTCCCTCAACTGGCAGATCATGTTCTGAAGTTTCCATCATGCTCGTTTGCAACTGTGGACTCATCATTGCAAGCATGAGGCAGCTTACATATAGTGCATCATTGACACGCTTCTGGTAAGCCTCCCTAACATCTGCTCTTGCATTGTTAGCTGGGGTATTTCCCACTAGCTTCTCCAGGACATCCCACTTTCTCTCATACATGAGCATGATCCGGAGATTGCGCTCCCAATTGAGAAAGTTAGGTCCGGTGAGCTTATCCTTCTCAAGGATAAAACAGAGTGAGAGGTTATTAGTGTTGCATATGTTTGCCATCTACAATTTTAATTAATATAGTTCAATTAGTAACACACAATAGACTTTTCCAATACAAATCGATAAAAACCCTTAAATGATAGGTATTAGCCCTAGGATCTATATTTCACACGTGTTAGTGCACGGTTTGGGCACGTAAACACCAACCCCATGCTATTTCTGGTAGGTAGGTTCCTTTACAAATCATATCTAACTTGATACAACTCCTAGACCTTGTAGAGAGTTTTAGACAAAAATATATAAGTATGTTTATCTCTACACTAAGCGCATTTTGGGCCCGTCACATCAGGGAATCACCAAAGTAGACAGTACCACCTAGGACGGGGTGAACTCTGGCCCGTCACATCAGGAAATCGCAAAGTCTTTCACCCCCTCCCCACATCGGTTTGAAAACCCTGGTGTGCACGGTTTGGGCACGACAACACACCAAGGTACCGGGACCAGGAAAGGTGTACCACTAGATGGGTAGCACTACTTGTATAAGATTTTAGTGGGTTTTATCCAAGTTTGAAAAACTTGATTACAGTTTTGTAAAACCATTTTAAAACAAACTGTTTTAAAATCCGTATATCTAGTATACCTTGAACTAGGTACACAGATATGATAAAATCATTTCAAAAACAAACTGTTTTACAAAATGCTGATACGACAATCATAAAATATTTAATTTTATAAAATTGTTGTTGTATACCAATTTTATCTATGTTTGTAGTTTTACCTCTGACTAATAATATCCATTATTAACCTACTACTTTAATTTTATCGTCGCTTGATATTCATAAAAGAAAAGCACAACTACGCAGATAATAAACCGTTATAGTTTTGAAAACTATGTCCTAAGGGGTCAACTAAGGACAAACTAGACTAAGCTTGATCCCGTGGCTTGATCTTGTGTTTTAGTCTCCTTGCTTCCATTGGCCTTGACACCTCCGGTCTTGACTCGAGCAATTCCATCTTGTTCCTTCACTTTTGAAAAACTTCATCTTGATAGATCTTCGTCTTTGGTTTTGGTTACAACAAACTAAACTAGAATACATGAAATACTATTCTATTACTTTTACATTATAAAAGGGGTTGTAAGTGGCATGTAGGCCTCCCCAAAACCAAAATAAAGAAATAAAACAAGTACAAAACCACAGGTCTAAGTAGGCAAAACTATAATCTACATGTCCAACCACAACAAAAATATACTATTGACTTGTTTAAGTCAAGCATTTGTAGTTGTTGGTCCCGAATGGATACTACAACAACAAATGTTTGTAGAAGGGGGGGTTGAATACAAACTTTAGCAAATTAAAATTTAAGAGACACGCGGTTTACTTTTATATAATTCTTATTGATATGAATCAAGAATTACATGAACTAGATACGGAAAATCTAAGTTCAATAAAAGGTGGCAACTAAATTTGTCTAACACATAGACTGAGCTAATCTTAAACAACTTATGTCTAAGATGTTCAACACATGAACAAGTTTGTTATACTGAAAATAAGATGCTAACTCTTCTAGTTCTCAACAAACGAGATTTCAGTATTCAACTATCTATTCGCATACTTAGCATGTTTCCATGCATGAGTATATATAAGCAAGGTGTGTCCGGGTTGATGAAGAGAGAAGGAGACAAAGATACTTGGTTTAATAATATTATAATAGATAAAGGTAGTGGGTGGAAGGTAGTTTAACTTTACACGCAAAGTGTGTAAAGTAAACATACTTTTCAGTAATGAGTTTACACACTATCTATTATTATATTATTAAATTACTACCTTTATGTCTTGAGAAAGTAAACTTCTCCTTCCATGCTTTTGCTTTAATCAACATCATGCTTTCTGAAGATTTGACTTTACCAAGTATGGAGTTGCCAGCCATACTTAACATCATATCTTCGAGATCTTCTCTTCAAAAGTATCTTTCTCCTTTTCCAGGGGATAAAGATCTATCATTTTTGTTTCTTTGCAGATACAAAAAGTGCTAAGTACTTTTACAAAGAAAGATCTAAGGCATAATAAGAACAACACATGTTCTGCCTTTGACTAAAGAAAATATTACATAGAAAAGCTATTAACTGAGATATATAATAATGACTCAGCTAACAGACACGGAACTGCAAATATAAATTTGCTCAGCTAAGGTTAAATGTGAAAGACTCAGCTGACTAGATTTGCTCAGCTGATCGAAATGCTCAGCTAATAATACAAATCAAGGTATAGCTAACAAACTGATCAAACTAAACTGTCAGCTGATCCCAAGGGCTCAGCTAAACATTTGAGTATGATCAGCTTATGGAGAAAAGATTTGATAAGTAGCAAATACCTTATCTGACAGATGGGAGGCATCAGCTGATCAATATGATTGTGTCAGCTGATCCTAGATAGCTCAGCTGATCTTGAAATTTTCCTCAGCTGATGATTTTGGACCATCAACTGATCCATTGTAGATCCTCAGCTAATGCTTCTTGACTTGTCTTTTCTTCTCAGCTGATCTTCCTGAAGCTGGTCCTTTGGCTGATACTCAGTGTTCAGCTGACACTATGATTCGTCAGCTGACATTTCTTACTTAGAAATTCTTTAAGTCTAAAATGAAAAACAACACATGTTTTTCATCAATCTAAGTCCAAAACTGAATATATGGTTTTGTTAACATCAAATCCTATTTTACTTAATAGACAGGTTTGATTTAGGTTTGATATTGCTATCTCTCCAACAATCTACCCCTATTTGATGATGACAAAACCTTATCTGTTTAAGAAGAATCAGTTTGACTCGGATTTGTAAAGATAAAACTTTTAAGTGTAATTTGGTTACCTAGCTATCTGTTTTTGGTAACTCTTTAATATATGTTCCCTGATATTCTGTTTTCGGGAATCTTTTCATTTATGACGTACCAATGTTCTGTTTTTGTGGTATCTTTTCTATCCTTTTTCTGTTTTTAGGATTTTTGATTGTTACTATATTTACACTATGTGAGCTATCTACTAAGAGTCATCTATACTAGCATTTTAGCTAAGTAGTCCATGATCAAAGTTTCAAGCTTGATTACAAAACAAAGTATTTACATCAGAGTTTGTACAGTGTAATCTAATTATGAGTTAAACTAAGTACAGAAGTTAAACTATGCTAGGAATTGAAAAATACAAATAGTCTAGTTATGAAGTGTGGTCTTCATTCGCACCAGGGTTCTTCTTTGACTTCAAGAGTTCTGATCTGTGGATTTTCAGCTAGAAGTTGATCAGCTCTTGATCTTATCAATTGTTCAAAGTGCTCATTTCCTGTCAAGTCTCTAGTAGCTATTACAGCCTGAAATATCAGTTCTTTTTTAGCTTTCCCTATCTCAGATTCTCTCAGAAATCTCCAATTTCCAGCTCTGTTCATGAAGAACATTCCTCTTTCAGGTTCAGTTATATACCTGAACATTTCAGGATGTGTATTGGGAGGAAGAGCAGTATTCAGATTCTCATAAGCAGGAAGATAGGGATGATCAGGATTGAGAATGATTTGTTCAGCAGCAACAAAGGCTTTGGAAGTCTTCTTGAAGGCATCCTCAATTGCTTGAACATGAGCAACAAATTGATCATGAGTGAATAGTCTGTTGTATACTGACATTCTGATCCAGTATTCAAATTTAGCAATGAACTTCTGGACTATCTCACTCTTGGACTTAAGGAGATGGTACAGGATCTCAATCATCTCAAAGAAGGAGAGTAGTTTGCAGTGATGTAGATAAGTATCTTCATAAGTTTTTCTTTCATCTCTTCTCAGTACTCTGAGATAAGGACCTTCATCTGTACCTCTGTAAGGAGTAACTCTTGAAATGATGTCTGCACATCTTCTGTTTACCAAGTTTTTTCTTTTCCAAGAACTCCTTGGATTGCCTTTCAGTTTGCTGAGAAGTGCTTCCAAAGTTGAAGTTGAGCAATGCTTGAATGGCTTCCTTGTGAGTCTTTCCTATTTTGAGAGCTTTCTTGGTAGAAGGGTCACTCTGCAGTGGTGCTTGTTGTTCTTGAGGATCTTGAGATGACAGTAAGATCATTTCTTCTTCTTGTATTTCCCTTATCTCATCATCTGTAACACCAACTGCAGCAACAAGATCCTCAGTAGCAGTGAAGTCCTCCTGGTGCCTTTTCCTGGCTTATATGACTTCTTCAATTATTGTGCCCAGGGAAGCAGCCAAATCATTGAACTCTTTGAGGTTTTCCTTATTTTTCTGTAATTCTTCCTCTCTCTTTTCTTCTTCTTCAATCTTCTCAGCTGACATTATCTTCTTTCCTTTTCTTCTTGAGCTGCTAGGAGTTGGTTGACATGATTGTACTGGAGAGGAAGTTTGGACTGGTGGAGCTTGAGTGGAGAGGCTCTGCTTTTTCAAGTTGAGTAGAGAGGACAGAGGCATCCTATCTTCATCATCATCATTATCAGAGTCTTCTGATGGCACATTGATTGGTGCACAAGATTCATCTTGTCTTGGCTTTTTAGCACTCTTCCTTCTAGCCATTTGTTTGAATCTTCTTTTTGGCCTCTGCTCATCTTGAGCAGGTTGTTCCCCATCAGATTGATTTTCCCCCTCAACATCTGATTTTCTTTGAGTTTCTGTTTCATTGGGGGTAGATGCATCCTCTGCTTGCATAGCCTGAACCTCAGCTGTATATGCATCAACAGCTGCTCTGATTGTTTCTGGTGAAGGTTCTCTAACTGACTTCTCCCCCTTTTTGTCATCAGCAAATGAAAAAGGAAAGTTATCAGATGGCTTGGCAACAGAAGGAGGGAAAAAAAATAAGTAGATGGAGAAGGAGTGGAGGTAGAGGTAGGGATAGTTGAAGTTGAAGGAGAGGTAGTGGGGATAGGAGGTTGGGTGAAGAATGGAGGTCTCCTCAGGCTTAGGATAGCATCAGTGAGATTGGTGAATTCCTTAAGGGTTTCACTATGCTTTTGTATGGAGTAGTTGTTTAAGTGTTTGAGGTCAGTAGTAATGGTTTGGATAAGAGAAGGGACTCTAAGAAGAGAGTCAGGTATGGTTACAGAAATGTTGGGAGGGGAAGGTCTTAAGGTGTGGAGTTGGGAAAGAAGATTAGAGATGGTTTGGTTTAAAGAAGTTATGGTTTGGTTTGAGATGGAAGAAGATGGAGTAGGAACAGGAGTAGAAGTTTGGGTTAACAGTTGATCCAATTTATGAAGAATGGGTGACAGATCAACTGGGGCAGGGGTGGGTTTGGGTTAGGATTGTGTAGCTTTTAGTGACTCAACCTCTTGGTTTAGATGAGAGATTTGAGTTTCTGTTTGGGTTTGAAAAAAGGTAAAGGAGGCTTGAAGACTATCCATCTTTTGAGAAATGGACAGAAGGCTTTGAAGAATTTGAGGGGAGGGTTCAGAAGAGATAGAGGGAATAGGTTGAGAAGATATACGAAGAACTGGAATGGAGTGTGGTCCCTAACTTAGACCTTGGTCTATAGGCCTAAGATCACTAGGAGCAGAAATTGTACCCTGTACCAATGGTTGGTTTATACCACTGACATTGACATGTAGTGCAATAGTATGTGTTAGAAGTGAATCATACACAGGTGCAAGTGTGTGAGTGTGAGTGAGTGTTGCACTCATTGGGGTATCCCTTATTTCAGTAGTAAGTTGTTGTGAACTTACTAAGGGCATGGGTAGACTCAATGTGGGTGTTGACATAGTGTGACCTTGGGCTGAGGTCTGTCTTTCAATGGTATCACTATGTTGGGAGGGTGACCCAGATTGCAGGATTCCCATTGTTACAGGTGCACCTTGTTGGGAAGATGCACCCACTGGTTGTAGGGTTGTATCAACTTCCATAAGCTCCCCTTCAACATAAGAGGAAACTATAGGAGTTGAGGTCAAGGGTGCATTGTGCAATCCCTCTGAGAGAAGTGCAGTGTAGAACTAGTGACTGTTGGGAGTACACTAGAGCTTGGCATTTGTGGGGGTGTTGCAACTGGAGTTGAGGATGGGTGCTCACAGGTTGGGATTACCAAATGAGTGTCCTCAGGGAGTGATAAAGGTATACCTGAGATGCGTTTTGCTTTGCTGGTCTCTATGAGCTCCACTAGCTTATCAGAGACCTCTTCAGCATTAGAGACTTCTTCATCTTCACCACTTGGTGCTCTATGAACAGTTGTTGGTCAGGGTTGGGATATGCAACTGTGCCTCCAAGAGTCCTTCTGGGAGAATCGTCATCAGATTCTTCTTCACTTTCATGAGTGCTTAGGTGCCGGGACCTTCTTGAAGTAGTTGAACTAGAGGGAAACATTTGTAATGGCATTCCATGTTGACTGGATGAAGTAGAAACAGAATGATAAGGCTCATCTCCCATGTAAAATCCGCCAGTATCACCATCATGGCCATTACCACCATCACTATCATTATCATCATTACCATCACTTGAATCATTACCTCTTACAGGTTCATCAACATTCACCTCATCTAAATTTCCTCCATCAAACATGGCTTCATCATGAGTAACCGATTGATCTACTTCCTCAGTTATAACATCAGGGGACTCAGAATCATGAGCCACTTCTTCATCATGCACCTCGTCCTCATCATTATCATCATTAGCAATATCAATTAACTCTTGCATCTGTGCAGTGATTGCAGGACCCTGATCTTCCCTTATCAGATGAAAGATCTTTTGACCCATTTGAGGTATGGTTATTGTGTCCAAAACAGCAGCAATCCGAGTGTATTGTTCCTATTGAAGATGATGAAGTACAAGTAATCTTAGGTACCTGATATAGGGAACAATAGTTCTTGTGGATTTCTTTGCAGTGCCAAGAGTAATCTTATCCACCATCTCCGAGAATATGACTTGAGCAAAGTCAATATTCCTCCCTGTGACCAAGGCGTGTAGAATCATCAGTTCTGTTTGATTCATTTTGTCAAAGCTTCCAGACTTATGACCAAAGCACCGAGTGATTATACTTGCCAAGTACTTCCATGGGTGTCCCAGCACAGACAACTTATACTGACCATGGGTGACGGCTTCATTGTAGCCAATCAGGGGTAAAACCTCCAACACTTGATCCATTTGAGCAAAAGGTTGATATGGAGCCAAGTTGGGCATAGAGATGGCTTGACGAAGAGTATTGACATTGATGTTGATGTTGATGTTGATTGTGCCATTTAGACAGGTGCAGGTAATGAGTTCTTGATCCGTATAGGACCTTGCAGTGTACCACATCTCACCGACAATGTTTGGAAAGATGAAGAAAGGATGGGCAGAGAGACAGGGAAACAGGGGATGAGCAGTGATGAATGCTACCATTTGTTCGTATCCCTGGTTTGATTTATTTGTGGGAATTTCAGTGTTGATTATAAAGTTGTTTGGGCGAATGGTGATTTATGAGTTTACAGTAATGTTTTCACCAGCAACAGCGTTAGGAGTTGAAACAGGGTTGAAGATCACCATGATTACAGAGTGAAGAAACTGTAAGTGAAGAGAGCTTAGGGTTTGTAATTTTGAAGGGAAGAAGAGTGTTTGGGAATTTTGAAAGCACAAGAAATGAAAAACTGCTCGAAAATACCTTTATATCTTCCTTGGAACCCTAAACTGTCACCAAAATATATTTCAAAAACTAACTGTCACTTCTGCATAAAGGTGATGAACGGAATAGTTAGCAAATACACAGACAACTAACGGACAATCTAAAAGAAATTAAATACCTAGTTAACATATTAAATACAAATGAGAAATTAATAAAATAAGTGTCGGGACACATAATTTTTGACTTTTGAAAATCATCAGCTGACAAAAGAGAGTGTCAGCTGATCCATGTTGAGATAAAATAAGTGTCAGCTAATGAGTGCACTTAGCTGAGCTTCTAAGTCTTAGCTGATGGTTTATCAGCTGAGGTATAGTGTCAGCTGATGGTCGTCAGCTGACATGATTCCATTAGCCGATATACCATAAGTAAAATATGTAGAAGCTTAGATAAGTACTTCATTTCACACACAAATAAAATTAGTTTCTCACACAAAGTTATCTACCTATGAAAAGAATATGTTACAAATTTAACATGCCAAGTTTGGATATTAGGAAGTTGAATCGAGACTCATCCAAAGGTTTTGTAAAAAGATCATCTAATTGAACATCAGTACTTATATAGTGCATTGAAACTTTCTTTTTCTGCACATTATCTCTAAGGAAATGATGTCTGATTTCAATATGCTTGGTTTTAAAATGCAAAACCGTATTGTTAGAGATAGAAATGGCACTAGTGTTGTCACACAGAATTGGTGAGTTTTCAAACTGTATGTCATAATCAAGTAGTTGATTCTGCAGCCACAAAAGTTGAGCACAGCAGCTTCCAGCAGCAATGTATTCTGCTTCAGCTGTTGAAGTTGAAACTGAGTTCTGTTTCTTGCTTGACCAGCTGACTAATCGTCCACCTAACAGTTGACAACCACCAGATGTACTTTTTCTATCTAGTGTGCAACCTGCAAAATCAGAATCAGTGTATCCAACTAACTCAAAATCAGAATCTTTGGGATACCAAAGACCTAGATTAGGAGTTCCTTTGAGATACCTGAAAATTCTTTTAACTGCAGCTAAGTAAGATTCTTTGGGATCTGCTTGGTATCTAGCACAAAGACATGTAGAAAACATAATATCTAGTCTACTTGCAGTGAGGTATAAAAGAGACCCTATCATACCTCTATAAGCTGTAATGTTCACTGATTTACCATCAGTGTCCTTTCCAAGCTTTAAGGTAGTGGACATGGGTGTTTTCATTGAAGAACAATTTTCAAACTCAAATTTCTTAAGTAAGTCATTTACATACTTTGTTTGATGAATGAAAATTCCATCAACCTCTTGTTTGATTTGAAGACCTAGAAAATAGTTTAATTCACCCATCATGCTCATCTGATAATTATCAGACATGAGCTTTGAAAACTTTTTGCAAAGATCAACATTTGTAGACCCAAATATTATATCATCTACATAAATCTGTACAAGAATCACATCACCCTTGAATTTTCTTATAAACAAAGTGCTATCTATGATTCCTCTTATAAATCCTTTGTTAATTAGAAAAGAAGAGAGGGTATCATACCAGGGTCTTGGTGCTTGCTTTAGACCATACAAAGCTTTGTTTAAGAAGTATACATGGTCAGGTTTGCTGGCATCCTCAAAACCTGGAGGTTGTTTGACATACATCTCTTCCTTCAATTCTCCATTGAGGAAAGCACTCTTAACATCCATTTGGAAAACTTTAAAGTCTTTGAAGGCAGCATAAGCTAAAAACAGTCTTATGGCTTCAAGTCTTGTAACAGGGGCAAAGGTTTCATCATAATCAATACCTTCTTCTTGGCAATATCCCTGTGCAACTAACCTTGCTTTGTTTCTGATGATCAGCCCTTGTTCATCCACTTTGTTTCTGAACACCCACTTAGTACCAATGATGGATTTGTCCTTTGGTCTTGGCACCAAAGTCCATACATTGTTCCTAGTAAATTTAGCCAATTCTTCTTGCATGGAATTTATCCAGTGGGGATCATTTAGAGCTTCATCTACCTTCTTTGGTTCAATCATAGAAACAAAACCTATGTATAAACAGAAATTACATGCTTTTGATCTTGTTAGTACAGGTGCTTCTATGTTACCTATGACCTGATCTTTAGGACGATCCTTGTGGTCCTTATAGGCATTTTGGATTTTGGGAGAGTTTGGATTACTTTGGATTATGGGAGTCGAAATTCTTTGGTTTGGATTAGCTGAAGAAACTTCTGGTTGATCAGCTGACAGAATTTCAGGAATGTCAGCTGATGAAACTTCTACTGATGAGGGAATGTTTGAAATGGAATTAGTGTCCATTGATGTTGAATCATGATTCTCATCATTCAGTAAAAGTGTGGATTGGTTTAGGATTGGGCGTGCATTGGTTTGATGTAAGTTTGGAACAGTTTCATCTAGATCCTCTACATCAGCTGATGGGAGTGGATCAGCTGATACTGGAATGTTGTCTTCAGTATGTAGCAGATCATTAAATTCCTCACCTGTAGATGGATTAGTAGAACAGGAAGCAACAAAGTCATTTTCATTGAAACTTACATTGATTGATTCTTCTATGACCTTCGTTCTGATGTTGTAGATTCTGTAAGCTTTGGAGATCACAGAATATCCAATAAAAACACCTTCATCAGCCTTTGGTGCAAACTTTTGCAATTGACCTTTCTGGTTCAGTATGAAGCACTGACACCAAAAGATGTGAAAGAAACTGATGTATGGCTTCCTTCCCTTAAGCACTTCATAGGGAGTTTTGTTGTGCCTCTTGATTACTAGGGATCTATTCTGAGTAAAACAAGCACCGCTGACAGCTTCGGCCCAGAAGTTGAATCCTAACCCACTCTCACACAGCATGGTTCTTGTAGCTTAAATTAATGTTATGTTCTTCTTTCAGCTACACCATTCTGTTGTGGAGTCCTTGGAGCAGAGAAGTTTTGAGATATGCCTTTTTCATCACAGAAACCTTCTAGAGTTTGATTTCTAAACTCAGTTCCATGATCACTTCTAAGCATCCTTACCAGATTTCCATTTAGCACTTCCATCTTCTTTATGAAGCTTATTATTTCTTCAGCAGCCTCACTCTTTGCTTTTAGGAAGATGACCCAAGTGTATCTTGAGAATTCATCAACCATCACCAATGTATACTTACTTTCACCAATACTAGCAGTAGCAACAGGACCAAATAGATCCATGTGCAACATGTAGAAAGGTTCAGTAATGGAGAAGGCTTGCTTAGATGGAAAAGAAGTCTTGTACTGCTTTCCCTTCTCACAGGCAGAACAAGGTTTAGGCTTAACATACATCAGTGAAGGTAGTCCTGACACTAGTTCACCCTTGCTCAGCTTGTTTATATTTTTGAAGTTTAAGTGAGAAAGCCTTTTGTGCAATAACCAGTTTGTGTCAGTTACAGATTTTGTATACAAACAGGTTAACTTGGATGGATCACCAAAGGACGTATCAAGAGTATATACATCCTTTGGTTCTCTTTACACAAATTATTGTTTTACCTTCTTGATCTAAAATGGAACCACCGGTCTTTGTAAAGAGGACTTTATTATCACTATCACATAACTGACTTATGCTGATGAGATTGTACTTTAGTCCTTTAACATATGATACCTTGGACAAGGTTAAGTTCCCATTATGAAGTTCTCTATAGCCTTTTGTTTGCCCACAATTGTTATCACCAAAGGTCACTCTTGGACCTTTTTCCTTCTTGTAGTTACTAAGCAAAGCTTTACAACCTGTCAAGGTCCTTGAACATCCACTGTCAAGATACCATGTGTTCAGCCCCTGCATAGTTGTGATTGAAAGAAGGTTAGTGACACTTGGGCATCCACATTTAAGTGGACCCCTGTGGATTGCACCTAGCCATCCACTTTATATTAGGTTGTTTATGAATGAGAGAAACAACTGTGTTATCATTATCAGTCCGCTCTCTTGAGTTACCTTCAAGAGAACAATTACTTGCCTTATGTTCTTTGCTCCCACATTTATAACATTTTTTATTTTTGGAGCCTTTAACATGTTTTGGTAATTGCCTAAGAGATGTCTTAACCGTTTTCTGATGACTATGGGTCATCAGCTGACAGATTTCACCATTCAGTTGTTGCAACTGATTCTGTAAACTGATAAGGTCTTTGTTTACAGTTACCTTAGGTTGACCCTTAGTTAAAATGAGTTTATGATCAACTTTAGGTGTGGTAGACTTAGACTTTTTGTAAACAAAAGGTCATTTTCCCTTGGTTTCTCCTATTAAAAGAGTTTGAAGTGATGTTTGATCAGCTAAAAAAACAGAAGAGGATCCATGATCAGCTGACAGGATATCAGCTGAGCAGTTATCATCTACTTTTTGATCAGCTGATGTAATATCATTAGCTAAAGAATTTTCAGTCAGCTGAGTTCCTAAATTTAATGTATCAACTTTCAAGGTTTGACAACAGAATGTCTCTTTGGTATCAACAAATGATTCCATTCCTTTACTTACTTCCTTTACAATTAAATTTTCAGTACTTTTGCTGTCTGTCAAAATAATAGAACTTGAATCAACTTTTGAAGTGGTTGAGTCTTTCAGCTGAGTACTTGTACTTTTAACAAATCTGTTAGTGATAATACTTTTTTATTTTACAATCTTTTCAAAAGTAAGAGGTAAAATATCAGCTTTTTCTAAGATATTTATGTTCTTGCTAAAATCAACACAGTTAGCAGCATGGGAATAATTTCCACCAATAATAGCTTGAACTTGTTTTGGAATCTGCTCATTGACACACTGAGTGGTCTTCTCAGCAGATACACACCAAGATCTAACTACTTTTTGAAGGTCATTAAACTTTATTGTTGCTTCATTGGTTTCTTTTACCAAGATCTGATTAAGTATCTTTTGATTAGCTAAATCATCTTCCAGTTTTGTCATTTGTTTCAGTTTCTCATCTTTAAGACTTAATCTCTCTTTTAGTGATTCTATTTCTAATTTTAGCTTCTTTTCTCTTTGAATATTTGACTGAAACTCAACACACAGATAATCAAACATAGTGTTCTTTTCATTATCTTCATAGTTAATAAATTTTCCAACCTGATACATAGAAGAGGGATCCCAGTCAGGAGAAGTACAAGCTTTAGCAGCTTTCTTCATGTCCTCATCAAAGGAACTTGTACTTGATGTGTTAGCCATCAAACTGAACTGAGATGTGAGGACCTCATCTTCATCACTTGAGAGATCTTCCTCAGCCCAATCTTCTTCTTCATCTACCAGCACACTACTCTGGGCCTTCTTCTTCTTCTTGTCAAGGACAGCAGCAAGAAGCTTTTTGTACTTAGCTTCATAATCAATCTTGCTGTCTGAGTTTGAGGAACCCCTGAAGCCTACGCTTCCTCTGGACTTACATTCACTGGCATAGTGACCAGTCTTACCACAGGAAAAGCAACCTTCCGAAGCCTTTGATTTAAACTTGGCTTTATCTCCCTTGAAAGGTTTCTTCTCAAACCTCTTGACACCCTTTCTTTTTAAGAAAGGTTTGAAGCTTTTTACCAACATGGCTGCCTGCTCAACAGCAGCTTCAATGATGTCCATGTTCTCCAGAACTTCATCCCCATCAGCCACCTGCTCTTCATCAGAAGTTTCCTCTTCTTCTTCCCCATCACTTGATTCATCCACCACTACTGCAAAACTCCTAGATCTTGTATCCTTAGATACAAGGGCAGTAGTTGGAGCTTTTGCAGCCTCCTTCATATCCTTTGTAGAGAGTTTCCTTTGTTTCACTGATTGTTCATGATTCATAAGGTTTCCAAATAAATCAACCAGTGTAAGACCCTTGATTTTCTCACCATGTTTAAGCACAGTGATAAAATGATCCCAAGATTCTGGGAGAGAGTCTAGAAGCTTGTTTACAAGTTCCTTATTGCTCTTGGGAACATCTGCCCTTCTTAAGTCATTAATAAGGCAGTTGAACCTGGTGTAGGTCTGAGTAAGACCTTCACCTTTATGAGCAAAAAAGAACTCATATTCTCTAACCAGAAGGAGTTTCTTGTTTTCCTGCACTTCTTCAGTGCCTTCATATGCAACGGTCAAAGTGTCTAGCATCTCTTTTGCAGATTTGCAGTTAAGAACTTGATGATAGACATCATTTGGTAGTGCGGAGACTAAGGTTGTTCTTGCTTTAACATCAAGATTAACAAGCCTTTTATCTTCATCAGACCATTGATTTATAGGCTTTATAATTAGTCTTTCAACAGCAGGAACTTCATCAGTGGCTTCAGTTACTTGAATAGTTGAGGAAGGAATATAAGGACCTTCAGTTACAGTTTTGAGCATCACATCATCTAGGCTTGACATATAGAGAAGAACTCTACTCTTCCAGAGAGAAAAGTTTTCTCCATCAAAAGTTGGACACCTAGTGAGTGAGCCATTATTTGAAGAACCATTTGAAGCAGCAACCGGAGTAGCCATTTGGTAGTGTGGGGTAGAAGCAGTTGAAGAGTAAGCAAAACAGATCTTAGATATGAGTTATCTAGCCTACACTGATACCAGTTGTTGGTCCAGAATGGACACTACAACAACAAATGTTTGTAGAAGGGGGGGTTGAATACAAACTTTAGCAAATTAAAATTTAAGAGACACGCGTTTTATTTTTATATAATTCTTATTGATATGAATCAAGAATTACATGAACTAGATGCGGAAAATCTAAGTTCAATAAAAGGTGGCAACTAAATTTGTCTAACACATAGACTGAACTAATCTTAAACAACTTATGTCTAAGATGTTCAACACATGAACAAGTTTGTTATACTGAAATTAAGATGCTAACTCTTCTAGTTCTCAACAAATGAGATTTCAGTATTCAACTATCTATTCGCATACTTAGCATGTTTCCATGCATGAGTATATATAAGCAAGGTGTGTCCGGGTTGATGAAGAGAGAAGGAGACAAAGATACTTGGTTTAATAATATTATAATAGATAAAGTGTCTAGCATCTCTTTTGCAGATTTGCAGTTAAGAACTTGATGATAGACATCATTTGGTAGTGCAGAGACTAAGGCTGTTCTTGCTTTAACATCAAGATTAACAAGCCTTTTATCTTCATCAGACCATTGATTTATAGGCTTTATAATTAGTCTTTCAACAGCAGGAACTTCATCAGTGGCTTCAGTTACTTGAATAGTTGAGGAAGGAACATAAGGACCTTCAGTTACAGTTTTGAGCATCACATCATCTAGGCTTGACATATAGAGAAGAACTCTACTCTTCCAGAGAGAAAAGTTTTCTCCATCAAAAGTTGGACACCTATTGAGTGAGCCATTATTTGAAGAACCATTTGAAGCAGCAACCGGAGTAGCCATTTGGTAGTGTGGGGTAGAAGCAGTTGAAGAGTAAGCAAAACAGATCTTAGATATGAGTTATCTAGCCTACACTGATACCAGTTGTTGGTCCAGAATGGACACTACAACAACAAATGTTTGTAGAAGGGGGGGTTGAATACAAACTTTAGCAAATTAAAATTTAAGAGACACGCGTTTTATTTTTATATAATTCTTATTGATATGAATCAAGAATTACATGAACTAGATGCGGAAAATCTAAGTTCAATAAAAGGTGGCAACTAAATTTGTCTAACACATAGACTGAGCTAATCTTAAACAACTTATGTCTAAGATGTTCAACACATGAACAAGTTTGTTATACTGAAATTAAGATGCTAACTCTTCTAGTTCTCAACAAATGAGATTTCAGTATTCAACTATCTATTCGCATACTTAGCATGTTTCCATGCATGAGTATATATAAGCAAGGTGTGTCCGGGTTGATGAAGAGAGAAGGAGACAAAGATACTTGGTTTAATAATATTATAATAGATAAAGGTAGTGGGTGGAAGGTAGTTTAACTTTACACACAAAGTGTGTAAAGTAAACATACTTTTCAGTAATGAGTTTACACACTATCTATTATTATATTATTAAATTACTACCTTTATGTCTTGAGAAAGTAAACTTCTCCTTCCATGCTTTTGCTTTAATCAACACCATGCTTTCTGAAGATTTGACTTTATCAAGTATGGAGTTGCCAGCCATACTTAACATCATATCTATGAGATCTTCTCTTCAAAAGTATCTTTCTCCTTTTCCAGGGGATAAAGATCTATCCTTTTTGTTTCTTTGCAGATACAAAAAGTGCTAAGAACTTTTACAAAGAAAGATCTAAGGCATAATAAGAACAACACATGTTATGCCTTTGACTAAAGAAACTATTACATAGAAAAGCTATTAACGGAGATATATAATAATGACTCAGCTAACAGACACTGAACTGCAAATGTAAATTTGCTCAGCTAAGGTTAAATGTGAAAGACTCAGCTGACTAGATTTGCTCAGCTGATCGAAATGCTCAGCTAATAATATAAATCAAGGTATAGCTAACAAACTGATCAAACTAAACTGTCAGCTGATCCCAAGGGCTCAGCTAAACATTTGAGTATGATCAGCTTATGGAGAAAAGATTGGATAAGTAGCAAATACCTTATCTGACAGATGTGAGGCATCAGCTGATCAATATGATTGTGTCAGCTCAGCTGATCTTAGATAGCTCAGCTGATCTTGAAATTTTCCTTAGCTGATGATTTTGGACCATCAGCTGATCCATTGTAGATCCTCAGCTGATGCTTCTTGACTTGTCTTTTCTTCTCAGCTGATCTTCCTGAAGCTGGTCCTTTGGCTGATACTCAGTGTTCAGCTGACACTATGATTCGTCAGCTGACATTTCTTACTTAGAAATTATTTAAGTCTAAGATGAAAAACAACATATGTTTTTCATCAATCTAAGTCCAAAACTGAATATATGGTTTTGTTAACATCAAATCCTATTTTACTTAATAGACAGGTTTGATTTAGGTTTGATATTGCTATCTCCCCAACAGTAGTTGACATGTGAAAACTACAAATGCGACTTAATGATACTAATGCGACTTAGTATACAAGTCAGACTGATTCTATAACATTTATATATAAAAAATATATAAGTAAACAACCACGCATTAATTATAAACAATAAATAAAGCGAGTACCATACATACACGATCTATTGATCTTTTCTCATTACCTCTCAATTAATTTATACTATTAATCGAGATGAGAAATCTTGACAAAGAAAAACTTTGTCAACCTTTGATCAATTATGTAAACTATAAGCATAATTACTTTTATACCAAATGTGTTTTAATCCAAAAATACTTAATTGATTAAACTTGTTCTTATTCACTTTGTTCAATAATAATACACCATTATGATTAAATATTATATTTTACTCCAAAAATATAATAATCCTTTATTTTCACTCAACTAGTTAAAATAATACTTTTATTCATACTTTAAACATATATTAACTTTAAATCCTTAAAACTAATATATATATATATATATATATATATATATATATATATATATATATATATATATATATGATTGTGTATTATTTAATTAAATTTATTCCGAATTACGCGTCCTAAATACAAACGGTATTTATGACACGAGGTCTATAGGCTGAAGGCCATTTTCGGATCATCCAAACCTGGCCGAGAAGCCCAATAGGTTCAAGACATTTTACAAGCCCAAGAATTTAAACACCAAAATATTTTTAAACTTAAAAGAAAACCATTAAACATTGGGCCTTAAAAGAATTTGTCCGAAGATCTAATTGGGCCGACCCAACCTAGACCGAATCTCTCTTGGACTGCCGGGCTGCTGCAAAGGATCCTTGGTTTGGCCTTAGGCCGCTACTGGGCCGAAACATACTGGGCCGAAACATACTGGGCCGCGACCAGCTTGATCGCGTCGCGGTCTGCTTTGGCCTCCGAGATCTGGGCCGCATCTAGGCCGCTGTTTCTGGGCTGCCACAACTGGGCCACCACCGCCGGTCCGCCACCACCCTTGGGCCGCCGCCGCAATGGGGCTGCCGCCGGTGGTCCGGTGGTTTTCGGTGACAAATAATTCGGGAACAATTATAAAGTATGAACAATAAATAAATATATATATATAAATTAATTTATAGAAATTATAAACTATTTAAAGTTCAAACTTTAAAACAAAACATGTTTTAAATATTTAAACCGTAAATGTCATTTTATAAACATAACTTGTTGATAAGATTTAGAATCTCAATGTTTTAAAGTTTGTCCTTTTATCAAAACTTAAACTAGTTTCGATTAAAAAACTTTAAAATAACCATATCAACTCAAATTGGTTAATATCTATGATACAAACATTAAAATCGATATATATATATATATATATATATATATATATATATATATATATATATATATATATATATATATAATTATGTATGTATGTATGTAATCATATAAACAAAAAAAACATTTATAGTTTTAATTCTTTAACCAGTTTAACCTAACTGGTTTAACATTTCTGATTAGAGATTAAAACCATAAAACTATTTAAATTCAAAACTAACTGTTTGAATAATAATATTGAGATTAACAAAACTTGTTAATTATTATATTTTTCGAATTAGCATACACATATATACATGAATGAAAAAGAATACAACTGCTTATAGTTTTAATCCTTTAACCGGTTAAACCTAACTGATTTAACCTTTCTGATTAAAAGATTAAAACAATGATACCATTAACATTCAAAACTAACTATTTGAATAATAAACTGTGATTAACAAACTGACTAGTTATGGTTACATCCCTTCTCTGATTACATGCCCTCACAGGTGTGACCCTTGAGTGCCTTATGGCATTGGGCATGTCAACAGGGTTTGATGGTTATGTACACAAATCCTATCAAAAACACCTTGTGATGATGTTTGCAAGGTATTTGTAGGGATGCCTAGTACCGAAACTTTGTACTTCTAGGGTTTGGGCATGAGTGGGAAAGGGAGTATATGGGGCTCTGTCGGGAATTGATATGGCTTGGCGAATGGTTTCAGTGGTGCTGGCTAGGTTAATAGTGCCATTGAGCATTGTGTAGTTAATGGTTTAAGCATTTGGATTCAAACGGACAGTATATCACATTTCCCCAACAATACAAGGGTAGATGATAATGGGATTTTCAGTAAGACAAGGAAACAAAGGGTGACCTGTTAGAAAGTTTACCATTGGTTCATAACCTTCATTGGCTAACCTTTATGGGATTTAAATACATGGAAGGATGTTGTTGTTGGTGATGTTCATTAGGGTTCTGGCTGCAGTATTGGGAGTGAATCGAGGATTATAGGTCACCATTTTGATTGTTTGAAATGGAGAAGACGATGAACAATTGAGAGAAAAGGGATTTCTTTGAAAGAGGGAAATTCTGAATTTGGAAGTTTTGAAAAAGTGAATTTGAAAAATCACCGAATCATCATTAATATCTTTTTGGAAACCGCCATCTCACACTGTAAGATCTTTACGGAAAAGCAACTGTCACATCTCGAAAAGGCAAAGTTAACAGAAGCAAATATGGACGGACAACTAACGGACAATGTAAATGAATTAAATACTACCCAGGAAACGTATTAAATACGAGTGAGAACAATTTAATAAGTGTGGGGAAACAGTGCTGACTAGGAAAGATGCATCAGCTGATCTTTTCGAGAAAACAGAGTATCGGCTGATGTATTTACTTAGCTAAGCTTTTCGTCCTTAGCTGATTATGATCAGCTGAGGAATTCCATCAGATGATGAACATCAACTCATAAAATTCACTAAACTTTTCATTTTGCAGTATGACATAGAGAAACTTAGATAAGTAATACATCAATATCACACATAAAATAGAATTAGTTGCACACAATAAACTAACTACACCACACAAAAGGAATATTTTACAATTTTAACATGCCAATTTTGGATATTAGGAAGTTGAACCTAGACTCATCTAAAGGTTTTGTAAACAAATCTGCCAATTGAAAATCAGTGCTAATGTAGTGCATGGAAACTTTCTTTTTCTACACATTGTCTCTTAACAAGTGATGTCTGATTTCAATATGCTTTGTTTTTTAAAGCAAAACTGGATTGTTAGAGATAGAAATTGCACCAGTGTTATCACACAAGATTGGAGAGTTTTCAAACTATAGGTCATAGTCAAGTTGTTGGTTTCGCAACCATAGTAATTATGCACAACAACTTCCAGCATCGATGTACTCTGCTTCAGCAGTAAAAGTGGAAATAGAATTTTTTCTTCTTGCTTGACCAGCTGACTAACCTTCCATCTAACAATTGACATCCACCAGATGTACTTTTTCTGTCCAAAGTACAACCTACAAAATCAGAATCAGTATATCCAACTAACTTAAAATCTGAGTACTTGAGATACCAAAGACCTAGATTAGGAGTTCCTTTGAGATCCTGAAAATTCTTTTAACTGCAGCAAGGTGTGAGTCTTTGGGATCAACTTGATATCTAGCATAGAGACATGTTGAAAATATTATATCCGGTCTACTTGCTGTGAGGTAAAATAGACCCTATCATGCCTCTAAAAGGAGTAATTATGTTCACTGATTTACCATCAGTGTCCTTTCCTAGCTTGAGAGTAGTAGACATGGGTGTTCTCATAGAAGAACATTTTTCTAACTCAATTTTCTTAAGTAAGTCATTGACATACTTTGTTTGATGAATGAAAATTCCATCAACCTCTTGTTTAATCTAAAGACCTAGAAAATAGTTTAGCTCACCCATCATGCTCATCTAATAATTGTCATACATGAGTTTAGAAAACTTTTTATAAAGATCCAAATTTATAGACACAAATATTATGTCATCTACATATATTTGTACAAGAATTACATCACCCTTAAACTTCCTTATGAACAAAGTGCTGTCTATGCATCCTCTTGTAAAAGTTTTAGTAGTAAGAAAAGAAGAGATGGTATCATACCAGGCTCTTGGAGCTTGCTTTAGACCATACAAGGCTTTGTTTAGAAAGTAAACATGGTCAGGACAGCTTGCATCCTCAAAGCCAGGAGGTTGTTTGACATACACCTCTTCCTTTAATTCACCATTGAGGAATGCACTATTAACATCCATTTAAAATATCTTGAAATCTTTGAAGGCAGCATAAGCTAGAAACAGTCTAATTGCCTCAAGTATGGAAATAGGGGCAAAGGTCTCACCAAAATCAATACATTCTTCTTGACAATACCCCTGAGCAACTAGTCTTGCGTTGTTTCTTATGATTTTCCCTTGCTCATCTATTTTATTTCTGAATACCCACTTAGTTCTAATGATGGATTTGTCCTTTGGTCTTGGCACCAAAGTCCATACATTGTTTCTTTTGAATTCTGTCAGCTCCTCTTGCATAGCATTAATCCAGTGGGGATCATTAAGAGCTTCATCAACCTTCTTTGGTTCAATCATAGAGACAAAGCCTTTGTATAAACATAAATTACAAGCTTTGGATCTGGTTAGCACACGTGCCTCTATAATACCTATGACCTGATCATAAGGATGATCTCTGAGGTCCTTGTAGGAATTTTGGATTGTGAGAATATTAGGATCAATTTGGATTTTAGGATTAGAAATTCCTTGATTTGGATCAGCTGATGATACTTCAGGTTGATCAGCTAATGAATTTTAGGGTTGCAATCTGTGGAAATTTCTGTTGATGAGGGAATATTAGATATGGAATTAGAGTCCATTGATATTGATTCATCATTCACATCATTCAAAAGAAGTAAGGGTTGAGTTAAGGTAGGTTGTGCACTTCCATCTTTTTTATAAATCTTATTATCTTTTCAGCAGCCTCACTCTTAGCTTTAAGGAAGAGGACCCAAGTGTATCTTGAGAACTCATCCACAATGACAAGTGTATATTTACTTCTACCAATACTTGCAGTGGCAACAGGACCAAATAGATCCATGTGCAAGGTTTAGGCTTTGTATATGTTAGTGAAGGCAGTCCTGACACTAGATCACTCTTGCCCAGCTAGTTTATGTCATAACTAGTTTGTTTCTGTTTCAGGTTTTGAGTACAAACAGGTTAGTTTTGATTAATCACCGGAGGATATGTCAAGTGTATAAACATCCTTGGTTCTCTTGGCACAAAGAACTGTTTTGCCTTCTTGATTTATGATGGAACCCCCTGTCTTGTTGAATCGGACTTCATTATCCCCACTACACACTTGACTTATGCTAATGGGGTTATATTTAAGCTCTTTAACATATGAAACCTTTGACAGTTTGAGGCTTCCATTACGAAGTTCGCCATAACCTTTGGTTTGACCAAAGTTGTTGTCACCGAAGGTCACCCTTGGACCTTTCTCCTTCTTGTAGTTACTGAGGAGTGCTTTATTGCCTGTCATGGTCCTTGAGCATCCACTGTCAAGATACCAAGTTCTAAAGCCCTGCACAGTTATGATTTAAAGAAGGGTTAGTGACACTTAGGGCATCCACTTTTAAGGTGGACCCCTGTGGATTGCACCTAGCTATCCACTTCATATTAGGTTGTTTATGAATGAGAGAAACAGTCATGTTATCAGTATTAATCCGTTGTCTTGAATTTCCTTCTTGAGAGCAGTCACGTGCCTTATGTTCTTTGTTGCCATATTTATAACCATTTTTAACTCTTGGAGCATTGAACATGTTTTGGTGACTGCCTATGAGTAACCTTTTCAATCTTATGATGACTTATAGTCATCAGCTGACTTACTTTACCACTCAAATGTTGCAGCTGATCCTGTAAACTTAACAGGTCTTTGTTCACAGGCATCCTTGGCTAACCTTAGTTTTAAGGAGTTTGTGATCAGCTTTAGATGTGGTAGGTTTGAAAACTTTGCAAAAATTATTTCCTTTTCTCACAGTTTCTTTTATTAAAAGAGTCTTAGGTGATTCTTGATCAGCTGAGTAGTTAGATGATGATCTATGACTAGCTGACAAGCCATCAGCTGAGCATTTATCATAAGCTGTCTCATTAGTTGTTCCAGATTCATTAGCTAATGAAATGTTAGTCAGCTGAGCACTTAAAGTTGAATCATCTGTTTTCAAGGTCTGACAACATAATGTCCTGTTGGAATCAACATATGATTCTTTTCTTTTAATAACATCCCTTGATTTTGACTTTTGAGTACTTTTACTTTCTAACAAAATAACAGAAGTTGAATCTCTTTTAGGAGTGAGTGATTCATTTAGATGTGAGCTTTCACTTTTGAAAAATCTATTAGTGATTACACCTTTACCTTCTACAACTTTAAGAAAGCTAAGTGGTAAAATGTCAGCCTTTTCTAAGGTATATATGTTCTCACTAAAATCAACACAGTTAGCATCTTATGAGTAGTTTCCACCAATAATAGCTTGAACTTTTGGAATCTGCTCATTGACACACTGAGTGATCTTTTCAGCAGAGACACACCAAGATTTAACTACTTTTTGAAGGTCACTGAACTTTTGAGTTGCTTCACTGGTTTCTTTTACCAAGATCTGTTTTATTATCTTTTGTTTAGCTAACTCATCTTTCAGAGTTGTCATTGGTTTAAGTTTCTCATCTTTAAGAATTAATTTTTCTTAAGTGATTCTACTTCTGTTTTTAGCTTCTTTTCTCTTTAAATATAAGATTGAAACTCAAAACATAAATAATCAAACATGGTGTTCTTTTCATTATCATCATAATTAATATATTTGCCAAGCTGGTACATAGAGGAAGGATCCCAGTTGGAGGAAGTACATGCTTTAGCAACCTTTTTCATATCCTCACCAAAGGTGCTAGTACTACCTGTGTTGGCCATCAAACTGAGCTGAGCAGTGAGGACCTTATCTTCATCACTTGACAAGTCTTCCTCAGCCCAATCATCTTCTTCAGCCACTAACACTTTGGCCTGAGCTTTCCTCTTCTTTTTGTCAAGAACAGCAGCAAGAAGCTTCTTATACTTGGCTTCATAATCAATCTTTCTATCTGATCCAGGAAGAACCTTGAAGCTAGAGCTTCCCTTGGACTTACACTCACTGGCATAGTGACCAAGTTTGCCACAAGAAAAGCAACCTTCAGATGACTTGGTTTTGGACCTATCGCCTTTGAAAGGTCTCTTCCCGAAATTCTTGACACCCTTTCCTTTGAGGAAAGGTTTGAACCTTTTCACCAACATGGCAGCCTTCTCAACAGCAGCTTCAAT
The DNA here is from genome assembly GCA_947179395.2 of Pulicaria dysenterica. Lineage (NCBI taxonomy): Eukaryota > Viridiplantae > Streptophyta > Magnoliopsida > Asterales > Asteraceae > Pulicaria > Pulicaria dysenterica. Next base: position 27,429,857 of record OX359288.1, read on the forward strand.
GGTGTCCATATCATCCAAGCTTTCATCCCCATCAGCCACCAGCTCTTTTTCCTCAGAAGAATCCTCTTCATCTTTATCTTCACTTGAGTCATCCACTACAGCAGCAAAACTCCTGGACCTTGCATCCTTAGATACAAGTGCAGTTGATGGAGCTTTTGCAACCTCTCTTATCTCCTTGGTTGACAGCTTCCTTTGTTTCACCGATTGCTCATGGTTATAAGATTACCATAGAGACCAACCAGAGACATTCCATTTATCTTCTAACTATGATTTATGATAGTGATGAAGTGATCCCAAGATTCTGGGAGGGAGTCTAGGAATTTTATAACCAAATCCTTATTGCTCTTGGGAACATCTGCCCTTCTTAGATCATTGAAAAGGCAATTGAACCTGGTGTAGGTCTGAGTAAGACTTTCACCCTTATGAGCAAAGAAGAACTCATATTCTCTTACAAAGATGAGTTTCTTGTTCTCCTATACCTCCTCTGTGCCTTCGTATGCAACAGTGAGTGTCTAGCATCTCTTTTGAAATTGCGCAGTTAAGAACTTGATGATAGCCATCATTGGGTAGTGCAGAGACTAAAGTTGTTCTAGCCTTGATATCAAGGTTCACAAGCCTCTTGTCTTCATCAAACCACTGATGCACCGGCTTGATCACATACCTCTTGGTAATGGGTTCACCTTTAGAAGCAGCAGGAGCTTCAAGAGTAGTTGAGGGAACATAGGGGCCTTTTGTGACTGTGCTTAGCATCACATCATCCAGGGTTGACATATAGAGATGGACTCTATTTTTTCAGAGGGATAATTTTTCTCCATCAAACATAAGACACCTAGAGAGTGAGCCAAAGTTTGAGAAACAATTTGAAGCAGCATTTGGAGTGGCCATTTTGTAGTATGGGGTAGAAGCAGTTGAAGAGTAAGCAAGGCAGATCTTAGATATGATTTATCTAACCTTCTCTGATACCATTTGTTGGTCCTAACTGGATACTACAACAACAAATGTTTGTAGAAGGGGGGGGGGGGTTGAATACAAACTTAAGCTTTTAAAATCTAAAAGCACGCGGTTTATACTTTATATAATTCTTATTGATATGAATCAAGAATTACATGAACTAGATACAGAAAATCTAAGTTCAATAAAGATGGCAACTAAACTGTCAAACACATCGACAAAGCTTATCCTAATCAACTAATGTTTAGGACGTTGAACACATGAACAAGTTTGATTACACTGAGAAAAATATATTGATAACTCTTCTAGATGTCAACTTATGAGAAATCAGTGTTCACTCCGATGAATTGGTACTCAGCATGTTTCCATGCTTGGGTATATATATAAGCTCTTTGGTGTCCGGATCGTGGAGATAAGAGGAGAAAAAAGTAATAAGGATAATAATATTAGAATACATAAAGTTAGTGGGTGAAAAGTAGTTTCACTTTATACACGCAAAGTATAACGTGAATGTACTATTCTGATAAAGTAAATTCCACTATCTATTATTATATTATTAAATACCTTTTGCGTAGGAAGTGTAAGTTTCTCTTTCCATGCTTGCACTTTATACAACACCATGCTTTCTTCAGATTTGACTTTACCAAGTATGGAGTTGCCAGATACTTAGTTGTTGTGAAGAGATCTTCGAGATCTTCTTCTTGTAAAGCAGCTACCACCTTTTCCAGGGGGTCAAACTCAATCCTTTTTGTCTCTTTGTGGATTCAAAAAGTGTTATTACTTTTACAAAGAAATCTCTAAAGGCAAAATAGAACAACACATGTTCTGCCTTTGACTTAAGAATAAAAAAAAGCTAAGTGTTCAAACATTTCATGACTCAGCTGATAAACTAACTCTAAACTGTAATTCTAATTTTGCTCAGACGAGGAATAAATTAAGGACTCAGATGTATAACCTAATCAACCTATATGATCAATCGATCAAATTATTTGGCTGATCATTCAGAGTGATAAGCTTATAGTAAAAAACTTAGTGAAAGTAGATTTCTTATTTGATGGGAGAAAGCCTCAGCTGATCTTCTTTGAGTGCTTAGCTGATGCTTTTTAATGCTCAGTTGATCACCTCTATTTCTCAGCTGATGGTTGTAAATCATTAGCTGATGCTTGTAGATCCTCAGCTGATGCTTCTTTTCTTGTCTGGTCAACTGAAGCTGATCCTTTGTCCGATCCTTAGAGTTCAGCTGATCAACTCTGCTTCTCAGCTGATAGTTTTAACTTAGAAAATTCTTTAAGTCTAAATGAAAAACAACACATGTTTTTGACTGATTTAAGTCTCAAACTGAATATATGATTTTCTTAACATCAACTCCTATTTTAATAAATAGACAGGTTTAATTATGGTTTGATATTGCTATCTCCCTACCAATTCTCAATATTAAATTTTAAAGAGTTAATTACAAAGATGGTCCCTGTGGTTTGCGCTAAATTTCACATGTAGTCCTTTAAAATCGAAAATTACACTAGTAGTCCTTATGGTTAACGTTTTGTTTCACTTTTAGTCCTTTAGACTAACTCCAGTTATCTTTGACTGTTAGTCAAAGGGTATATTAGTCATTTTCCTCCTTATCCTTGCAACCAAATATATTTTATCTCTTATCTTTATGTCCAAACATGTTATTATGAGTTATTCTCTCTATATCCTTAAACAAACACACCTTCCTAACAAACACTTACACACCCTCTCTCTCTCTCTCTCTCTCTCTCTCTCTCTCTCTCTCTACAAACACTGAACAATTCTCCCCTCTCTCTACAACGTCTCTCATTCTCTCCCTCTCCCCCTCTCTCTTTCTAGCCGCCGCGGGAAAACCCACCACCCTACTCGCCGGAAAACTCCAGTTATCATACAACACCGCCTTCATCAACCACCACCGCCTCCATTGTGCTTGTTCTTTCTTCAATCATCGATCTTCATATATCTGCTCGTAAAACAGATTGCTTTTTAGTGATCATTTGATATTCTGATATGCAGATATAATATAATATATATATATATATATATGAATATATATATATATATATATATATATATATATATATATATATATATATATATATATATATATATATATATATATATATATAGGGATGTTGCTTGGTTTTAGCTTATTATAGCATAGGTTACCAGATTTTGGGTGAAAGTCGGCCCGTATCTTGGCGGGGCAACACCGACGGTGGTGTTGCAGCCATGGTGGTGGCAGATCTCCCTTTTCCGTTTCCAAATTTGCAGATCTGAGCCTATTTTTCCGAAATAAACTTTCATTGTTGATCGCATTTCTTGGGTTGCTGTCATTGTTGATCTGAGCCTATTTTTCCGTTTCTAAACTTTCATTGTTGATCTGAGCCTTTTCCGTTTCCAAATTTGCAGATCTGAGCCTATTTTTCCGTTTCCAAACTTTCATTGTTGATCTGAGCCTTTTCCATTTCCAAATTTGCAGATCTAAGCCTATTTTTACGATATTTTTTAGTTTTTTTGTTAATTTAATGGATGAAAACCCTGAATCTATGTGTTTTTGGGTTTGATTTTAATGGATACTGATTTTATTATAAAATTTGTGATGGGGATTTAATGGTGGTCCTTGTGGTGGTTTAAGGGATTCATAGCGGTGATCCCGAAGGTGGCCGGAGTTAACGGTGGTGGCCGGATTTAACGGTGGTCCTTATGGTGGTGAAGAACCGGTGATGGTTAGTGGAAGAAGGTGGCCGGATTTAATGGTGGTCCTTTATTTGTTATATTATTTTAATATTAATTAATAATATTTAAATAAATAACAATCAAATAATGAAAATAGGTGTTTGGTAACAAGGATAAGATGGAAAAAGACGAAAATACCCTTAGTCTACCAGTTGACTAACGGTCAACTTTAACACCAGTTAGTGTAAAGGATTAAAAGTGAAACAAAACGTTAACCATAAGGACTACCAGTGTAATTTTCAATTTTAAAGGACTAAATATGAAATTCAGCGCAAACCACAGGGACCATCTTTGTAATTAACTCAATTTTAAATAAAGTTTATAAAGCAATACTATTTTGGGGCTTTTGGTCAGGTTGAAAATATATTACAAACAATGTTTTTGGGTTAACGAACATAATTATCATGTCAAACAAAATATGCCCAACATCAATCTCATTTTCGTAATGGCATGCATATCTATGAAATATAACTTGTTTTAGTAAGCAATTTGTACAATATTGATCTTGCAAGTTAGACTAATTATAGATTAACTGTAAATACGGAATTGTATATTGTCCTTTTGACTTAGTTTTTAACCTCAAAATATTGTGTCATACGAATCTACATACTACAAACAAATATCCTGACAATAAACAACTATGCCACAGGGCATGATGCCTAGTGTTTTAATTAAACTAAAAATAGAAATAGATAATAAATTAATTCCATAAACTAGTTTTACTAAAAACATAATTAGTAAAATACGCATTAATTTAACAATTATTATTTTACGCTACTAAAAATGTATGACATAGAAAGGCAAAAAAAACAAAACAAAACAAAAAAACTCTCTTAAATTGAACATCAAACTTAGAACTTCTACAGTTTATACCCATTAAAGTAGTTTTTAGTTTTTCACGTAATAATTATTACAGCTAAAAAGCTTTTGTTTTAAACAATTGGTGCTACTATTTGGTCTTCCTCTACTCACATATAACACACATCAAATCATCAATTATAAACCGTATAGTTTTGTGTATTTTATTTCTTTTTATTTATATAAAAGTTACCTAAAAATAAAGATACGTTAATTTATAGTTTTTTTACTAATGACATTTTTAAAGGACTATTTACGTGTGTGAGATTGAAGAGAGAAAGGCGTTATGTTTGTGTTAGTGTGTGAGAGAATATTGAAAAGAGTCTGTAATGTTCAAATTTTTTACGATAATAATAGTAATAATAATAAACCACTGCTTAGCTTGTAAATGCAAAATCAACCATCAAATACCTTATTACAATTATCACCAAAATCAAATGTACATGTAACTGTTTACACAGTTTTATTAAAGACACTTCGAGTCTATCAAAACTATTGTCACATTGTAGCCTTACACTTGCCTTACATTACGTTCCTAAAAAGAAATAAACAATAACGGGTAAGCACAAAACTTAGTAATTAACACAATATTTATACTTTATAGTGGATAGCGCACACATGAAACAATTCACAAACTTGACACATTATAGGTCACGTCGTTATATGTCATCTCCCCAACTAACCACCCATGTGTCGTTGGTCGAAATAGTTTACGGATCAATAACAGTTAACGTGTATAATGAAGATAACTAACAATAGTTTGCACATAAACTCGTACACAATGCTATCACATGTAACGCGAGTGCAAATCACAATATAGCATGTAAGTTAACGTAAACTCGCCAGATCGGCAACCTAAACGCTAAACGAAAACTTACTTAATGGATATCCGGAAATTGTTTGATTACATGCAATCACCTACAATTTGGGTTTCCAAAATATTAGTCTTTGATTTGGGATTAGACGCCTCACTTACACTCGTATGTCTAATACTTTTCAATCCATAGTCCAACATGGTTTTCGATTCAAGGTTTTCAATGCAAACACCTATACTTAAGTTTTCTATTTTGACAAACAAATGAGGATTTCGATTGCCGGTTTGCCATAGTTTTTAGATTCTGAATTGGATTAGGGTTTTTGATTCTGACTAACCATACAAGGTTTTATTTTAGTATTATCCACACACTTTTTGTTTCAAGATTTATACGAGATTTTTGATTGTTCATGTCTCAAAAACATGTCAAGTCTCAACAACATTCACGATTTAACATACCAGTCAATCACTTCAAGTATCACAACCTGATCAAAACTCAACCAAGATTTATGGATCATATTGATTTCTAGCATCATTTTAACGATTTCCTGATGATCAATTTCATTTTCATAACGTCCATCTTATTCTAACCTGTGTTGTTGCTCTTCGTTTCCTTTTCCGACTCAACGGAAAAGAAAATCCGAATAAAAGTCTAGAAAATTCCAATCAAATCAATTAATACATATTTCTAATGCTATCTAATACTATTTTTACAAACCCTTACACTTTAATTGCAATTTAAACAAGTTATACATGATCTAAAGTCGTATGATGTTCTCAGCTCATTAAAACACTCAAATTTCAATAAGAACTGCTCAAACTCTATTCGATCTTATCTAATTGATGTAACACCCACATGGAATTAATCACAAGAGTTAAAGGAGCATTACACGGTGTTTTTAAAAGAATTTGATGTAGATATGGTGTTCTTTCTTCTTTCTCTTGGTCTCGACACTCTCAAGGTTTTTAAATGGAATAGTGAATACCAAATGGAGGCTGTAATAGTCTATGCTAGGGTGTTGTGCCATAATGAATGTATTTATACCCTTACTCACTTCCTTTACTTGCCAAAATTAGCCCTTAACCTCAACAAGATAAATAACGCGCCTACCATTTATCAATAATAGATTTCCATCTCATAAAATCTCGAATGATGGGGAAAATAGATATTACAACTCTCTCCTCTTAGATTTGATTTCGTCCCCAAAATCATTACTCAATAATTCTCGATAGTTCTTCAATATTTTGTTCTTCTAGTTCGTAGGTCCACTCGGACCCATGACGGTGTTTTTACTTTATCTTCACCAGCAGAATATGCTTATTTCTTAAGTTTTTTATTTTTTTAAGATCGCAACTAGCCTCTCGACGTAATTTAGATTTTTATCAGCATTGATGTCCTCCATTGGTACAAAGTTAGACTTGTCTTCTAGACACTTGCGTAAATGTGGTGTAATTGTTATAAATTTTGAATAACTTCTATCACAATTTTAAACGATAATCTAGCTTTCCAACTCGTGTTGACACTTTAAATTGTCCAATGTATCATGGGGTTAACTTGTTCCTCTTACGAAATCGAATAACGCCTTTCCAAGTTGAAACTTAATAGTACATGATCACCAACTTAAAATTCTAACTCGAATCATTGTTCATCTGTGTAACTTTTCTGGTGACTCTACACTACACGCAATCTCTCGTGAATCTTCTAGATATTCTCTATCATTTTCTGCACCACTTTAGTACTACCTAGCTCCCTCCGCCCCCATCTCGCCCCAACAAATTGTAGTTCTACACCACCTTATATATATAGCATCTTGCACAAAGGCATCTTGTTACTAGCCTGATAATTGTTCTTAAATAAAAACTTAGCCAATGGGAAATATGTATCACGGCTGCCCCCAAAGTCTAGAACACATGCTCTTATCATGTCCTTTAGAGTCTGTATCGTCCGCTCACTTTGGCCATCTTATTAAGGGAGATATGTTGTACTAAAGTGAAACTTCATTCCCAGATCATTATGAAACGTCCCTAGAACCTAGCTGTGAACCTCGTATCTCTATCAGACCTGTGCCTCAAGATCACCTGTTTCAGAAATACACCTGCCATCTTTTCTAAAGAGAATGTCTCATGGATTGGGATGAAGTGCAGAGTCATCGTCAAACGGTCAACAATGGCCCATATTGAGTCAAAGCCTCTCGGAGTCTTCGGGTAGGGTCTCTTGTGTTTGGCCTTAACTCTTTTGAAAAATAACCATCCCTTAACATATTTAGCTACACTTCTCTTCATCCCGAGTCCCCAATAATCTACTCTCAGATCAATGTAAATCTTCACAAGATTTGATTAACCCGATTTGATAAAGTCAATAAGGAAGTTTTCACTTTCCTTCGCATACATTCCACATGAATACGAGTACATATAGCCTTCCTATTCAAGGCATTCTCTATAATATTTGTTTTACTATAGTGGTAAAGTATTTCACAATCATAGTCTCTTACAATATCTAACCATCGTCATTATCTCATGTTCAAATTTATCTAATCTACAAAGTATTTTAAACTCTTATGGTCTGTATGGTGAACTTCACTCCATAAAGATAGTGCCTCCAAATCTTCGATAAGAAACCACCACTGCAGCTACAAGTCGTGTGTTAGGTAGTTACTTTCATGTGGTTTTAGCTAACGTGACGCATAAGCTATCAACTTCGCCCGTTGCATCAATACGCAACCTTACCTACAATGTGAAGCATCATAGTGGATTACTAAATCCTTCCTTCTTTCTAGTAATGTCAATAGTGGGGCCTCGCATAACTTACCTCGTAGAGTCTCAAATGCTTTTTTCCGAGTCAAACCTTATACTCTTCTTGGTCTACTTCATTAGTGGAACATTGATCTTAAAGAAGTCTTGAATAAATCTTAGTAATAATACCCGACTAAACTCAAAAAACTCCGGATCTCTATTGGAGTTTTCGGTTGTTCCCGTTTCATCGTGACTTCTATCTTGGCGGGATCCACCTTAATAAAGTCTTCGTTCATAAGATGACCCAGAAACTATACCTCTTGTATTTAAAACTCACACTTTGAGAACATTGCCTAGAGTTTTCTTGTTTCAACATCTCTAAAACATGTCAAAGATGTCACTCATGCTCTTCCCGAGTCTTGAAATATATATACATGTTTTCTATGAACATAATTACAGACTTATCGAACATCAGTCTGCATACTGGTTCATAAGATCCATAAATGTTGCAAGTGGATTTGTCAATCCGAACAACATAACTATAAACTCGTAATGACCATAACATGTTCTAAAAGATGTATTTGCACTATCCTCTTATCAAATCTTTAACTGATGATAACTCGACCACAAGTCAATCTTCGAGAACCATGCGACTCATTGTAGTTGGTTGAACTAGTCATTAATTATTGGTAGTGGTATCCATTATTCATCGTAAGTTTGTTAAGCTCTCTGTAGTCAACACATATCTTGAAGGATCCATCCTTCTTCTTAACATAGAGTATTGGTGCTCCATAAAACGAACTATGTTGAGGTTAATACTAGTTAGTTGTTAATACTGGTTGAAGGTTAGTGTTGATTGTTGTGGTTTGTGTAGGTGAAGTATGTTAATACATGTTTACCTAGAGTTAATACTAGTAGCGGTTCTTGAGGAATGGATAAACTCTGTTGATACGAAGATCAAGTTAAGCAGCTAAATGTTCGAGATAAAGATTATTCGCTTGATTTTTGGGGTGATAGTTATGAGAAGATAATGATTGTGTCTATCCATAACTAAATGATCTCGGATAACATCTATTTTGTAGCTAGTTTGTTTGATTTGTGATTAGTATAAATAGATGATGAACTCTGGTTTAAAAGTAGCCGAAGCCTCAAGGTTTGATTCTTACAATTGAGATAGAATTGTACGTATGTTAGTTCATTCTAATATATATATTAGGGCTTTGATTGTTAATTGTTTCGCACTAAATAATCATGTTCTTGATAATTCAAAGTAGTCATTCCACAAACTTCTTTGTTTACATCTTGGATTGATATTGTTAACTTAGTTGGTGCTTAATTCGATCCTAACAAGTGGTATCAGAGCTATTTGGTGGCTCTCGATCCAAGATCATCAAGAATTCATACAAGCAAAAGTTCGTGTGTGAGTTAATTCATCATGAGTGACATGGCTGATGGAGTATTGGTAACAAAAGTACCAGAGTTGAAGGAAAACGACTTCGACATGTGGAAGATACGCATCAAACAGTACATTCTACTCACAAATTACATGATGTGGGATATCATTAAGAAGGGTCCTAAAGGAACATCCAAGCTTGATACTGATGGAAACATACAACCAAGAGATCCACCAGCAAATGATTTGGAAAGGAAAGAAAGGCAAAGTAAGATGAAAGCATTGAGTACTCTGTTGCTTGCAATTCCCAATGAATATCAACATCTATTCAGTAGATGTTCAGATGCAAAGGAACTTTGAAATGCATTGGAAAAGAGGTTTTCTGGAACTAAAAGTACCAAGTGAAATCAAAGATCTATTCTGAAACAACAATATGAAAACTTCAGTGCAAGAAAATAAGAAACTATGACTCAAACATTTAACAGATTCAATAAACTGATGGGAGAATTGGCCACTGCTGGAATCAAGATTGATCAAGATGTGTAAATTCATAAATTGTATAGAAATAGGAGTTTCTATGTAATATACTCATGGAGTATATATAGGGATATGGCTATTGTAATAGCTAAGGTTTTGCTCATAATGAAATAAAGAACTATGTGTTTTCAAGGTGTAAATATATTTTCTCTCTAGTTCTACATATGCAATCCTTCATTATCCTACATTATACTTGAATCACTTGTTATCAAGGCCTAACAAGTGGTATCAGAGCCAAGGGAGTGATGATTTGATTCTGAATTCAACAACAAAAGTCGAATTTTTGAAGATTTTTGAAGAAAAAAGAGTAGTCTTGGGTTTGAAATCAAAGTCAATATCAAATGGAATTTTTGAGTGTTAATTGATTAGATTAGGGACGCAGGGATCATAGAAACACTCGTTGATAAAAAAGAAGTCAATTCGAATACATATCAGTGGCCAAGTTGAAGATTTTTGAGTTTTTGAGTTTTTGAAGTTCTTGAAGAAAGTTGATCGATTTGACTTGTTTGATTGATATTAATGATAATCGATGTTATAGAAGTGTATTTCGGGGGTATATGAAGTGATCTGGGCAAGAAATTATCAGATTTGAGCAAAATTTCGAGATTTTTGAATCTGAACGGGATGAAGATGAAGTGTTCGGAATTCTAGCTTGAATCAACCGGAATTCATACATTCCGAGTAGAATTTGATAGGAATTCACTCTTTCCGAGTAAATTTTGATCGGAATCACCTTATTCCGTACTGAATTTGATAGGAATTATCCTATTCCGATTACTTTTTGATCGGAAACACTGTTTACCGAACACATTTTGATCGGATTTATCAATTTGTGAGCTTGACCGGAATTGGTTTTTAACCGGAATTTGTGACTTTACTCGGAATTAACAATTTACTGGGAATTGTTCTTCGGAATTGATTTTTAACCGGAATTCTATTTTGACCGGAATCTATAAGTCACTCGGAATTTGACAATTCATTCGGAATTCATTCAATTGATTTCATTCACTCAGAATTTAAATTCATTCGGAATTCAAGCTTATTCGGAATTCAAGATTTAACACTCATTTTCTGAGATTTTCAGGATTTCTGATCATTTTTGCCATAGCAATATTCTTCAATTTCAGCTCGACCCCAGCCAGGGGCTCTGCCTCTTGGACCCCGCTCTTAGGGGCGCTGCCCACGAACCCCCGTCGTTGTTTTGACTGTGTTATCTTGTCACCTTGATTTCTAAGACCAGTGTTTGGATTTTTTGGCTAAGTCAGGAGTTCTCAAAGTTTCGGTTATCATTCTGATGTTTCTAAATTTGGGTCATATTCTGTTTTCCCGTGAACCAGGTTCTGAATGTCTAGTACCCTTATGTCTAGTCATCCTGCCCTTTCCTAGCTGATTTTTGGTTTTCCTTCTTAGTGTCACCAATTTTTGGTCTCAAAACCATATTTTAGCCATCCATTCCTTGTTTCTTTTGGATCTTGGTTATCTTTTATCAGTCATTTTTAAAGTCCCAGATCACAGTGTTGGTGAAATTGTTTGAAGGATTAACCAACACCATGTTTCATCAGTTTTTTTAAAATTTTGTAAGTTCATTCGTGTGCTCTCAAATAAGGATGTATCCGACTCCCTGATCTTATTATAGTTCACAGTCAAATATCCTCTTATGTGTTCCCAAGTTTGTTTGCATCCGTATGTCTTTCAGATTTTTTTCCACTTGTTGTGATCTGGTAAAGGTTGATTACACTATATTGGGAGACTTACTTGACAACATTAATTTCCAATATCAGCTTACATCCAACACGGAGTTATAAATCTTCAAGAATTCATATCAAATCATTACCACTCCTCAACGATCAAGAGTGGTTCAAGTATCTATTCATTGTAGGATGTTCCCCACCCCTCTTCCATGTTTTTGCATCTGAATCTCATGTTGATGACTTTTGTGCATGATGCTCATGATAAATCATAATCATCATGAGTGGGAGATAAAAAGTGAAGAAATTTTACATTGTTGAAGATATTCAAATGTTGAGGGGGAGTTTGAATGTTTTTATTGATAAAATCATTGTGTTTACTCATGGGGAAGAGATCATCAGTCTATGTCATGTCTAGGGTGAGTAATGATCTATCGTATGAAGACATGAGAACAATCTGAGCTACATTGTAGGGGAGACAAAAAGAAGATTCTTCCCAACACATCAAAAGTGTTCATGTTTCCGCTGTCAGATGCTCAAGATTAAACATTGTTCCAGACTGATGCTTTTGGTGGAACGATACATCCTAAACTGCTTATATAATCTAAGGAAGACTTAGGTTACTGGCGTGTACACTCCTATTTCAATACAAAGGGGAAGAATGTTAATTCATAAATTGTATAGAAATAGAAGTTTCTATGTAATATACTCATGGAGTATATATAGGGATATGGCTATTGTAATAGCTAAGGTTTTGCTCATAATGAAATAAAGAACTATGTATTTTCAAGGTGTAAATATATTTTCTCTCTAGTTCTACATATGCAATCCTTCATTATCCTTCATTATCCTACATTATACTTGAATCACTTGTTATCAAGGCCTAACAAGATGATGTCAACAGAAAGTTTCTAAGATCACTAGGAGAGGAGTGGACTATGTATATTGTTGCATCTAGGCAAAGTGATGACTTAAAAGGAAAGGAATTGGATGATCTTGACAATGATCTTAGGGTCTTTGAAGCTGAAGTTGAAGCAAAAAGGAAACCATCAAGTTTCTCATAGAATGCGGCCTTTGTCTCTTCTATTGGAGAAAATGCAAATGTTTCTCAGTCGACAAGGGTAAATGTATCAAGTGAAGATGTGTTAGAAGCATTCTTTGCAAGTCATGTAAAACATCTAACACACCTAGTTTACTTTTCTCATTTCTACGATCCACTACATATGCCAAGAATTTTGTGCATACTTGTCGAAGATATTTCCCTACTTTTCTTACTGTAAAGAAGGCCGCTTCTCCTTTCCCTCATTGACTAATAACAACAATTTATCCCCTACTTGGAGTCTGGACCCTCACTTTTCTCTAGTTTCATACAATAGTAGCTTAATGTCTACCTAACCAATCCATCCCCATGATAACGTGAAATACTTTCACGGTGATCCATATCAAATCTATGTTGAATTTTTCGCCCTCTAATTATATACATTACCCTTGTATACATTTGACACACTTAAAACCTTGTCATATGATACTCCATATCTAAATGTGTGTGTAACCTAGCTAGTGCATGCTTGAGATTTTACAAAACGCAAATGAAACAAAGGGTCTACTAGCACCAGAATCAAATACTACAATTGTGGGTACCGAGTTAACAAGATAGGTACTAGTGATGACATCAGGCTCCACACATTCCTCTTTGGAATTAAGTTGGAGAACTTGGCCCCTTCCCCTAGTTGTATCATTCTTCCTTTTATGACTCCCATCAGTGATCCTCAATGTAGCAGGTGCAACTGCCTTGACATCCCTAGCATTCAACCTTGGGAAATGTGCTCTTATGTAGTACAGTTGGAAACCAATTGAAACAAATCTTCGTAGAGCCCTTGCAATCCCTTCTCAGTGTCCCCGTTAGCGAGATTGAAACATCCCTATGTCCCTATCTTGCATTATCCAGCATGACTTCACCCACACCCATGACACCTTGTCAACTCTTTCCTTTCTTATGCCATGTCTCTCCACCTTTTGTTTAACTAGTTTAATCTCTCGAGCCCTAGCATCCCCAATCATCTAGTCTAGGTCTAGTAGTTGGACGAGTCCACAAATTCCTAAATTTCAGTCTTCAACCCCTCCATGTACTGAAACGTCATAATCTATCCGTTCGCTACATACCTAGGACAAAAACGCGTCCTTCCCAAGAGTAGCTCATTCTGCTCAATGATAGTCTCATTCCTCTGCTTCATGGCCATAAAATCGCTTGTGATCATCTTCACTTCCACATATGAAGTAAACTTCTTAGTGAAAAACTCCTTAAACTACTCCCAAGTTGACTCAACCATGCTTCCTCATTCTGTAGTAAAAGTAATACTCGCCGGTCTTTTGTTGTGCCCCACTGTTAGTAGCGAACAGTACCTTTTTGTCAGGCGCTAGCCATTGGGTCCAGTTTCCCTTGAATGTTGGCAGGTTACAAGTAAAAAATCCTTTCAAGTGCAACTCATAGAAGAATCTTGGTTAGCCCCTTTATTCTTAGGTTAGCGATTTGCCTCCCTAGCATCCGACTTTCATCACATCACACATATGTAAGAACATATTAGGTAATATCTGCTACAATGACATGCCCACCACTAATATCACAGTGTTGGTTAATGTAGGCTCACAAAATTCTGACTCACTCTTAGTGTTCACAATAGGTGGTGGTCTGGCGAGAGATGGTCTAACCCGTCACACTAGTAGTGTCTCCCATCCGGGGGTGATTTGTATTCCCTTGAGTAAGTAGGTTCGAGTTTATTCTCGTAGTCACCATTATGAAGTATTAATAATGCACTATAGGAGAGGTAGGAATCACCATACATGCACTTCCTCGCAAGACTTACATCAGTCATAATAGTATCTAGCATTACTAGTACTACACAGGAATAGCCCCCGTTCACACTAATGCTGTAACGCCCCAAAGCTCGTAAGTTCCTATATGAGTTTAATCAAGTAGTATGCTAAGTGTTAGACATGGTTAGCAAGTTGTCATTTGTGTTTATGTGTAGTTTGTGCTTATTAGTAATTTGGGGACTTAAAGTGTCAAGTTCTGAAAGTTATAAGTACAAGGGCTTTTTGTGTCAATATGTGATAGTAATAGATATAGATGAGTCTTCTTTGACTCATTTGTAGTCAACACTCCAGGAAACCAAAAACACATATACGATACACACACTTCATCACTTGATTTACTTATTTCAATTCTAAAGTAAGGATTTACACTTGCAAATCGATCAGATAGTGATTCAGAAGCTCGAGGTATGTGTTCTTCATGATTTAAAGTGAGTCTTAGGTCAAGAAATGAATTCATGAGTTGAATCCTTTTTTGTGGCTTGATTCACGTGTTTTGGTGTTGTTTTGTATCAAGTACATGTTAGAAAGTTATTAATGATGTTATAGAACTCATTTGTATGTTTGAATTCGAGTTTAATCGAGTATTGGGTGAGAAAGAGTTGAATTCGGTTGCTGTTCTCGATCAGAGCAGTTCAGTCTGTTGTACCGACTGTTCCTACGGCCGCAGGGATATTTCCCTACGGGCGTAGGGAGGTTCGGAGTGTTTTTGGAGTTTTGGCTCCTACGGCCGTAGGAAGTGTTTCCTACGGGCGTAGGAAGTCTTTGAGGAGGTTTTGCGTAATTGTCTCCTACGGCCGTAGGTGGGTACTCCTGCAGGCGTAGGAAGTGTCAGGATCAGGTCAAGCTGCTTGTTGTTTAATGTTCAGTTTAAGATGCCGCAGAGCGTATAGAAGTTAATGTAACACATGTATATGACTTGTAGGCAATAAGAGTTTGACGCAACCGTAATAGGAGTGTATTTGCTTAGCTGCTGCTAAGGTGAGTGTACTTACCCCTAATCAGATTAGTATATGTTTGTGCACTAAGTGATTAGTATATCAATTGTATGTTCGATGTGTAAAGTTAAAGGCTGTTGTCCAGATGTTCAGTAGCACTATGTTATAGTATTTGATATGAGTAGTATGCATTTATGTACAAAGTGAACAGTATGATATATGTGTTGTGATATGTGTTATGTATGTGCACGAGTACAGATAGTACCTGGCTTGGAGAAGCCTTGTACAAAGAAAAGCGGATACTATGTATCCAGGAGAGTGAAAGGGGTATATTGAGATCCTTATACCCAAGTAAAGCGTCAAGGGCTTGGTGTTTGTATCCAGACAAGTGAAAGGGGTATATTGAGATCCTTATACCCAAGTAAAACGTCAGGGGCTAGTTACACGCGAGGTGTGATCATACCCCGGGACAAGTTAACAGTTTGATTGTTTTGCAGATTAAAATTGGGATGAGAGAAATCCTGAGAAGAGATACTTATTCTATATGTGTTTATTAGTTCAGTAGTATGCTTACTAAGCGAAAGCTTACGTTTTAGTATGTTGTGCATGCAGGTAACCAGTTTCCAGCAAGAGTAAGGCCCCAGTGTTTTGCAGAGTTGGATAGCTCCAAGCTTTTGAAAAGAGTACTTTTAACACTACTTTTACGAAACCGTTAGCACTAAAGTGATGTAAGCTTGTTTTCCACAAACTCCGATATTTTAGAGTGCTAATCAGTAATTAATAATTTTAAAAGCTATTTTGGAAAAAGTGGTGTTACAACTTATGCACTCCCATCTTAGGTTTAACATAAGCACACAAGTAAACTGCTCTCCTGATCCATAAGATTCTTAATAATTTTGACAAATTTAATTGTGTGCCATGTGTTCATAATAATACGGGCCTTCATACTATTGCTAACGCACTATGCACACTAGATCTCAACATTACCACTCGGTTTCTCAATCCACTTGCTTAAGTCATGCATCACTAGATAGTCTAAACTGCTTAAGTGTTCTAAGTTAGTATATTAACAACTTAAACACATAAGACATCATTTATGAGCCATCACATCATTCTCTGGTCTATGCTAAAGCATAACAAGTCATCAAGTACTGAACAGATCAACATATAAGTCATACTGAAATATATCTAATCAAAACTGAATACTCATTAGGACCTCAAGCAATAGCTTATAGTGCCTCAGAAACACTTCTTGAAAATGCAGATATTGAGGCCACATTCCAAACCCAAAGGAAACAATCAAAGAAGAATATGACAAGGAATTCAATCCACAGTCTGTGGCTGAACTATTTGAAAATGATTTTGATTTCAAAATTCACTTGAAAATCTCTTGAACAACCAAGGTTTAAGTCCGGACATTCCTGTCACATATCGAAATCTCTTAAACCAAGACTGTAATACCGAGATGTAACGTCTCAAATTGTTTTGGTAATAATGATAATAATTGTAAACCAATACTTGTAAATGTATAGTCAACCATCAAGAGGTAATTACATCATCACCAAAATTAGAGTATTAAATATTTTTAGGACATCGAAAGCATAAATGTAAATGTTTAAACAGTTTGATACAAGACATGACTCAATCTACTAGCACTATTATCACGTCGTAGGTTTACCCTTGTCCTTACCCGACGTCCTTGAAAAGAAATAAACAACAATTAATACATGTTTCTAATGATTTCAATTTCAAATACTATTTTAATAAATCCTTACAATTTAACTGCAATTTAAACAAGCTATACATGATCAAGGTCCTGTTTTGTGCTGTTCTATGCTGAATACAGAACTCTAAGTTATATGAAAACTACTCACATGGAATTAGTCACAAGAGTTAGGGGAGCATTACATGATGTTTTACCAAGAATCAGATGGTGTTTTCTTCTTTCTCTTGGTATCAACACTGTCATTCTTGAATGAAAAAACGAAAACCAAATTGAGATCATAATAATTTAGTCTAGGATGTTGTGCCCTAATTAAAGTATTTATACCCTTACTTCCTTTACTTGCCAACATGAGCCCTAAGACAGAATAAATAATGCACCCCATCATTTATCAATAATAAATTTCCATCTCATTAAACTAAAAAATAAGATAATATTTATAAGAACGGTAAAATGATATTACAAGGGAGGATATAATATAAGAAAAAGTCAAATGGAGGATATTTGAAAGACTCAGTATTTTAAAGAAAATTTTCTATTTTTCCTATTCTCATTATTTTATGTAGCTAATAATGACACTGATATTCGTAATACCAATTTATTTGTTCAATCTTTAATATATACTAACATTGCAATCACGCAATACGACGATAACGACATTAGTTTGTGTTCGACAACATGTTTGATTTAAAAAGTATGGCATGAGTATGTGTGAAATGCAGTGTTAGTCAACCTATCAATGTTTATTCTCTTTTTTTGATTTCTTTACTTTTTTACAATCAACCATTTTATTAGTTGTTAAAATATTTTTAGAAAAACTAGAATTATAATGTCATTATTATATTTTTAGAATTTTTTATTTCAATCACATCTCTTTATTTTCTTAAATGTCAGTATAATTAGTTGTTTATACGTCAAAAACCTTAAACGTTGTATATTGTTCAAAATTTTTATTTTTAAGGCTGATTCAATATGTTAAGACTAAAATATTATATATATATATATATATATATATATATATATATATATATATATATATATATATATATATATATATATATATCATTTAATATATATACATTTTTCTTGGTTATTTATATATATACCTTGACCAATTTGAGCAAATTAACACATTGAATTTTCATTATCCATATTGTGATACTATTTTATTTTTGGATTCATTTTAAAAGAGTCATCATAACATATCACTTCAACAATCTTTTTCTTTGTTATTTTTTGTTTCTATCATAATTTGTTATTTTATATTGTGATACTATTTATATACGGGGTATTTGTAATCCATATATTTATTTATGCACGGGCATTATTCGTTTAATTATTTTTTTTACTTTTTATATGTTTTACAATTGTTTACTATACAGAAACATTTAAAATTAACTTAATAATATCCGTGTTTATACACAGAGTGTTAAACTAGTTTAATAGATAAATAAAAATTATGATAAGTGGATATAGAACTTATCTTTTTATTAAAAAAATTGATTTCTATATACTAGCATTGTACTCGCGTAATGCTGCGGAGGCGAATAGTTTGTACCCAATAACATACCATTTTTTATATAATATATGAGTATGATAAAATAAATTTTACTTGATAATATGTCATTTTATTTTTTTTTATTTTTTTCATAAGCTATTTTCTTTTTCATTTCATTTTTTTCATAGACTATTTTCTTTTTTTAAACATATTTCTAAAAAAAACAACATATTTCTAAAAAAGCAATCAAATAATTTTTTTTGTAATTTAGAAAGTGTGTACTTATATAATATGTTTATTGATGAGTGTGTAAAGTAAGAAAGAGAGAGATGAATGCTATTTTTTATAATTTAGAAAGTGTGTAATTATATAATAATGTTTATTGGTAAGTGTGTAAAGTAGGAAAGTGAGATGGAGGTTATTTGAGGGGTATATTAGGAAATTTAATTACTTAAAAATTAAGAGTTTTTAGGGTGTAAATGTATTATATAGAATTAAGATAACAAAATGAGAAATGTTCAACATAGTCAATACTTAATTCATAGTCCTAAAACACTAATTTTAGCATTTGGATCAACCTTATTAATGATCCAGATTGAATTTTAAAATTTTTGGACGGAGTTATATTTTCATAATTAACATGTGATGCTTCTACAATCACATGTGATTGTATACTGAATTATAAGTGATTAAATAGTTAATAAAATTTTAGAATTATATTTTTTATATGAACTTTATTCAACACAATTTATAATAAAATTTGTATAAACAATAAATAACACATATTATGGTTGATAGTTAATGAGATTTATAAGTATAGATTGTTTTATTATATACAAAATATTTTTAGGCATAAATTAACTTTTAAAAATGAAGACGGCATCCCTCACATAAAAATTAGTATTTTTCTTTCTGCTTAAACAGTAAACTGAAAAAGAATGGTAGGTAAGGTTACTGGATTAAGGAGTTAGGTGTATCTTTAAACCAATATATAATAATAACAAAGGAGATAGTTTCAACTTTCAAGTGCTTTAATAGTAACCTGAAAATGAATAGTAGGTAAGGTAAGTGTGATTAAGGAGTTAGGTGCATCTTTAAACAAATATAATAACATAGGAGCTTGTTTCAATTTTCAGTTTTCCCAAGCACAATTAATCAAAGAGGCAGCTACAGGTTGTAGCCAAAATAGGCCATGTGATCCAAATGTTTTATTAACCTACCGGTGTATAAAATATTATAATTTAATAATTTTGCATTTTAAATTTTTTCATAAAAGTGATGATGTATTTTGAGTTCAACTAAGAGGGTCGGTATGCTTTTACTGACTTATAATAATAAATATTACACTGTGTAATGTCTATTTCTTTTCTTTTTACACTTTCATCGCGTATATGTATAGCACTGTTCTCTTACATATTACATCACACTCACCAAAATCTCAATTAGTGTATAAGAAAAAAAAAAAAAGAGGCGGCGGAGAATAGGCGACGGAAGGGAGAGGAGAAGATATGGCAAGAATCCTAAAGATCTGATACCATGTGGAAAATGAAAACCCAACGTATTACAAAAACAATTATATATAAAGTACATGGGTAGGATAGAAATCCTAATGGGCCAAACCCAACTATACCAAAACCCTAATCAAATTACTCTAATGAAATCCAAAATCAAAATCAATACAGCGGTTAATGAATCCCAAAATCAAATAAAGGTGATGGATTAGAGACACCCACCCACAAAGCTAAGAAGTTGGAGATGAAGGAACAACTAATCGACCACTACAACAAAAACTTGATTAATTCGCATCCAAATTTTATATTGTTGGTACTTCAAAATGTGTATGACATGGCTACTTTTTTAAGTTCGAGAATCATAACAATATTCGCACTTATAACCACAGAAAAAGATGTACGCCCTTGAAAGTTCGTAAGTCATTAAGTTTGTCTACAACCAAAAGCGTATAGAACAATTCTTCACACAAAATTTCTTCGCGCTTCTCTACTTAATGGAAATGCGAAGAAATTTTGTGCGAAGATTCAATCTCTACACTTTTAAGTGTACGTAGACAGATTTAATTTTGTATGTACTTAAAAGTGTGAATATTTTTCTCTAAAATTATAAATTTGAACATTTATTGTGATCTAATTTCTTCGCGCTTAAACATTTAGTTATATTATATGTGTTTACAAATGCAAATAACTTGATAAAAATACACATAGCCATTAAAACCGCGTAAGAAAAATAGTAACAAATAAATTTTTGGTACTGGACGATTGATGATTATGAATATACACCTAAAATAGGCATAGCTTAATAAGAAAACATTGAATACTACTACCTACTTATAAGCGCCGGCTTCGAGTACGTGCAAAAAATTCGATTGCACAAACTTTTCAACGAGTTGAATATGTTAATTTGGTTTTGTGTAATTTAGTATTAAATAGATAGATTTTTTTTTTTTTTTGAAAAGCAATAAATGGTTAATTAGACAAGGAGCTTCGGCTCGATCATCACCGCCGTCTAATTAACCAAAATTTTAATAATATAACTAGCAAGATGCTAGAATAGATTACAAAATATAGTTTAAAAGAAAGAAGATGGATTACAACACCACATGGACCAAATTAAGGAATTACATTTATACTTTAACCATATAAACAATGAAGCTTGGGTCTGGGTTTTTAATGAAAAATCAGATGTTCAATTCTATAACACTTTCGGACCCTTAATAAAAAAGGTGATTATAACTGGACCCTCTTGATAATAAAAATTAATCTATGTGATATGTAAGTATGATTTACAAGTAAAAGTGTCATTTATATATTAATATGATATATATATTAAATAAAAATAAGAGGTAGAAATGGTATTACCCTAAAAAAACTAGAATGATACTCTCTCCTTTATATTTCTTCCACGCTCACACATTTTAAACCCATATTTTGTGATTAGAAAACTTTAGCTAAAAAAGAGAGACTAAAAGTTTTAAAATGTAGCCTTTCTGTATTAAGGTTTTTAAGGTTTCACTTGGTATCTAATGTTTCGAAAGTTTACATTTCTATCTTATATTTTTAGTTTTATTTTTTAAGTAAGTCAAAGTTGTAAGTTTACAAAGTTAACCCTTGAACCTAGGTTTGAAAGAATTATTACGAATAGTCTTAATTTTTTTGATTAATCTAGAATATGTTCATTGTTCTAAATTGCTTGTTTTGATTTCGTCATGGTTACGCCAAGATTTGAGGTTTGACCATGCCGCCACGACATAATTCAAGGCTTAGATGTAATGCTTAACGTACGTTAAGGTCAAGCTTGAAATGCTTTTGCCTGTCATAAACCATGTTTTTAGACGTGTTAGAGGTATTGAGACATATGAGCTAGCTAAATATAATTATTCAATTATAAAAATAGTTTGATATACTGAAATAAAGAAAATATTGGTTATAAACCTATAATTATGTGTTTTTATATTTGTTTGTATATTTTTTTATACATAATTATAATTTATATATAAAATTGCCGCTTTAAATCGCACCAAATGAAACGTCATGACCTTGCTATAACTTCCAAAACTTGACTTGACCTTGTCGTCATACTACGCCTCACATTCCTAAAAACCTTGATATTTTACATATTCTCAAAAGTTGTTACAAATTTTTATTGAATTTTATCTTAACGTTAATTTAGTTCACCAGAAAGAAAGTAAATCTTCTATCCAAAACGTGTATTACCGGACACGCGAACCGGCCCACACAGGCAGCCTTTCCCGATGTGAGGGGCATTCATGACTCACCCAACGGTTGTGGCTAATGGGGGTGCCAGGGTTCGAACCCCTGACCAATCTGTCATCTATCCAAGTCTCCCCATCCCATTACCAACTGGGCTACACTGTTGTTAAACTGATCAAAACCTTGAAAACGAATGGTGACTGAAAACGTGAGGATGCTATGAATCAATTGTTAGGATAAGATAACGTAGCCTAATTCAATTAATTTAAATAATATCTGGATTTACTTAAATCTTAATTTAAAATTTTAAATCAAAAGCTAGTTGAGTAAAAATAGAATTATAATTGTAATTGAACTAGGAAGCTATAGTTTCTCCTATAAAATACATGTTATGTAATTGTAACTTCATGCCCTTCATAAAAAAAAGTAATCTTTAGTTCGGCCATTGACGTAGCTTGATCACATCGATCAAGTGAACCACGTAAATTCTCATCTTCTTGTTTTTTTGTTGATATTTGCTTGTTTGTGTGGTGATATTCTTTGGGTCCATTCCGCGTTACCTTACAACTGGTATCAGAGCCAGGTTGTTTGTTTGGTTCAATTGAAGCAATGACAGAAGACGGGAAAGTTAAGATCAACAAGTTTAACACCCACGATTTTGGTTTCTGGTAAATGCAGATTGAGGATTATTTGTGTCAGAAAAAGCTACAACTACCGTTATTGGAGACGAAACCAGTAGATATGAAGCAGGAAGATTGGGACTTGTTGGATAGGCAGACTCTTGGTATGGTTAGGTTATCATTAGTAAAGAATGTTGCATACAATATTGTCAATGAAAGTATGGCGTTATCCAACATGTATGAAAAATCTTTAGCTTTAAATAAGATTTTATGATCCGACTTTTGGTGAATATGAAGATGAAGGATGGGGAATGCGTTAGTGATCACATGAACAAGTTTAATTGATACTCTTGAGGTTAGTATCAGTTGACATTAAATTTGAGGTACAAAATACTTTTATTGTCTTTATTTGAAAGTTGGACTGACACGGTTACGACAGTTACTAGTTCATCTGGAACTACTAAGCTTACTTTTGAGGAGATTCGGGATTTGATCCTTGGAGAAGATATCCGCAGGTGAAACTCCGGGGAGTCATCGAGTTCTTTATTGAGTGCTGATGGCAAGGGTAGAAAGAATGACAAGGATCAAGGTCAAAACAAAGACAGGTCAAAATCAAGAAAGAAGGGTCAGTCAAGAACATGAATGATATTACTTGTTGGAACGGCAAGCAGAATGCACATTTCAGAAACCAATGTACAGCTCCTAAGACTCAGAAAAAGGTGAATGCTGCAGATGATGACTCTGATGCTTTAGTCTGCAGTGTTGACTACTCGGTTGAATCCTGGATTATGGATTTTAGTGCATCGTTCCATGTCACCCCATGCAAGGAAGTGATGTGAAATTTCAGGTCATATTATGGTTATGTTCGACTAGTTGATGACATGAAAAGGTTAAAGCTTTATCTGATAACGAAAGATATGTCAAGCACTAAAAGATGACTGACAACTACATCTTTTATGTGAAGACAAATCTGAAGAACTTGGGCTGACAAAGAATGTTCGAAAGGAAGGGTTACAATCCCAAGACAAAAGGATAAGATAAAAATTATTATATTACCGATGAGAAGAATCTTTCAGATCACTTATCCATTTAGTATATAATATTATTTATGTATTTTCCAACCACATTTACAACATAAAAAACACCTGAAAATTCCATTGAACATCTACTCAAAGAACTTAGCTGAAAATTGTTAAGTAAAGTAAGGTTCTTAGAGTTTTATATTAGGTGTAGAATCGAACTTGTCTATGTGTTGGACCTCTTAATACATTAGCTGTTGAAAGAGAAGCTAGTCTATGTTTAACTTTAACTGTCATCTTTTATTGTATAAGGAATTTTCGTTTCCTCATACATGTAATACTTGATTTTTTGATCAATAAGAAATATGTTAAAAATATAAGATTGTGCACAAATTTAAAAAGCTTCAGTTTGTATCTCCTCCCTCCCCCCTCTCTACAAACATTGTGTAGGAAAATATTTAAACGAGAGCTATCTATAACATCACTAATGAATCATCAATCGTAGTATTTAGGTTATTTTTACATTTTTTCAACCGTGAATTACATCCGGTAAATAGTTCATTATTAGATTAGTGTTACTTTCCCAAAATAATCACATTACTAAGTACTTAATACACCATTAACGTGTAACTAACATATCCATTAATGAGTCATGAAACAAAAGTGGCTACCCAAGACACCCTCATGGACGCTGGGTATAGGGTTGAGACTTAAGACCATTAATATAGCCTCTCCCTTTCATTTCCATTCTCTTGACACCTTATATTAGACCATCAACATCCATCATATGTTTTACACAGTCATATCAGCACCACATCATTTTTCTACCATTCCTTCATCTCATCACACAAATTCCGCATCCATCACATGCTTCACATCACAAAAAAGAAAAAAGAAAAAAGAAAAAAAAAATACCTCTTCTCTTGCACCATCTCCTCACGCGCGCGATGGTGGTCACGAATGTGACCCTGAGCTCTCTCTCACAGATGGCGGCGATGGTCCTCACCTTCGTTTTTGGTCGTGAAGACCTCTCACATGACTCCCTCACGAGCCGATGCGGTCGGTCTTATATTATTTCTTCTCTCCTTTTTAACAATCTTAATATTACAGTTCTCATTTCTCAATCTTTTTCTTACTTCTTTTATTTACTAAATGAAGAGAGATAGCGGGAGATAGAGGGGGAATTTTATTTTATTTTTTGGATTGGGTAAATTGGATGTTATTTTAGAAAAAAGTATAAGAAAATTTTAATACGGATACGTAAGAGAGACAAAAATACAGAAAGGTAATTCTTTTAGCATACAGACAAGGGTGACATAGATGGGTAAAGTTTTTAAGTCTAAAACAAAATCTGCAAGTTGACAAGTTGTATCATTTTTATTAAATCCGTAGTTTATTCAATTCACGTACCAAACACCATATGGTTTAAATTTGAAGACTTGATAGTGAGAACTCACATATGGTTTAAATTTGAAGACTTGATAGTGAGAACTCACATATGGTTTAAATTTGAAGACTTGATAGTGAGATGTGTGTATGGAGAGTTGAGAGTTATAGACTTAGAGTCATGGTAATGAAGAAGTCAACATACATAATACTTCCTCTTTTAATCATCTTTGTGAATCTCGTATCCTCGGACGCCAAATCAATCGTCAAGAATCTACCAGGTTTTCCTGGTGATCTTCCTTTCACTTTCGAAACTGGGTATGCATAATTACTTCGATCTTTCTATTCCTTCAATTCTATTGCCTTTTGAATCTTAATATTCAAAAACATAATATTTTTTCTTCATTTTCTGTCCAATTAAAGATACGTAGGAGTTGGAGAAGACAATGAAATCCAGTTTTTCTACTACTTCGCTGAGTCTCAAAGAGACCCGTCGCGTGACCCTCTTCTTCTTTATCTCACCGGTGGCCCTGGAACTTCCGGACTATTTCCTTTCCTCTATCAAATCGGTATCAAATTAAACAAGAATTGTATCTATTAATCATGGAGAAATGATCCGTCATGTTAATATTTTTTTTATTGTTTAAAAACAGGAAAACCAATATGTTTTAATATAGTAATTAAGTAGTCTTTTTGCAATTCAATATTAGTAAAAATGTTATAAACCATGTTTTGCAGGTCCATTAAGTATTAAATTCGATAGTTTGGGGTGGAACAATATATCATTGGAATTGAGTCCTAATTCTTGGACGAAGGTATGTATAATATTAATTATAACTCTTGAAAATAAAAAATTCCATTCTGGTAGATTCATTTGGTTACATAAAAGATTAATTTATGTTGAAATTATTGTATGTGATAATAAAATAATAATTCTAATATTTTGTAGGAAGCCAGTGTAATATTTCTGGATCTACCAGCAGGTGTAGGCTATTCATATGCTACAACAGAAGAAGGATGGAGGAGTAGTGACTCCCAATTAGCTATTCACAGTTATCAGTTTCTAAAAAAGGTAAAAATAAGGATATTGCTTAGTTGATTAGTTTGATATTTTTTTTATATGAAATGATATAAAAAGTTAGGAAAAAAAAATATAAACTATTATATTTATATGTTTGTGGTTGTATGTGTAAATACAGTGGCTTGTAGAGCATCCAAGATTTCTTGATAATCCATTGTACATTTCTGGGATTTCATATATGGGTATTCTTGTACCAACTGTCACATTAGAGGCATATAAGGGTAAGATTTCTAAAAGTACAAATATTTTGACATCATTCATATATATCCCTAATTCTTGTTTATATAAGCATATATATATATATATATATATATATATATATATATATATATATATATATATATATATATATATATATGTCCCAATACCAAACAAAGAAATCTATCAATAATTTACATTTTCCTTTTCTAAAACCGGATTTTACCCGCATTAACAGTTTATTGGAAGAGTCGAGCTATGATGTCGTTTACTATTTTGACTTCTGTAACTCTTGATTTACTATATTTCTATAATTTTGTAGGTAATGAACGTGGAGATCAACCAGAATTGAATATTAAAGTAAATATCCAACTACATGATCTAACTTGATGATTATTATTGCAAATTGTTTGATTCCTATATATATATATACACTTTGCTTGATTGCAGCTGTGATCAATCATAATTCAGTCACTTTTCCTTTAGAATGTCTCTTTCTATAATATTTTTATAAATAACTACTAATTAAATAGATTTCTAGAAATAAAAGGTGCCCTACCCTGACAGAATTTTGTTTTACTATAAATTTACTAAGATTTTGCCTTTGATGTACAGGGATGCCTAATTGTTAGCCCTCTCACCGATAGATTCATCGATTTCAATTCAAGATTAGAGTTTTCTCATCGTGTTGCACTTCTATCCGACGATATCTACGAGGTATGTACCAAACAATACTTATATCAATACTATAAAGTTTCAAATATCAAACTCTAATACATGAAAAAAGAATAAATATGTTTTAATGTTAATCTGGTTAATTTGTGTTACATTTCAGTCTGCGAAAGATACTTGTCGCGGTAACTATGTATATATCGACCCAAGCAACACACTTTGTTCGGCTACAATTCAAAGGATGGATGAGGTAAATATATATGGATAACTTTTATCACATATTTACTGCTTTTATTTATTTTAACAACTCTAATCCAAGTTTCTGTTATATTTTAGTGCTTAGAGGATATTAATTTTTCGAACATACTTGAGCCTCTGTGTGATGACATAAATCCAGCGCCAGATTGTCCTGTAATTTTCTATCTCAAGTTCATAGATTTACTGTTAAAGTTTTTTGAAAAAAAAAATCTTGAAATATGACTTTATAATTTATTTAAAACTTTTTAGGCTGCAACTAAGGTAATCTTAGATGGTTGGGCAAACAACAAGGAAGTTCAGAAAGCTCTCCATGTTCGTCCGGTAAGTTTCATTAGATTAATGTAGATTCAGGTTTATTGTAAGATAAATTGACATGATTATATAGATGGAAATCTTTAAATTAAGAAAAAATTAAAATAAATACATGTCATATAATTAAAAAAATTGTCTTTTATTTGTTGGACAGGGAACAATAGGATTGTGGGAGAAGACAAATGAAACAATCCATTACACATTTGGGAAAAATGACAGCATATGTTACTCATATGATGTCTTCAGTGTTATTTCTGACCATAAACAACTTACTACAAGAAACTGCGAAGTTTTGATCATCAGGTACTCTTAACAACTTGTTACAGGCTCTAATTATGCCCCAGCCCCTTTAATTATTTCAGTTTTTAACCATGGTTTAATACTAATTAAATAAGTTGGTTCTATTATGTTACTAGATAGAAGTCTGGTTAAATTTAATTATTGGTTGAAAAAGCAGTGCCTTTTTATGGATAGTGGAGCCCGAAGACTGTATATGATTTTTATATAGTCAAAAGGTTTTGGATTTTAATGATGGGCGTGATTATTTGTACCATTTAATTAGTCCAAATTGATTACGTGATATATTAGTATGTGATATGAATTAATAACTGTAACGGATTGATTAGATATCTTGACTACATAATATATTAGTCTGTGATCTAAACTAAAAACTGTAACTGACCATTGATGAGATATTTAATATGTGAAAGGAAGGAATCCAAATAGTAACACTTTAATTTTAAAGATGAGTGTCACTACAAGCGTGGAACATAACGATCAAGTGTGGAATAATTGGGTGTTAATAATTTCTACCAAATCTTTACATTTGAAAGTGTGAAAATTGGAGTCAAAAATCACATTTATTAGTATGGAAAAGTTATCTAAAATTTCACACTTCTAAGCGTGAAAAATTTAAAAATTATTCTAATATTACAAAAGTTCACGCTTTATAGTGTGAACTTTTATAATCATCTATTTATTACTAAATTTACACATTTAAAAGCGTAGACTTCTAAAATTAAATGTACGCGTCTATCGGTGTTAAGTTTTTTCTTTTTCTAGCAAATCTACTATTTTTCACAATTATAAGTTTAACAACGCTTAAAATTTTTACACCCTTTTAATTAAACGTGAATAAATGACATATTTTTTGTAGTGCTTCTTTCTATACACTGTCATCCAATTATATATTGAGGTATGGATATAAAGTGATTAGATTATTAGAGTGTATGAATCTACCTATTATTTATCTTTTTAATTTTTAATATTAAATTTGCAACTGTAGTCATGTTGACTTAAAATTTCTTTTCCTAATACTTTCAATCGACAGTGGAGATCATGATTTGACATTTCCATACGTGGGCACAGAGAAATGGATAAGATCTCTCAGTGTTCCTCTTAAAACCCCATGGCATCCATGGTTTGTTGATAATCAAGTGGCTGGGTATGTTTACAATTTATATTAATTGTCTTCAATTTATTTATTTATTCTTTCCTTGAAAATTGATGTTATTTGATGAGATTGCATGGTTTATATACAAAAGCTTATGCTAAATAACTGTTTTTTGTATTTGCAGATATCAGATGAGTTATGAAAGCAATGGATATTCCTTGGTGTATGCAACTATTAAGGTAAGAAACAAACATGTCACTGATAAAGTCACATTTACTGACATTCCTTTGTGAATAGTGACGGCTTCTTTTATCGGGATATGATTTGCACACGACATAAATTAGCCATACATAACAATCGTGACTTTTATGCCCTCACCTACCCACTAACTTTTATTCTCGTCCATAAATTCAAGGGTATAATAGTCCAAACAATCATTTTTTGTTACGTATGACTAATTTGTATTGTGTACAAATCACTTCCATTATCTAAACGACCAAACCCTAATCTAGTTTTATTATACACCATATTATGTTAAGATCCTTTCATGTTTGACTCCCACATGTTTTTACCCCGTTTCATGTAATTTACTGTCTCAATATTGACTAAACAAAAGAAAAATAAAGCGTTGATTGAATTATTTGTGTTGGAAAATTTATTTTTCTTCTTCCTACATCATCCTTTATCAATTATATATTAAATTTACTAATTTTTTTTCTTACATAATTTTGACACTTATCTTTAATCTATCGGATATATAGAAGAATTTAGTAGAAATATATATAACTTCTCGTTGTGTCATGTAGGGTGCGGGTCATGCGGTGGCATTAAACAAGCCTAAAGAAGCCTCAGATCTTGTGGATGGATGGCTTGCTTCTCGTACTTCGTTAAGTGACTCCTAATTAGTAGATGTGTCCCAATAATCATTCTTATCGATGAATTTTATAAATTTTCCTACGAAAATTAAACATGTGTATTAATCATGTTTGTTTTTCATAGAATATATTAAGGTTTTCATGATTTGTGATTGTAAGATGATACATTTTATGAAGATTTATAAGCGAAATGGCAAGGAATAATAAACTGTTTATGTTAGAGTTAATTATGTTGTTGGTCTTTTACAACCTATTTTGTGTGTTAAAATTTTGGTCTCACTTTTGTGACGATTGAAAGGGAAGTTTTCCATCGTACTCTTTTTCTTCCTCCCCTTCCTACTCCTTCCCTTCATTTAAAAGCTCGAGAACAGACCATTAATTCGTCCATAGTTTACAATATTCTTATCATGTTATACTTGTTTCATTGGTAGTTTTTTAGTGGACAGTCTATCCTATCCAGGAGTTAAGTTGTCATTTAACTTAAAAAAAATTAAAAAAAAAACTAACCGCACTCTCCACGTGGGGCTGTCAATGGGGCATATCGGATCGGATCTTTTAAAGATTTGACCTGACCCTAGACCCATTTATTCTATCTAGATCTGACCCATTAGCTTTAAGATCCATTTAACTGGATTTGGATAAGTTCCGTTACTAATGGATCTTGACTCACAGCAAACCATTTAATATTTTTATTTCTTATTTATTTATATAATAATTTATCAAATATTTTTCCGAACCTTATTACCTCACTGTAACTCCACCCCACCCCACCCTTACCGATACCCTACCCTACCTACCCTACCCCACCGCACCTAGGAGTGTTCACGGGGCGGCACGGGGCGGGTAGTAGAATTTTTGCAAACTACCACTACGAGGCGGGTATCCACAGTTCGGGTTACGGGTACCATAATTGAACTGTTTTTTCATATTTGCTTTTTTCAACAAGTTTAGATTCATAATAAAACAATAAACGGTAGAGACAATTGGGGGAGAAACAAAATAACGATATAGAAGTTGACACGCTTGATCGATTTCGGTGTATCCATGCTAAACTCGATCTTGATCGTAGCAGGCTTGCAAAATCTCGATATAGAAGCTATAAAAAGTAGAATTTTTGCAAACTGCCACTACGAGGCGGGTATCCACAGTTCGGGTTACGGGTACCATAATTGAACTGTTTTTTCATTTTTGCTTTTTTCAACAAGTTTAGATTCATAATAAAACAATAAACGGTAGAGACAATTGGGGGAGAAACAAAATAACGATATAGAAGTTGACACGCTTGATCGATTTCGGTGTATCCATGCTAAACTCGATCTTGATCGTAGCAGGCTTGCAAAATCTCGATATAGAAGCTATAAAAAGAAGAATTGGGGGAGACAGTAGGGGCTACTAGAAAGAAGTTACGTAGTTTTGAGGATTTTAAGTTTTCATATGACTTTTGTTATTTTATATATATATAAGTTAAAAACATATGGGACGGGGCGGGTACCCGCGGATATTGAATTTTAAAAACCGAACCCGCCCCGGGTTTAAAGGGTACCCTAATTTTCAGGTTTTTCAGGTTACGGGTTTTACGGGTATCAGTTTTTTCGGTTTCAGTTTATGCGAGGCAGTTTGGTTTCTCGGTTTTCCGGTTTTTTTGAACACCCCTAACCCCACCCCACCTACCCTACCCACTTTACCTCATTTTTCCAACCACTACCACCGCCACCACCTTCCTTAACCACAGCAGTACACCACCACCCTCATCTACCTCGACAACACCACCGCTCAATTTCACCTATTTTGAGAGTGAACAAATGAACAAAACCCATATCAAGTGCGGATGAACAAGAAAACCGCCCCCATAGTCAAACCCAGAGTCAGCATGAAAGAAAGCGGAGAGAAAGTGAGACTCTTTGGGTTTAAGTTTGAACCAAATGAGATTTATGTCAAATATTTGAATTGTACTTTGTTTATTTTACCAAGACTTATTTTGCAGGTTGATACTTTGTTAGGTGATTTGTCTATTGTCGAGGCTGAGGAGTTCAATGGGTTAAATGATCTTTTAGATTCTATATTCTTGAACAAAACTATGAAGAAAGTGATCATGAATACAAGAAGGCAGGAAGGTCACAGCTAATTCCCAACATTTTAGTAGGGAATTATACCCAAAAAAGGATTTGCATATTTGCATGGAAGATATATTTGGAACGGTTACTGGTTCGAAAAGGTTAGCAAAGAAAGGTATTGATATTCCATCTATTTCACACGCGATTTTAAGTTGCTTAGAGTTAATCGATGTTTGGAGGGTGGTGTTCAAGTGTTGAGGTCTCAACTTCACAGTTCAAAATTTGGGAGGTAACACTTCGACTCACTGCTTATATGATTTGGAAACATAGTAACAACTTTTTGTTCAACGATTGAAAAAAGGTGGTTAACGATATTTAATTTGAGTCTCGTTTACAATTATCTAACTGAATTAATTCGAGGTTCAAGAAGGGTAAGTATATATCATCGAGGTTGTTAAATTGAGTTCTTGTTTAAGTTTTTGTTCGTAGTAACATTAGGTTGTTAAATTGTGTATTTTACCTCCAGTAGATACCTCTTCTTTATTTGGAGTTTTCATGATGACAGTGAGATTTAAACGAAACGTATTAGGAACAACTAACATATATATAATACTAATTTTGAATATATGCTTAATGTTTCATATAAAGGAGGCAACCCGATGTTGTAACTCATTCATTTGACTACTTAAATAAGTTAATTAAAAAGATACCATTGATTGGTTGCTGATCATGATAGGGCAATGTATCTTACGAGTCACTTAAATAACTATGAGAAGCAAGCCATCCATCCAGTATAAACAAAGATTCTTCTGGCTTGTATAATGCCACTCCATGACCCGCACCCTACATAACACACATTTTCGTTCATTAGTTTTCAAGAACATAAAATTTTGAGAATGGCTACCCCCTTTCCAAAGATCTTTTAAGCATACGAAACACCCTTTTTGATAAATAGCGATTTTTTACACAGTGAGTCTTAATTTGTATTCTTAAGTTTTTCAAAGAAAGAAAGCGGGTTAAATATATAGTCATTACAACTTGGGCAAGGAAACGAAAGAAAGGATTGTGAGAAAAAGAAGAGGAATCTCCTCTCTTTCAAGATCTTCACATACTCGAAATGCGAGATTTTATACGAAAAGTCACCTTCCCCACCTTTCCTTACCCGATATTTCTTCCCAAAGCATAATTAACTTGAGAACACAACTATAAGGCGGCCAAAAATTTAACTAACAAATCGTGCAAGTTCTTACCTTAATAGTTGCATATGTTAACGAGTATTCGTCCTTGACATATGATGTCCGATATCTACAAAACACAAAGAACATCACTTTTCACGACAAGTTTCCAACTAAGATCTAAGAGAGTCATTTTATGAAATAAAAATAGCATGAAAAACTTGTTAATTGAAGGCATCTCAATTAGAAAATATTGGAACAAAATATAATGAAAATACTACCAAAAGCAATATTAAAAACATGTAGAAATGTGTGCTCACCCAGCAATTTGGTTATCTACAAGCCATGGGTTCCATGGACTTTCAATTGGAAGATCGAGAGAACTTATCCATTTCTCTGTGCCCACATATGGAAAATTCATATCATGATCACCGCTGACAACAGAAAATATTGTAGCAATTAGTATTTATAAGTCACTATTATGAGAAAGAAATAATCAAACATTGTCTTAAGAGTATTGCATTACTTAAGGATTAAAACTTGGCAGTCCCTTGTAACCAGTTCTTTATGGTAGACAGTACTGTTGAGAATGTCATATGTATAATATACGGTGTCGTTTCTGTTTAATTCGTAATGCAGAGTATCATTGTTCTTATACCAAGCTTCTACCGTTCCCTGCGCATACACAAACCAAAATGTGTTGCTTAATCATAAATGTTACAGCAACATAAAATTCTTAATGAAAAATCAGCCACTGTTCTTATAGATGAGTCAGGGTACATAAAGGTTTGGTTTGTAACCTTGTACTAACATACCTCGCGAACATGGAGAGCTTTTCGAACAACTTGATAGTTAGCCCAATACTCTAGATATATCTGAGCAGCTTCCTGAAATATGATATAAACGAGTTAGAAGGTGACCCGCGCGTTGCACCAGGAAACAAAAACTAAGGATTAGTTGTCTAATTGTAAAAGTTATTAAATAATTATAAAACACGAATTGAATAGGTATTTTAAAAAATGACATATGGAGTTAACATATAGACTAGTCGTGAAAATATCGATATATCAAATTAATTATTTTATAAATAAATTATAAAAATCAAATGAAGTAATGAAAAAATAACTCAAAATGCAGCTACAAAGATTAGAACGTAGGTGGATTGGGTTAATGTACATAAGTCTTACCAACTCCTCTAACCAAAATTAGTTGATTTAGTTAGTTAGTCATATATATATTAGATAACATTGTCAGGGGTTACTATTCATTCCCTTGGCAAATGTTATTATATATAATGTTGAAACCATGTTTCTAATTTCTCATAAATATTAATGTTAATTTTTATAAGTATATCTTAATTAGCAAAAAAACAAGTCTATAAATTGGATAAAGAAAATTTACACGACAAATTGGCTCCGGATTTTCAGCATCACACACTGGATCCAATATATTTGCTATGTTAAGTTCGCTTGTGCACTGGAATTGGGAATTTGGATTAGAGTCATGATAAATAAATAAAAGCTAAATATTATGATTAAAATGATCAGTTTGTAGTTGTAAATATACCTCCTCGAACCGTTGCAGATTATTTGAGCATAACGTGTTCTCTGGATCAATATTTATATAGTTACCACCACAAGTTTTTTTTGTAGACTGAAATATAACAAAATTTACCAACTGTTAATTCATATTTTACAAGAATAAAGTAAATATCCCATGATTTTTGCCACAAGTATCTTTTTCTTACCTCGTAGATATCATCTGATATAAGTGCAAGCCGGTGAGCAAACTCTATTCTTGAATTAAAATCGTTGAATTTATCGGTTAGAGGACTAACACATATGCATCCCTGTGTAATTGAGAAAAATCAATGATTTTTGTAGAAAAATATGGCTTGACTTGATTAGGACTTTCAAGCAGTGTGCAATTTGGGTTGATAAAGCAAGAATGATTGGAGCTTGAGATTTAACGTTATGATAAAAATGAGTTTTAAGTAGATCGTTACAAAATATTGCAGTCGATAGTAATATACAAAAAGATCAGATTTGTAGACTTGTTATAAAGTTAATAAAGATCGATACTTACTTTGATGTTGAGTTGTGGTTGATTTCCACGTTCGTTGCCTACATAATTAAAGAGATAGTAAAGAAAATCGGAGTATCGGACATAACTAATAATTGTCTTTTTATCTAGAGACTAAAGTAGGATTCACATATGAATGATGTTGAATACTACTTGTACTTAGAAGTTTTACCTTTGTATGTCTCATAAGTAGCCGTTGGTATGATAATGCCCATGTATGAAATCCCGGATATGTACAATGGGTTACTGAGAAACTTTGGATGCTCCACAAGCCACTGTGTTTAGATGTACACATCACATAAAAAACATAACATTTTAACCAATAGATTATGGTTACCAAATTCTTTTGAAAATAGTTATTCCTTTTTTAAATCATATGACAAACATAAAAGGTTTTTTTAATGTAGTAGTACCAAATGCAACATTTAGGTTGTAAGATTAAATTTATTATTAACACAATAACATCTGTGAACAAATGCAACTTATCTAACCTTTCTTATAAATTCATAAGCTTGAAAAGCTAAATTGGAGTCACCCGTCCGCGATGCTTCCCATGTTTCGGCATACGAAAACCCTACACCAGCGGGTAGATCTACAAATATCATATTAGCAACCTACAAAAATTGTAGAGCTAATGTTATTGCAACACATATCATATTTGCAACCTACAAAATTTTAAAGCTAATCTTATTGCGTTCTACATGCATACATACATAGGTGAAGGTTCACTAGCCACAACTAAATAATCGGATTATATGTATCCATAATTTCATTAGGTTCATGATTATACAAATTATTTACAGTGTTACTTGAGTTATATAAGAAATTTAGGGTCTAAAAATTTGAAAAAAATCGATCATAGATAAAAGTGCATATAACGTGCGTCACATTTAATGCATTTTTATTTTTTCATGAATTTCTCTTTATACTTCGACCCAAATGGTACTAAGACTTGCACACCGCTCTAATTATGATACATATTTATTGAATTTGTAAAATGAATTTTACTCTATTGCTTAGTTCTAACAATAAAACTAGTTCTCAATGGAACCCTATCATGTATCATTTAAACGCTTATATAATTATTTCGTAGTTAAAGGAGTCAAAAGATGCAGAGTGTAGATATATGAACCTTTGTCCACGAATTTGGATTTAACTCGAATGTAATGTTTGTCCATGTTGAATTTTCGAATGCAATACTTAACGGACCTGCAAATAACACATATATTAGTGAACTAGAAAAGAGAGGAGAAAATATGTGATTATTTAAGAATTAAGATAAAAGTGTACAATTGATTTAGAAAAAGGATGAGCATTAAGTAGGAAAATATGTACTTAGTCATGTAACCAAGTTATTAGTGTGATGTCCTACTCTTATTGGTGTGCTGTCTTTGTCAAAGAGGTGTGGTGTCCATTATTAGGTGTGATGTCCTTGTCAGCAAGGTGTGGTGCACTCATCAGTGTGGTTAGACGTCATTATCCTCTTTTAGAAAAGCTTGTGAATTATTATGGTGTGTCGGCCATTATAGGCCTTAGTTTGTAAGTTTGTAAGTTTGTTTTGCCTATATAAAGGCTTGTAAGTTTGCATTTGGAGAGCACGATGAACTCTCCCTCCTTTGTACAATATTCCAAGTAATAATAAGAGGTGTGTTTCTAGATCTTCTCTCAAGTTCTTTCTTATTAGTTCCATACAAGTATTTTCTTTCAAGTATTTTATTTTGTATTTCAGTTTTAAGCTTTGTACTGATACAAAAGATTGATCCGTTTCACGGGCCTTTTCTTTTGGTATCAGAGCTTGTAAACAAAGTTCTTTTGGGAATGGAAGGCTAAAAACCTTCTACTCAGGGTTAGCTTAAGGGTTTGGTCATATTAATCTATTGTCGTCAGCTTCAAAACTATTTAGACAATTTTAAACCTTTATTTATTATATTACTATCTTACTCCTTTATCCCTGTGAACGATATTCCTTTAATGCTCCTTTGCAAAAGGCTGAGTACCGTTTTTAAACAAAAGAGATGTGTTTTTGGGAAAACTGAGCAAAGGGCTGGCATTAGTGGTTGGTATCCATTAATAGGACTGGTAAAGCTTGGTAAGACAGTTCTATAATAAGTAAATGTTTCCTAATATCTGATCGTTTTGAGCAAACTATAAGAGATTGGTATGACCATTCCCGGACCGCTAATCTTGAGTTCCTAAATCTTTCTGAAACCCAAAACCCAAAAATTTCTGATATTTTTAATAACGTTTCCTGTATTTACGATAAGCTAGTGTTATTTGCTAAAATTTCAATCAAAAACTTTCATCAAACCTCTCAACACCTTGAAAAATTAGAACATCGTCTAGACAAGTGTGAGGAAAGGATCAGAAAAACCCATAGTGAAACCACAAAAGGCCTCATACAGATATCTACTGAGATCCAGGAATCAAAGCCACTCACTAAAAAGGAAGTCCTTGATCTCGTCAGAGAAATTTCACAACAACCAAAGATAGTAGAAGAGCAAGCCTTAAAACTATCCGAGGATCTGAATCATAAGATCCAAAAGGTAGAACAGCTTTTGAAAGAAGTAAAGTCCTTAATAAGTGAATGAGCTTAACCAATCAAAAGGTTAGCTCAGATTACCTAGAAGCTGTTAAAGCAACTGAGGAAATTGAATCACCTGCGCTCGGGTTTGTAGACCATCAGACTACAAATCCCCCGTCACTCTCCAAAATACAGCAGTTATCAAGCAAAACAATACCCTTATTTATCTCCTATTAAAACAAGCTCAAAGGCTAGGAGAATTGGAAGAAAAGCTTGAAAAGATAAGACAA
Source organism: Pulicaria dysenterica (assembly GCA_947179395.2). Lineage (NCBI taxonomy): Eukaryota > Viridiplantae > Streptophyta > Magnoliopsida > Asterales > Asteraceae > Pulicaria > Pulicaria dysenterica. The sequence goes on from OX359288.1 coordinate 27,468,273, forward strand.
GGAGTTGAAGCCATAGGAAAACGTGAATCAGATCCATCCAACCTTGAAGATTCAATCGGAAGTCTCACAAAGAGGTTAGATAACCTATCAATAAACGGAAAAGCCCCATCAAAAGTAAAGCACGGTCCTATCTACGTATTTAAAGACCCAAATCAAATCTTCAAAGAAGAATACGAGAGGGAGACCAAGGAGAAGAAATGATTTCTGGACAGAGGCCGAGTGTCCTGAGTAGATCAGCAACACAGACTCAAGCGGATCTTCCCACTCAGGAAGATCAGATACGAAGTTACAGACAAATGGCTCGAAATAGATACAACTTTAATCGAGGGCTTAGGAGAAGACTCGGAAGAAGTTACAATAGAAGCCTGGAGTTAGTGCTCAGTCCAGAAAGACAACTGGAAATTTCGAGACAAAGAAGGGCTGAACTAGTTCCTGCAGAGGTCCTGTATGGAAGCAATAGACAAACCATACAACACCAAGTCTATCAACATTATTCAGAACAAAGAATACTTTGTGTGGGAGAAGTACAAGTGGATCTAAGGCTTTGCAATATTCAAAGCTATCAAAGGCTCAGAGACACTTGAATGCAACATATCCACCTTGGGATGATCAAGAGAATGAGCTTGATTACCCAAAACTCAAAGAATTCACAGAATTCATTCACAAGATCGATAAGGAGTATCAGGCGTTCCCCTCCACATCTGAAGGAGCAAGTGTATATAATCCTCCAAATGAACCAATCATGGGTCCCTCGGTATACCCACCTGCAAGAGGATTCGCACAAGGAGTATACACTCCAAGTTATCAGTTTCCGAAAGGAAGCGCTCATTTCAGAGGAGAATTTGGTACATACCATAATTCTCAATGGACATTACCTCCGGCAATGTTAGGGACTGGTGCAATGCTCGTTTTACCACCAGACCCAGGCTTATGGCCAGATGTAATCTCAAGATAGGAATCAATTACCATCAACAGGCTAAATGATACCACCTGGCAGGACAATAAGTCAAAGCTGACTTTTGTCGAAAATCTCCTTGGGGAAAATGAAAAGAAAATGTGGCAACAATGGAGAACGACTTACCCAAATGCGTATGAACGACTTGAAGCAATTGCTGATGATCCCCAGAATATAACTTCACAAATAAGGCAAATAATCCTCTTAGAAGATCCCTACACAGGGTCAACCGAAGAACAGGATAGAGCCTACAGAGATCTGGAAAGATTGACATGCGAAAATACAAGAGATCTTTGGAAATTTTTGAATGAATTCAGAATTCTAGCATGTAAATCAGGAAGGCTATTCTTCCCAGCCACAACAGAGAAGTTTTTCACAAAGCTTCCACCAGTACTTTCGAAAAAGATCGAGGAGGCGTTCAGAAACAAGAATCCAGGAGTTACTGCAGGGATACTCCCATCAATCAAATTTACTCACACATACATTACGGAGATGTGCACAGAAGCAGCCCTGCAAAAGGAGTTAAGGGATTTATCTCTTTGCTCTGTCATACCAATCCCTGGGTATTATAAATCAGGAAAGCGATATGGTGTTCGAAAATCCAGGAGTTATAAAGGAAAGCCTCATAAGACGCACATCAAAGTCTTTAAAAGAAAGTATAAAGATGATCGAGGAAGAGTGGGCAAATGCAAATGCTATATTTGCGGAAGAGAGGGACATTTTGCCAGAGATTGCAAAAGCCAAACAGGAAATATGGCAAGAAGAGCCGTCGTCGATAACTTAGACCTCAAAGAAGACTGGGACATAGTGTCAGCAGATGTAAGTGACCAAGATACTGTATACAGTATCTCTGAAGGGGAAGGGGGAGCTACAATTTCAAACATTGGTGCAATTGTTGAAGAATCCCCTTTAGAAGAAAACGCATTTGTCATAACACAAGAAGAGATTGAAGAAACATGTTTCATGTTCCACCCAAAAAGTCAAGAGGACATTCATAGAAGAGTCCAAGAGGCAGGATCATGGAGGCCAAACAAGGAGCTCCCTGAGCAAAGTAAGAATTGTGAGCATAAATGGCAAGAGAATGCAGTAACAAATTTCACTTTCTGCCATTTTTGTGGAATTGCCACCACAGATATGTCCAGAATACATTGCCCAAAATGAAAAGTCACTGCATGTGCTCTTTGTGCACCACATTACCTTGGAAGAACGGTATCGGTGAAAAGGCACAAGGAACCAGAAGCTACAGAACAGAAGGATTTATTCTTAAAAATGTATATACAGAAGGATAATGAATGGAGGCAAGCTATCAGAGATCAAGCACAAGAGTCAGCTGAATGGAAACTAAAAGAACAAGAGCTAAAAGGGCAACTTGAAAGTGAAAGACGAAAGGCTCAAGAAGAAAGACAGGCCCTAATGAAGGACTTAAATGAAATGCTGAAAATCACAGAGTCTATGAAAGCTCAAATCTCAGAACTTCAACAAGAAAATGAATACTTACAAAGAAAAGTAAAAGAAAAGGATGTTGAAGAAATAATTTCTCCCTTTGGAAGTCAGCAGGTAAAAGCCTTAATTGAAGATGAAGTTCAAACCACTATGAAGGCCGAAAACAACACTAATGTGCCAAGAGTAAAAAGGATCAATAACCAACTCTATAATGTTGAGGTAGAATTCGATATACCTGGCATAAGGTTATTCAAAGTAAAGGCAATCATTGATACGGGAGCAACATCATGTTGTATCAGCAAATCAGCAATACCAAAGGAAGCACTGGAAGAAATGAACAAGATTGTTTATTTCAATGGTATCAACTCAAGGCAACCATCAAACCAAAAGGTCAAATCAGGCAATTTACGAATAGAGGGAAACAAATTCCGAATACCTCTAATCTATGCGCTAGATATGAAAACTGGTGATGGTATAGACATGCTCATCGGAACGAATTTCACAAGATCTATGAATGGAGGAATAAGGATAGAAGGAGATGAAGTGACACTCTACAAGAAGGTAACAAGAATAAAGACAACCCCAACAACAGAGATAACAACACCAGCCATAGAAGAACTGGAGATTGATGAAGAATTTTATCAAGAATTGCAGCAAAGGGTGTTCTTTTCAAAGGAAGACGCAGAAAAGCTAAAGGAAAAGTTCAAACCAATCCTGACAAAATTAAAGGAACAGGGATATATTGGAGAAGAACCCTTGAAGTACTGGAAGAAGAATGGTGAAACTTGTAAATTGGATATCATAAATCCTGATATCACAATACAAGATAAACCACTGAAGCATGTGACCCCAGCTTTAGAAGCATCATTCAAAAAGCACATAGATGCATTGCTTAAACTGGGAGTGATTAGACCAAGTAACAGCAGACACCGAACGATGGCTAATTCTCTCCCCAACCAAGATGAAAATAGCAGTACCTGAAATTGAATTTTTAGGAGCTATAATCAATAAAGTTACAACCACATATTATCAAGAAGATATGTGACTTTGATGAGGAAAAACTCAGAACAAAGGCAGGCCTAAGATCGTTCTTAGGAATACTAAACTATGCAAGGAATTACATTCCAAAGCTAAGTTTATTGCTTGGCCCCCTTTATGAGAAGACAAATCCTCATGGAGATAAAAGGATGAAGCCCTCTGACTATGAAATAGTCAGGACGATCAAACAAAAGGTGCAAAAGTTACCAGACTTGCAAATACCCCAGAAGAAGCTTATATTATCATTGAAACTGATGGATGTATGGAAGGATGGGGAGGGGTCTGCAAAAGGAAAACAAAAAAGGAAGACCCCAAGAAGGATGAGAAAGTATGTGCCTACGCCAGCGGAAAGTTCAAAGTCATGCAATCCACAATTGATGCAGAGATTAACGCATGCATCAACTCCTTGGAAAAACTAAAAATATACTACCTGGACAAGAAAGAAATAACTCTGCGAACAGATTGCCAAGCAATCATTAGTTTTTACAATAAAACTAATAGTAACAAAGCATCTAGGGTCAGATGGCTAAAGTTTGCAGATATCATAACCGGCACAGGGTTAAAAATAAATATAGAGCACATTGACGGGAAACAAAATGTGCTAGCCGATTCCCTTTCACGACTAGTAAACCTTTGTTTTGCAGGATGTACAGAGCAAGTTCAAGCAAAAGAAGTCATGATGAAGAGTACCCAAATTACGGAGGAACTATTACAAGACATTGCGCAGTTAAAGAACTATTACAAGACATTGCGCAGTCAAAGACAGCACCCATGGTGAAGATGGACTTCCACCATATGGAATAACCTGTTTTTCTGGATCTTCTTTCTTTGGTGTTCCTGAAGGAGTACCTAAAGCAATATTATCCAGTTTTGCAAGAATTTCCTTGTTGCATGGACATTCTTCCATTTTTTCTGAAAGATCCTTAATAATCTTTGCAGTTGCTTGTTCTAGCCCAATGTTAGGATTAGATGGCTTAGCTTCGTTGAGTTTTTCTAAGACTAAATCAATCTTTTTATTTACCTCAACAAGCTTGGCTTCCACCTTTTTAAGAGAAGACATTATCCTATAACGTGTTTAAGATCTTGTGTTATCTTCTCAAGAGCTTCAGTGAAATACTTGATTTCACTTTTAGTAATCTGAGGTTCTTTGTGTAGATCCTCGAGTTTACTTAACCTGTCATCAATACTTTTGAGGGTATCTTTAAGGTTATTATCTTTTTCAAGATTTTCGATTTTGGAAGATAAATCATTTAAAAGTTTGATAACCTTTGTTTGATCATTTCCTAAATACTTCGGAAGTTTATTCCAAAAATCGTTCCAAATCGAGGGTGATTTGGAGAACTTTTCACTGGGGTCTTTTCCTAAACCAAAATAAGAGTTTATTTTTGCTAGAAAAAGCCAATTTCTGGCAACAATTTGATTTAAATTGTTACAGCAGTTTGCAATAGAGTTTAAATTTGTAGCTCCAGTTGAAAACACATACTTCTTAGGTGTAGCATCCCTTCCTTCATTTAGAAGCTTGAAGTTCAGGATTTTACCCTTTTTGTAAATGTGTGGTTTAACTGTTAAACTCATTACAAACCTTTAAGTTCTTCAATGCAATTTTTGACATTTTCAGTGAATTGCATTAAATCTCTTTTAGAAGCTAATTCTGAATCTTTGGTGATTCTGGATGAGCTTCCAATATGCAAGGTGTTACCTTTTACCTTTTGAGAAGGTTTTGATCTAAGGATACTTTTGTTTCTGTCAATGTCAATTGCCCAGCTTTGATCATCGTTGTCGATTTCTGCAAACGAGCATTGTTCGACTCTTCCGATGTCTTCAAATATTGAGGCAAGCTCAATACTTTTCTGGTTTCTGTATCTTATACTATGATGACTGTTAGTCAAAGCATATGATATACAATAAGTAAGAGAGAGAACCTTACTTCCTTGTTCCATGAAACCTGTTCTTTCGAATTTGTGTACGAAAGAAAGTACCTTATCAAGGTTTTGATCATTTATGTTTAAAGCAAACTTTGGGTAAACTGTAAACATAAATCTTTGGAGTGCTAAGTTTCCTTTGGCACATCCTAAAATGCAGTCTTGACGATTTTTAATTCTATTGTCAAGTAAAGCCATTTTGATGGGACTATCGATTCCTGCTCGGAAATGTCCTTCAAGGAGAATTTGCACAGCACCTAGGTGTAAGTTGCTGATTGTTTCTCTTTGTCCTCTAGGGATTTTTTCTAGATCTTGTCTTATTTTTACTCTGGTTAGGAGTGGTAAATAAACAGATCCTTCTACATCTTTAATGTCAACTGATGTTTCCATAGTTTTGACGAAATAATAGATGTTGTTTTGTTGAGTAAGTCCTTTTAAGAATCTACCCGCCACATTAGGTAAGTTGAAAACTTTGTCATTTTTCAAATCAAGTTTTAACTTTCCTATTGCTTTGAGGATGTTACTGTTGGGAATTATAAGTTCACCAGTAAATCCTTGCTGGGAGTCATTGAAGACTACCTGTGACTGTTCTTCTTCTGAAGAGTTTGAAATTCTTTTTTCAATTTCAGTCATTTAAAAAGTTTTATAAAAATGTTTTTACAAAACTTTTGGGTATGAACCATTTTCATGGCTCTGATACCAAATCGCGGAACGACTAAAACCTTTGGGTTCATTAAGTCCAAATCTGGTTTTATAAGTTTAGAATAGGGTATTAGGACCATATTCTCTGACTAATTCAAGATTAGTGCTTAAGTTGAGTTCAAGCCACTCTAAATTTTCTTCTAAGCCCTTTTTAACTCTGAGCATTTCATTCAAGGAATGTTCAGAATAAGGTCTTCCAAGCTTTTTTAATTGGAGATAATTTCTTATTCTCCAAATAATATGACTGATGTCATTATTTCTTTGAGAAATCTCTTCTTGTAAAGCAGAAATTTCTTCCTTTAATTCTTGAACTATGACAGCCCTTTGTTTGTTAATATGCTTAAAACGAATAAGCATAAGCAATAAATAATTTTGTTTAAAACTTCAAGTTTTAATAAATAAGGATATAGCTGCTAGTGTGTAATCAAATGTTTTAATAAAAAATATCATGAATGTGATAAATACCTGCTGTATATTCGTGCTTCCTAGTGAAGATCCTATCGACTGTCTTCTTCCCTTGCTACCAAGCCCTGTCACAACCCTTTTCTTCCCTAACGGCCTCCTGCCTCAGCGGTACTTTTCGGCGTTGTATCGACGTAGCCTCCAGGTTATGCAAGAACAATTGACACTTGAATCATATAGAGTATATCACAAACATAATATTTTATTTGATTCTCACAACATTGTCCCGAAGGACTTACAACACTCTTAAGCTATATCCCTATATGGGATTACTCACACATTGCTATGAACGAGAGAGTTTTTCTATAAGAGTATGCTCTCCAAGACTCGATGCCCTCCTAAATGAAATGGAACTCCCTTTTATAGACACAAGGGAGGATCTGATAGAGGATATTTTATGTCATCCCTGACGTGGGATCGCACTAAGTTTACATTATTGTAGCTAGTGGATCTGAAAAGTAAAAGCAACAATAATTGTCCTTTTACTTTACTTCGTGGTTAAGAGATGCCATAAGCGAATCTTTTTCTTTAGTGGACTGGTCCACTTTCTTTTCGCAGCATGTGCCACAGGAGTAGTCCTTGTCATGCTTTTTGTAGACTTTGCAGAGCTCTTCGTGGTGGTCCCCGATGAGCTGTCTTCCAGTCATGGCTTTCTGAAAAGCTATTACCTTACTCTGATCACTTGGTGAAATGTTTTTACCTGTGGTAGAGTAAATAAGGTAGTTTTTACTTTGGTAATTCACGAATACTTTTGATTCATCGTGAAACCCAAAGATCTTCTCAGCAAAGTTGTTGAGTTTTTGAATTCCAAGTCTGAAGAGGTCTTCTTCTTGGATCTTGCATTTCATTGGTTTACTGGGAATGTAAGGAACTTCCTTGCATATTCCAATATGGATGAGATGCTGTGGGACATATATTATATCCCCTTGCTTATTCCAGAAAGGAATAGAGCTGGTGATCTTCAAAAAGATTTCTGTGTTTGGTTTAGAAACACACTTCTTTCTGAAGTTCTTGATGGCAGCAGTGATTTCTTTTGGGAAATGACTTAACTCTTGCAAGTTACTGCTTGGATAAATCTGGTTGATTAATCCATTCTGGAATGCCTCGTAGACTTGTTCTGGGTTGGCATTCTGAGCAAAGTTGTAGTAAGACAAATTTGCTTTGTCTGTGGTGAAGTAATGTTCACTGATGAACATGTCTTCTCCAGCACTTCTGGCATTCATGTAGAGATGCTCAAAGTCATTGCGATGAAGATCTGGAAGTTTAGAAATTTCTTTCTCTTCGTCGCTGATGCTGTTGTTGCTTCTGGCAGGGAGTTTGCCAAGAGATACTTGCTTCTTCTTAGATGATTTTAAAGCCTGTGCAAAAGTGTTAGGCTTTAAAAAGTCTTCTTTGTTGATGAAGCAGAGTGGTTCTTTCATCAAGGACTTGGTATACTGATCAGCAGCTACTTTTGCTTCCAGTAAAGTCTTGAATTTTTTATGATTGACGTTGGGAATGCCATTGGTTGCTTTCTTGGCGAGATCCCAACTATCATAGATTCCTGCATTTGGTCCGTTGTAGACAACATAATAATGCTGGTTGGTTCCGATTTTACACCGGTTTTCATTCTTTTGTAAGGAGACTAAAGGAGAATCCTTTAGATTTTCTGGGATTTGAATTCCCCCATTGGGTCTCAGATTGTAAATATCCGAGGGAGTTACCAATGTTGTGGAGGTCTGTACCTCTTTTGTGCTTTTTGGAAAATCACCATCCATCAACGGATTTGTTGATTCTTTACCTGTAGCCGTTTGCTCAGGAATAGTTGAAGATTGACTCTTGAAAGAGGAAGGCTCTTCAATAACCTTTTGTTCAGGTTGTAGCATAAGCTTCATCATCTGAATTTTGTTTTGGATGTTTTTGAGATCCATCAAAAGCAATGCTTCCTGTAACTCAAGTTCTTTGAGTTTGTCCATTGAATAGACTAATTATCTTTTTGCAAAGATTTTACTGGTCTCTATTCGAGACTGTATATTCGTAAAATGAATATACTTGAGCGATTAAGCTCTAAGTTCCAGGACCGAGTAAAGTCCCTTTTCAAGTTTCTGCAAAAGTAAAAGTTCATAGAAGAGTTAGTACCTTTGCTGAAACTCTCTGGTAAGGAAGTCTGCAAACACGTTTTTCTCTCCGGCCAAGTGTTCAGTATTGAACGAGTACCTGGAAAACCACATTTGCCATCTAACAAGACGACCTTGTTTATTAGCACCTTGAATTTTAGTTCTAAGGAAATGAGTAAAGTTTTTATTATCTGTTCTTATCAAAAATGTGATAGGAGTTAAATAAATTGAAAACTTTTCGATAACTCGTTTTGCAGCGAGTATCTCTTTCTCATTTGAATGATAATTTTTCTCTGCATTCTTAAAAGAACCAGAGGTGTATTTACAAATTGATTCGAAAGAATCAACTTGAGCTTTGAGGATTCCTCCCCAGTATTCATCAGAAGCATCAGTCTCAATGATGAGAGGGTCTTCTGGGTTAGGATGATAAAGTTTAGGTAAGGTGGTTAATCCTTTCTTAACCTTTATCATTCTATGGGTATCTTCTTCAGTCCAAGACCAAGGAATATCCTTTTTCAATTTTACTTGAAATGGTTGTCTAAGGGCAGCAAGCTTAGGGATATAATCTGATGCATAAGTAAGAATTCCTAAGAATCTCTGCAACTGTTTTTTATCCTCAAGCCTATCTGGGAACTTTTGAATGTGTTCTAAGATATGACCCTGTGGGCAGTGAGTGCCTTGATCAATTTCTAGACCTAGAAAATTAATCTTTATTTTGAAGAGTTGGGCCTTTTTCTTGGAAAGGATTATTCCAAGCTGTTGGCATCTTTTCAAAACCATTCCTACATGTAGCAGGTGTTTTTCTTCATTGTCACTGAATACGAGGATGTCATCGACGTATATGCAACAATAAGATTCGAAGCCTCGGAATGCATTTTGCATATGTCTTTGGAAGATCGACGGGGCTTGTTTTAGACCGAATGGAACTACGGTCCATTGAAAGTGTCCTTGAGGGCATGTGAATGCTGTTAGGAGCTGACTTTCTTTATCGAGCAAAACTTGCCAAAAGCCTGATTTGCAATCGAATGAGCTGAAGATCTTCTTTCCTCGAATGAGTGTTAGAAGTCCTTCTTTGTTTGGTAGGTTGTGTGCATCACCTACTGTGGCTTGGTTGATAGCTTTGTAGTTAACAACCATCCTCTTCTTGCCTCTTCGTCTTTCAGCTTCATTTTCAACAAGGAAGGCTGGAGACATGTGTGGGCTTTTGCTTGGGATGATAATCTTCATCTTTAGCAATTCTTCGATCTGAACCTTAAATTCTTGTTGATCCATGGGACTGTACTTCATAGGTTTAACTTTGATAACAGCTTTAGGATCAATAAGCTTAATGGTAGCAGTCATCCAATACTTAGATTTCTCTGGATCTATTGGATTTTCTGAACAAACTTTTTCAAGCATGTTTGTAATTTTCGAAATTTTTTCTTGATTTATGAAGAAAATTCTTTCTTCTCTTTCCTCATCCCCCCCCCCCCCCTTTAAAACCCTAATGTCAAAAATTGCATTGAAGAACTTAAAGGTTTGTAATGAGTTTAACAGTTAAACCACACATTTACAAAAAGGGTAAAATCCTGAACTTCAAGCTTCTAAATGAAGGAAGGGATGCTACACCTAAGAAGTATGTGTTTTCAACTGGAGCTACAAATTTAAACTCTATTGCAAACTGCTGTAACAATTTAAATCAAATTGTTGCCAGAAATTGGCTTTTTCTAGCAAAAATAAACTCTTATTTTGGTTTAGGAAAAGACCCCAGTGAAAAGTTCTCCAAATCACCCTCGATTTGGAACGATTTTTGGAATAAACTTCCGAAGTATTTAGGAAATGATCAAACAAAGGTTATCAAACTTTTAAATGATTTATCTTCCAAAATCGAAAATCTTGAAAAAGATAATAACCTTAAAGATACCCTCAAAAGTATTGATGACAGGTTAAGTAAACTCGAGGATCTACACAAAGAACCTCAGATTACTAAAAGTGAAATCAAGTATTTCACTGAAGCTCTTGAGAAGATAAGACAAGATCTTAAACACGTTATAGGATAATGTCTTCTCTTAAAAAGGTGGAAGCCAAGCTTGTTGAGGTAAATAAAAAGATTGATTTAATCTTAGAAAAACTCAACGAAGCTAAGCCATCTAATCCTAACATTGGGCTAGAACAAGCAACTGCAAAGATTATTAAGGATCTTTCAGAAAAAATGGAAGAATGTCCATGCAACAAGGAAATTCTTGCAAAACTGGATAATATTGCTTTAGGTACTCCTTCAGGAACACCAAAGAAAGAAGATCCAGAAAAACAGGTTATTCCATATGGTGGAAGTCCATCTTCACCATGGGGAAGACTCTACAGCTATCCTAACAATCTTGTTGGAAATGCTGAATTAGGTACTTCAGAAAATCCAAATGCGATTTCCTGGCCACCAGAATGACTTTCTTAGAGAAGATTGAAAACATCTTATGGGAAGATTATGACGAACGATCACTGCAAGCAGTAATCGACAACACTATGCGACTCCTCAACATTGCTGAAGAACAAGGGAGAGAAGTAGCAGAAAGTGAAATTGCCAAGAGTCAAGAACTCCAGCAATTGTTCAAGATACAAGAAGAAACTTCTTATATCATTGAAACAAAATCAGATATATCATCTGAACCTCAGGAAGAAGTTCATTATGAAGAATCTGAAGAAGACAGTGAAAATGAAAAAACTGAAAATCTTGTTATGGATAGAAAGTTTAATTTTCACGAAGGCGAAAGCTCGAACTCGAAACCTCGACCGAGAAAGAGAAAAGGAGATGGGAATCCAGAGGATGAAGGCTACTACGGTTATTCACCACCACCTAGAAACCCATTTACCAGTCAGCCCAATAGGCCCAGCCCATTTGGTACTGACATCCTCAACATTGATTGTTATCCAAGAGATAAAATCAAAAGCCTAATTGACAATTGGGCCACTGAATTACTTTTGCTAATTCAAACCGATCCAGTAAGATATCCAGACGGACAAACCGTGTTACTCTTACTAGACCATAAAACTAAAGGCAATGCCAATAGTTTTATCAAAAATACCAAGTGGAAGATAGAAGGTAAAAGCCCAGTTGAGGTTTACAACCTCATCATCACCAGCCTTTATACTATCTTCACAGGTAAAAGATTTGCTGATCACTTCGGCGAAGAAATCAGAAAAGAACAAGAAAAAATTGTTCACAGACTCACAAATTTAACACTTTGTGATATCTGCCTTCTCCATAGTTTCACTTGTGACTATGAGAAAAATATTTATGCTATCAAAGATCAAAATTTGATCCCTGATTTTATAAAGCAATACCTGCTAAAAATTCCCATTGTAGGCACCGAAGCTCACAGGAGATTTATGGCAGAAAAGAATGCTCAAACTCAATACAGTTTAGCATTCGCTTCCAACATTGTTTTAGAAGAAATATCTAAACATTGTGATCTTGCTAAAAAGCAAAAAAGGTTGAAGAAGTTCAACAAAAAATATTGTAAGACACTCACTACAGAAAAACCTCTGGAGTATGGTTGTAAACCAGTCTAAAACAAGAAAAAGAAAAAGTTTAAGAGTCCCAAAAAGATTTCTAAACGTTTTTCTAAAAAGAAAAGAAAACCTTTTAAACCAGGTAAATATTTTCTTAAAAAGGATAAGAAAAATAACAAGTTCTGTCCTAAAGATAAGAAGAACTGCAGATGTTGGGTCTGTAGTGAAGAAGGACATTATGCAAATGAATGTCCCAATAGAAAGGATTTCAGCCATAAGGTAAAAATCCTAGAACAAGCTTATCAGCTTGACCTCATACCTATCGAAGATAGCTATGATGGATACCTCGAAGATCTCTTTGAGATAAGCAGTGACGAAGATCCACCAGATGAATCATCGACTAGCTCATCTACAGAGTCAGATTCAGAGTCAGACTGAATCCGAAGGAGTAATGGTCAACATTACCAATCCTAGTTCAATCTATGTCAAAGGAACTTTCAAGTTTTCAGGCTACAAGAAGATTGATCTACATTGCTACGTTGATACAGGAGCAAGCCTTTGTATCGCAAGCAAGATGGTTATTCCCGAAGAGCACTGGGAAAATGCTGCAAGAACCATCAAGGTAAAAACTGCTAATGGTAATATCACCATTGACAAAGTCTGTAAAGATTTGCAGGTTTTACTTGGAGGAAGAACATTCCACATGCCCACTGTTTATCAGCAAGAATCTGGAATAGACTTCATTCTAGGTAACAATTTCCTATTATTGTATGGACCTTTCACACAATACTTAGATAAAATTGTTATCTACAAAGAAGAAGAAGGAGTAAACATCCCGGTTCATATCCCAAAGGTAAGCAAAGCACACAGCCTTGCTAAACCAGAATTCTTACCTTCCATGAAAAAGAATTCAAAGGTTGAAAAACCTATTCCTGTTAACATCTCTACCAATAAAATTAATGATATTGATTTTAAAGGGGGGGGGGATGAGGAAAGAGAAGAAAGAATTTTCTTGATAAATCAAGAAAAATTTTCGACAATTACAAACATGCTTGAAAAAGTTTGTTCAGAAAATCCAATAGATCCAGAGAAATCTAAGTATTGGATGACTGCTACCATTAAGCTTATTGATCCTAAAGCTGTTATCAAAGTTAAACCTATGAAGTACAGTCCCATGGATCAACAAGAATTTAAGGTTCAGATCGAAGAATTGCTAAAGATGAAGATTATCATCCCAAGCAAAAGCCCACACATGTCTCCAGCCTTCCTTGTTGAAAATGAAGCTGAAAGACGAAGAAGCAAGAAGAGGATGGTTGTTAACTACAAAGCTATCAACCAAGCCACAGTAGGTGATGCACACAACCTACCAAACAAAGAAGGACTTCTCACACTCATTCGAGGAAAGAAGATCTTCAGCTCATTCGATTGCAAATCAGGCTTTTGGCAAGTTTTGCTCGATAAAGAAAGTCAGCTCCTAACAACATTCACATGCCCTCAAGGACACTTTCAATGGACCGTAGTTCCATTCGGTCTAAAACAAGCCCCGTCGATCTTCCAAAGACATATGCAAAATGCATTCCGAGGCTTCGAATCTTATTGTTGCATATACGTCGATGAAATCCTCGTATTCAGTGACAATGAAGAAAAACACCTGCTACATGTAGGAATGGTTTTGAAAAGATGCCAACAGCTTGGAATAATCCTTTCCAAGAAAAAGGCCCAACTCTTCAAAACAAAGATTAATTTTCTAGGTCTAGAAATTGATCAAGGCACTCACTGCCCACAGGGTCATATCTTAGAACACATTCAAAAGTTCCCAGATAGGCTTGAGGATAAAAAACAGTTGCAGAGATTCTTAGGAATTCTTACTTATGCATCAGATTATATCCCTAAGCTTGCTGCCCTTAGACAACCATTTCAAGTAAAATTGAAAAAGGATATTCCTTGGTCTTGGACTGAAGAAGATACCCATAGAATGATAAAGGTTAAGAAAGGATTAACCACCTTACCTAAACTTTATCATCCTAACCCAGAAGACCCTCTCATCATTGAGACTGATGCTTCTGATGAATACTGGGGAGGAATCCTCAAAGCTCAAGTTGATTCGAAAGAATTAATTTGTAAATACACCTCTGGTTCTTTTAAGAATGCAGAGAAAAATTATCATTCAAATGAGAAAGAGATACTCGCTGCAAAACGAGTTATCGAAAAGTTTTCAATTTATTTAACTCCTATCACATTTTTGATAAGAACAGATAATAAAAACTTTACTCATTTCCTTAGAACTAAAATTCAAGGTGATAATAAACAAGGTCGTCTTGTTAGATGGCAAATGTGGTTTTCCAGGTACTCGTTCAATACTGAACACTTGGCCGGAGAGAAAAACGTGTTTGCAGACTTCCTTACCAGAGAGTTTCAGCAAAGGTACTAACTCTTCTATGAACTTTTACTTTTGCAGAAACTTGAAAAGGGACGTTACTCGGTCCTGGAACTTAGAGCTTAATCGCTCAAGTATATTCATTTTATGAATATACAGTCTCGAATAGAGACCAGTAAAATCTTTGCAAAAAGATAATTAGTCTATTCAATGGACAAACTCAAAGAACTTGAGTTACAGGAAGCATTGCTTTTGATGGATCTCAAAAACATCCAAAACAAAATTCAGATGATGAAGCTTATGCTACAACCTGAACAAAAGGTTATTGAAGAGCCTTCCTCTTTCAAGAGTCAATCTTCAACTATTCCTGAGCAAACGGCTACAGGTAAAGAATCAACAAATCCGTTTATGGATGGTGATTTTCCAAAAAGCACAAAAGAGGTACAGACCTCCACAACATTGGTAACTCCCTCGGATATTTACAATCTGAGACCCAATGGGGGAATTCAAATCCCAGAAAATCTAAAGGATTCTCCTTTAGTCTCCTTACAAAAGAATGAAAACCGGTGTAAAATCGGAACCAACCAGCATTATTATGTTGTCTACAACGGACCAAATGCAGGAATCTATGATAGTTGGGATCTCGCCAAGAAAGCAACCAATGGCATTCCCAACGTCAATCATAAAAAATTCAAGACTTTACTGGAAGCAAAAGTAGCTGCTGATCAGTATACCAAGTCCTTGATGAAAGAACCACTCTACTTCATCAACAAAGAAGACTTTTTAAAGCCTAACACTTTTGCACAGGCTTTAAAATCATCTAAGAAGAAGCAAGTATCTCTTGGCAAACTCCCTGCCAGAAGCAACAACAGCATCAGCGACGAAGAGAAAGAAATTTCTAAACTTCCAGATCTTCATCGCAATGACTTTGAGCATCTCTACATGAATGCCAGAAGTGCTGGAGAAGACATGTTCATCAGTGAACATTACTTCACCACAGACAAAGCAAATTTGTCTTACTACAACTTTGCTCAGAATGCCAACCCAGAACAAGTCTACGAGGCATTCCAGAATGGATTAATCAACCAGATTTATCCAAGCAGTAACTTGCAAGAGTTAAGTCATTTCCCAAAAGAAATCACTGCTGCCATCAAGAACTTCAGAAAGAAGTGTGTTTCTAAACCAAACACAGAAATCTTTTTGAAGTTCACCAGCTCTATTCCTTTCTGGAATAAGCAAGGGGATATAATATATGTCCCACAGCATCTCATCCATATTGGAATATGCAAGGAAGTTCCTTACATTCCCAGTAAACCAATGGAATGCAAGATCCAAGAAGAAGACCTCTTCAGACTTGGAATTCAAAAACTCAACAACTTTGCTGAGAAGATCTTTGGGTTTCACGATGAATCAAAAGTATTCGTGAATTACCAAAGTAAAAACTACCTTATTTACTCTACCACAGGTAAAAACATTTCACCAAGTGATCAGAGTAAGGTAATAGCTTTTCAGAAAGCCATGACTGGAAGACAGCTCATCGGGGACCACCACGAAGAGCTCTGCAAAGTCTACAAAAAGCATGACAAGGACTACTCCTGTGGCACATGCTGCGAAAAGAAAGTGGACCAGTCCACTAAAGAAAAAGATTCGCTTATGGCATCTCTTAACCACGAAGTAAAGTAAAAGGACAATTATTGTTGCTTTTACTTTTCAGATCCACTAGCTACAATAATGTAAACTTAGTGCGATCCCACGTCAGGGATGACATAAAATATCCTCTATCAGATCCTCCCTTGTATCTATAAAAGGGAGTTCCATTTCATTTAGGAGGGCATCGAGTCTTGGAGAGCATACTCTTATAGAAAAACTCTTTCGTTCATAGCAATGTGTGAGTAATCCCATATAGGGATATAGCTTAAGAGTGTTGTAAGTCCTTCGGGACAATGTTTTGAGAATCAAATAAAATATTATGTTTTTGATATACACTGTATGATTCAAGTGTCAATTGTTCTTGCATAACCTGGAGGCTACGTCGATACAACGCCGAAAAGTACCGCTGAGGCAGGAGGCCGTTAGGGAAGAAAAGGGTTGTGACAGGGCTTGGTAGCAAGGCAAGAAGACAGTCGATAGGATCTTCACTAGGAAGCACGAATATACAGCAGGTATTTATCACATTCATGATATTTTTTATTAAAACATTTGATTACACACTAGCAGCTATATCCTTATTTATTAAAACTTGAAGTTTTAAACAAAATTATTTATTGCTTATGCTTATTCGTTTTAAGCATATTAACAAACAAAGGGCTGTCATAGTTCAAGAATTAAAGGAAGAAATTTCTGCTTTACAAGAAGAGATTTCTCAAAGAAATAATGACATCAGTCATATTATTTGGAGAATAAGAAATTATCTCCAATTAAAAAAGCTTGGAAGACCTTATTCTGAACATTCCTTGAATGAAATGCTCAGAGTTAAAAAGGGCTTAGAAGAAAATTTAGAGATGCTTGAACTCAACTTAAGCACTAATCTTGAATTAGTCAGAGAATATGGTCCTAATACCCTATTCTAAACTTATAAAACCAGATTTGGACTTAATGAACCCAAAGGTTTTAGTCATTCCGCGATTTGGTATCAGAGCCATGAAAATGGTTCATACCCAAAAGTTTTGTAAAAACATTTTTATAAAACTTTTTAAATGACTGAAATTGAAAAAAGAATTTCAAACTCTTCAGAAGAAGAACAGTCACAGGTAGTCTTCAATGACTCCCAGCAAGGATTTACTGGTGAACTTATAATTCCCAACA
Source organism: Pulicaria dysenterica (assembly GCA_947179395.2). Classification (NCBI taxonomy): domain Eukaryota; kingdom Viridiplantae; phylum Streptophyta; class Magnoliopsida; order Asterales; family Asteraceae; genus Pulicaria; species Pulicaria dysenterica. The sequence goes on from OX359288.1 coordinate 27,485,559, forward strand.
GTAACATCCTCAAAGCAATAGGAAAGTTAAAACTTGATTTGAAAAATGACAAAGTTTTCAACTTACCTAATGTGGCGGGTAGATTCTTAAAAGGACTTACTCGACAAAACAACATCTATTATTTCGTCAAAACTATGGAAACATCAGTTGACATTAAAGATGTAGAAGGATCTGTTTATTTACCACTCCTAACCAGAGTAAAAATAAGACAAGATCTAGAAAAAATCCCTAGAGGACAAAGAGAAACAATCAGCAACTTACACCTAGGTGCTGTGCAAATTCTCCTTGAAGGACATTTCCGAGCAGGAATCGATAGTCCCATCAAAATGGCTTTACTTGACAATAGAATTAAAAATCGTCAAGACTGCATTTTAGGATGTGCCAAAGGAAACTTAGCACTCCAAAGATTTATGTTTACAGTTTACCCAAAGTTTGCTTTAAACATAAATGATCAAAACCTTGTAAGGTACTTTCTTTCGTACACAAATTCGAAAGAACAGGTTTCATGGAACAAGGAAGTAAGGTTCTCTCTCTTACTTATTGTATATCATATGCTTTGACTAACAGTCATCATAGTATAAGATACAGAAACCAGAAAAGTATTGAGCTTGCCTCAATATTTGAAGACATCGGAAGAGTCGAACAATGCTCGTTTGCAGAAATCGACAACGATGATCAAAGCTGGACATTGCCAGAAACAAAAGTATCCTAGGATCAAAACCTTCTCAAAATGTAAAAGGTAACACCTTGCATATTGGAAGCTCATCCAGAATCACCAAAGATTCAGAATTAGTTCTAAAAGAGATTTAATGCAATTCACTGAAAATGTCAAAAATTGCATTGAAGAACTTAAAGGTTTGTAATGAGTTTAACAGTTAAACCACACATTTACAAAAAGGGTAAAATCCTGAACTTCAAGCTTCTAAATGAAGGAAGGGATGCTACACCTAAGAAGTATGTGTTATCAACTGGAGCTACAAATTTAAACTCTATTGCAAACTGCTGTAACAATTTAAATCAAATTGTTGCCAGAAATTGGCTTTTTCTAGTAAAAATAAACTCTTATTTTGGTTTAGGAAAAGACCCCAGTGAAAAGTTCTCCAAATCACCCTCGATTTGGAACGATTTTTGGAATAAACTTCCGAAGTATTTAGGAAATGATCAAACAAAGGTTATCAAACTTTTAAATGATTTATCTTCCAAAATCGAAAATCTTGAAAAAGATAATAACCTTAAAGATACCCTCAAAAGTATTGATGACAGGTTAAGTAAACTTGAGGATCTACACAAAGAACCTCAGATTACTAAAAGTGAAATCAAGTATTTCACTGAAGCTCTTGAGAAGATAAGACAAGATCTTAAACACGTTATAGGATAATGTCTTCTCTTAAAGAGGTGGAAGCCAAGCTTGTTGAGGTAAATAAAAAGATTGATTTAATCTTAGAAAAACTCAACGAAGCTAAGCCATCTAATCCTAACATTGGGCTAGAACAAGCAACTGCAAAGATTATTAAGGATCTTTCAGAAAAAATGGAAGAATGTCCATGCAACAAGGAAATTCTTGCAAAACTGGATAATATTGCTTTAGGTACTCCTTCAGGAACACCAAAGAAAGAAGATCCAGAAAAACAGGTTATTCCATATGGTGGAAGTCCATCTTCACCATGGGGAAGACTCTACAGCTATCCTAACAATCTTGTTGGAAATGCTGAATTAGGTACTTCAGAAAATCCAAATGCGATTTCCTGGCCACCAGAATGACTTTCTTAGAGAAGATTGAAAACATCTTATGGGAAGATTATGATGAACGATCACTGCAAGCAGTAATCGACAACACTATGCGACTCCTCAACATTGCTGAAGAACCAGGGAGAGAAGTAGCAGAAAGTGAAATTGCCAAGAGTCAAGAACTCCAGCAATTGTTCAAGATACAAGAAGAAACTTCTTATATCATTGAAACAGAATCAGATATATCATCTGAACCTCAGGAAGAAGTTCATTATGAAGAATCTGAAGAAGACAGTGAAAATGAAAAAACTGAAAATCTTGTTATGGATAGAAAGTTTAATTTTCACGAAGGCGAAAGCTCGAACTCGAAACCTCGACCGAGAAAGAGAAAAGGAGAAGGGAATCCAGAGGATGAAGGCTACTACGGTTATTCACCACCACCTAGAAACCCATTTACCAGTCAGCCCAATAGGCCCAGCCCATTTGGTACTGACATCCTCAACATTGATTGTTATCCAAGAGATAAAATCAAAAGCCTAATTGACAATTGGGCCACTGAATTACTTTTGCTAATTCAAACCGATCCAGTAAGATATCCAGACGGACAAACCGTGTTACTCTTACTAGACCATAAAACTAAAGGCAATGCCAATAGTTTTATCAAAAATACCAAGTGGAAGATAGAAGGTAAAAGCCCAGTTGAGGTTTACAACCTCATCATCACCAGCCTTTATACTATCTTCACAGGTGAAAGATTTGCTGATCACTTCGGCGAAGAAATCAGAAAAGAACAAGAAAAAATTGTTCACAGACTCACAAATTTAACACTTTGTGATATCTGCCTTCTCCATAGTTTCACTTGTGACTATGAGAAAAATATTTATGCTATCAAAGATCAAAATTTGATCCCTGATTTTATAAAGCAATATCTGCTAAAAATTCCCATTGTAGGCACCGAAGCTCACAGGAGATTTATGGCAGAAAAGAATGCTCAAACTCAATACAGTTTAGCATTCGCTTCCAACATTGTTTTAGAAGAAATATCTAAACATTGTGATCTTGCTAAAAAGCAAAAAAGGTTGAAGAAGTTCAACAAAAAATATTGTAAGACACTCACTACAGAAAAACCTCTGGAGTATGGTTGTAAACCAGTCTACAACAAGAAAAAGAAAAAGTTTAAGAGTCCCAAAAAGATTTCTAAACGTTTTTCTAAAAAGAAAAGAAAACCTTTTAAACCAGGTAAATATTTTCTTAAAAAGGATAAGAAAAATAACAAGTTCTGTCCTAAAGATAAGAAGAACTGCAGATGTTGGGTCTGTAGTGAAGAAGGACATTATGCAAATGAATGTCCCAATAGAAAGGATTTCAGCCATAAGGTAAAAATCCTAGAACAAGCTTATCAGCTTGACCTCATACCTATCGAAGATAGCTATGATGGATACCTCGAAGATCTCTTTGAGATAAGCAGTGACGAAGATCTACCAGATGAATCATCGACTAGCTCATCTACAGAGTCAGATTCAGAGTCAGACTGAATCCGAAGGAGTAATGGTCAACATTACCAATCCTAGTTCAATCTATGTCAAAGGAACTTTCAAGTTTTCAGGCTACAAGAAGATTGATCTACATTGCTACGTTGATACAGGAGCAAGCCTTTGTATCGCAAGCAAGATGGTTATTCCCGAAGAGCACTGGGAAAATGCTGCAAGAACCATCAAGGTAAAAACTGCTAATGGTAATATCACCATTGACAAAGTCTGTAAAGATTTGCAGGTTTTACTTGGAGGAAGAACATTCCACATGCCCACTGTTTATCAGCAAGAATCTGGAATAGACTTCATTCTAGGTAACAATTTCCTATTATTGTATGGACCTTTCACACAATACTTAGATAAAATTGTTATCTACAAAGAAGAAGAAGGAGTAAACATCCCGGTTCATATCCCAAAGGTAAGCAAAGCACACAGCCTTGCTAAACCAGAATTCTTACCTTCCATGAAAAAGAATTCAAAGGTTGAAAAACCTATTCCTGTTAACATCTCTACCAATAAAATTAATGATATTGATTTTAAAGGGGGGGGGGGGGGATGAGGAAAGAGAAGAAAGAATTTTCTTGATGTCCTACTCTTATTGGTGTGCTGTCTTTGTCAAAGAGGTGTGGTGTCCATTATTAGGTGTGCTGTCCTTGTCAGCAAGGTGTGGTGCACTCATCAGTGTGGTTAGACGTCATTATCCTCTTTTAGAAAAGCTTGTGAATTATTATGGTGTGTCGGCCATTATAGGCCTTAGTTTGTAAGTTTGTAAGTTTGTTTTGCCTATATAAAGGCTTGTAAGTTTGCATTTGGAGAGCACGATGAACTCTCCCTCCTTTGTACAATATTCCAAGTAATAATAAGAGGTGTGTTTCTAGATCTTCTCTCAAGTTCTTTCTTATTAGTTCCATACAAGTATTTTCTTTCAAGTATTTTATTTTGTATTTCAGTTTTAAGCTTTGTACTGATACAAAAGATTGATCTGTTTCACGGGCCTTTTCTTTTGGTATCAGAGCTTGTAAACAAAGTTCTTTTGGGAATGGAAGGCTAAAAACCTTCTACTCAGGGTCAGCTTAAGGGTTTGGTCATATTAATCTATTGTCGTCAGCTTCAAAACTATTTAGACAATTTTAAACCTTTATTTATTATATTACTATCTTACTCCTTTATCCCTGTGAACGATATTCCTTTAATGCTCCTTTGCAAAAGGCTGAGTACCGTTTTTAAACAAAAGAGATGTGTTTTTGGGAAAACTGAGCAAAGGGCTGGCATTAGTGGTTGGTATCCATTAATAGGACTGGTAAAGCTTGGTAAGACAGTTCTATAATAAGTAAATGTTTCCTAATGTCTGATCGTTTTGAGCAAACTATAAGAGATTGGTATGACCATTCCCGGACCGCTAATCTTGAGTTCCTAAATCTTTCTGAAACCCAAAACCCAAAAATTTCTGATATTTTTAATAACGTTTCCTGTATTTACGATAAGCTAGTGTTAGTTGCTAAAATTTCAATCAAAAACTTTCATCAAACCTCTCAACACCTTGAAAAATTAGAACATCGTCTAGACAAGTGTGAGGAAAGGATCAGAAAAACCCAGAGTGAAACCACAAAAGGCCTCATACAGATATCTACTGAGATCCAGGAATCAAAGCTACTCACTAAAAAGGAAGTCCTTGATCTCGTCAGAGAAATTTCACAACAACCAAAGATAGTAGAAGAGCAAGCCTTAAAACTATCCGAGGATCTGAATCATAAGATCCAAAAGGTAGAACAGCTTTTGAAAGAAGTAAAGTCCTTAATAGGTGAATGAGCTTAACCAATCAAAAGGTTAGCTCAGATTACCTAGAAGCTGTTAAAGCAACTGAGGAAATTGAATCACCTGCGCTCGGGTTTGTAAGACCATCAGACTACAAATCCCCTGTCACTCTCCAAAATACAGCAGTTATCAAGCAAAACAATACCCTTATTTATCTCCTATTAAAACAAGCTCAAAGGCTAGGAGAATTGGAAGAAAAGCTTGAAAAGATAAGACAAGGAGTTGAAGCCATAGGAAAACGTGAATCAGATCCATCGAACCTTGAAGATTCAATCGGAAGTCTCACAAAGAGGTTAGATAACCTATCAATAAACGGAAAAGCCCCATCAAAAGTAAAGCACGGTCCTATCTACGTATTTAAAGACCCAAATCAAATCTTCAAAGAAGAATACGAGAGGGAGACCAAGGAGAAGAAATGATTTCTGGACAGAGGCCGAGTGTCGTGAGTAGATCAGCAACACAGACTCAAGCGGATCTTCCCACTCAGGAAGATCAGATACGAAGTTACAGACAAATGGCTCGAAATAGATACAACTTTAATCGAGGGCTTAGGAGAAGACTCGGAAGAAGTTACAATAGAAGCCTGGAGTTAGTGCTCAGTCCAGAAAGACAGCTGGAAATTTCGAGACAAAGAAGGGCTGAACTAGTTCCTGCAGAGGTCCTGTATGGAAGCAATAGACAAACCATACAACACCAAGTCTATCAACATTATTCAGAACAAAGAATACTTTGTGTGGGAGAAGTACAAGTGGATCTAAGGCTTTGCAATATTCAAAGCTATCAAAGGCTCAGAGACACTGGAATGCAACATATCCACCTCGGGATGTTCATGATCAGACTCCATACCCTGCACAGAAGAGGAGCTGGGACAACTGCTCTAGTTGTTCTACGAGATACAAGATGGGGAGACGAACGTCAGATCATTGGAACCATGGAAGTTGACTTATCAGCTGGAACACAACTCATTTATATGGTACCAGACATGGTACTCAGTATAGATGACTTCCACAATCATATTCAGGTAGCCATACAAACTCATGGCTATAATGAATGGCAAAGTGGAGAAAACAATCTTTTGATAACTTTAAGCCTAATCGGAAGAATTTCCAACACAAGCTATACAGGCTTTGAATACAGTGTGGAAAATGTCGTAGACCATCTGGCTACAAGTGGAATAACAGCAATTCCAGGAGAGAGACGAAGTATTGAAGACCTTGAAGGCATGAACTGGAATCTCAGACCAGCATCAATCACTACAGTTAGAATACCAGCCAGGGTGGAGGTAAATCACAGGCTAGACAGATCTACTAGCCTAAGGTTCAGATCCTATCGTAACAATCCCCAGCCGCCAAGGTTCTCTGTCGATTCGCATGATAGAGAAATTCATGATAACGGACATCTAACGGAAGATGAGGAACAATTTATTGGCATATGTCTTCAAGAAGAAGTGCCCCATAATCCCATGGATGTATGCTTTTGTACATCGTGCTTAGAAGATGACCGGAAGATACAAGACGAGCCTTTGAACAAAATCAAGCGAGGAAACAAACCAAGAGGAATGCAACGAAAGAAGTGGGAAAATTGGTCAACATTAGGAGAACACTCAGGAAAATGGGATTATTATGTCCGCTATGATAATCTTAATGAGACAACTCCTATAGACCAAATTGTAGCAACAGGATGGGATGATTATGAAGATGATTCATGGAGAGATAACATGGATGAAGGAAAGGTGATCATCAAAGAAGAAGATATGCCATCATCAGAAGAAGATAATATGGAGGAAACTATAGAAATGCTTCAGCTTTTATCAGCTGAGTTAAACCATAGAAGTAGCAACCAGATATTACATGCAACAACTGATAATGGTGATGATCAAGAGAATGAGCTTGATTACCCAAAACTCAAAGAATTCACAGAATTCATTCACAAGATCGATAAGGAGTATCAGGCGTTCCCCTCCACATCTGAAGGAGCAAGTGTATATAATCCTCCAAATGAACCAATCATGGGTCCCTCGGTATACCCACCTGCAAGAGGATTCGCACAAGGAGTATACACTCCAAGTTATCAGTTTCCGAAAGGAAGCGCTCATTTCAGAGGAGAATTTGGTACATACCATAATTCTCAATGGACATTACCTCCGGCAATGTTAGGGACTGGTGCAATGCTCGTTTTACCACCAGACCCAGGCTTATGGCCAGATGTAATCTCAAGATGGGAATCAATTACCATCAACAGGCTAAATGATACCACCTGGCAGGACAATAAGTCAAAGCTGACTTTTGTCAAAAATCTCCTTGGGGAAAATGAAAAGAAAATGTGGCAACAATGGAGAACGACTTACCCAGATGCGTATGAACGACTTGAAGCAATTGCTGATGATCCCCAGAATATAACTTCACAAATAAGGCAAATAATCCTCTTAGAAGATCCCTACACAGGGTCAACCGAAGAACAGGATAGAGCCTACAGAGATCTGGAAAGATTGACATGCGAAAATACAAGAGATCTTTGGAAATTTTTGAATGAATTCAGAATTCTAGCATGTAAATCAGGAAGGCTATTCTTCCCAGCCACAACAGAGAAGTTTTTCACAAAGCTTCCACCAGTACTTTCGAAAAAGATCGAGGAGGCGTTCAGAAACAAGAATCCAGGAGTTACTGCAGGGATACTCCCAGCAATCAAATTTACTCACACATACATTACGGAGATGTGCACAGAAGCAGCCCTGCAAAAGGAGTTAAGGGATTTATCTCTTTGCTCTGTCATACCAATCCCTGGGTATTATAAATCAGGAAAGCGATATGGTGTTCGAAAATCCAGGAGTTATAAAGGAAAGCCTCATAAGACGCACATCAAAGTCTTTAAAAGAAAGTATAAAGATGATCGAGGACGAGTGGGCAAATGCAAATGCTATATTTGCGGAAGAGAGGGACATTTTGCCAGAGATTGCAAAAGCCAAACAGGAAATATGGAAAGAAGAGCCGTCGTCGATAACTTAGACCTCAAAGAAGACTGGGATATAGTGTCAGCAGATGTAAGTGACCAAGATACTGTATACAGTATCTCTAAAGGGGAAGGGGGAGCTACAATTTCAAACATTGGTGCAATTGTTGAAGAATCCCCTTTAGAAGAAAACGCATTTGTCATAACACAAGAAGAGATTGAAGAAACATGTTTCATGTTCCACCCAAAAAGTCAAGAGGACATTCATAGAAGAGTCCAAGAGGCAGGATCATGGAGGCCAAACAAGGAGCTCCCTGAGCAAAGTAAGAATTGTGAGCATAAATGGCAAGAGAATGCAGTAACAAATTTCACTTTCTGCCATTTTTGTGGAATTGCCACCACAGATATGTCCAGAATACATTGTCCAAAATGCAAAGTCACTGCATGTGCTCTTTGTGCACCACATTACCTTGGAAGAACGGTATCGGTGAAAAGGCACAAGGAACCAGAAGCTACAGAACAGAAGGATTTATTCTTAAAAATGTATATACAGAAGGATAATGAATGGAGGCAAGCTATCAGAGATCAAGCACAAGAGTCAGCTGAATGGAAACTAAAAGAACAAGAGCTAAAAGGGCAACTTGAAAGTGAAAGACGAAAGGCTCAAGAAGAAAGACAGGCCCTAATGAAGGACTTAAATGAAATGCTGAAAATCACAGAGTCTATGAAAGCTCAAATCTCATAACTTCAACAAGAAAATGAATACTTACAAAGAAAAGTAAAAGAAAAGGATGTTGAAGAAATAATTTCTCCCTTTGGAAGTCAGCAGGTAAAAGCCTTAATTGAAGATGAAGTTCAAACCACTATGAAGGCCTAAAACAACACTAATGTGCCAAGAGTAAAAAGGATCAATAACCAACTCTATAATGTTGAGGTAGAATTCGATATACCTGGCATAAGGTTATTCAAAGTAAAGGCAATCATTGATACGGGAGCAACATCATGTTGTATCAGCAAATCAGCAATACCAAAGGAAGCACTGGAAGAAATGAACAAGATTGTTTATTTCAATGGTATCAACTCAAGGCAACCATCAAACCAAAAGGTCAAATCAGGCAATTTCCGAATAGAGGGAAACAAATTCCGAATACCTCTAATCTATGCGCTAGATATGAAAACTGGTGATGGTATAGACATGCTCATCGGAACGAATTTCACAAGATCTATGAATGGAGGAATAAGGATAGAAGGAGATGAAGTGACAATCTACAAGAAGGTAACAAGAATAAAGACAACCCCAACAACAGAGATAGCAACACCAGCCATAGAAGAACTGGAGATTGATGAAGAATTTTATCAAGAATTGCAGCAAAGGGTGTTCTTTTCAAAGGAAGACGCAGAAAAGCTAAAGGAAAAGTTCAAACCAATCCTGACAAAATTAAAGGAACAGGGATATATTGGAGAAGAACCCTTGAAGTACTGGAAGAAGAATGGTGAAACTTGTAAATTGGATATCATAAATCCTGATATCACAATACAAGATAAAACACTGAAGCATGTGACCCCAGCTTTAGAAGCATCATTCAAAAAGCACATAAATGCATTGCTTAAACTGGGAGTGATTAGACCAAGTAACAGCAGACACCGAACGATGGCAATGATCGTTAATTCAGGAACAACTATTGATCCAGCTACTGGTAAGGAGACAAAAGGAAAGGAAAGAATGGTGTTCAATTACAAAACCCTAAATGATAACACCTACAAGGACCAGTACTCACTTCCAGGAATCAACACACTCCTGAAAAGAATTGGAAATTCCAAAATCTTTTCAAAATTTGATCTCAAATCAGGATTCCACTAAGTTGCTATGGCAGAAGAATCAATACCCTGGACAGCATTCCTAGTACCAGGAGGACTTTATGAATGGCTTGTAATGCCCTTTGGGCTCAAAAATGTACCGGCAGTCTTTCAGAGAAAAATGGATAAGTGCTTTAGAGGCACTGAGGAGTTCATTGCAGTCTACATAGATGACATCCTTGTATTCTCTGAAAATGAACAGGATCATGAAAAGCACTTGGGAATAATGCTGAACATTTGTAAAGAGAAAGGGCTAATTCTCTCCCCAACCAAGATGAAAATAGCAGTACCTGAAATTGAATTTTTAGGAGCTATAATCGGGGAAAGCAAAATAAAGTTACAACCACATATTATCAAGAAGATATGTAACTTTGATGAGGAAAAACTCAGAACAAAGGCAGGCCTAAGATCGTTCTTAGGAATACTAAACTATGCAAGGAATTACATTCCAAAGCTAAGTTTATTGTTTGGCCCCCTTTATGAGAAGATAAATCCTCATGGAGATAAAAGGATGAAGCCCTCTGACTATGAAATAGTCAGGACGATCAAACAAAAGGTGCAAAAGTTACCAGACTTGCAAATACCCCCAGAAGAAGCTTATATTATCATTGAAACTGATGGATGTATGGAAGGATGGGGAGGGGTCTGCAAATGGAAAACGAAAAAGGAAGACCCCAAGAAGGATGAGAAAGTATGTGCCTACGCCAGCGGAAAGTTCAAAGTCATGCAATCCACAATTGATGCAGAGATTAACGCATGCATCAACTCCTTGGAAAAACTAAAAATATACTACCTGGACAAGAAAGAAATAACTCTGCGAACAGATTGCCAAGCAATCATTAGTTTTTACAATAAAACTAATAGTAACAAAGCATCTAGGGTCAGATGGCTAAAGTTTGCAGATATCATAACCGGCACAGGGTTAAAAATAAATATAGAGCACATTGACGGGAAACAAAATGTGCTAGCCGATTCCCTTTCACGACTAGTAAACCTTTGTTTTGCAGGATGTACAGAGCAAGTTCAAGCAAAAGAAGTCATGATGAAGAGTCTTCAAATTACGGAGGAACTATTATAAGACATTGCGCAGTCAAAGAACGTGAAGAATGGCTACGAGCAAATAACCCAGATTTCAGGCCTCTGCCAAAGATTTATAATGGACCATTCGCCTTCCAGCAACCAGGATCCTTGTATAGGCACTATCAAATCAAAGCCAATACGATGCCAATATCAATGGCAGAATCAGATGCCTATGCAGGAGTCGCACAACAGTTGGAGCGAACAACCGCAGAAGAAGCAATCGCAGCATTACGAAACCTCCAAGCCATACTGGACTTCAAAGCCCAAGTATGCATCTCAAAGGCAACAAAAGATAACTTCTGGGGCGATCACTGGCCCGAAGTCAAAAGACAAAATAAGGAAATCCGAAGAATCCTTATTGAGCTCGAAAAATTATGTAATGATGTGGGCCGAGTCCGAATCTAATAAGCCCAATAAGCAAGCCCAAGCTCACTACAAGCATCACCCTGTACAAGGGCCTCTCTTTGACGTAAGCAATGACGAAGAAAACAATAATGGTGAAATAGTGGTGGACCCCGGATGGGATGACTTTTCACTACAGGCAATAAAGCAATTTCGTCCAGACGTGGAAGGTGCGCGGAGGGGCCGACTCTAAAAGCGAAGCGTGGTGGGTGATATTATTCCATTATTAGTGTGATGTCCTACTCTTATTGGTGTGCTGTCTTTGTCAAAGAGGTGTGGTGTCCATTATTAGGTGTGCTGTCCTTGTCAGCAAGGTGTGGTGCACTCATCAGTGTGGTTAGACGTCATTATCCTCTTTTAGAAAAGCTTGTGAATTATTATGGTGTGTCGGCCATTATAGGTCTTAGTTTGTAAGTTTGTAAGTTTGTTTTGCCTATATAAAGGCTTGTAAGTTTGCATTTGGAGAGCACGATGAACTCTCCCTCCTTTGTACAATATTCCAAGTAATAATAAGAGGTGTGTTTCTAGATCTTCTTTCAAGTTCTTTCTTATTAGTTCCATACAAGTATTTTCTTTCAAGTATTTTATTTTGTATTTCAGTTTTAAGCTTTGTACTGAGACAAAAGATTGATCCGTTATCTCATTAAATTTTTAGTAACTTGTGAGTAAAATCCAAATGCACCGATACTATCACTCAGTATACTATTTTATAGACAAAACAATCATATATAGTCCATTGAACTTTGTTATGTTTGATAAAATTTCACATAGGGACCATAATTTGTGACATGACATGACATAAACGGGCTATGGTTGAGGCTAAACGGGTTAGGATCGTAAGTAGATTGTCATGGCTAATATCTATAAGTACTAAACAGATAAGGTTAACATATTATTTTTCAACCCGCTATATAATTTAAAAACTAGATTAAAATATCCATCATACACACCTTTCCCTCTTCACCTGCTAATCTTTCTGCCTTTACAAAAACAATCACTTGATGAATTCAATTGATTAAAATTAATAACCTCGCATTCTGTTCATGGTATACTAGATTTTGGATCTACAGCGAGTTCATGATCTTTCAAAATGTCTACTTCCCATTTGAACATTATGAAGAATCTGAATAAGAAGTTTCCATAGAAAGATCTTGAGTTCTTACATATCATTATAGGACTAGAAACAATGAGGAAAAGAATCTAATGTGGTTTTTATTAATAAGGTGATATTTACACAATAAAAGTAGTCATACGAAACAACTTTATACATCATTAACTTGTATCATGTGCATTAATTGTTTGTACTTTACACTATATAGCTAAAAACAGTTACGTACGAATCGACTTCCTTTAAAAAAAACATAGGACTTTTAAGAGATAATAATCTTTTTACTTTGTATTCATTTTGAAGATTCATTCTTTAAGACCTTGTAATGTTAATATTTCCGTAATTATAAAGTAAAAGTTACAAGTGTTATTTAATCAAAGAGGTGGAATTTGTTAATCTTATCCTAAGTTAGTGATTAGTATTGAAGCTCATAGATGCACATGTCACATGAAATCACTAAGTAGTAAGCATTATTGATCGATAACTATATTCAACAATGTCACCATGTTTTCTAGATTACCAAAGTCAAGATAATTCACCAAAGAAAATTTGGGAGTGAAGAAACCCCCGAAAAAAGTGAAATTCCGGCATATCAACTAAAAACCAAGTTCCTTGTCAACGAGTATTTGATAAAAATATTGGCGTATACAACTGGATACTGGTTACATTCAAGGCTGGCAACTTTTGGGCCGACCTGAAACTCAACCCGAACCCGATATGAAAAAAGTGACATGAACCCAAAACGGGTCAAAAGCGAGTTGACACAAACGGCACGAAAATAAATGGGTCAGGTTAGGGTCAACCCGATAACCCGAAAGTGACCCGTATAACCCATTTATGAGTAAAATTTTAATATTCTAAAATATTCTTTAATGCTTAAATTTAAAATTTTGAAAAAAAGATTGTGAATTCAAATAAGAAAGTGATATCTTAGGGTAATAAAACCCGTCAAACTAAAGTACAAAACCCTTAAATATTAAAAACTTACAATAAACAATAGAAAATTTACAGTTAAAGCATTAGTATATCATTGTTGTATTTGTTATTTTGACTATATGATTTTGGTTCCATGACATTTTATTACGTGATAAGTGGTACTTTAGTATTATCAATTCGATTCATAATTTTATTCAATGATAGATTTTTTTAAGTATTCGGTTCTTTAAGACATTATTTATTGATATTTGGTAAAATAGTACTATATCACATTATTAATTAATAAAAGATAAAATCAAAATTCGAATCAAACCAAAACAAATACCGAATTTAAAGTTCAAATACAATCAAAACATACATTTAATATTTGAAGTTAGAATATAAACGAAAATAATTTTCAAAATTGCTATCGAAAGTTAGAAAACAAACATTGGATTTGAAATTTTGATAAAGAAAGTCTTAGTCAAAACGGAAAACCGTATTCAAAAAACCGAACTCAAAAACTAAAAAAAAGAAATTGCCGATCACATTCGGCCCAAATGGGTCGACCGAAGGTCGACACGAACCCGACACGGAAAAAGTTGACACGACGCGAACTTGACACGAAAATAAATGGGTCAAAGTCGGGTCGACACGAACCCGAACGACACAAACACGAACCCGACCCGAATTGACAGCCATAGTTACAATATACCAATGTTTTAAGATTTGGCTCAACCCGAGACCTGGTGACTAGACCGGGTCAACATAGAGCCGATTTTTTTTGTCATTTATGGCCAGGAATTACCCGGTCGGGTTAGCGGTTGAACCGGTCTATGTTGACCGGGTTTCGTGTATATATATATATATATATATATATATATAGTGGGAGGTTCAAATGAGAACTTTAAATTAATTGAGAATGTGAGACTCAATCATAGCCGTCCAATTCCCCGTCCTTCAATGTTATTGCCCACCCATGAATTCCTCACATACACCATGCCACACTCGATTCTCCCACGCTTTCCATCCATGAATTTCACTTACAAAACGAACTGCTGAGATTGAGTCTCACATTCTCAATTTAAATCTCATTCTCATTTGAGTCTATATAGTAATTCCGCCGCGAAGCGCGGACTAGAAAACTCGTTAATAGCATAATTTGTTATGTTAATTTTGGTGGTTGCTTTGGGCTTTGAACCCACGAGAGAAGAGTTATGGGCTTTATACAAAAACATTCGTCTGCTGGACTGTTTTTATTTGGGGCGAACAAAAACAAAACAATTCCTGTAATATTAATTTTTTTATCCTATTTTTGGGGACTTTGGAACTTGAACTTATGAATTTGAAAAATAGTTATGATTATACATAATAATTTTCTATCATACGAAAAAGTTCTTTTGGACCATTATATTTATAAATATGTGGAATTGATTAATAAGTAGTGGATAAATAGGGATAAAAAAGTTTTAATTGCTGTGTATGATAAAATACATTAAACAATTGATAATTTCTTATTTTCTATCCAGCAAATGGATATAACATACCATCTTGTAATTTTATAAAAAAATGTTTTATGAAAAATAATTAGTTAAAGGTTTTCCATAGATTTGTCATTGAAAATAATTATTCTCTAACCAATAATTAGTTAAAGCTTTTCCATTGATTTGTTATTTTTGTATAAAAGAATGTAATAAAGTTACAATTTAAGTTATATAGTTTATATAACTTATGCATTTTATGAGACAGGATCAAGGTTTAAATAGAGAGTAATAGATTTGGGATTTTGAAATCTTATCTAAGTGCTACAAATAATGATTTATCTACTATATGTATTAACAAAAAATAGGGGTATCTATGAAAATTATATGTATCTTCAATATTTATTATTTTTTACATGTGTTTTTTAATATAATTTAAAAGTTAATTATTTTATGTTATTACGAATAAAAAATGAAGCTATTTATATCAAATTTCTTTTTTTTTCCAACCGTACTTCATGTGATTCTCGAGAAGAATGTTCTCGTTAGA
Source organism: Pulicaria dysenterica (assembly GCA_947179395.2). NCBI lineage: Eukaryota > Viridiplantae > Streptophyta > Magnoliopsida > Asterales > Asteraceae > Pulicaria > Pulicaria dysenterica. Next base: position 27,500,976 of record OX359288.1, read on the forward strand.
ACCTTACCCTACATTTTATATCCTTGAAAGTGTTTTTAAATTTGTTACTTGATTTCTTTTGTATAACTGTATAAAAATTGATTCACAAATTTAGATACGATTTTTATTAAATTATAATGCCATTAAAATTTGTTATTGCTAAAAGAGGGACTTAACATCTAAATTTATAAAGTTAACATTTTACTGTAAATAATAATAATATATATATATATATATATATATATATATGTGTGTGTGTGTGTGTGTGTGTGTGTGTGTGTGTTATTTTGTTCAAGAAAAAATTATAATACGATTAAAGAAAAAAATAATAAAACTAAGATTTAGAAACTATTTATCTTCTACGTTTTTACTCGTATGTTAAACAATTAATATACATAACTTTTTTTTACTGAAAACTACAATTTTATAAAATCATTTTTATTTAATCATAATCAAATAAATAGATAACCTATAAAAGGAATGCTTCTAAAGAAAATATATATTCTTTTATACTATTCTAAAAAAGAAAAAATTCTTTCCATAAAATGATAAAATAGTGTTGTATCTATAATTTATAGTAGTTTAACATTTTCTAATCTTTTTATTTAATCTTTTAAAATTTTAGCAATCAGAAATCTTTACTTTAATCATACATTATATCTCTTACTTTATACACTCACACATAAACACTCACCTATAAACAAAATATTTTATAACTATACAACTTATTGAGAGTTGACATCACTCCATAACACAAAATATCGTTAAGTTACAAGCCCTTTATTGTTTTTTAAAAATTTGTTTCAAATGTGAAGAAAAAAGTTGTTGGAAAAAATAGAAAGAAATGAAAAGAAATATTATTGTGTAGAAACTATTTGCAGAATATTGTATTCATTTATTCTATAAAATGATATGTCATCGAGTAGAAACTATTAATTTTCATCGTATTACTTTAATAACGTACTAATTAGATAAAAAGGGTATTTTCGGAATTTTACAAGGCGTAAAGCCAAACTTATAAAAACAATAGAAAAGGAAATGAAAGAAGAGAAAAAAGGGAAATGATTTGTACACAATACAAATTTGCCATATACAACAAAATGTGATTGTTTGGACTATTATACCCTTGAATTTATAGATGAGAATAAAAGTTAGTGAGTAGGTGAGGGCATAAGAGTCATTATTGTTGTGTATGACTAATTTATGTTGTGTACAAATCATCTTCCGATAAAAAGCCTGTATAATGTAAAAGGATGATTTGACAGCCATCAAACTAAGGACTACATATGGCTGGGAAACCAGCGACATGATGGCATCAACATGATTAAAGGAACTTGGCCCATATTAATAATATCGAACAAGAGAGATCACAACTGCTACAGGACGTACTGATTTCTATAATTTGATTTTATTTGAGCTAATTTGATAATCTAAATTATTTTATTGATATGATATGTTAGTGTATAATCTGTATTATAAATTATAAATGATTAATGTGAGATTTTTGCTATTTGAGAAGTGAGGAGGGTTATTATGACAATAAAAATTTAGGTAAGAAGAGTTGATTATTGTGAGTGACGTAAGATGTTGGTTTATATGAAAATAGTCTTAGGTCAAGGATGTTCACTTTTATTAAATTTGTTACATGGATGATGATGACGGGATTGATGTGCTTGAAAATATTTATATGTGAGCATGTACCAATGTCACATATATGTATATGATAGATTATTAATGGTATTATTGTATTAATTATTGAATCACAAGTGTTAGATACTAATGATAAAGTAAAAAATAAATATAATGTATATATATACATAGTACCTGCTTTTCAAAAAAAAAAAAACATGTATTTAGATAAAGGATACTTAATAAAAGGAATACTTCTACAAAAATAAATATTACTAGACGAGTACACGTTTTATAGAAAGTAAAAAAGAAAACTTCCATTAAGGAATACTTCTACAAAAATAAATATTACTAGACGAGTATACGTTTTATAGAAAGTAAAAAAGAAAACTTCCTTCGATGGAATATTATGTTGTACGTATTTAGATAAAGGGGTGTTATTGTAATTTTAAAAACTTCAAGGACAAGCAAAAAAAAGGAAACAGAAAAGAAAAGGAAACAAAGCCCCTGCAACTCTTACTCTCTTAGTATAAAAAAACATCATGACATGTGATTGAAATGGAGAGATCATAATTGCTACAGGACAAATTGGTTAATTCATCATATACCAAATGACTAGGCTATATGTACTTATGTAGCGGTTTTACTTACACTCTATCGGGTTGCTCTTTCGGGTTAGGGGTTCACATTACTCAATCCGATCTCACCCGAGGACTATTTTTCTATGTAAGAAAAGTAAGGAAAGAAAAGGTTGTTTGAGTTGTGGTCTAACATATGTTTTTCATTTAAACAATTTGAACCGCAATGATTCATGATTTATGTTTGATGTCTTTCTTTTGATTTATTTGATTCTAATTTTATACTTATTTAATAAAGTCACAACCATTAGACTTTAATCTTTGCTCTTTGGTACATGACATGGGGGTTGTTAGCCATAATAAGTGACAATGAATAGTTTTATTGTCTATGTTGATAAATAATATAGGGGTTGTTGGCTAATAAGTGGCAATGAATAGTTTAATTGTCTATCTTGATAAATAACATAGGGGTTGTTAGAAATAATAAGTGGTCTTACTATATATTTGGCATCCCTTTTCTCATTTAACATACATGTCAAATCACTTAATTATAAATTTTAATACATGTCATACACTCATATATGTCACATTAATGAGGGTCATCTAAACTATAAAGGAGATTCAATAGAATCACTAATAATACGTGAGATCATTGAAGTTAGAAACTAGGTTAAACGATTGGAACCTTACAATCATGGCAGTGAAAAGTGGTATTGGGTGATAACATGATCGGGTTGGTAGATTATAAACTAGGTTAATCAACCATGTTAAGAACTTATAACTATTTAATTGTGCATGTTAACAATAGAAATGGTGTGTAGTCAAATACCAATATCACATATAAATTATAACATTTTTTTTTTCAGTGAACTCATTTTACTTTGTGTTTTTTCTTATTCTCTAGTTAAGAGTATCAAAATAAAAAGAAAATTAAGATGCGGAAAAAAAAAATTAGTTATTCTACATTTTATCCGTAAATTAGGACTATGCTATTTTTATTTTTCAAAAAACACAAAACAGTACGAGAGAGCATGTATCTAAAACCTAGTAAATAATATTCATTAATGAAATATAAGACATGTTTATATATATAGCAAAAGTCATTATTTCGCTACGGCTTTGCTTTATTTTCTCAAAAAGATTTTGTTTTGTAAAAAAACTATTGTGTATATATAAAATTTTCATGTAAAGATCACATTAAATATATAATAATCTTTTTTTTTTAATTTTTAAGATTATAGCAAATTTACCAAATGAAAAATGATATATCCTTATACTTTTTCTTCCTAGTTCATCCTAAGATAATATGTGGTATTCACTAATTATTTTTTATTACATTTTATGTTGATTTTAACACTTGTATTTATATTGCAAATTAGAAAGATAAGTAGAGATGTTACTTTTCTTTTACCAATTTGATAGAGGAAAGGGTAAAGTCCAGAAGTTCCAGGGCCACCCGCCATATAAAGAAGAAGAGGGTCTTTCGAAGGGTCCCTTTGAGACTCAACGAAGTAATAAAATATCTGAATAGCATCATCATCGCCTACTCCCACGTATCTAATTTTTACAAAAAAAAAAAAAAAAAAAAAAAAGATATATCTTAAATATAAAAAACATCAGAAAACCATAACCACCAACTAGTAGTTTATTGTAATGAAGTTTAGCTGGGTAAAAGTCTTTTTAAAATAAAACATTTCATTTTCTAAGAAACATGAAAACATTTTCTAAGAAATATGTTTGGTTTTCAGTTTTCTTGAAAAATTAGATTAATAAACAGATTTTCTTTGTTGTTTTTAGCTTTTATACAAAGATTCTTCTTGAAGTGAACAAAACCAGTTTATGGTATGTTTCATTTCTTGAGAAATTTTTAAAAAAGATTAAACATGTGATATATATTAAATATATATATAAATAATATGTATGTATATGATGATGATAAAGATGGTGATGTGATGATGAAGAAAGCATATACAAACTTACCCAGTTTCAAGAGTGAAAGGAAGATCGCCATGAAAACCAGGAAGATTCTTCACAATCGATTTGGACTTTGAGGAACTTACGAGGCATGTGAAGAAGATGATTAAAAGGGAAAGAGTTACGTATAAAGCCAACTTCATTATTATGAGATGTTTTAATTCTCCACTCACAACTCAAGCATATGCGTAGTCCGACACCTTATATAACACTTTCAAATTTCAACAATAAAAGATTAAATAACAAATTTAGCAAATTTTCAAAATAAGTTCCGTTGGTCGTATTGGGAAAATCCGTCAAGACATATTGCATTCATGATCAAATATATATAATACACAGTATTTACATAAATGATCCTACACTATATGTTAATAACAATTATAAATTATTACTTAACACCCCCCGGCAGTAGGAGCTAGAGGAGGGTGAATGCTCAGACTGGATCTGAAATCTAAGAACCGTTGTGTAGGTAGCATTTAGTAAATATATCTGCAAACTGATGAGACGAGGGCATATACAACACACGCACTTGCCCCAAAGCAACACGTTCTCTAACAAGGTGTAAGTCAATTTTCACATGTTTGGTACACTGGTGCAGTACAGGGTTATTGGCTAAATACATGGCACTAACATTATCACAAAAAAATACCGTGGCATGGGAAAGAGGGAGACGCAACTCGATCAGAAGATTGTGAAGCCAGCCAGACTCGGCAACGACATTAGCAATGCCACGATATTCAGTTTCAGCACTAGAGCAGGAAACAACGTGTTGTCGCTTGTACGACCAAAAAACAAGATTGTCACCCAGAAAAATGCAAAACCCAAAGGTGGACCGACGCGTTTCAGGACAGCCAGCCCAATCAGCATCAGTGTAGGACACCAAACGATCAACAGACGAGGGATGCAGAAGAAGACCATGGGAAAGAGTACCTTTTAAGTATCGTAGAATACGTTTAAGGGCATTCAGATGCGGTTCGCGAGGATCATGCATAAAGAGATAGATTTGCATAACAACATAAAAGATGTCCGGACGAGTAAACGTGAAGTACTGCAGAGCACCAGCAAGACTCGGATAAAGGGTCAGATCAGATACTGGTGCACCAGAAGATGGTAGTTTGAACTTTGTCTCCACTGGTATGGAACAAGGATTACAAGTATCCATTCCAGCACGAGAGATGATATCCTGGGCAAAAACTGATTGAGACTAGAAAAAGGCCCGAGGACGAGCGAGTGACAGCTACCCCTAGAGAAAAGGAGAGAGCACAAAGGTCAGTCATTTTGAACTCAGAGGAGAGTCGAGAAATGACACGCGTGATCAAAGTAGGGGAGGGAGGCCGTCAAAAGGATTTCGTTGACATATAACAATAAGTATACAATGTCACGACCATGGTGGTAGACAAAAGAGAGCTATCCAATTTGCTGGAAGAGAAACCAAGTGAGGTGATAAATACACAAAATCGCTGAAACCAAGCACGCAGGGCTTGCTTAAGCCCATAAAGAGCGTTTCGTAGCAGGCATACATGATGCGGATAGGAAGGATGAACATAACCGGGAGGTTGTTTCATGTAGACCTCCTCAGACAAATCACCATTTAAAAAAGCATTTTGACGTCCAGCTAATGGATAGCCAGCTTAAAGAAATAGAAATATTAAAAAATAGTCCGAATAGTAGCCGGTTTCACTACCGTACTGAAAGTTTCGTCATAGTCAAGGCCAGGTTGCTGAGAAAAGTCGTGGGCAACCAACCGACCTTTGTAACGGTCAATACGGCCCTGACCATCAAACTTGTGACGATATAACCACCGACAACCAACAATGTTAACGTTAGCTGGAGGTGGAAACAGATCCCATGTATGATTAGAAAGCAAGGCGTACATTTCAGAGTCCACGGCTGCCATCCACTTTGGATCACAGACTGCCTGAGAATTCGTTTTCGGGATCGGAGAGAGATTGTCGACCATCGAGAGATTGAGAATCTGACGAGGTTTGAGATTCCTAGTACGCGATCTAGTGGTTATGGGATAAGTTGAGGAAGCCGCAGGCGGAAGTGAGGGATACGAAGCAACAGTAGTGTCGTCGGGAGAAGCAGTGTCTGGCGTAGAGGTTCTGCCAGGCGAGTCCGCAGCTGCAGGCGAATGGTCACAACCATCGCGAGAAGGAGAGGTAGCTGTCGAGATATCTGGGTCAGGAGTGGACACAGGATGAGAAGCTGGAGATGATGCAGAAGGACCATCAGACAGCAAGGTAGGGGAGGTATTGTCATCAACAAAGGCATCATAGTCGGAACTAGATGGAGGCACATTAAACGAAGAATACGGGAAATGATCTTCATCAAACACCACATGTCAAGAGATAATGATGTGATGTGAGACAAGATCATAACATCGATGGCCCCGATGAGAAGAAGACAAACCCAAATACAGACAGGCGGTCGAGCGAGGGGAGAGCTTGTGAGGCGTCGTAGAAGAGAGATTAGGATAACAGAGGCATCCAAAAACATGCAAATGCGTGAATGTAGCGAAGGTGCCGTACAAAATTTCACAAGGGGATTTGAAAGTTAGGGTGGTTGTGGGAAGAAGATTGAGAATGTGAACTGACATGTTGAGAGCTTCAACCCAGAATTTGGGAGGAAGAGAGGCCTGAAAGAGGAGGGTGCGAATGACATTGTTAATGGTGCGAATCGCACGTTCAGCCTTACTATTTTGCTGCGACGTGTATGGACAAGAAAAGCGAATTTTAATGCCATGTTGTTGAAAAAGATCAAGCAATTTAGTATTATTAAATTCATGTCCATTATCACACTGAAACGATTGAATATTTGTTTTAAATTGATTAACAACGTAAGCACGAAAGGTACTAAAAACCTGAAACACATCAGATTTTATACGCAAAGGAAACACCCATAAGAAATGAGAGAAGTCATCCAAAATAATATATAATATTTAAAACCACTCAAACTAGTCACAATTGATGTCCATAAATCAGAATGAACTAACTCAAAAACCCTGGAAGTCTTAGTAACGAAACTAGAAAAGGACAAACGACAATGTTTACCTAATTGAAACGCATGACATGTGGGTAACATTTTATTTGAACAAGAAATAAATTTACGAGACCGTAAAAAATTAAAAGTAGGTACGCCAGGGTGGCCAAGACGGCGATGCCACACATGAGGAGACATGGCGGCAAGGGTAGTAGCGAAAGACACGGACGGCTGAGAAGACTATAGACCCGGATAAAGATCACCAATGGTATCGGAACGATAAAGAAGACAGCCTGTATTAAGATCATTTATGGAGAAACCAAAAGGATCAAATTAAACAGAAACCCAGTTATCAAGAGTGACCTTACGAACACAAATCAGATTTTTTACCATTTGATCAGAAACAAGAACATTTTTTTTAAGTGTCAGTTTGTTTTGTGAAAATGGAAGGAATGTATCGCCAATACAAGACACCGGAAGTAAAGCACCATTACCAACTATGATTACTTTTGACTTGCCAAAAGGTTTAGGAGAAAGTAAGTTACCTTGGTTAAATGACATGTGAGAGATTGCACCGGTGTCCATATAGTAGTGGTTGTCTTGATTCTGTGTAGATTGCTGACATTTTAACAACTAAATAAAATATGAGAGATGATATTAAATTAAATATATTATAATATAGTATAAGGGGATGTTTGGGTAAGCTTATTTTTTTGGGTTTAAGCTTATGAGCTTATAAGCTTAATAACTTATGAGCTTATAAGCTTATTAAATAAAAAAGTGTTTGTGTTAGTTTATGATTTATAAAATAAAAAATCTTTTTATCAAAAGTGTTTGACTTAACTTATATTTGTAAAATGACTAAAAAGGGGCAAAACAAATGATACATATATGGGGAAGAGGGCAAAATAAAGGGTAAACATGTAAATATATAGAAATAAGCTCACTTATTAAAAAAAAGCCAATGTCAATAAGCTTATTTTTCAAAAAAAATAAGCTTATAAGCTTAAACTTATAAGCTAAGACAAACACAAAAATATTAATAAACACAAAAGATAAGCTAATAAGCCCCTAAAATAAGCTAAAACAAACACCCCCTAAATAAGGATTATACAACAAAAGTCATGTGTTAATTTCAATAATACCTTTAAATATGTATATACGAAAAATAGCTCATTATTTCATAAAAGTAAAAAAGGTCATGTATCTACCCCCTCTTTGTATTTCAGATGTATCACATCAAATTATTTACAGGTTTCTAATACAAGTTATACAATCACACATATTTTATCACATGCGTCATATCATATATCCAACTTATACAAATTCATATATAGATGCTATAAATAATCGGACAATTTCATATATGCCCCTTTTAACTTACCAAATATCATATATACCCAAACTATGTTTAAGACTATTGTACTTTACGTATCAAAAATTGCGCTTTGAGTATATATGATATTTTGCAATGTAAGAGGGCATATATGATATTTATTAAGAAAAATTATATATCTTCCTACTTCATTCTTATAATTCATACTGCTATTCATTTAATGATCACATGTGTAGTCCCCTAATTCTTTTTTATAATTTTATCTCTTGATTTTAACATATATCTTAATCTTATGTCTAAGAGGATGAGTAGAAGAATTTAGTAAGAGTATATAGAATATTTTAAAAGAAAAAGTATATATCCTTTCACTATTTATTTCTATTGCATCTTCTTACTCACTAAAAGATAACATGTGTAATCTACTAATTCTCTTTTATTATCTATTTTATAACTTGTATTAATTTTATAAGTAAAAAAAATAAGAAAAAAATAGCAGAAGAATATACCAAATATATATATAATAGAATAATACAAATAGTTTTCTAAAAATAATAATATTTGAATTCTAACAAGTCACGTGGACGTACTCGAGTTAGGGCTGTCAATGGGTTGGATCGGTTAAAGATCTGACCTGACCCGTTGACCCATTTAATTAGATTTGGATCCGATCAATTAACATGGAGATCCATTTAATTGGATTTGGATCAGATCATTTATTAATGGATCATGACCCGGAGCGACCCATTTAATATTATAGTTTAATATTACTAATTTATTTTTATTTATGTAATAATTATATTAAATAATTTTCCACCCCCACCCCCACCCCCACCCCCACCCATACCCTACCCACCCCACCATAACCCCACCCCCACCCCACCCTACCCCAGCACCACCCACCCCACCCCTACCCTACCCCACCATCACCCCACTCCACCCCTACCCGTTGAGTTAATTACATATCTATTAATTAGTACGTATAACTTATAAATTGTGATCTGTATGTATATATTGAATTCATGATTCAAATATATATAGTAAAAATGAATATATATATATATATATATATATATATATATATATATATATATATATATATATATATATATATATATATATATATATATATAGTGGGAACGTGACTTGTGACTTGTGAGAAGTTAGGAAATTGATAGAGAAATTGAAAATGGTTATATATTATATATATATATATATATATATATATATATATATATATATATATATATATATATATATATATATATATATATATATATATATATATATATATATATATATATATATATATATATATCAAGAGAGCATGCTGTTGCTACGTACAGCAAACAAAATATATTCCCCCAAAATCAACTTTTTTTTCCAGGCAATATTTGAAGATAAGACCATCAGCATCCATCACACCCTTCACACAGCCACATCAGCGCCACATCAGATTTCCACAATTTTCTCATCACATCACACAAACCCCTGCATCCATCACACCCTTCACAAATGAATTTAAAAAAAAAAAAAGAAAACTTCCTCTCTCTCACACGGTCGAAAAATCTCGCTCCTCTCTCCTCTCTCACACTCGTTACCACCATGGGGGGCGATGGTGTTGGTCCTCGTGAGAGCCCCTCGCGCAGCCCCTCACTCGACCGATGCGGATGGTCTAAGAAGCTATAACCCAAACAGCCACCCACCCAACCTCTTTAATTGTGTATCGATCTGCAAATTAATTACCACCACCAGTTACCACCATGTATACAACATATAATATTCGCTATATCCTGATTGCTGCCAGCTGTTGAAGGCGGTGGTGGGTGGTGGCGACGGCGAGCGGTGGTGGATGATAGCGGGCACTAATCGTGGAGGGCGATGGTGGATGGCAGGCGGTGTTGGTGCGTGGTGGCGGCGTTGGCGGGCGGTGGGTGGTGTAGGTGGGGGTGAATGGCAGCCGGGGGCGGTGGTGCCGGCTGATGACTAGTGGTAGTGGCGGTGGTTGGTGGCAGACGGTGATGGGTAGTGGGCGGTTGGCGGCGGCGGGCGGATGGTGGTTACGGTGGTGAATGATAAATTGATGATGGTGGTGGTTGTGAAAATAATAAGATAGTTTAATATTAAATGGATCGACCCAGACAGATTTTGGACCGACCCACGAAGTGATCCAAGTAAATGGATCGACTTATTGGATCGATGGATCTAGTTTTTTGACCCGTTGGATCATATAAATGGAGCAGATCGGATCAGATCTGGATCAAGATCCGATCCGTTGACGCCCCTAACTTGAGTAGTGAATACAGTAATCCATGACAATTTTGAACATTAAAATAAGTGGTATGTGCACAGTCACGCACAACTAATATGAAAAAAAATAATAGTTTTATAAACATGCTCACCCACGCACAACTAATATGAAAAGCCACCTGGGTTGTAGATTAGGCTGTTTGTTATACTCTACTCGATTGCGTCGGGTAAAAGCAACGAGTAGAAGCAGCGGGTTTGAGAACTCGATGGAAACTCGGCAGATTTAATAGCCCACCCCCACCCCCACCCTCTCTCAACCAATTACATCACACACATATTTATCTCTTTTAATATATTAATAAAAAAATAGGGAGAGTTTTAAAGAGAGGTATAACTAGTAAATTGGGTAAGTAAAAAAGTAAGGGAGAATGAATGATGTGACACTGATGTGACATTGGGTAAGGGGAGGTTGCAGAGAAGGTACAACACGTAGTTTTAATGGTAAGTATTAAGTGTTTTGATATGGTGCCTCATTGACTAAAGGTCCTGGGTTCAAGTTCCGTTAAAGACAAAGTGGTGTGTATTTAAAAGCTGTTAAAAAAACTAATATTAAGAAAATAAAATAAAAATAAAGTTATGGTTCGAATGGTGTATTCAATTTTCTATTAGAACCTTAAAATCTATTTCAATTATTCTTGTCGGAAGCAACTTATTTTAATATTAATCTAGAAACATTTAAAAAGACAAAAATGTCTTTACCTCCTCTTTTTATTCAATTTTATAATTTCTAAATACTTTAAAATTATATATATATATATATATATATATATATATATATATATATATATATATATATAGGAAGAAGTTCCATCGAGAACCATTTTTATTGCGAGAACCGCGGGAACTAATCTGAGCCGTCCAATTCCTCATCTTTTAATGTCATTGCCCACCCATGAATTCCTCACATACACCCTGCCACACTTGATCCCCCTACACTCTCCATCCATTAATTCCATTTATCAAATCAACGGCTAAGATTGGTTCTCGTGGTTCTCCCACTAAAATCGGTTCTCAATGGAACCCTCCCATATATATATATATATATATATATATATATATATATATGATGAGGTTTTTGTAAAAAGAAAATTAAAGTAAAAAAATATAAGAAGAAATCTCATTAACCGGATCATCAAATCTAGATGGTACAAAAGGGGAGCTTTTTTATTTTATTTTAATTATAATATGCCTGTAAAAGGAGATACTAGTCATTTATGACTACATTTAATTTGCGTTTTAAAATTACAGACGAAAACCGGACGAGCAAAAGGTCAATACTTGATGAAATTGATGCACAGACTTTCACCAGAATTGATGCATAGCTTATTATTGATGCACAATCTTCTACATATTTTTGCACCAAGTATAAATCGAATTCGATCATAATTTTTTATGTCGCATTCTCTAAATCATTTTTATTCATAAACCAAAAATATAAAACATTCAAATCAAGAGGTCTATAACACTCAAGGTTAGAAATTCTCTAATTAATAAACTGGCAATTGTTCTTGAGCTATTATTATATTTTTTCGGTTACCTAAATGAGGATAATATGTATTTATTTATAACTTGAGGGGCTTAATCTGTCAATTCTCAAAACTTAAGGTGCAGGGACTATTTATAGAATACCTCCATAGTTGTGAACCTACATATATGTTCTTATTTGACTTGGTTAGTCAAATAGCACCACCATACATTTTTACACAAGTAAACTTGGTTGGCTCTTATCTTTCTCACAAATTTTGATAAAGAAATAAGAGATTTAGCAACTGGAATCGATCCCATATTGATCCTATAGCTTAAGGTATAATTGTTTGATTGTAGTTCTTGTGTTCTTGTGCCAAAAAGGATTCAAATGGTTGAATCATTGAGTTGGATGTGTATTCCATGTTTGGTATTGTTGTTTTAGTGTCTTTAAGGTCCTACAACTATTTGTAAGTGCTATAAACACTTACTATCGATAGTGGTAGTTTTGTTTGGGTCAAATAGTAGATAGTCGGTTTGAACTGTTGTTGTAGTTCTTGAGACACGGGCATGCCATTGGAGGTACGGGCGTGCCTTTTTTTCCGTGGCAAACCGTAGTTCCTAGGGTACGGGCGTGCTCGAGCACGAGCGTACCTGTATAAGGTACAGGCGTGTCTGCAGGTACGCCCATGTCTGCAGAAGTAATGACCGGGTCTAAGAGCGAAGAACGGGCGTGCCTTGCTCTGACAAGTTTATCTTATATCAGTAGTTCGCTATGGTTTATTCAGTATTCGTATGTTAATTGTAGGATGTGTTTAATGACTATTACTGTTGAATACTTATGTTATTGCACTGTTCATATTAGTGACTGCTGAGGTGAGTTTACTAAACTCTGATTCATATGTGCAATATGTGTTATACTTGGCAATAATGAGGATGTAACCGGAAGGGGTCGCTAGTACGAGTAGGGGTTGTGTACTGCTTTGTGCTGTTACGTTTACCCACAACAACAACCCTTCAGTGGCGTTGCTAAAATGGAGCAATACTGTATCCATGATGTTATGTAATGACTGTTTGTACTATACATATGTATATATGATTTGCAATTTAGCATTCTCATTAAGCTCTTGTAACATACAAATACCACGGTTATGTTTTTGCAGGACAAGACGCTTGCAAGGGCAAAGCCCCGGTTTGACTGTACGAGGATTAAACATGTTTTGTAACCAAACACCTCTTTTCATTGTAACTTGAAACGCCATTTGTATATCTATGTAAATCTCTTTTGGGTGCTTCAAAATTTAGAACAAATTACTACTTCTGCTGACTCTGTAACTATTCTTTTGTTATTAACTGAAATGATCGATGCACAACAAGACATCATTATAAAATTGATGCACAAGAGGCCTACAATGATCTATGCATACAAAAGCAAAAACTTAATGCACCGTAATTCTATTTTTCGGTCGATGATAATCCAATACGTTCACCAAAACTCTAAAATTGACGCATAATCTCATAAATCAGCCGATACGTATGGGAATTGATGCATAATCTCAAAATGGTAACCGAGGTTCGTATGAAAGTTATTTAAGTTGTGACCGATATCTACAATTTAAAGGCCAACTGAAGTCGATACTATGAGCGAAATCATTTTCTTTGAAAGAGTTTTTGACCGATATCAATGTCATTGACATATGGTGATTGATTAAATGCACATTGTACTTGAAGTTTTGTGACAAATTTAAGTTTTGTTCAAATCGAGATCGGTTACAAACCGAAATAGGTTGAATTTTAAAGAAAACAGTTGGTTCATAAAGTTAGAAGTGACCGATATCAGATGTCAACGGATATCGGTTGTTCTTCATGATTTTTCAATATCAGACAAGTGTTCATACTTTGAATTTCTACTTTTGAATGTTTTGATCCTAAATGTTAAGATACTTTGATCATTGTAGTCGAAAACACATACTAAACACTTTATTTTTACTAAACATTAATTAACAACAACATTTTGAAGCTTAAAACTCCTAAAAACCCTTTGGTTAATGATTAGGATTTTCACGGTATTGGAAAATCAAAATTCGAGATTTCGGTGTTATTACTACCAAACAAACACGTTTTGAAGTGTTTTTGACCCAAAATTGATGAATAGTCGGCGGTTCACTGAAATGCAATAGAAAATGGTCTATTTGACCATGATTTTGTTTGAATCGTTTCGATTCTTTTTCATCTCTCCCATCATGCTAATTTCAAAGCGTTTAGTCATAGTTTGAGAAAATTCAGTATTGTATTTTGGGTTAGTAAAACCAAATATGATAACTTCTGGGACGTATATTTGGACTAGCAGATAATAATCTCTAATTCTCTTGATAAAAAGTGTTGCATTGATTTATCCCTTTCAGTAACCTTCTTCAATTAGAAAGGAAGACAATACGTCATACCAGGCCCTTAGTGCTTGTTTCAGGCCATACAAAGTTTTGTCTAACATGTAGACATGATTAGGTTTCTTAGCAACAAATCCTTGTGGCTGGTTGACATAAACTTCTTCTTTTAGAACTCCATTCAGGATTGCTGTTTTAACATCCATTTGATATACCTTGAAGTCCCTAAAGACAACATATGCCAAGAATAAGCGTATAGCTTCAATTCTTGCTATGAGGGAAATTTTTTCATCATAATCAATTCCTTATAGTTGATTATACCCTTTATCACTAGCCTAGCCTTGTTTCTTACAACAACACCGTCTGAATCCTTCTTATTCTTGAAGACCCACTTAGTCTCAATGATGTATTGTCCTTCAGGTCTTGGTACTAGGCAACAAACCTTCAATCTTTCAAATTGATTTAACTCATCCTACATGGCTGTTACCCAGTCCGGATCTTCAAGAGCTTCAATAATGCGAGTTGGTTCGATCTTACTTACGAAACTGGAATATAAACTTTCATTAGCCGTTGCCGATCTTTTTTATACACTTGTGTTTAGGTTTCCTGTTATTTGTCTCCCAGGGTGAGACTGTTGGTGTCTGCCCACTGTCACACGCAAGTGCAAATGCCGATGAAGCACGAGCCTATTAGGTCACACGCCAAGGATTGATCCCGATAGCATGCTTGAAAAGAGGGAGAAGGATAAAAGTGATTTTGGCATAAAACTACTTAATGATCATGAAGGACTTTGCTTCAAGGTCTATGAAGGCTAAGTCCTTCATGTTGGGGAGATAGCAATATCAAACCTAAATCAAACCTGTCTATTAAGTAAAATAGGATTTGATGTTAACAAAACCATATATTCAGTTTTGGACTTAGATTGATGAAAAACATGTGTTGTTTTTCATCTTAGACTTAAAGAATTTCTAAGTGAGAAATGTCAGCTGACGAATCATAGTGTCAGCTGAACACTGAGTATCAGCCAAAGGACCAGCTTCAGGAAGATCAGCTGAGAAGAAAAGATCAGTCAAAAAGCATCAGCTGAGGAATCTGTTGGTGCATATTTTATGAATCCCTAGTTCGTATCAATAAAGTATATACATGAAATATTAATTCAAATGTGTTTTGATTAATTGTTTGCATGTGTATATATTCTTAGTGATTCTATGTGATTATCTTAAGCTTACAAGTACTTAACCATGTGTTGGTGTGAGTTGGAAGTTTAAGTCTGCGTGGAAAAATCACCACTTTGGTGATCAGTTTCACCACGCACGAAATGACCTCACTGCGTGCGTAGTGAGTACCACTTCGCACGTGGTGAGTATGTTGGTCAAAATGGATTAAATTACAATTCCACTTCGTGCGAATTGAGGTCACTACGTGCGTAGTGACTAGCACTTCGCACGTAGTGACTAGTCTGGGCCTATAAATAGTGCTTAATTCGCATATTCGTAGAGAGTGAGCCACGAAACTCGACCTTTACGACCTTAAGCCTCGATTAACGCAAACTAGCCCTCGAAAACCGAAATCTAAGTGATAAATACGAAAACCAAGGGCAGCCTAGGCTTCTCTGTGTGAGTACTGTGTGTTTGTTCTTGTTTCTACTCTGTGTATTAACTGTGTGCCGGACACCTAAGCAGATCTTAGAATCCTTAGGAGGTTTGGGAAATAGAATTCCGCGCTATTTCTCATCCTAGATCAGTCCTAGCATTAGGGTGTTTTAGTTTAGTTTAGAACCCCGTCCCTCAGCCGGTCCTACAAAGTGGTATCAGAGCCTTGTGCTTTGATTGATCACTTTTCCTTAGGATTTGTCGATCTAGGTGTCCCCTTAGGCCTGTGTGTGCCCTCTTTTGTCGGTTTTAATCGGTCAATAGGTCAAAATTAGGGTCTTTTGCGTTTAAAAGGTAAAAATTTTAGCGATTAGTTTCTTGAATTCCGTCCGTGCGAAGTGGACTTCCACTCGGTGCGTAGTGGGACCAGTTCGCACGAACTGTCTGTGTGTGTTCTAGATCCTTCGATTGCTGTCTGTGTGCCTCGTGCGAAGTGGTCCTGCAGTCCGCGCGTACTGCCATACGTGCGTGCGTAGTGACTGTTCTCCAATCCGTGCGTGGTGTGTCCTCACTGCGTGCGTGGTGCTCGCAGTCCGCACGAAGTGCTTGTGGTGCGTGCGTAGTTGCTGTGTGCGTCTAGAACCTTCAAAAAAAAAAAAAAAAAAAAAAAAAAAAAAAAAGAGTATAAATTTTTTTTCTTTCGGTCTTCGTGCGTTGTGCATTTCTGTGCTGTCCTGTGTGATCTTTCTAATCAAACTTTAATCCGTGCTTTCTGTGTGGTCTCTCAAAATTTTTTTTCTCTGTGTGCTTGCTGCCTTGGTTCTCAAAGTCAATCTAAATGGCTTCTAAACAAACCACTGCCTTAAACAACCTTCTTCTTGAAACTGAAATGGGTAGCGCCAACAAAGTACCGAAACTGCTAATCATGGAGGACTATCCTATGTGGAAGCCCAGATTTGAGATATTTTTGGATAGGGTTGACTGTAGATTGCGACGAGCCATGAACGTTGAGTATATGGTTCCGAAAGGGGAGGGAAACATTGAAACCCCTTACGATAAGATGACTGTCGAACAGCAGACCAGTTACAATGCCGAAAAGAAGGCCTATGCTCAACTAATTCAGGCGATTCCCAACGAGATCTTCCACCAGTTTAGAAGATATCGAACTTCTTACAGTCTATGGAGAGCCCTTGAGAAGAGGAACGAGGGAAACGCTGCTCTGAAGGAACTAAAAGCAAGTCAATTAAGGAAGGAATTAGACCATTTCATGGCTACAAGAGATGAGAAGATTCTTTCCCTTATTACAAGATACAACCACCTTCTTAGTGAACTGGACAGTCTGGGTGTCACTGTTCCAGAAAAGCAGCAAGTAGAGATCTTGGCGAAAGCTTTGCCAAAGAGTTGGAGGCCATTCATCATGATTCTGAAGAATGGTAACGGTTTTGACGGGATGGACCTTAATGATTTCATCACCAAGTTAAAGGAGCAGGAGCAGGAGGAACTAAACCTGGATTCAATGTCTAGTTATCAACAGAACCCCTCACTCTACTACTCCGGAACACCTGTCTCGTCATCCACCTCTTCACATGCCCCCCTACAGTCTGCCTATGTGACCAACGTGAATGAATCGGGCAGATCTACCTCTGATGCTTCATCCTCTGGGCCATCTTATACTGCATCTTCCTCCGGACTTAATGTCGAACACTTCAAGTATGGGAGTACGGATGAGGTTAAGACACATATGGGTATGCTAAGTGCACTAGTCTCCTCTTATGATGATCTACTGAAGGGGAAGATTGGTAATGCTCATATGACTCAAGAGGACTATGACCAGATCGACGAGGATGAGATGGAGAGACAAGATATCCTCTGGTCGTATGCCAACTTAGTGAGAAGGGCAAAAGCTTATGAGCGAAGAACGGGAAAGTCAATATCAGCAACCAAGGATACCAAACTCGGCTTTGATAAATCTGCTGTGACCTGCTATAACTGTGGTGAAAAGGGTCACTTCGCGCGTGAATGTGAAAAGCCGAAGAATTCGGGACCGAGGTATCCATTCAAAACTGGTTCTGGCAGCAGATCATCTACCTCCACAACCATAAAATCTGAAGCAACTCCAACACCGACTAAGGCTATGGCAGTTGTTCAAAGAGATGAGGGAGTGGATTGGTCTGTACAGTTCGGGAATGCTGATGCTGACATCAACTTGGCGAACGTTCATGTGTTGAACGAAGATTCTTCATCCGAGACCGAAAGCTATTTAAGTGAAGAAGAATCAGGTGCCAGCAATGATGATGAACCAGCCTCGACACCAGCTGCAGAAGAGACACCGGTGAATGTCCGTGCCAAAGAGTCAAATCAAAAGGTGTGCATCTGTGGTCAACCGTCTGCGGATCAGGTATGTACCTTTGGATTACCTTGTGGTTCGTGTGATGAATATGTAAAACAGATAGTGTTCTTAAAGTCTACTATTTCAGATCTCACATCTAAGTTAGATAATAACCTGTTGATCAAAGGAAGAGAAAATCAATTAAAAGAAAAGAATGAAAGTCTAGGTAAACAGGTTAATGAACTAGGTGTGGCTCTGTTAAATAAACAAGATGCTATCGTGTTTTACATAAACGAAATCGATAAGCTGAAACGGGACCTTGCTACCTCAAAGGTCGATTATGAGACTCTGAGTCAAAAACTCAAAAGCTATTCCACGTCCTCTTATCTTTTTGAGTACATAATCGATCAGAGAGGTCAAGGTACCGATTCAGAAAAGGACAAAAACGTATATTCAAAATGTCCACCACCAGTGTTAAATCAACTGGTGAACGATGATGTCCATTCTGCAGTTGACCCACTACTCACAAAGGTTGATGAATCTTCTGCATCAACCTCAAATGAGGATTTAACGTTACATGAGGATGTGGGTAAGCCTCAGAAGAATGAGGTTCAGCAAGAGGTTACCAAAAAGGCTGAACCAGGCATTAGAGAACTGTTGGACAGTTCCTATGTGCAAGGTCCGTTGATGCATCGTATCCATGATGCACTTCGGAAATTTGAAAATGAGGGTATTAAGTCTCCTGATACCCGTCCATACCAAGAGGTCAAACAACTACCCAAACATCAAGGGTTAGGATATCGGCCTCAAAAGGTAACGAAAGGCTCTGTGAAGCAATACCCAGAAAGGGTCTGCTATGCATGCAGGAGACCTGGTCACCTTAGTTACAAGTGTGATCAGAAGACACATCAAAGCTGTAACAAGAAAGTTGAGATTTTGCAAGAAAATAAAACGTTTCTTAAAAACCATCAAAACTCAACTCTTCCTGTTCAGCATCAAAGGATTCCTAAGTGGACTAACAAACTGTGTGTTCAAATGTCCAAGGAATCAAGTGACAGGATCATCAAGACTGGAACATGGATGAAACTTCCAGTGGTTGGAGAAGACGGGAAACCCATGACCATCCGGGCTTGGGTTCCTAATGTTGTCTAACTCATTCTTCTAAGTGAAGGGTGTCAACCGAAATAGTCCAGGTTAAGGTTTCTATGACTGTGTGTCTTTATCATTTTATTTTCTTTGTGCTTATTTTCTGTGTCGTTGCATCTCTATTTTCTTAGTTTTTAGTTTCTTTAGTATTTTAGGGGGAGATAGTTCAGAAAACTTAGAAAATACAAAAAAATCAGAAAACTTAGAAAATACAAAAAAAATCAGAAAACTTAGAAAATACAAAAAAATCAGAAAACTTAAAATGAGAAGTTGATCCAACTCAAATGGAAAATGATGGTACACTGGCTTTCAATACAATGTACGTCTAGTAAAATTATGACTGAAGGCATGTACATATTCTTGAGAAAACTGTCTGAAAATCTAATTGAATCTGATAAGAAACAGATAGTGTGTAAGACATATAAGGAAAGTCTAGACTGATAAATGGTTATGCATGTGAAAATCAATCATAGATTTAAGCTATCGAGACATTCCAAGTCTATAAGTCAATAACAGTTGAGACTAACTTAGTTTGATGCACACACCTGTTACCATGCCAAATGTGCTTAGATGACAATGAGCAAAATGTAAAAGAGGGTGAAAAATTGACCCCAATCTGAGATGTCAAAAGAAATAGATACATTGATCTATCAATGTTGAATTGTCACAGAGCATAAAATGCAGTGACAAAAGCTATATTGATCTATTAGTGTTGAATTGTCAAAGAGCATAAAATGCAGTGACAAAGGCTCAACAAAATTATCAGAAGAGGTGAAAAATTGACCTCCATGTCAAAAGAGCATAAAATGCGTTGACAAAATCACAAAGCACATAAGCATGGTGATTGGGTAATCAAGTTGTGTACCTACTAAGTAAATCAATATACTGTGAGACTTTGAAAGAGATAGCCTTAACCGTGTATCCAATCTAGATAATCTGAAAATGTTGAAACAAAATCTGTCATTATCTGAGGAAAGTTAGGTTGACAGACAGAGTTTAAGAGAATATGTTTAGGCCCAAAGTTCTGAAATGAATGAATACTAAGTATAGATGTGCTGGTACTGATTCCATCTTGGAACCTTCTCACAAAAAGATTAAATTTCAGTAATTTAATTTTCTGCAATTCCTTTTGTTTTGGTTATTCTGTTCCTTAGGATTTAATTAGTTCATAGTTTACATTCGCATTTATTTTCCTTTATTATCAGAAAAATACAAAAAGAGTTCTAGTATGTTCATAATCTTTCTTAGTGTTTTGATTAGGGGGAGTTTGTTCTGTTTACATTTCCTTCATCTTACTTTGATGTGTTTTGCTTAAATGTCTATAAGTGATCTTGAAGTTACTGACAGTTTATTGCTGAATGCAGTACTAACAGTAATTAAGGTTCACAGATGAGAAACTCATTACATGTGAGATGGAACCCCACTAAGAACGAGTTACAGCTCACATCGTGCGTAGTGCAGGTAAGGGCATGACGAAAGGTATTCGTTTTGCATTCTGCTGTGTGCATTTTGCTTTATGCATTTTACTGTGTGAATTTTTTGCTTAGTGAACTTTACTTTGTGAATGTTTACTTAGTGAAATGGTTATTGATAGAACTAGGTCTTAGGGGGAGTATGTTGGTGCATATTTTATGAATCCCTAGTTCGTATCAATAAAGTATATACATGAAATATTAATTCAAATGTGTTTTGATTAATTGTTTGCATGTGTATATATTCTTAGTGATTCTATGTGATTATCTTAAGCTTACAAGTACTTAACCATGTGTTGGTGTGAGTTTGGAAGTTTAAGTCTGCGTGGAAAAATCACCACTTTGGTGATCAGTTTCACCACGCACGAAATGACCTCACTGCGTGCGTAGTGAGTACCACTTCGCACGTGGTGAGTATGTTGGTCAAAATGGATTAAATTACAATTCCACTTCGTGCGAATTGAGGTCACTACGTGCGTAGTGACTAGCACTTCGCACGTAGTGACTAGTCTGGGCCTATAAATAGTGCTTAATTCGCATATTCGTAGAGAGTGAGCCACGAAACTCGACCTTTACGACCTTAAGCCTCGATTAACGCAAACTAGCCCTCGAAAACCGAAATCTAAGTGATAAATACGAAAACCAAGGGCAGCCTAGGCATCTCTGTGTGAGTACTGTGTGTTTGTTCTTGTTTCTACTCTGTGTATTAACTGTGTGCCGGACACCTAAGCAGATCTTAGAATCCTTAGGAGGTTTGGGAAATAGAATTCCGCGCTATTTCTCATCCTAGATCAGTCCTAGCATTAGGGTGTTTTAGTTTAGTTTAGAACCCCGTTCCTCAGCCGGTCCTACAGAATCACATTGGATCAGCTGATGGCCTAAAACCATCAGCTAATGGAGATTTCAAGATCAGCTGAGCAGTCTAGGATCAGCTGACACAATCACAGTTATCAGCTGATGCCTCCCATTTGTCAGATAAGGTATTTATTACTTATCCAATCTTTTCTTCATAAGCTGACACTACTAAAAATGACTAGCTGAGCCCTTGGGAACAGCTGACAGTTTAGTTTGATCAATTTATTAGCTGCACGTTGAGTTGTGTTATCAGCTGAGCAATTTGATCAGCTGAGCAAATCTCGTCAGCTGAGTCTTTCACATTCAATCTTAGCTGAGCAAAATTATATTTGCAGTTCAGTGTCTGTTAGCTGAGTCTTTATTGTATATCTCAGTTAATAGCTTTTTTATGTAATATTTTCTTTAGTCAAAGGCAAAACATGTTTTGTTCTTATTACGCCTTAGATCTTTCGTTGTAAAAGTACTTAGCACTTTTTGGATCTGCAAAGATACAAA
This sequence comes from Pulicaria dysenterica, assembly GCA_947179395.2. Taxonomy (NCBI): domain Eukaryota; kingdom Viridiplantae; phylum Streptophyta; class Magnoliopsida; order Asterales; family Asteraceae; genus Pulicaria; species Pulicaria dysenterica. The sequence goes on from OX359288.1 coordinate 27,523,498, forward strand.
AAGGATAGATCTTTATCCCCTGGAAAAGGAGAAAGATACTCTTGAAAAGAAGATCTCGAAGATATGATGTTAAGTATGGCTGACAACTTCATACTTGGTAAAGTCACATCTTCATAAAGCATGGTGTTGATTAAAGCACAAGCATGAAAGGAGAAGTTTACTTTTCCAAGATATAAAGGTAGTACTTTAATAATATAATAATAGATAGTGGGTATACTCATTACTGAAAAGTATGTTCTCTTTACACACTTTGTGTATAAAGTTAACTTACTTTTCACCCACTAACTTTATCTATTATAATATTATTAAACCAAGTACCTTTGTCGCCTTCTCTCTTCACCAACTCGGACACACCTTGCTTATATATACTCATGCATGGAAACATGCTAAGTATGCGTTGAAAAGCACTGAAATCTCATAAGTTGAGAATTAGAAGAGTTAGCATTTTACTTTCAGTGTAACAAACTTGTTCATGTGTTGAACATCTTAGACATTAGTTGTTTAAGATTAGCATTGTCTATGTGTTAGACAAATCTAGTTGCCACCTTTTATTGAACTTAGATTTTCCGCATCTAGTTCATGTAATTCTTGATTAACATCAATAAGAATTGTATAAAAGAAAACCGTGTGTCTCTTAAATTTTAATTTGCTAAAGTTTGTATTCAATCCCCCCTTCTACAAACATTTGTTGTTGTAGTATCCATTCGGGACCAACAACTGGTATCAGAGCAGGCTAGATAACTCATATCTAAGATCTGTTTTGCTTACTCTTCAACTGCTTTTACCCCATACTACTAAATGGCCACTCCGGTTGCTGCTTCAAATGGTTCTTCAAATAATGGTTCACTCACTAGGTGTCCAACTTTTGATGGAGAAAACTTTTCTCTCTGGAAAAGTAGAGTTCTTCTCTATATGTTAAGCCTAGATGATGTGATGCTCAAAACTGTGACTGAAGGTCCTTATGTTCCTTCCTCAACTATCCAAGTAACTGAAGCCACTGATGAAGTTCCTGCCGTTGAAAGACTAATTATAAAGCCTATAAATCAATGGTTTGATGAAGACAAAAGGCTTGTTAATCTTGATGTTAAAGCAAGAACAGCCTTAGTCTCTGCACTACCAAATGATGTCTATCATCAAGTTCTTAATTGCAAATCTGCAAAAGAGATGCTAGACACCTTGACCGTTGCATATGAAGGTACTGAAGAAGTGCAGGAAAACAAGAAACTTCTTCTGGTAAGAGAATATGAGTTCTTCTTTGCTCATAAAGGTGAAAGTCTAACTCAGACCTACACCAGATTCAACTGCCTTATTAATGACTTAAGAAGGGCAGATGTTCCCAAGAGCAATAAAGAGCTTGTAAACAAGTTTCTAGACTCTCTCCCAGAATCTTGGGATCATTTTATCACTGTACTTAAACATCGTGAGAAAATCAAGGGTCTTACACTGGTTGGTTTATATGGAAACCTTATGAATCATGAACAATCAGTGAAACAAAGGAAACTCTCTACCAAGGATATGAAGGAGGCTGCAAAAGCTCCAACTACTGCCCTTGTATCTAAGGATACAAGATCTAGGAGTTTTGCAGCAGTGGTGGATGAATCAAGTGATGAGGAAGATGAAGAGGAAACTTCTGATGTAGAGTAAGTGGTTGATGGGGATGAAGATCTGGAGAACATGGACAGTATTGAAGCTGCTGTTGAGCAGGCTGCCATGTTGGTTAAAAGGTTCAAACCTTTCTTGAAAAGAAAGGGTGTCAAGAAGTTTGAAAGGAAACCCTTCAAAGGAGAAAGAGCTATGTCAAAACCAAAGGCTTCTGAAGGTTGTTTCTCTTGTGGCAAGACTGGTCACTATGCCAGTGAATGTAAGTCTAAAGGAAACACAGGCTTCAAGGGTTCCTCAAGCTCAGACAGCAAGATTGATTATGAAGCCAAGTATAAGAAGCTTCTTGCTGCTGTCCTTGACAAGAAAAAGAAGAAAGCTCAGAACAGGATGCTGGTTGCTGAAGAAGAAGATTGGGCTGAGGAAGATCTCTCAAGTGATGAAGATGAGGTCCTCACAACTCAGTTCAGTTTGATGGCCAACACAGCAAGTACAACTTCTTTTGATGAGGACATGAAGAAAGCTGCTAAAGCTTGTACTTCTCCTGACTGGGATCCATCTTCTATGTATCAGGTTGGAAAATTTATTAACTATGAAGATAATGAGAAGAACACTATGTTTGATTATTTGTGTGTTGAGTTTCAGTCAAATATTCAAAGAGAAAAGAAGCTAAAATTAGAAATAGAATCACTAAAAGAGAGATTAAGTCTTAAAGATGAGAAACTGAAACAAATGACAAAACTGGAAGATGATTTTGCTAATCAAAAGATACTTAATCAGATCTTGGTAAAAGAAACCAATGAAGCAACAATAAAGTTTAATGACCTTCAAAAAGTAGTTAGATCTTGGTGTGTTTCTGCTGAGAAGACCACTCAGTGTGTCAATGAGCAGATTCCAAAACAAGTTCAAGCTATTATTGGTGGAAATTATTCCTAAGCTGCTAACTGTGTTGATTTTAGCAAGAACATAAATATCTTAGAAAAAGCTGATATTTTACCTCTCACTTTTCAAAAGATCGTAAAAGGAAAAATTATTAATACTAACAGATTTGTCAAAAGTAAAAGTACTCAGTTGAAAGACTCAACCTCTTCAAAAGTTGGTTCAAGTTCTATTGTCTTGACAGAAAGCAAAAGTACTGAAAATTTAAGTGTAAAGGAAGTAAGTAAAGGAATGGAATCATTTGTTGAGACCAAAGAGACATTCTGTTGTCAAACCTTGAAAGCTGATACATTAAATTTAGGAACTCAGCTGACTGAAAATTCTTTAGCTAATGATATTAAATCAGCTGATAAAAAATTAGATGATAACTGCTCAGCTGATATCCTGTCAGCTGATCATGGATCCTCTTCTGTTTGTTTAGCTGATCAAACATCACTTCAAACTCTTTTAATAGGAGAAACTAAGGGAAAAGGACATTTTGTTTACAAAGAGTCTAAGTCTGCCACACCTAAAGTTGATCAAAAACTCATTTTAACTAAGGGTCAACCTAAGGTGACTGTAAACAAAGACCTTATTAGTTTACAGAATTAGCTGCAACAGCTGAATGGTGAAATCTGTCAGCTGATGACCCATAGTCATCAGAAAACAGTTAAGACATCTCTTAGGCAATTACCAAAACAAGTTAAAGGCTCCAAAAATCAAAAATGTTATAAATGTAGGAGCAAAGAACATAAGGCAAGTAATTGTTCTCTTGAAGGTAACTCAAGATAGCGGACTGATTATGATAACACAATTGTTTCTCTCATTCATAAAAAACCTAATATAAAGTGGATCGCTAGGTGCAATCCACAGGGGTCCACTTAAATGTGGATGCCCAAATGTCACTAACCTTCTTTCAATCACATCTATGCAGGGTTTGAACACATGGTATCTTGACAGTGGATGTTCAAGGACCATGACAGGTTGTAAAGCTTTGCTTAGCAACTAAAAGAAGGAAAAAGGTCCAAGAGTAACCTTTGGTGATAACAATTGTGGGCAAACAAAAGGCTACGGAGAACTTCATAATGGGAACCTAATATTGTCCAAGGTATCATATGTTAAAGGGCTTAAGTACAATCTCATCAGCATAAGTCAGTTATGTGATGGTGATCATAAAGTCCTCTTTACAAAGACATGTGGTTTCATTTTAGATCAAGAAGGTAAAACAATAATTTGTGCAAAGAGAACCAAGGATGTATATACTCTTGATATGTCCTTTGGTGATCCATCCAAGTTTACCTGTTTGTATACCAAGTCAGTAACTGACACAAACTGTTTATGGCACAAAAGGCTTTCCCATTTAAACTTCAAAAACATTAACAAGTTGAGCAAGGGTGAACTAGTGTCAGGACTACCTTCACTGTCGTATGTTAAGCCTAAACCTTGTTCTGCCTGTGAGAAGGGAAAGCAGCACAAGACTTCGTTTCCATCTAAGCAAGCCTTCTCCATTACTGAAACTTTCTACATGTTGCACGTGGATCTATTTGGTCCTGTTGCTACTGCTAGTATTGGTGGAAGTAAGTATGCATTGGTGATGGTTGATGAATTCTCAAGATACACTTGGGTCATCTTCCTAAAAGCAAAGAGTGAGGCTGCTGAAGAAATTATAAGATTCATTAGAAAGATGGAAGTGCTCAATGGCAATCTGGTAAGGATGCTTAGAAGTGATCATGGAACCGAATTTAGAAATCAAACTCTTGAAGGATTCTGTGATGAGAAAGGTATACCTTAAAACTTCTCTGCTCCAAGGACTCCACAACAGAATGGTGTAGCTGAAAGAAGAAACAGAACTTTGATTGAAGCTGCAAGAACCATGCTGTGTGAGAGTGGGTTAGGATTCAACTTCTGGGCTGAAGCTGTCAGCTGTGCATGTTTTACTCAGAACAGATCCCTTGTAATCAAGAGGCACAACAAGACTCCTTATGAAGTGCTCAAGGGAAGGAAGCCCAACATCAGCTTTCTGCACATATTTGGGTGTCAATGTTTCATTCTGAACCAGAAAGATCAATTGCAAAAGTTTGCACCCAAGGCAGATGAAGGTGTCTTTGTTGGATATTCTGTGATCATTAAAGCTTACAGAATTTACAACATCAGAACATAGATCATAGAAGAATCAATCAATGTAAGTTTTAATGAAAATGACTTTGTTGCTTCATGTTCTACTAATCCATCTACAGGTGAGGAATTTAATGATTTGCTGCATACTGAAGATAACACTCCAGTATCAGCTGATCCACTCCCATCAGCTGATCCAATCTCATCAGCTGACATAGATGACTTAAATGAACCTGTTCCAAATCTACAAAACACCTCTACACATTCTATCCTGAATCAACCCACACTTTTACTGAATGATGAGAATCATGATTCAACATCAATGGACTCTAATTCTATATCAAACATTCCTTCTTCAGTAGAAGTTTCATCAGCTGACATTCCTGAAATTCTGTCAGCTGATCAACCAGAAGTCTCATCAGCTGATCCAAACCAAAGAATTTCAACTCCCATAATCCAAAACAATTAAAACTCTCACAGAATCCAAAATTCCTATAAAGACCTCAGAAATCATCCAATTGATCAGGTCATAGGTAACAAAGAAGCACCTGTACTAACAAGATCAAAAGCTTGTAACTTCTGTTTATACACAGGTTTTGTTTCTATGATTGAACCAAAGAAGGTAGATGAAGCTCTAAATGATCCTCACTGGATAAATTCCATGCAAGAAGAATTGGCTGAATTTACTAGGAATAATGTATGGACTTTGGTGCCAAGACCAAAGGACAAATCCATCATTGGTACTAAGTGGGTGTTCAGAAACAAGATGGATGAACAAGGGCTAATCATCAGAAACAAGGCAAGATTAGTTGCACAGGGGTATTGTCAAGAAGAAGGTATTCATTATGATGAAACCTTTGCCCCTGTTGCAAGACTTGAAGCAATAAGACTGTTTCTTGCTTATGCTGCCTTCAAAGACTTCAAAGTATTCCAAATGGATGTTAAGAGTGCTTTCCTCAATGGTGAATTGAAGGAAGAAGTGTATGTCAAACAACCTCCAGGTTTTGAGGATGCAAGCAAACCAGATCATGTATACTTCTTGAACAAAGCTTTGTATGGTCTGAAGCAAGCTCCAAGAGCCTGGTATGATACCCTATCTTCTTTTCTGACCAATAAAGGATTTATAAGAGGAAGCATAGATAGCACTTTGTTTATAAGAAAATTCAAGGGTGATGTAATACTAGTGCAGATATATGTAGATGATATAATATTTGGCTCTACAAATGTTGATCTTTGCAAAAAGTTTTCTAAACTCATGTCTGATAATTATCAAATGAGTATGATGGGTGAGTTAAACTATTTTCTAGGTCTTCAAATTAAACAAGAGGTTGATGGAATTTTCATTCATCAAACAAAGTATGTAAATGACTTACTTAAGAAGTTTGAGTTTGAAAATTGTTCTTCAATGAAAACACCCATGTCCACTACCTTAAAGCTTGGAAAGGACACTGATGGTAAATCAGTGAACATTACAACTTATAGAGGTATGATAGGGTCTCTTTTGTACCTCACTGCAAGTAGAACATATATTATGTTTTCTACATGTCTTTCTGCTAGATACCAAGCAGATCCCAAAGAATCTCACTTCGCTGCAGTTAAAAGAATTTTCAGGTATCTCAAAGGAACTCCTAATCTAGGTCTTTGGTACCCCAAAGACTCTGATTTTGAGTTAGTTGGATACACTGATTTTGACTTTGCAGGTTGCACACTAGACAAAAAGAGTACATCTGGGGGTTGTCAATTATTAGGTGGAAGATTAGTCAGCTGGTCAAGCAAGAAACAAAACTATGTTTCAACTTCTACAGCTGAGGCAGAATACATTGCTGCTGGAAGCTGCTGTGCTCAATTACTATGGCTGCAAAATCAACTACTAGATTATGACTTACAGTTTGAAAAATCCCCAATTCTGTGTGACAACACAAGTGCTATATCTATCTCTAATAATCCTGTTTTGCATTAAAAAACTAAGCATATTAAAATCAGACATCATTTTCTTAGAGATAATGTGCAGAAAAAGAAAGTCTCAATGCACTATATAAACACTGATGTTCAATTAGCTGTCATTTTTACAAAACCTTTGGATGAGTCTCGGTTCAACTTCCTAATATCCAAACTTGGCATGTTAAATCTGTAAAATATTCATTTCTTAGGTAGTTCGTTTTTTTTTGTGAGAAAATAATTTTATTAGTGTGTGAAACAAGGTACTTATCTCAGCTTATTCATATCTTACTTATGGTAAATCAGCTAATGGAATTATGTCAGCTGACTACCATCAGCTGACACTATACCTCAGCTGATAAACCATCAGCTAAGACTTAGAAGCTTAGCTAAGTGCATTCATTAGCTGACACTTATTTTATCTCAACATGGATCAGCTGACACTCTCGTTTGTCAGTTGATGATTTTCAAAAGTCAAAACTCTGTGTCCCCACACTTATTTTATTATTTTTCTCATTTGTATTTAATATGATTAACTAGGTATTTAATTTCTTTTAAATTGTCCGTTAGTTGTCTGTGTATTTACTAACTGTTCCGTTTATCACCTTTTTGCAGAAGTGACAGTTACTTTTTGGAAAATATATTTCTGTGACAGTATAGGTTTCCAAGGAAGATTTAAAGGTGTTTTCGAGCGGTTCTTCATTTCTTACACTTTCAAAAATCCCAAAACACTCTTTCTCTCTTAAATTTCAAACCCTAAATCTTTGTTGCACAAACTGCTTTACTCTGTAATCATGGTCTCCTTCAACCCTGTAACTTCTCCAAACGCCATTGCTGGTGAAAATGTCACACCTAACTCTGAAATCACAATACGCCCAAACAACTTTCTCATAAACACTGATATTCCCACGAGCAAAGCAAACCAGGGATACGAACCTATGGTGGCTTTCATAACTGCCCATCCCCTGTTCGCATGTCTATCTGCTCATCCTCTGTTCATCTTTCCAAACATTGTTGGTGAGATGTGGTACACTGCAAGGTACCATGCTAATCAAGACCTAATCACTTGCACCTGCCTCAATGGTACCATCAACACAAACATCACTACTGATTCTCTCAGACAAGCGATCTCCATACCCCATATGGCCTCATTTCAACCTTTTGCTTCAATGGATCAAGTTCTAGAGGTTTTGCCCCTGATTGGCTACCAAGGTGCTGTTTCCCATGGCCAGTATAAATTGTCTGCTCTAGTATACCCATGGAAGTATTTGGCTAGTGTAATCATTCGATGTGTTGGTCACAAGTCTGGCAGCCATGACCAAATGAACCAGTCTGAACTGATGGTGCTACATGCCTTGGTCACAGGGAGGAATATTGACTTCACACAAGTCATATTCTCAGAAATGGTGGATAAGATCACTCTGGGCACATCAAAGAAATCAACCAGAACCCTAGTTCCTTACATCAGGTATCTAAGTTTAATTGCACTTAGAGATGTTCAGAGGGAACACTATGCTGGGTTAGCTGCTCACTTGCACACAATGACCATCCCTCAAATGGGTCCGAAAACTTTCCATTTGATAAGGGAAGATCAAGGTCCTGCTATAACTGATCAGATGCAAGAGTTTATAGATGTTGCGGCTGAGGAGAATGAAAATGAAGAGGAGGTTATTGCTGAAACTGTTGAGGACCAAATGGCTGATGATTCTGAGTCTCCTGATATAATCACTGATCATTCTGAAGAGTCTATGACTCATGCTCCAGATGAAGCCTTAATGGAAGAAGAATTGAAGTTTAGAGCAGATGTGTTTGATGAACCAGCACAGGATGAGCCAGTTAATCCTGATGCTGAGGGTGAGAATGACAGTAGTGCTGACAGTGGCAAAGATGATCATGATGAGGGAGATGATGACTTTCATGGTGGTGATGCTGGAATTACATATGTTGAAAACGTTCAAGATACCACCTCCTCATCTTCTCAAATTGGGGTGCCACTCGCAAATTTCCTTGTTACTTCCAGCTCAAGCACCTCACAAAATCAACAAAGTGGTGATGCAGCTGATGGTGATGATGCTGAGGAAGACACAATTTCTGACAATGTCATTAAACTGATTGAGATCAGCAAGACTCAGCACATCTCAGGTATAATCTCTACCACCCTTGAGGATACTCATTTGGCAAACCCCACCAGTGAGAACCCAACCTCTCCACTAGTTGTAATACCCCAACAACAGCCAAGCTCTAGTCAACTCCCAATAGTTGCTAGTTCTACTCCCTTAGTAACCCAAATAGAATCAAGGTCATTAGAGATGGTGTACACTGCACTCATCTCAGAGGGATTGCATAATGCACCTTTGACCTCAACTCCTATAGTTTCCTCTTACGTTGAGGGGGAGCTTATGGAAGTTGATACAACCCTACAACCAGTGGGTGCATCTTCCCAACAAGGTGTACCTGTAAAAATGGGACTCCTGCAATCTGGGTCACCCTCCCAACAGGGTGATGCTATTGAAAGACATACCTCCTTCCAAGGTCATACTGTGTCTACCACCCAATTGAGTCAAGCCTTTCCATTAGTAAGTTCACAACAACTTGCTACTGTAATAAGGGATACCCCTTTGAGTGCAACCCTCACTCACACTCACATATTTGCACCTATTTTTGATTCAATTCTTACACATGCTAGTGCACTACCTGTCAATACTAGTGGCATAAACCAGTCATTAGTACATGGTGCAATTTCTGTTCCCAGTGATCTTAGGCCTATAAACCAAGGTCTAAGTGAGGGACCACAATCCATTCCAGTTCTAAGCACAACTTCTCAATCAGCTCCCACTCAACCCATTCCCTCTACTTCTTCTGAACCCTCACCCCAAATCCTTCAAAGCTTACTATCTATCTCTCAAAAGATGGATAGTCTTCAAGCCTCCTTTACCTCTTTCCAAACTCAAACAGAAACTCAAATTTCTCATCTAACCCAAGAGATTGAGTCACTCAAATCAAACCAATCCCAAACCCAACCCACCCCTGCCCCTGTTGATCTTTCACCAATTCTAACCAAATTGGATCAACTTCTTACCCAAACTTCTACTCCTACTCCTATTCCTTCATCTCCCATTTCAAATCAAACCATTACCACCCTAAACCAAACCATATCCAACCTTCTCACCCAACTGTCTACCCTAAGACCTTCACCACCTAACATCTCTGTAACCATCCCTGACTCTATTCTAAGAGTACCCACCCTTCTCCATACCATAGATGCTGAGGTCACAAGACTAAGCCAGTACTCCAGGCAGAGGCACAGTGACACTCTCAGAGAGTTTACCAACATCACTGATGCTATTAGAAGGCTTAGACCTCTCATCTCCACCTCAACCCCTTCCCCAGCTTCCCAACCCCATTCTTTTACCACACCTGGTTCCCCTACTAAGCCTACTGCTTTTCCCTTATCTGATTATGACAAAAAGGGGGAGAAGTCAAAGAAGTCAGTTAGAGAACCTTCCCCAGATACCATAAGGGCAGTTGTTGATGAATATACAGCTGAGGTTCAGGCTAAGCAAGCAGAGGAAGCATCAGCCCCCAATGAAACAAAAGCTCAAAGAACATCTAATGTTGAGGGGGAGAATCCAGCTGAGGGGGAGAAATCTGCTCAAGAACAGCAAAGGCCAAAAAGAAGGTTTAAAACAGTGGGCAGAAAGAAGAGTGCAAAGATATCAAAGCAAGGTGAATCCTGTGCTCCAATCTCCATATCAGAATGTGATTCTTATAATGATGAAGAAGATGATCAGCCTCTGTCCTCTATGTTCAACATAAAGAAGCAGAGCCCCTCCACTGCAGCTCCACCAGTCCAAGCTTCCTCTCCAGTTCAATCATGTCAACCAACTCCCAGCAGTTCATCAAGAAGAAAAGGAAAGAAGATAATGACTGCTGAGGAGATTGAAGAAGAAGAAAGAAGAGAGGAAAAGCTAACACAAGAAGAAGAGAGTCTCAGAGAGCTCAGTGAGTTAGCTGCTGCACTTGGTACTTCCATAGAAGAAGTTTTGAAAACCAAGGAAAGACATCAGGACTTCACTACTCCTGAAGATCTTGCTGCAATTATTGGTGTTACTGATGATGAGTTGAGAGAGCTACAAGAAGAAGAGCTGATTATGATGACCTCTCAATCACATCAAGTACTGGATACACCACAGCAAGATGACCCTTCTACCAAGAAAGCTCTTAAGAGAGGAAAGACTCACAAGGAAGCCATTCAAGCTCTACTGAACTTCAACTTTGGAGGATTAGCTCAGCAAACTGAAAGGCAAGCCAAAGAGTTCAGAGACAACAAAGAAAACTTGGTAAACAGAAGATGTGAAGACATCATCTCAAGGGTTTCTCCATACAAAGATACTGATGAGGGTCCTTATCTCAGAGTGGTGAGAAGAGATGAAAGAAAGACTTATGAAGATACCTATCTTCAACACTGCAAACTACTCTCCTTCTTTGAAATGATAGAGATCCTGTACCATCTCCTCAAGTCCAAAAGTGAAATTGTTCAAACGTTCATGCCTAAATTTGAATACTGGATTCGGATGTCAATTTGCAATAGGCTCTTCACACATGATCAGTTCATTGAACACATCAATCTGATTGAAGATGCTTTAAAAAAGAATTCAAAAGCTTTTGTCACCATTGAACAGATAATTGTTAATCCTGACTATCCTTTTCTTTCTGCTTATGAAAGTCTCAACACTACTTTGCCCTCCAATATTGAGCCAGAAATGTTTAAGTACATAACTGAGCCTGAAAGAGGATGTTCTTCAAAAACAGAGCTGGTGATTGGAGATTCCTAAGAGAAGCTGACATAGGAAGAGCGCCAAGAGCTTTAATTTTCCAAGCTATAAGACTGGCAAGAGGACAGACAGGAAGTTACCACTTTGAAAGTCTGATGGAGACTAGAGCTGATGAACTAATTGCCACCATTCCAGTTGAACATCGTCCAGACATCAAAGAAGAACCTTGGTGAGAATGAAGACCACTTCATAACTAGATTAGATGTAATTTCAATTCCTAGAATAGTTCAACTTCTGTACTTAGTTTAACTCATAGTTAGATTGCTCTGTACAAAGTCTGATGTAAATACTTTGTTCTGTAATCAAGCTTGAAACTTTGATCATGGATTACTTAGCTAAAATGCTAGTATAAATGACTCTTAGTAGATAGCTCACATAGTGTAAATATAGTAAAAATCATAAATCCTAAAAACAGAAAAAGGATAGAAAAGATACCACAAAAACAGAACATTGGTACTTTATAAATGAAAAGATTCCCAAAAACAGAATATCAGGGAACATATATTAAAGAGTTACCAAAAATAGATAGCTAGGTAACAAAATTGCACTTAAAAGTTTTATCTTTTCAAATCCGAGTCAAACTGATTCTTCTTAAACATATAAGGTTTTGTCATCATCAAATAGGGGGAGATTGTTGGGGAGATAGCAATATCAAACCTAAATCAAACCTGTCTATTAAGTAAAATAGGATTTGATGTTAACAAAACCATATATTCAATTTTGGACTTAGATTGATGAAAAACATGTGTTGTTTTTCATCTTAGACTTAAAGAATTTCTAAGTAAGAAATGTCAGCTGACGAATCATAGTGTCAGCTGAACACTGAGTATCAGCCAAAGGACCAGCTTCAGGAAGATCAGCTGAGAAGAAAAGATCAGTCAAAAAGCATCAGCTGAGGAATCACATTGGATCAGCTGATGGACAAAAACCATCAGCTAATGGAGATTACAAAATCAGCTGAGCAGTCTAGGATCAGCTGACACAATCACAGTTATCAGCTGATGCCTCCCATTTGTCAGATAAGGTATTTATTACTTATTCAATCTTTTCTTCATAAGTTGACACTACTCAAAATGACTAGGTGAGACCTTGGGAACAGCTGACAGTTTAGTTTGATCAATTTATTAGCTGCACGTTGAGTTGTGTTATCAGCTGAGCAATTTGATCAGCTGAGCAATTTGATCAGCTGAGCAAATCTAGTCAGCTGAGTCTTTCACATTCAATCTTAGCTGAGCAAAATTATATTTGCAGTTCAGTGTCTGTTAGCTGAGTCTTTATTGTATATCTCAGTTAATAGTTTTTTTATGTAATATTTTCTTTAGTCAAAGGCAGAACATGTGTTGTTCTTATTATGCCTTAGATCTTTCGTTGTAAAAGTACTTAGCACTTTTTGGATCTGCAAAGATACAAAAAGGATAGATCTTTATCCCCGAAAAGGAGAAAGATACTCTTGAAAAGAAGATCTCGAAGATATGATGTTAAGTATGGTTGACAACTCCATACTTGGTAAAGTCATATCTTCAGAAAGCATGGTGTTGATTAAAGCACAAGCATGAAAGGAGAAGTTTACTTTTCCAAGATATAAAGGTAGTAGTTTAATAATATAATAATAGATAGTGGGTATACTCATTACTGAAAAGTATGTTCTCTTTACACACTTTGTGTATAAAGTTAACTTACTTTTCACCCACTAACTTTATCTATTATAATATTATTAAACCAAGTACCTTTGTCTCCTTCTCTCTTCATCAACTCGGACACACCTTGCTTATATATACTCATGCATGGAAACATGCTAAGTATGCGTTGAAAAGTACTGAAATCTCATAAGTTGAGAATTAGAAGAGTTAGCATTTTACTTTCAGTGTAACAAACTTGTTCATGTGTTGAACATCTTAGACATTAGTTGTTTAAGATTAGCATTGTCTATGTGTTAGACAAATCTAGTTGCCACCTTTTATTGAACTTAGATTTTCCGCATCTAGTTCATGTAATTCTTGATTAACATGAAATAAGAATTATATAAAAGTAAACCGTGTGTCTCTTAAATTTTAATTTGCTAAAGTTTGTATTCAACCCCCCTTCTACAAACATTTGTTGTTGTAGTATCCATTCGGGACCAACACTTCATGTCCATGAAGCTCCTTCATGGGCTGTAAAGGCTGAGGGATTCACGACCATGAAGCTCCTTCATGGGCCGTGAAGGTCTAGTGTTTCACGTGCCGTGAAAAATCCTTCACCGGCCGTGAAGAGGAACTGAAGTGTCATTTTGCTTCTAATTGGACCATTTGATTGTCCAATGCATGTGTATGCTTTATGGTCGGCCGGAAGGGCTTCTAGGCTCTGGTTTGGGGCAAATGAAGATATGTGAACCCCCTCTCTCTCTCTCTCTCTCTCTCTCTCTCTCCCCCCTGCTCTAAGATATACAACAACACACACATTATCGTGATATCTTTCTTAAGTATCAAGAAGTAGGTTGTGTGGTTCATAAGAGAGGAGCATCTTCTTGCTAATTCAGAAAGGTAAAAATCACATGGATGGCTTACTACCATAAGGGGACTATTACAACTTGGAGTGGACTACTTCAATATAGAAAACCAATTTTAGTGGATTTTGTTATCTCATCCTCCTTGATTCTTTGTTCTAGATATGGTATAATTTCTCATCCTTTGCCTTAGTTTTTAGTTGCTATACTCTTTGTAGTCAAGATCCACTAAGGCGAGTACATGCATGTGTTTTGCACATCCGAAAATTCCAATTTTTGAACTTGTTGCTTCCATTGTGCTCGTGCTTTAGACATGTATGGATTTACTTTAGTAGTATCAGATTCATAGCTACAAGGTTCACGGGTCGTGAAGGTATCTTCATGGGTCGTGAAGGCCGCACGACTAGTGGATCATAAGGGGTTTGGTCGTGGAACACGTTTTTGGGCTTCACGAGTACTTTATGGCCCGTGACCAGTCATGAAGCTTTTGTGCTTCACTGGGCATGAGGCGTCGTGAAGTGTCTCGTGAACAGCCAGTCGTGAAATTTAGGTTTTTGGCTCACGAGTGATTGCTGGCCCGTGATTGGTCATAAAGCTCTTGGGCTTCACGAGCCATGAGGGATCGTGAGCATTTTTGGTTTTTTGGGTCATGGAGGAGTTTTTGTTTTCGGAGAGAATCTCTTTGGTTATTGTTTGAAATCCCCTTGAATATTTTGGTACAAATATGGGTATGTATGGTATGGTCTTGGCATGAAAATGCATACATTCATACACATATGTTGTGCGTCTATGAATATGGGTGTAAAAATTGGTTTTGTACCCCAATGCACATGTACAAGAATTTCGTTGTTGTACCTTGAGTGTTTGTGTTGAAATTTCTTATCAAAATATTCCTTTGCCACGGTTTTGGCATATCGTTCTTGTTTGGTTGTTTGTTATTTTTTGTGTTGGTAGCATATGCTTTAGACCTTGTGTTATGCTTCGTGGTTGTATTGTGGTTTTATTTATTTGGTGGCCTTGGTGTCACATGGTTTGTAGTTATAGTTATTTATTTGAATGATAATTGTAATTATTTATCGCAGCTTGCATGCTATTTCATCTAACCATATGTACTTGTACTAGTATGATAGGAAGCTGTTAGGAATATACAAGTGGTAGATGTGAAGGATTGCAAGGTAAAAACCATGTAGAATGTCGAGAGAATCTCAATTACACCATAGAAAACACATAGTTCTTATTCATGTAATGTGGCAATTCTTAATTACTATAAAATAAGCAAAAGGCTTATATACTCCTATGTGTATACTTGCGTTAAGCACCCCCTCATATACTATTAACTCCTATTCTATTACAATAATACAATCCTAACAGAAGCACGTGGCTTGCATGCCATTTTCTTTCTTTGTTTGTACTTGTATTTTGAAGACCTTGGATCCAGAGAGTCTCGATGGAGGTAGTGGATTCAGTAGGAGAACTCCATAGTCTAGGTTTTGCGCCTAGTAGACATTGTTCTTCCAGTTTGAATCGCGAGTAGAACGCATAGGTTTTTAGATTGGTTACCAACCCCTTGTATGTGTGTGATGTGATTTATTTTATTTTATTCTTGATAACCTTTTCAAAGTTAATAAAATTACAAGATTGATTAACAAACAATATAAACTTGGTGTTATATTTGAAAGTGAAAATTCGTTTTGTCACTTGCTTTATAAATCAAGAATTAAAAGCAAGAAACAAAAGCCTAGTTTCTAAATGTAAATCTCACACCATCAATAAGATGGCACTACCAGATTCTAGTGAAACACGGGATGATAGTAGACCTTAGAACGAGTTGTTCCATGTGGATCTGTGTGAAAGGTGAGTGTGGCGACTCGTGGTTATTAGTTGTCGAACTTAGCATGAGCCAGTGATTAGTCGAGGTTGTCAGCGTGTATCTTGTTGGACGATTTACAATTGCAAATTTAAATCCTTGAGTGATTGTTGAGCTAAGCACGAGTCAACCAAGAACTTTAATTTGGGATTGGTGTAAGTAGGGATCAAACATGCCAACCGACTGATGGATGTCGTAGGATCCTGCAAATGTCTAAGAGTTGCAATAGAGATTGCAATTGGTAAGATAGTTAATGGCCTAAATAACTCCATGAAGTGATCCACGGTAAACCCGTCATGTAGTGAAGTGATATATGGTTCTTAGTCCTTGTAAAATAAATTGTTTTTTCTAAAACGTTTTGGGTAAATATTTTAACGAGGGTCATATCATACTAACTAAAATGTGTACTCTTCTAATAATCAGATGTCATGCCATAACAACACTACATCGAACTTTTCATTTCGAATGATCGTAGAGAAGGAGAAACTCAAAGTAGTGAACTTCATTGATTGGTATAGAAATTTGAGAATTTTCCTTCGCCATGAGTCAAAGTTGCACATCGTTGAGGAACCCCTTCCGGAGCGACCTGCCGTCAACGCGACTTGGTCCGTCCGATATATGTATTAAAAGCGTGTTAAGGACACACACGACGTTGCCTACCTCGTGTTGTCAACTATGAGCTCAAAGTTGCAAAAGCAGTTTGAACACATGAGTGTGTACGACATGATGATTAAGCTGAAAGACATGTTCCAACAACAAATTTGGCAGGAACATTATGAGTGTGTTATTTGCCTAGTCTTTTGTAGGACACAGGAAGGCGGTAATGTAGGTATCCATGTCCTTAAGATGAAGGCATCTATGGACCAATTAGAGAGGTTAGGATTTCCCACTGGGAGGGAGCTTAGGATTTCCCATTGGGAGAGAGCTCGTGGTGAACATCGTCCTTCCGTCCCTGTCTACTTCATATAATCAGTTTGTCATGAACTATCACATGTTTCGAATGCATAAATCCCTAAGTGAATTGCATGACATGTTGAAAACTACGGAGTCTAACATGACCAAACACGAATCTGCCTCATCTATTCTCGTATTTGGTTCAATGGAAAAAAAGATTAAGAAGAAAAAATTGACCCTAAGAAAAAGGTTGGAGTTTCCAAGATTCCTAAGCCTATGGACATAGACAATGTGCCTCAAGAAGATACTCAGCAAGGGGTGGTTGCTACTTCTGCGGAAGATTTGGGATGGGGCCGTCACGCCTGCCCAACGTGCCGAGAAGATATACAACTTCTTAGGAAAAAGAGAGTTAACTTCCCTTCTTAAGGTACATTCATGATTAGAAGTCATTGATATTCTTCTATAAGCTGGGTTGTTGACCCGAGCTAATTGAATCACGATTGACACAAATTTATTTTGTTGCAAAGTGTAGGTATATTTATAAGAAGAAGGAAGAGCATGAAGAACCGGATCTTGGAAGAGGAAACTGATAATTGTCCTCTACAAGAGAGTTGGGAGTTTTGATCTCGCCTTTATCTCCGGTTTACTTATGCTTAATTTTGTTGCATAGAGTGACAATTTGGGTTACGCTTCATTGTATGCTCATGAAGAAGATGGATGTAATTGTGAAATTTAAAGTTTTTGATGTAAAATATTTTTCACATTGTTTGTTCAATTTCAAAGTTTATTCATGTCATGACTTATGTGTTATTTTGTCTCGTGTGGCACATGAATATACACTTGATGACGATGAATTCAACTTGGAAATGAGAAAATTCTTATGAAAAATATTTTGAGATTATTGTTAAATTCAAATGTGTCCATGTCACGACAGCACAAGCTTCTGTTTCAAGTAATAAAGTAATCATGAATGATTGATTCTAAATCCAAAATAGTTTGGATATGTTATCTCTATGGCGTACTTGACCGAATAAACAATACTTGTATCATCTAGATCCAAGTGGTTAGGATCCCGGGTTAGTTTAATCTCGGGTTAAACATTTGTTGCAAATCTTGTTTGTTGGAAAGGTGATTTAGAGACTCTTCACTGATGTTCGTAAGCGGGATGAAGGCTTGTTGGATATTGATCACACTTGTGTGGATGATCCGTTCAGAAATGCCACAAAGAAAAAAAAAATACAAACTTCTCCATCACTGCCTCAATGGTGGTGATTGAGGATGTTAACTACTTTTGGGTACATGTCTGAAAGCTTGAAGGTGTTCCGAAGTAACCAAAGTGAGTTGCTGAATCAACTGGGTATCTAAAGATAAAGATACTTAGATCAAGTTGTGATGCTAAGATCTTTGATATCTATGTTGAATGACCATATACTAAAGTGTGGGAATATCTCACATTTCATCTCCTTCAAAGACACATTGTTACATAGTAATGTAGGAAGCTGGATATTATGGAAAATGATTTGGTTTGTGGTAGGTCAAATATGTGTATTCAATTTGTTGGTACACATATTCATAATGGCAAAATTCTAAATCTATAACCAAAGAAGATGGTCTGCTTAGCACCTAATGAGATATGACTAGAAAGAGTTCTTTGCTTGTCTATCTCATAATTCAGAAGTTATCCAGTCTACATTCAATGGGAGATTGTTGAACTTAAATTCCAAGAGGTGCTGATGCATTTAAGGAGTTCTTCTAAGTTTTAGGTATTTGTTATAAGGCATTCTGAGATTGATGTGTTGTTTCTCAAAATGGAAACGTAATAACTAAAGCATTTCAATGGAAGAAAGTGAGACTTAAATGAAAGAACTGATGTTGACACTAGCATATAATCAGATATGATTTAAAATTGGCAAAGAGATGCCAGTGAACCTGAGGAAAAGACGTTACTTCCTTAAGCTTGATAGGAATCGTGATGGGCCAAAGAGA
The DNA here is from genome assembly GCA_947179395.2 of Pulicaria dysenterica. NCBI lineage: Eukaryota > Viridiplantae > Streptophyta > Magnoliopsida > Asterales > Asteraceae > Pulicaria > Pulicaria dysenterica. The sequence goes on from OX359288.1 coordinate 27,542,135, forward strand.
TATAGGTTTCTCCAATCTAAGTGGTAACAACTTGATGATGAATCATTGTGAGGTCAACACCTATTGAAAGACATAGTGAATCTTGAGTTCACTAAAATTAGAGAAGTAATTAAACATAAGATGAAATCCATTTTCCGTATCCAAGGATTTGACTTGGGTTATCCCATACCAAGGTCTAAACCAAGAGGGTACTGATGGGATTAACATGGATGGAGATCTAGACAATTTCTAATGCCGACCAGTGGTAAAGGTTTCATGATAGTTATGAGGAAACCTTTTCTAGTGGCTATGTTGAAGATAATTTGGATACTCCTGACTATTGTTGTATTTTATGGCAGTAAACCTGGATGTAAAATATCCCATTCCTTCACAGGACAGTTTTGAGGAAGTGCTTACGACACTCTCCGAGGATCTTGCATATCCATGGTATCTAATTTAGTCTATTAGCATGAATAAGTCCATTTTGGAGTTCTGGTAGCATCTTCAAGGGAGAATCTTTGCTTCCATGAGAAAATCAAAGAAATGAGTTTTCTAGAAGCAAAGATAAAATCAGGTATATATGTTGGGGCAAGTGGGAGCTTTGTTGTGTTCCTAGAAGTCTGTACTCATTGTAGAAAATGTCCTAATTATAGGTTGCTTATGAACCCGAGTCAGAAATTATTTGTAACACCGACTTTCACGAGCTTAAAATCAGAGTTAATTTAAACTATTTAAAAACGTTTACTCAAAAGAGTGCAGCGGAATAAACAACGTTACAAAAGATTAGTAGTGCTTAACTGACTTGGCGGTTAAATTTACAACAAAAATACGCCAAGTTCACAACAAACAGGTGTTACCAACTAGCGACAACAACTCAAGGATCCAGCCTACTTAGCTGACTTCAACCACAAAGCTACAACTGTCCGGACAAGCAACAAGCAACAACTTACCCGTATCGGGTCCAACAAGACGCATGCGTTTCAAAGTCAACAAGCAATACAACATAGTATGGCATAGCACATGGCAACATAGCATATCATACCTCGTATACGCACGTGTTCAATGTCAACAACATGTTACAACAAACAACAGACAACTCTACTTACTGAGCCTCATGGGAAAACCGGTACTCACCTGGGTGTTAGAGAAGAGTAATATAATGTCCGAAATCCACAGAGTCCTCAGATACACCTACCACAATCATGTGTAGGCTCAGTCAACATTTAACAGTCACAACACGTGGTTCTACATAAGCGTTCAACAACAAACAGTTGACTTGTGTCCTGGTCCACTGCTTGCTCCCTCAAGCAGGGACCTTTACGGTCGCAAGGACCACAACAAAACCCTCCTTACGGCCGTAAGGGATCCCCTTACGCCCGCAAGGGTGCTTTCTATCCCATTATGGCATTTGGCCGCAAGGACAACTCCTTACACCCGCAAGCTTGGTTCCTTGGGTGCTTTTGGCCGTAATCTATGTGCTTACGCCCAAATAGACATTTCCATCGTCCGTAGACGGTACAAAAGAAGGTACATGCGTTGCGCCCGCAAACACCTTAGTTTACAGCCGCAAGAAACATCTCACGCTTCAACACACAAACTACAAAAAAATTGGTAACTATTCCAGAAAAACACCCCCTTACGACAGCAAGGGATTTCTTAAAAACACCCCCTTACGGTCGCAAGGAATTTCCCTTACGGCAGTAAAGGCTTTTCTCGAAAATACCCCCTTACGGCAACAAGGGATTTCCCTTGCAGCCGCAAGGCCTTTTCTTAAAAACAACCCCTTACGGCAGCAAGGGCCTGGTTACAGACCAATGATGAGTTTTTCATCCCTGTTCGTAAAACAGACCTGCAACTTCACGTTTCTATCACTTTTAATCACTGAATTCATGTTTCTAACACCCATACATGATCTAAAACATTACTACAACATTTCTACATGTTTCTTGTCGTAAAACCACACTATAACTTCACTTTAAACCTTTAATTTGACACAACCCTTTTTGAATACCTCAAGAACTAGGTTTTAGTACAAAACTTACCAAGAAGATGGATTAGAAAAGATTCTAGGCTTGGTTAATGGCTGGCATCAGAAGCTATACTCTTTCTTCCTTGATTTCTCCTTTCAAAATCCACAAGCTAAGTGTATGTGTGTGTTTGTACGTATGAGGGAGTGTGTGTAGTATGTGTTTGTGTTCCCATAAGATAAGGGAGAACACAAAACCGACCTTAGTGAGTTTAATACCCAACACGGGTATTTCGTTCCCCTATTCAACTTACAAGCAACTTATGTTTATCCGTTTCACCTAATGGGGGTATTTATGGAATCAATATTTGAAACCATTCAATACTTTACCAACTCTATCTATTTCTAACACTTTCCAACGTTAGCCACATGACCACATTTATCAACAATTAACAACAATTAGCAACAAGACAACTTTGACTAAACTCAACGTACAAGTCAACAAACACAAGGTACAACACTTTACAAATAAGCCCTATATTAGGGTGTTACAAATCTACCCCCTTAAGAAGATTCCGTCCTTGGAATCTGATCGTCTACAACAAGTGGGGATAGTGAGCTCTCACGTCGTCTTCCGTTTCAATTTCTTGGTCTTCGAACCAAGTATTTCAATAGGCTCTTCAACAAGAAGTTTTGAAGCGTCAACTTCCAACTCTTGCAGAGGAAGAATTTGGTTCTCTTCTACCTTACACTTACGCAGACAACACACGTTGAATGTGTTACGGATTCCAGAGAGTTCTGGAGGCAACTCAAGCGACACCGTCTGGTCGTTAACCCTACGAAGGATTTTGAACGGACCAATACAACACGGACTCAACGTGCCTTTTCGGCCAAACTGAATAACACAATTCCAAGGAGAAACTTTCAAGAAGACAAATATAATTTCCGGAAGTCAAAGCCAAACAAAGCGAGGAACGAGAATCGGTGCTTCAAGTGTGGCGTGATCGGACACTGGAAGAAAGATTGTCCGAAGTTTCAGAAAGCAGGAGGCAAGACTGGCTCTTCAGGTATCGTGTGGTTAACTTCTTTGTCACTTTACACTTGTAAAGAGTTAGAGATCCCACGTGCTTTTCGGATATTTAATAATTCATAGTTTTAGTTATTAAACTTTTTTATTTAAAGTTTTTGGATATTATTGGCATATTTCAACTTTTTGGTTGACATTATGGTTTAAATTATAAAATTTGAATTATTTTTAGCTTATATCCATGCACATATGTTTCTTGATGAATCAAGTTAGTCTAGTTGTGACTAAAGGTTACTAATAAGTCAAGTTTTTGGCTTAATAGGTGATCATAAGTGATCTTATGCAATAATTGTTGTAATTACATAAATATTAATCTCATTATATATATAAATACTTAGACAAATAAGTCGTGAAATTAGAAAGCTTTTTTAATTCATAAGTATTTAAAGATTTTATGAAAAATTATGTTCAAAGCATTAAACATGTTAAAACAAGAAATAATAGTTATTATTTCTAGGTAAAAGTTTTTTTGGTAAAACATTTAAGAAAGTATAAAATGATTATAATAGTTATTATGATCAAAGCTCTTTTATACTAAATGTTTTAAGTAAAGAATTTAAAATACCTTTACAAGTGTTTTATACTTGTAATCGTGTTAGGTTTAATGAAACCACATTCCGTAATTGGAAAAATGGATATATGAGAAATCCAAGTTTTGGTTTCATAAAACAATCAAATTTCTTATAAAAACTAAGTTTAAGAGCAAATGTTTAAAACACAAGTTTTAGGCATATTAGTCAAAGATTGACTAAATCAAAAAGGGTGTTTTAAAGTGATGCACATTTTTTATAAAAGATAGTGGGAGGATCTGACTAGTATATTTATCAAGTTATCATTTTTTGATCTAACTAGTATGATAAATATAAGAATGAACTTTTATAGTATATAATTATCGGATGATTTTAGAAGTTTTCTAAAATAATAAGTTCTTGAAAAAGGACTAATCCGAGGAACGCGTGACTTATTGAGAGGTGCTCAATAAAGATGTCATTGCAAGACTTTAAGTCAAGTTATGACTTAAATAAAATTATATATGTTTAAAAAGGTTCAAACGTCAGAATAATTAATATTGATAGTTGATTAACGTTAGAAATGATAAAATAAGATATTTGATATCCTTAGTAATGAAATTGGATAAGTGTTAGTGTAGACAAGGAATCTAATCTCAAGTTTACAAGTATGTGTAAATAGATTTATCATTTCAAAAGTATGAATCTAGTAAGATTTAATACATCTACAAGTGTAATTAAAGTTTTAGTTAGAAAGAGATTATTTTATAAACTCAGAAACTAAGGAGTTATTTCCGGTTCTCCAAGTTTAAGGAATTAATAAAATAAGAAAGTCTAGAATTTTTAAAAAGGTTGCAAAAACAATTTCTAGCAAAACCAAGAATAAGTACTTCAAGGTACTAGTCTTGAGTTTTTTTTAGGTTTATAATCATATTATTTTTCCATGTAATTCGTGATAAGTTACAATAAAAATAATAAGTAATTCAGATAAACATTGTGAATCGAGTCAATAAAATGGTAGAAATTATGCATCTTTATTACAGGGTGGAATATAGAGGGTGTAGAAATTAGTTTCATTGTTATTCACCATTTTGTATGTTTTGGTTCATCTAGGAATAAACTTGGTTTATTCAAAACATTATCTGTGACTACTTATCTTGGTGGGAACCTTGATAGGGTTGTAAAGTCATCGTATTTTTGGGGTAAATTCGAAGGTGTATCGAATATAGCTGCAAAAGTGTTTTGTGGACCAAAATTGACGGATATTCGTTAGAGTTACGAATATTGGATTGACCCACCGTGAAAATACTTCGTGAATTCGTGTCAAAAGTATTTATCACATAGGTTATCCTCAAAGTTGAGGTATTTGGTTTAGGATGTGGTAACCATTGTCTTCTTAGTGCGTTCTAACGCCACACCGTAAGAGGGTGGTCATAAGGGGCGTGTCTAGATTCAGTGAGAGCCGTATTGCCAAATGCAAATATGCAAGAAGATATTTGCATCTCTGTTTTTAGGAGAGATATTTCTGGGCCCCTTGACTGATTAAAAACTTGTAAGTGTACGGTCGTGCCCAAACGAACATATCTGTTCTTTGTTGTTTATCACGCAGTTTGAAATCAAGGATGTCATGAATTATTCTTGATATTTTGAGTTGACACTCTCCATGCTCATGCTCAAAATTGAAATATCGCGTTGCAAAGGGACAAACCTTAAAAACTATACCCATTCATAAAACATATATTTTATGATAGTTTTCTTTTGTTCTCCTTATTACCTTACCTGGGTATAAGAGTTCTTATGGCCTGGTTAGCTTAAATTCCTGTGTAGGGGCCTCTTTAGGTCGGTGTCATCAAGTCTTGGTTACAAACTTGCACAAGTGGGACTCTGTTGGATTATGTGCACAGTTAGTGAATCAGTGATGCCACATCCAATACCATAAGACACTCAAGGGTCACACCTGTGATTGCATGTAATACGAGTAGTTATGCAATCATAGTCGGAGAGAAAAGATTTGTAATTGTCATTATAAATCAGTAATAATAAGTTACGTCTTAACTTATTAAAGAGGATTAATTAAGACTATAATTAATACAAGTGTTTATATATACATATTTATAAGTTAAATAAATATAAATAATGTATTAATTATAGATTATCTGAATTATGATTTAAGGTATTTCATCATATAAAATTTTCGGATAATGATTATTATTATTATATATATAATAGTTAATTGTATATGTATAATAGGCTTTATTAGATTAATGGACCTATGATAAACTAATAATAATAATAAACATTTGCCGTCGGCCACGCGAAAGAAGCCGCCGGCTTCTTTCCGGCGACCGTACACACACACGCACACATACACGAGTTCGTGTTTTTTGTGTGGTGATTGATTGCAAGACCTTTGCGAGTGGCGTTCTCGATTTTCATCATCTCGGGTAGACTATACTTGAGCATCTCAGTATTATTTTTCTTACCCTTCTCCTTCATATACACATACGTATATATCGATATGTATGTATGTGTGTATATCGCGTGATTTGTTTGATTAGTACCCAAAAGATCTTTACCCTCTCGGGTTTTGGGGGTGAACTTTAACCCCGGTTTCTGCTATAAGAGGTTAGACTAGTTTATCGGTTCGGCTATGATCAACCAGTTGAGTTGGGTCAATATTCGAATCAGTTATATGATAAATAAAACCCTTCAAGTGGGGATAGCGAGCTCTCACGTCTTATTCCGCTTCAACTTCTTGGTCTTCAAACCAAGTATTTCAACAGGCTCTTCAACAAGACGTTTTGAAGCGTCAACTTCCAACTCTTGTAGAGGTAGAATCTGGTTCTCCTCTACCTTACACTTACACAGACAACACACGTTGAACGTATAATGGATTCTAGAGAGTTCTGGAGGCAACTCAAGCGAAACCGTCTGGTCATTAACCCTACGAAGGATTTTGAACGTACCAATACAACACGGACTCAACGTGCCTCCTTGGCCAAACTGAATAACACAATTCCAAGAAGAAACTTTCTGGAACACCCAATCAGCCTCCTGGAATTCAACAAATCGACGTTTAGGGTCAGTGTACACTTCCTGTCTATCACGAGCCGCTTTTAACTTTTCACGCGCAACTTTCACTTTATCAAAAGTGATTTGTACTATCTCAGGTCCGGCAAATGGCTTTTCATCGGGTTCAAGCCCACAAGCTGGCGTACGACAATGTCTCCCATAGCAAACTCGATCAACGGCAAATGCGAATGCCACACACCACCAATTTCAACACACCTGCTCGAAGCGTATCCTCCAGTGTTAGGATCGTTCTCTCAGACTGACCAGATGAACACGAGTGCCAAACTCACGCTATAAACTTTGACAAAAGTTAGATACAAATCGCGAATCGCGATCAGACACAATTAAACATGGCAAACCATGGTATGACACAATTTCGTTAACACACAATTGGCATAGCCAATCCAACGGAACAGATTCGTTGGTGGCTAAGAAATGAGCACTCTTAGTCAACCAGTCTACTTTGACCCACATTGCACAATGCCCTATATACGTCTTCGGCAACTTCGTCATAAAATCCACCATAATATGATCCTACTTCCACTTAATTTCAGCTTTCAAGTGCTCGTCTCACAACGCTACTGACTGTGCTTCTTTTAATCTCGAAAGAATATCAGGAACCACAATATGTCTCATGAAGCATAGTCAACCACTTTATCACGTTGCATCAACACGTACCCCGATCCAGAGATGAAGCAACACAACAAACAACAAAATCTTCAGATCCTTCGGGTAAAGAAAGAACTTGAGCTTCATACAACAACCGTCTCATAAACTGAAACACATGCATTAAAACACACAATAGACAAAAGGAGAAAGAAAATAGAAAAACTATTCCCGTCGACATTAATAACCGCTTCGAGGAACACTAACAGTAACTGGAACTACCTTACCACTAGCAGTTTCTACTTCAAGTGGCTCGGTTAACATAGACATAGACATTTGCAATTTATCACAGAAAGCTACAATTACAAAAGAATAAGCAGCTCCAGAATCAAACAATACACATGTTTGGGTAGAATTAAAAAGAAAAGTACCCGTTTTCACGTCATCATCAACTTTCGCTTCCTCAGCTATCATTTGAAATGCTCGCCCTTTAGCCCGGGGAGCGCCATCTTTCTTCTACCCAGAGGCAGATCCACTAGCACCGGTACTCTGGTTTGACCGGCATTCAGCAATCATGTGCCCTGGCTTGTGGCACTTGTAACAAACATCATCTTTAAACTCACACTCGGCAATTAAGTGCCCCTTCTGCCCGCATCTTAAACAACAAGTAGTGACTTTAGAATACTCGCCACTATGATAAGAATAACAAGTAGTACACTAAGGACGGTTCGACCTCGACTTATTTTGGGAATCAGACTTCCTACCTGCAACAGATTGTCCTTTAGAAGGATTCGACTTCGAGGACTGTTGGGACTTCCTCTTGTGACCCTCACCAACTTGGTCACCTTCACCTTGTGAACAATCACCTTCTATCTGTCTAGCGACTTCAAATGCTTGATCTAAACCACCAGTAGCTCTGATATGAGCTCGACACTCCACTGGCAACATACCAACAAACTTACGGACTTTCGCAGCTTCATCCAACACCAGATGAGGAATAAACTTCACCTTGTCAATAAACGAGTTAATCAAATCATCCACAGGTCTATCTCCTTTGCAGAGATTTTTGAACTCCCTTTCCATCCTCTCCATGTCATAATCGGTACAATACTTTTTCATCACTTTCTCGGCAAACTGCTCCCACGTCAACACAACTAGTACTTATTTACTCACCGAATCTTTGATAATATCCCTCCAAAACACGGCTCACCCCTTCAACGTCCGTACCGCTTATTTAACACGATAATCTGGCTCACAATCACACGATTCAAAAGTCTGATCTGTATCTCGTAGTCACCACATGGTGTGTGAGGGATTATCACTACCCTCAACCTCCTTAGGTCCACAAGTAAGAAACTTCTTATACGAGCATCACTTTTCTTTCTAGCCTTTAAATGCTTCGAGCAGCAGCTCCTTTGTCAGTCGGAGTTCCTCTTTTATACGTCAAACATATGCCTCATATTTAGGAGTGAGCCTCGGGCCCTGGACATGGTGCTGAGAAGATGCATCCTCAGCCTCGTGGTGAGTACGAGAAGCCTCGTCCTCCATATGCTTAAGATATTACTCAGTGGTTGCTCGTCGCTCAGACATTCTATGTCAACTTACTATACACACGGAAACAAAATTTAATACGCCACTTATCCAACAACTACTAACACTACAGGTTAACTTACAACATGCAACTACCACATAACACTCACACTCAACCCCATTTACCAAACTAGGAGCACTTAAAGGTAGTTGGACTTCCTTACGGCAGCAAGGGATTTCCCTTGCGGATGCAAGGCCTTTTCTGAAACACACCCCCTTACAGTAGCAAGGGATTTCCCTTACGGCCGCAAGGTCCTGGTTACACACCAGTGACAAGTTTTTCATTCCTGTTCGTAAAACAAACATGTAACTTCACGTTTTTAGCACTTTTAATCACTGAATTCATGTGTCTAACACCCATACATGACCTAAAACATTACTACAACATTCCTACATGTTTCTTGTCTTAAAACTACACTAGAACTTTACTTTAAACCTTCAATTTGACACAACCCTTTTTAAATACCTCAAGAACTAGGTTTTAGTACAAAACTTACCAGGTAGATGGACTGAAACAGATTCTAGGCTTGGTTAATGGCTGGCATCATAAGCTATACTCTTTCTCCCTTGATTTCTCCTTTCAAAATCCACAAGGTGAGTGTATGTGTGTGTTTGTACGTATGAGGGAGTGTGTGTAGTGTGTGTAGTATGAGGTAGTATGTGTTTGTAGTATGAGGGAGAACACAAAACCGACCTTAGTGAGTTTAATACCCAACACGGGTATTTCGTTCCCCTATTCAACTTAGAACGTAACTTAGGGTTATCCGTTTAAACTAATGGGGATATTTTCGGAATCATAATTTGAAACCGTTTAATACTTTACCAACACTATCTATTACTAACACTTTCCAACGTTAGCCACATAACCACATTTATCAACAATTAACAACAATTAGCAACAAGACAACTTTGACTAAACTCAACGTACAAGTTAACAAACATAAGGTACAACACTTTGCAACGAGGCCCTATTTTAGGATGTTACATTATAGCTCCATAAGGACACGCAGAAGATACAAGAATCAGATAATTTTGAATTTCAAGAAACACTGAGATATGTTCTAGATGTTCGAGAAAAAGAATTAATCTAGAGTAACTAATTATTCAAATAATGGTCTTTATAAGAATAATTGTCGTTGTTGATCGATGTTTATGATATTGCTTTGTGGTGTTGATCATTGGTTAGAAAAGTTCCTAAGTGTCACTGAACCTATTATAGACTTATGTGACAATGAGGGTGTGATTGATTTAGTGGACTAATATAAGATCTTTTTGACAAACACATTGATAGTGGTTTGGTCGATAGAACTATAAAGAGTACATATGGATTTTGCGTTGCGAACTCCGTTGTTAAGTCGTCATAAATAAGTGATGATTATCATACTAGGTCAGTAGTAAAGGTTATGCTAATGACTTGGCTTGAGTATTGTTTTAGTAATTGTTTAATTTATATTAGCTTTGGGAACTGAAAGCAGTACAGCAAGTTATGATCATTTCGATATGTATTGGAGACTATATATACGGAAGATGCGGTTACCTTCATTAGTTTTTATTGTGTTCCATCTTAGCATGTTTAACCACTTCCTTGAATGCTTGTGCATTCTAAATCTCCACAGTTAGTCATTCTTTAACGGAAGGTAGTTTGATCTAAGACTGGGATTAGGTTTTACTTGTGCATTAATCGAGGAATGAATGCAAGAGACACAAGACTAACCAGTATTTGAAATGAGTTTCAAGTGGCTGGCATACCCACACCTGAGTTTACTTCACAGATCATGGTCCCGAGTGACTCAGGATGATTTATCAAAGTATTGTAAAAATTTGTAACGCCTGTTTGTTGAAATGTTTAGTTGTTGGTACCAAATTGAGTGTACATATGTGTGTTTTTCTTGACAAAAATAGTTTTAAAAATATGTACGCTTTTGCTTTGTTTTCATTTCAGATGTGTTATTTTCAAAAGGTGTTTCAGAGGTGATTTTAGTTTTAAATGTCGATTTTATAAGTTAGGGCGTTACACCATGAAAAAAAGTTAAACATCCTCGAGGAACCCCTTCCAAAGGCACCTGCTATCAACACGAGTTGGGCCGATAGATACGCTTTTGAAAAGTGTGTCAAAGACACTAAAGAGGTTTATCTTTTCATGTTGTTGACTATGAGCTATGAGCTGCGAAAACAACTTGAGCATATGAGTTCGCATGTCATCAACCAATTGAAGGACATGTTTCGACAAGAGATTAGAGAGGAACACTATGAATGTGTCAAGGTCTTTAACGGTTGCTGGATGCTGGAGGGTGAGAAGGTTAGTGTTCACGTCTTTCGTATGAGGGCATATATTGACCAAATGGAGAGGTTAGGATTTCCCATTGGGAGGGGAGTTTGCAGTGAATATGATTCTCCAGTCCCTGCCCGACTGCTATGATAAGTTCGTTATGAACTTTCATAAGCACAAAATAGTGGAATCTTAAAAGAATTGCATGGCATGCTGAAGACTTATGAGTCTAACATGGCCAAGCCTAAGTCCTCCTCTTGCACCCGACTATTTAAGGAACGGAAAACCGATAAGAAGGATACGACTCCTCCGGGAGAAGTTTGCTATTTCTGCGGTGAGAATGGAAATTGGCCGCGTGAAACTTGTCCTGAGTGCGTGAAGGAGTTGAAGCTTCTTATGAGGCAGGGGAATAACTCCTCATCTTCAGGTACATTCATGGTTAACTCCATTGCTTTTCTACTTCTTATTGTTAGGCTTTATGAAATGCTAGCTATAACACTCAAGTTTGTTACAAAAATGGTTTGTTTCAAAGTTTAGGTGTTAAACGGAAGTAGATAGATGAAGCATGGAGAGCTGGACTTCAAGAGGGAAACTTGGAAGTTGTCTTTATTGAAGAAATATGAGTTCATATTTCGCCATTCCGTCCAGCTATTTTATTACTTTATTAGATGTATGTATATTATCTACCCTGCATGGCGAATATAATGTCTATTATGCCTTGGTTGATGATGGTTATTTCTTTGAATATTATATGTTTATTTGTGAAATTTCTTTATTTCAATGTTTATCCATCTCATGGCATTTATAAGCTTTCGCTTAAAAGTAATAAAATAATTATGGATGATATGTTTGAATCCAAAATTGTTTGGGTTAGTTATCCTTATTACAAGATCGATTTTTCCATATAAATAATATTTGCATCACCAAGGTCCATGCGGATTAGAATCTTGGATACATTTGGTCTTGGATCAAATGTTAAGTGCAAAGATTTTTATTAGGCTAAATGACTTAGACATCCTTCACTGGCGTTTGTGAGAGTATTGATAGCTAGTTGAATTCGATCACATTTATGAGTATGAGTCATTTCAAGTTATCCATGAGGGTAACTCCCTGTACTTCATTACCTTTACCCGTGGCGGTAGTAGGGATGATAATTATGAAACCCGTGAGGTGTTCAAGACTTACCAAAATGAGGTATATGGTCAAACGAGCAAAGTAACTAAGATACCTGAATCTTGTGAAGATGTTAAGTACCTTAATTTTGAACTTGATAATCATCGTAAAGAACTATGAGACTCGTCTTACTATTTTTCCTCCTCGGGCACATTGGCATATGGGGTCACGTAAAGGAGGAACCGGACATTCTTGGATATGGGCCGGTTATTGGTGGGTTTTAAGTTCATACCCAAAGTTTTGGGAATACTTGAAAATGGCCGACAATGTTCTAAATATAGAAATGACAAAGATAGTCTACTATGCACCTTAGGAGATACGACTAGAAAGAGTGTCTTTACTTGTCTATATCAAATCCTAGATTATCTAACCTACGTTTAGACGTGAGGTAGAGGAATACGGGATCTAGAAGTGCTGCTCCGTTAGGCACTCTACTGATACCATGGGATAATTATTTCACAAACTTTTGAGGACAAGTCTTGTGCAAGTGGAAACTAGATATATATGGGAGCCAGAGGGAGGAAAGCAAGCCTTGAATGGTAAAATCTGATGTTGGCACTAGCACTCGATCAGAAATGATTGAAACTCAGCATGGCTTTGCTAGAGTACTTGGCATTATATCATCACTCTTCCTATATACGATAGGAGTTGTCATAGCCGGATAGATATACTTCTAAATCAAGAGGAAGACGATTCTAATGATGAGTTTTGTTGAATTCATCAACTATCGGAAGTCGTAGTGGGCCTAGGGTCTTCTAGAAGGAGAGAGATGATGGAAATGAGATGTATATGGTTTTCGGGAACGAAGACCAACATGGATATAGTTGTGGACAACTTCAAATACCGACTAGTGGTTAAATGTTCTGTTGTGATTGACCATGAGGATGGCATCACAAGGAAATCCTTCTCTAGTGGTAATGTTAGAGGTAACTCGGATACTCACGGATATCACTACCTTCTCATGACTATGAGGTATAGCAGTAATATTAAAGACAGTATTCCTTCATGCGAATTTTGAGGAAGTGTTTCAACACTCTGCGGGAGTCTTGTACATTGAAAGTATCCTCGTAATGTCTACAAATTCAAGAAGCTCATTCGCGGGCTTACATAAAGCATCTCAAGATTAGAATCTTTGCTTTAATGAGAAAATCATAGTTTTGAGTTTTCGAGAAGCAATGATGATATTTAAATGAATGTCGGAGCTAGTGGGAGCGTTTGTATTCCTAGTATTGTATATCTACGATATCTATCTTATTGAAGACAATGTATTGAATTGGTGGTTTAGGTTTAGTGATTGTTGTTTGATGAGAAGATGTAAAAGATACAAAGTTGAACTTATGAAGTTCAAGAAATATTGAGATATGTTCTTGATGCTTGGTTGGTGAAAGTGACTTGGAGTAAAATGGTTACTCTAATGCTAGCTTCTATACTAGACTGGATAGATGCCGATGTTGATCGGGGTTTGTAGTGTTAATGAGTGGTGTTGTTATGATGGCGTCAAATGGAATGGTTCTTTAAGCATCATTGACCCTACTGGGTTCTTCTGAAATAATGAGGGTGTGATGGCTTATATATGAAGATCATAGTCTTGAGCATCATGATCCTATTAGGCTCTTTTGGGACAATGAGGGTATGATGGTTCATAAGCATGAACCATAGTCTTGGGACTCATGACTCTATTCGGACCTTTGCGGGACCAATGAGAGTATGATATCTCGTGGACAAGGACCGTAGTCGTAAGCTTCGTTGACTTGATTGTATTCTTCTAGAACAAATGAGAATACTAAGGATTAGACGATGGACCATGATCTCGCCGACGCAGACTTTATATGTAATTGTCCGTGAGGAGAGATATGGTGCTTATAAGAGTACACATAGATAGCTTTTAGCTCATCCATTATCTAAGCTATTGTCGCAAGCTAGTGATGATTCGTCATACTAGGCTTGCATGTACTTAGTGTGCAAAGAGACTTTGGTTTGAGTTTGTTTTAGCCAAATTTGATACACATGTGATTGGGAACATTAAGCAATAAGTGTGCTTTTGGTTGTACCGATTATCAAATGGGGATTTGGTATTGCGCGTGGAGTGGGTACTTTTATTAGCCTTTATTGTGTTCCATCTTAGCATGATTAACCACTTCCTTGAATAAAGTGTTTATTCTAAATCTCCACGATTGATCGTTCTTCATAAGGGAGGAAGAAGTGAATTAAGATCGAGGTAAGTTGTTGGCAAAGGTATTCATCTTGGATTGAGTACATGGTTATGCAACATTTAACCTAAACTTGATAATGGATCAAGTAAGTGGAGGACCCACACCTAAATTTACTTCGTGGACTAGGTCACAAGTAAATCAGGGTGATAATATTGTTTATCCTTCTACTGGAGATACTTGTGTTTCCTGAGTATTAGTTTGGTCTTGCTTAGATTGATTTCTAACGTTGTTCATAACTGGCCGTTATAAGGGAGGTTTTCAGGCAAGGTCTTGCTAGTATCTTGACACGATGTAGTCGAAAGTATTTGTTCCTCTTTTGAGAGATATCCATGGCTAATACTAGCAAGGGTGTAATCAATATAGTCAACAAGGGGCCCGTGGATATCTCTCAAAAGAGGAACGAATACCTTCGACTACATTGTCCCATCATACTAGCAAGACCTTGCCTGAAAACCTCTCTTATAACAGCCAGTGACGAACCGCGTTAGAAAGCAATCAAAACAAGACCAGACTAATACTAAGAAAACACAAGTATCTCTAGTAGAAGGACAAACAATATTATCATCCTGATTTACTCGTGACCTTGTCCATGAAGTAAACGCAGGTGTGCGTTCTCCAGAAACTTGATCCATTATCAAGTACATGTTAAGTGTTGGGTAACCATGTATTCAATCCAAGATAAACAACTTTACCAACAACTTACCTCGATCTTAATTCACTTCTTTCTTCCTAAAGAAGAATGACCGATCGTGCAGCATTCAAAATTAACATTTTATTCAAGGAAGCGGTTAAACATGCTAATATGGAACATAATAAATCCATAAAGGCTAATGAAAGTACATGCTCCAAGCGTATTTCCAAATACCCATTTGATAATGGATACAAACAAAAGCACACTTATTGCTTAATTTTCTCAACACATACATATCAAATTTAACTAAAACAACCTCAAGCCAATGTCCTTTGCAACAAAGTTCACACAACCCTAGTATGACGAATCATCACTAACCCGCGACAATAGCTTAGTTAACAGATAAGCCAAAAGCTATCCGAGTGTACTCTTATAACCACCATATCTCTCCTCACGACCACTCACTTATAAAGTGTGCATCGGCGAGAGAATGGCCCATTGTCTAGGTCTTCGTATTAGTTCTAGAAGAACACAATCAAATGAACAAATCTTACGACTATGGTCCTTGTCCACGAGACATCATACTCTAATTGGTCCCGTAAAGTTCCGAATAAAGTCATGATACCCAATACTATGGTTCATGCCTATGAACCATCATACACTCATTTTCCCAAAAGAGCCCAATAGGATCACGATGCTCAAGGCTATTCTTCGTTCCTATGAACCATCGTACCCTCATTGTCCCAGAAGAGTCTAATAGGATCACGATGTTCAAGACTATGATCCTCATATATAAGCCATCTTACCCTTATTGTTTCTAAAGAACCTAATAAGGTCAATGATGCTTAAAGAACCATTCCATTTGACAACATCATAACAACAACACTCGACAGGGTTATAAGCCCCGATTAACATCAGCAAGTATCCCTACTAGTATAGTGGCTAGCATTAGAGTAACTATTTTACTCCAAACCACTTTCACCCACCAAACATCGAAAACATATCTCACTATTTCTTGGACTCCAAAAGTTCCGTTTTGTATCCGCCGCATCTTCTTATTAAGTAACAATTCCTAAACCTGGTTTGTAAACTGTCAATTCCAGACATTGTCTTCAAGATAGAAATAAAATACTAGAAATACTAACGCTGTCACTACCTCTGGAATTCATCTAATTTTCATATTTACTTCTCGAAAACTCAAGACTATGATTTTCTCACTAAAGCAAATTTTTCATCCTTGAGATGCATTATGTAAGCCCATGAATGGGCTTGTTGAGCTTGTAGACTTTACAAGGATACTTTTAATGTATAAGACTCTCGCAGAGTGTTGAAACACCTCCTCAAAATTCCTATGAAGGAATACGGTTTTTATACTTTACTACCATACCTCATAGCCATGAGAAGGTACTGATTCCCGTGAGTATCCGAGTAATCTTTAACATAACCACCGGGAAAACTTCCTTATGATACCATTCTCATGGTCAATCATAACGGGACATTTTACCACTAGTCGGTATTTGAACATGTATACAACTTTATTCATATTGGTCTTCATACCCGAAGACTCATGTATACCCTACAGGTTTGCACTGAGGTGTTGGATCAACCAAGTCCATCACTTGGGTATCCACCATGGATTACATCTCATTTTCATCACCTCTCTTCTCCTAGTAGACTCTAGGCCCACTATGCTGTCTGATAGTTGATGAATTCAACAAATCCTATCATTGAATTATCTACATCTAGACATAAAATATATCTATCCGGCTTTATGACGACTCCTATTACATAGGAAGAGTGATGACATAGTTCCAGGTTCTCCAACATAGCCATGCTGAGTTTCAATCATCATTGATTGATCGCTAGTGCCAACATTAGGTTCTACCATTAAAAGCTTGCTTTCCTCCCACTGACTCCCATAGATATCACATTTCCATTTTCCATAGAGCAACAAAACTTATCCTCAAGGGTTTGTGAAACAAATATCCCATGGTCTTTGGACATTGCCTAATTGAGCAGCGCCTCTAGACCCCGGATTCCTCTACCTCGCGTCTAAATGTAGGCTAGACAATCTAGGTTTTGAGATAGATAAGAAAAGGCACTCTTTCTAGTCATATCCCCTTAGGTGCATACATGACCATCTTTATTTGTTCTATACTTAGAACATTGTTTGCCACTTTTACGTATTTCCAAAACTTGGGTATGAACTTGTAACCTACAAACAACTGGCCCATATCCAAAATGATCGGTTCTTCGACCACGTGACCCCATGCGCCAATGTGTCCAAGGAGGAATGAATTGTGAGACAAGCCTTGTAATTCCTTATGATGCTTACCAAGTTCCATATTAAGGTACTTAACATCTTTACAAGATTCAAGCATCTTAATCATTTATCTAAGTTGACCATATGCCTCGTTATGGTAAGTCTTGAACACCTCAAAAATTTCAAACATACCATCCTTACTACCACCGCGGTTAAAGGTAACGAAGTACATGGAGTTATCCCCATGAATCACTTAAATGAATCAACACACATAAATGTGATCAAATTCAACAAGCAACCAATCCTCTCACAAATGTCGGTGAAGGATGTCTAAGTCATTTAGCCTAATAAATACTTCTTGCACTCAACATTTGATACAAAATCAAATGTGTCCAAGATCCAAAAGCACATGGACCTTGGTGACGCAAGTCTTATTATATGGATAAAAGAACTTTGTAATAAGGATACCTAATCCAAACCATTTTTGGATTCAACAAATCATTCATGACTATTTGATCACTTTTAATCAAAAACCTATAAATGCCATGCATTGAAAAACTTTGAAATAAATAAATTTCCACAAATTAACATATATAAAATTCAAAGAAACATCAATTTTTAACCAAGGCATAATAGACATAATATTATTCTCGCCACGCTGGGTAGACTAATATATATAAATCTTATAGAGTAATAAAATAACTAGACGGATTAGCAAGATCAGAACTCCCATTTCTTCTATCGAGCCAACTTCCAAGTTTCCCATCTTGAGGTACAACTCTCCATGCTTCATCCATCTACTTTCGTTTAACATCTGCACTTTAAAACAAACCATTTTTATAACAAACATGAGTGTTGTAGCCAGCATTTCATAAAACCCAGCAATAAGACGTAGAAAAGCAATAGAGTTAACCATGAATGTACCTGAAGATGAGGAGTTATTCCCCTGTCTCATAAGAAGCTTCAACTTCTTCACACACTAAGGACAAGCGTGGAAATCACATTTTCATACTTACCGCAGAAGAAGCAAACTTCTCCCTTAGGATTAGTATCCTTCTCATCGGGTTTCCATTCCTTAAAGAGTCGGGTGGGAACGAATGAGGAGGACTTAGGCTTGGACATGTTAGACTCAAAGGTCTTCAGCATGCCCTGCAAGTCAATTAAGCATTCCACCATCTTGTGTTTATGAAAGTCTTTAACGAACTTATCATAGCTCGCGGGCAAGGACTGGAGAATCATATTTACCGCAAGCTCCCTACCAATGAGAAATCCCAACCTATCCATTTGGTCAGTGTGCGCCCTCAAACGAAAGACATGAACACTAACCTTCTCACCCTCCTGCATCGGGCAACCGACAAGGGCCTTGACACATTCATAGTGTTCCTCTCTAACCTCTTGTTGGAATATGTCCTTCAATTGGTTAATCATGTCATGCTCACTCATATTATCAAGTTGCTTTCGCAGCTCGCAACTCATAGTCGATAACATGAAAAGAGAAACCTCTTTAGTGTCTTTGACACGCTTTTCAAAAGCGTATCTATCGGCCCAACTCACGTCGGTAGTAGGCGCCTTTGGAAGGGGTTCCTCAAGGATGTGCAATGTTGATTCATGGCGAAGGATAATTCGCAATTGCCGATGCCAATCAACAAAGTTCAAACCAACGAGTTTCTCCTTCTCCAGGAACAAACGGAGCGATAAGTTCGGGTGGTGTTGTTATCGTTTGCCATCTACAATTTTAGAGTACCTGTTTAAGTTAATTTGATATAATCCTTGTGAAAATAATTACCCAAGTAGTTTATGAAAAACCAATTATTTAAACAAGGCTAGAAACCTAAACCACTTCACCTAGATGACTTAGCTAGTGTTCGACGCCATTTAAGCAAAGTTATTTAGGCCGGTAACTATTTTACAACTTCTAGATCCTTGCGGGATCTATTGGCATCTATTATGTCATTTGGCATGTTTGATCCCTTCCCGCGCCATTTCCTACTTGATATCCCTAAATGACTTGGCTAGTGTTTGACGCCACCTAAGTGTCAAAAAAGAAATTGTAAACCACCCATCAAGACACACGGTGGTACTCTCGACCAATGATCGGCTCATGCTTAAGCTCGACAACCAACCTTGCGAGTTTCAACACTCACCATCCACAAATTTCGACAAGGAATGACTCGTGCTAAAGCTCAACAATCATCCTAGCTTCACTAGAATCGGGTGGTGTCGTCTTACGGATGGCGCGTGATTTACATTTTGAAAAACAGGGTTTCGATTTTCTGGTTAAAATCAATTTTTAACCAGTTTGCGAATTAACAAATCAAGTGATAAAGCCAATTTTTACACTTATAAAATAAAACCTTTTTCATATTATTTGTTAATTCTCTATGCGCGGTGAATTGTAGACTATTTTTACAAATCTTTGTGTTTTATTGTTTTATCAAAAAATTTCTAGCATGCGATTCCTAAATATCTACACAAGAAAATATATAATAAAACACAACCACGCATAAACAATCATAGTCCGGTAACATGCCCAAAATTCCTATGCGTTTTCTCCTTGAGCCAAACGAGGGAAACAAGATCAACTAAGAAATCTATGATCCATGTACCCAGTCGGGTACGCTCCCACTGAATCCGGCATCTCCGTTAGCAGACGGTGTCATCGCCATGAATCCTGACGGTGTGTTACAATTTAAAATAAACTTCTATACTATTGTACAAATAAATAGAAGAAAAATATGGCATGCACGCCACATTCCTATGCTATTATACAAGTAGAAAGGAATAAATAAACGGCATGCAAGTCGCACCAAATAATAATTAAATTACAACATTACATCACGCAGACCAAAACCAAAACCAAAACACACCAAACACCAAGACACATAGGTATAAGAGCATATTATGTTACCAAACAAACCAAGCGAACACAACCAAGACAAACGCATGGTGTGCCACATAAAACCATGTCAAACATATAGTTTGATCAAGATGGTCAAAATCACTCAAGGCACTAAGGACAATCCTAGTACATATGTATTAATAATTCTAAGACCATGTTTAAATAAATATATTCATATATACTCCTATAAGTATATGTTTTTATGCAGTTCATGCCAAGACATATAAAACATATAAATATAGAAACCAAAATATAGTGGGATTTCAATCAGATCCAAGACTGATTCAAAAAATGGTCAAAACTGGATTTTTGTAAACATAAAATTTGTGTTTAAAATTTTCAGAAACTGGTCCTGGACATGAAGGGTACGGGCGTGCCCACTAGTGTGCCACCAAGCCAGTTTCAAATTTTGAAAACCCATATTCTGCACGATACGGCGCATACCCAAATGGCACGGTCGTACCCCCAACCAATGTCACGAACGTGCCTCATGAGGTCCGGCCCATGCCCTGTTGCTAGAACACATAATCAAAACATAAAACATTCCTCCGGTACGCCTCGTGACCCCACCATCATGGCCGTACCCGGTCGCTGGTACGGGCCGTGCCTCATGAGGTACGGTCGTGTCCGGTAACCAGAAAACCATTTTCGACAAAATTTCCAGTTTTTCAAACCATATTGTGCAAAGCCACATTAGAGATGGCTCTAATACCACTATTGGGCATTGGTGCCAACAAGAACACCACCTATGCAAAATACCAACTTGAACCCAAGCTAGTTTTCTTCGAAGTGTGTTTGATAGAGTTTTAGTGTAGTACCACACCAAAGTGATCAACCTCTCCAAAGGTTCAATAGACAGTATATACACCATACAAGACAGCCGTCTAACGTTCATAACCGACCTAGAGTTAAGGACCATGAATAGCAAATTAATTTGGCATTAAAATGCTAATTAAATAGGTTGTTACAGCGTCAAGGCATGCCCATGCCAGCCCAACTGGGCACAACCAACTCACGCCTGACTTGGGCTCATGCCAAGCCACTAGGCACGGCCGTACCTTCACGAGGCATGCACGTGCCGGCCCAAAAGGGTACACCTGAGGCACGCCCGTACCTGGCCCACCAAAACCACCTTTTAGATTTTTCTCTCTCTAGTTCAAAGATGTTTCCAGAATCAATATTTGACGTGTGACCCAATAGGCATATGCCTCATCGGCAGTAGTACTAACTCGTGTGTGTCAGTGGGCACACTCCAAAGTCATATATATATATATATATACACACACACACTAGAGTTTGAGAGTTAGAAACTATACCCTCGGACTGCTGTAGGGGGATATACAGCTACTACACCCTTGAACCCGGCTGCTACACCACCTAGAAAGATACCGATGAAACTTCTTGTCTATGTGTTTGTGTTATTGCCGCCACCGCCCTGCCGCCGTAAAGGGGTACCACCAAGAATACTAAGCCGCGAAAGGGGCCGACCACCTCTTGCTGTCACGTCACAAACCACCACAGCCAGCGGTAGTGTTGGGGTTCTTGGCCGAAGGTTAGGAGGGAGAGGGGGAGAGTGTCTGGCACTTTCTTGTGGCTTAAGATTAGGCTTGATTCCTTATTCCCCAAGATAATTCCTCTTATATACATATAAGGGTGGATTAGGCTTTTAAGCCCGGTCCGGAAGTACAACTTTGAGTCCTTTCCAAAACTAACCCTCAAAGTTTGATTAAAATTAATTATTTCACTATTTAAATTATGATCATTTAACCTAACTTTTATTAAATATTAAACATAATATTTAATATTGCAAATAATAAAAAACTTATTATTATTTATTTCCTTGATAATTAAATAACTACCATTTATCAACAAACAATGTATTTTCCATTTACTTGTTTAGAGTTGGCTGTGCAGCCTTGTGACCCTTTAGTGCCTTATAGTACTCGGAAATGACGACACGTGTACACTATCTATGCATACAATCTATGAGACTCCCACTTGTGCAAGATAGTTACACTTCTTGTACGTTATTGGCTTAAGAAGGTCACTAACTAGACACTTAGGTTAACCACGACTATAAGATCTCTTACGTCTCCTCACATGGATTACACACGACTTTTCTTTATGCATCACAATATTTCGTAATTTGAATTTCAAACATGGTCAATTCTAAAATTCATATTATGTTTCTTGACTTTGATCTCGACTAATTGCAGTAACGGATCTACCAAATGATGCCTATCATTTTATCCGAGCGCGGCCACGCATTTCACTTAGTCTAACCAGTCAAGGGGCCCTGAAATATCTCTTCTTATAAAAGAAGGTGCAAATCCCATTTTAACTGCTTTCATTTGAGCACACGGCTTTAGCTGCACCCAGACACATCTCGTATGGTCACCTAGTTATGACATGACGTTAAGACGTGCTAAATTGCAGAAGTCCCCGTACCTCAAACCAAACATCTCAGGTCTAAGGACAACCAATCAAGCTTATTCATGATATGGCTCTATGGAGTTGGCTTGATGCGGATCATCTCCAATATTTGAATACGTGACAACTATAAATACTTGATCACAAACTTGTGCTTTTATTCCCTACACGAATAAATCATCAAGTATTTATAATAGACTTATCTCCTTGTTGTATCTCTCACTACATCAAGTAGGTACGGAAGATTTAGATATTATAAGACTTGTATATCATGGATAGCTTAAATATACTAAAAATGGAAAACATTAAAACAATTATGTAAGAACACTTTTATTTCAATGAGTATGAAATGTAAATACGTAATGATAAGTTTTAACTTTAATCCATTGTTGTAATCAATCACTGAATTAGCTGCTAGGTCCTATATATTGCATCCCTTTAGAACTAGCTTGTTTCTCATGCTTATCTCTAGCTACCGTCTTAGTAATCGGATCAAATACATTGTCATCTGTCGACATTTTGCGTAGTCTCACATATCCTCTTTTGACTATCTCTCTGATGATGTGATACTTTCTAAATACATGTTAGGTCCGCTGATGATCTCTTGGTTCTTTTGTTTGCGCTAAAGCTCCCATATTATGACAAAAGATATCAATCGGTCTAGAGATACTGGCGATAACTCTAAGATCTGAGATAAAATTCTTCAGCCAAACTGCTTCCTTTGATGCATCATTTACTACAATGTACTCAGCCTCTATAGTAGAATCTACTATCGTATGTTTCTTATGGCTTTTCCAAGATATTGCTCCTTCATTCAGGTAAAGACAAATCGTGACTGCGACTTGAAGTCATCTTTATCGGTATGAAAACTAGCCTCAGTGAAACTTGTTACACTAATCTCGTCCTTACTTCCTTCAAAGACAAAGAACATGTTGTTTTTTCCTTCTCATATACTTGATAATGTTCTTCATAGCCACCCAATGGGCTTTACCTTGGTTTTGTTAATATCTACGCGTGATGCTTATCGAATAAGCATCATCAGGCCTAATACATAACATTGCATACATAATTGATCCTGCACCCGAGGTGTAAGGAATCAATTTCATCCTCTTCTACTCTACTAGATAAGTAATAAATTGAGTCTTGTTTAGAGGTACGCCAGTCTGCATCGGTTTGAATCCCTTCTCTTGGATCCATCTACATAAACCGTTTCATGATTTTACCATTATATGTACTTTGACTAAGTCCGGTCAGCCGTTTAGATCTATCTTTATAGATATTTATACCAAGTATATATGTTGCTTCTCCCTAGTCCTTCATATGGAACACTTAACTACACAGGATTTTACTCGTTGAAGTATTGGTACGTCATTTCCTACGAGCAGTATGTCATCCACATATAGGACCAGGAATATTGCTATGCTTCCACTAAACTTTGTGTAAACACAATATTCGAACTCACTTTTGGTAGAACCACACTCTTTGATGCGCTTATTAAAGTGCAAATTCAAATTTCTAGACGCTTGCTTTAATCCATAAATGAATTTGAGCAACTTGCATACCTTATTTGGATTATTGGAATCCTCAAAATCGACCAAATTTGTTTCATATACACGCCCTCTGTTAGTTTCCCGTTAAGGAATGTGGTTTTCACATCCATTTGCCATATCTCAAAATTGAAGTATGCAGATATTGCCATTAGAATCCTAATAGACTTAAGCATAACTACTGGCGAGAAGGTTTCATCACAATCAATTCCATAAGTTTGAGTAAAACCTTTCGCAACTAGCCTTTCTTTAAAGGTATGTACCTTTCCTTCCATGTTTGTCTTCTTCTTAAAGATACACTTACAACCAACAAATTTACTGTGTTGTGATAAATCTACTAACTCCGAAACTTGATTGTCATACATGGACTGCATCTCTGACTTTATGGCTTCTAGCCATTTATCAGACTCACTTCCTGCTATAGCGTCGTTGTAGGATGTGAGCTCTTGAAGATCCCCTTCTTCCTGAGCGATAAGAAATCCGAGATATCTATCTTGCTATGTCCGAATCCTACTGCACCTGAGAAGGTCTTGTGTTTCCACTTCCCCCTCTACCACCGACCCGGGTTGGGTCTCAACAATCCTTTGTTGAGTTGCAGGTTCCATAAGGTAGTAGTGTATCTTGTTCTTCTTCAATTTCCTGAAGATCTATTTCTATTCTCGTTGTTCATAATTTTAGAAACTTATCTTCTAGAAAACTCCCGGTCCGAGAAACAAAGACTTTGTTCTCATTAGGGTTATAGAAATAGTATCCTAAGGTTTCCATAAGCTAGCCCATGAATAACTATTTGAAATTGATTTAAAATAGAATAAATCATCTTTAAAGCACAAAATTGTATTCCCCAAAGACTGATAGGTAAAACCACTGTCTATTTATACATCATACGAGATTACATTTGTAAATTATAAAACTGTATAGAAATAGGAGTTTGCTTGTAAAATACCCATGGGGTATATATAGCCTTATGGCTATTGACTTTGTAAGGTTTTGCACACAATGAATGAAATGAACTAGGTGTTTTGGTGCTGTGTTTACACATTCTCTCTAGTTCAACATATGCAACCTTCACATTATCCTACATGATACAAGAACCACTTGTTATCTTGGCCTAACAAGTAGTATCAGAGCCAAGGTAGTGAAGATTTTGATCTGGATTCAATAAGAAAAGTCAAAATTTTGAAGATTTTGAAGAAAAAGTTACTATTCATTCAGGTTTTTTTGCAAATTCATCAAATTGTGATGTTTTTGATGTTATAAGGATTGGAATAGGTTCGTTTTTTATGATAGAATCAATGAAAATCAATCAGACATCAATTCGAATACGAATCAGTAAGGATATCGAAGATTTTGGGTATTTTGGGTGAAAACGAGTTTAAAGAAAATCGCCTAATTTTATATCAATTTGTTGTTGTTTATTCACATATTTGATAGAGGAGTGATCGTTTTTGATAGGCGAAGTGATCTGGGCAATAAGTTTACAGTTTTGAGCAAATTTCAAAAAATTTTAATCTGAGCGGGCTAAATTGAACCATCCGGTTTTGAAGCATCCCGTTTTTCAGATTTGAATAATCTGGTTTTATGAAAAACCGCATAAAAGAGACCGGTTTTTATGGAAAACCGCATAAAAGTGTCCGGTTTTTGACATGTCCGGTTTTCTGAGCATAAGGATTTCAAGCTATCCAGTTTTCTGATATCCGGTTTTACACACATTTTGATCATCCGGTTTTACACTCATTTTCCGAGATTTTTAGGATTTCGACCCCAGCCAGGGGCTCTGCCCCTTGGACCCCACCAGCGGTTGCACCCCTTGGACCCCGCTATTAGGGGTGTTGCCCCCGAACCCCCGTTGTTGTTCTGACTGGATTATCTTGTCACCTTGATTCCTAAGACAATTGTTTGGATTTTTTAGCTGAGTAAGGAGTTCTCAAAGTTTCAGTTATCATTCTGATGTTTCTAGATTTGGGTTAGCTTTGGGTCACTACTACCATGTGCTTAATTCCTAATACCTTATGTCTAGTCATCTGGTGCTTTCCTAACTGATTTTTGGTTCTTTTTTCTTAATGTCACCAATTTTTGGTCTCAAAACCAGATTTTGGCCATCCATTCCTTGTTTCTTTTGAATCTTGGTTATCTTTTATTAGTCATTTATGAAGACCCATATCACATTATTGGTGAAATTGTTTGAAGGATTGACCAAAATCAAAGTACTTCAGGTTTTTGAGAAGATTTTGTATTACATGTGAATGCTCACTGCATATCAATCTTTTGGTGCTCTTGAATAAGGATCAATTCGACTCACTGATTATTATATCAATGTCACCTACCCACTTATGTGTACCCAAGTTCATTTGCACCCGTATGTCTTCCAAAATCTGGTTAGGACTTGCGGTGATCTGGTCAAGGTTGATTAGACGGTATTGGGAGACTTACTTGACAACATTATTCTCCAATATCAGATTACATCCAACAGAGAGTTATAAATCTTCAAGAATTCAGATCAAATCATTACCACTCCTTAACGATCGAGAGTGGTTCAAGTATCTATTCATGTCATACAACAAATGGAGATCTTTTTGACTTGAATATGTAGGATCCTCCCACCCCTCTTCCATGTTTATTACAACTGAATCTCATGGTGATGTATTTTATGCATGATTCTCATAAAATATCATAATCATCATGAGGGGGAGAATAAAAAGTGAAGAAATGTTAAATTGTTGATTCAGTTGTTGAGGGGGAGTAAAAGAACATATTGAAAAATTATTGTGTCTACTCAAGGGGGAGAGAGAGAAAGAAACGTCAGTCTATATCATGTCTAGGGGAGTAAAGATTATCATACTTATGAAGACATGGAAAAATCTGAGCTACATTCTAGGGGGAGACAAAAAGAAGATTCTTTCAACACATCAAAAGTGTTTATGCTTCCGCTGTCAAAAGTTCAAGATAAAGCATTGTTTCAGACTGATGTATATGGTGGGACGCTACATCTAAAACTGCTTATATAATCTAAGGAAGACAGATAGAAAGATTAAAAATCCTTAGGTTACTGGCGTTTACACTCGTATTTCAATACAAAGGGGGGATAATGTAAAGTATAAAATTGTATAGAAATAGGAGTTTGCTTGTAAAATACCCATGGGGTATATATAGCCTTATGGCTATTGACTTTGTAAGGTTTTGCACACAATGAAGGAAATGAACTAGGTGTTTTGGTGGTGTGTTTACACATTCTCTCTAGTTCAACATATGCAACCTTCACATTATCCTACATGATACAAGAACCACTTGTTATCTAGGCTTAACAACATTTTTTATTAATCTAGGAACATATTAATAAATCTCTGGTTCTATAATTAAACACGAATGTAGCCTGAGACTATATGTTCCTACAACTTCAGCACCAACAAAAGAGTCTTCGCCTACCGTAGGTCCATATCGCCCATCCTTAGTTTTCTAATTCCCTTGAATCCCTATAAATGAATGCATATGTGATTACCACATCCGGTGTCAAGTACTTATGATTCAAAAGGAGTTACTAAGAAATATATCATAAAGATACATGTATCATTGGGTGAGCCAATGACTAGTAGATCAGTGTCGAGTGAGTGCTAGCATAAATCCTTGCTACCGCAAACTGGGCAACAAATGCCTCCTAGCTCATTGATCGAGTGATCTTCCTCCATTGATTCAACTTTTGTTGTACCGAGGATGTCAGGATGCATATGGTCACCTGTACACATCAGAAAATCGTGTATACCAACACCTATTAGCTCATGTCCTCCAAGCTCACTCACTACTTTGACTGATAGTAATCTGTTAGGGACCCGACCAATAGTATGACAAGCTCTTGTTCACTAACTTGTGATCCCAAGATAATTAAGCAATTAATCAGCCTTCTAATATTAACTAGAAGATTGCTTACTGACTATTTGTTGGGAAATTTGCTAAGTAATGGAAACTGTTGGACATGCAAAGGTAAAACTGTTAGAGGAAAGTTGTGAAAAACAGTTGGAAACTGTTAAAGTGAAGTATGAAAACAGTTGTAACTAAAAGTTGCTGTGAGCATTACAAATGTTAGTACAAAGTTTTGAACTGTTAGTTGAAGTGTTTACAACTGTTAGAAGACCTTGAAGAGAAGACTGTTAGAAGAAGACCATAACTGTTTCATTCAACAAACAGTTTCAGTTGAGCTATTCATGGAAAATGCGATCTTTGTGGATTTGAAGTATATCTTTATCAAAATCGAAGATTATCAATATTATCTCAGAAGATAGAAGATTACCTAACTGTCAACTTATCAAGGAGGATCAAGAATCTATAAATACTCGATTAGAATATAGATCTCTTAATCATATATTGTTTTACATTCGTTCGTAATTGTTTTTTGTTTTCAGAAAGTGTTTAGCCTCTAAGTTTCTTTTGAAAGCTAAGAACTAATTGTGTTCTTCATCTAACATAAGAAGTTAGATTGGGGGTGTAAGTGAATATTGTAATCATCGATTGGTTATCAATAAACATCTTTGTTTGGCAGTATTACTTTGTGTTTATTGATTGAATTGTTCTTGTGTTCAAAACCTTTATAATCAATTAAGTGTGATTCCACAACTTCTTAATTGATTGTGATCAAAACTATAGATTGTCTTTTTAACAACTCTGATTTTATTTCAAAAGATAATTCTTGTTATTTGGTATTAAGCAATATCTGATCCTGACAAGTGGTATCAGAGCCTTATCATTAAGGTTCCATTGATCACCAGTTGAAGGTTTTTGCACCAATCTGCTGTGGTTCTTTATTTAAAGTTTTTCTAAAGTTTAATTGTGTTTTTCAATCACCATATTGCAATGGAGTCTAGTGGATATTCTGACAACACTGGATCTGGGTCAAACATTCGTGTTCCCATGCTCGAACCAACTGATTTTGAGATGTGGAAACTAAGAATCAAGCAGCATGTCCAATTAATGGACTATGCTATTTGGGAAATCATAGAAAAAGACCCCATTACTACTGTTGATTTAGATGAAACAGGAAAACCAAAGAAGAAATCACCACCAAGAACTGATGCTGAAAAGAAAGAGAGGATGATTGAGATGAAAGCTCTTAGCATTCTTCAGATTGCTATTCCAAATGATTACCAGCATCAGTTCAAAAAGTTTGATGACGCTCATGAACTGTGGAATGCATTAGAGAAGAGGTTTGCAGGGAATGCAAGTTCTAAAAGGAAGAATGAGAGTATAACTCAAATCTTTGACAGGTTCTATAAGCTGGTTAGTCAACTTGAGAGTGCAAAGGTTAGACTAGAACAGGATGAGATAAATAGGAAGTTCCTTAGGTCCTTAGGTGAAGAATGGACAGTTTATGCTGCACAATGGAGAACTAAGGATTCTCTGGAAGATATAGAGTTAGATGACCTTTACAACAGTTTGATTGTGTTTGAGGGAGAGATAGAGGGAAAAAGAAAGTACGTTACCCCTAGCCACAATGCTGCTCTCCTATCATCCTCAGGTATGGACTCAAACCATTCTTTAACTAATTCTGTTGATGGTTGTGCAGGTGCTAGTTCTGTAGTTGTATTAGATGTAAACACTCCTGATGAAGTGCTTGAAGCATTTCTTGCTAGACATGCACATTCAACTCTCACCAATGAGGATCTTGAGCAAGTGCATCCAGATGATCTTGAGGAAATTGATCTCAAGCGGCAGATGGCTATGTTAAATGTCAGAGCCAAAAGATTCATCAAAAGAACTGGAAGGCAGAACATGAACTTCAGGGTTGATGGCAAGGCTGGGTTTGACAAATCAAAAGTTAGATGCTTCAAATGTCAACAGCTTGGCCACTTTGCAAGGGAATGCAGATCTGGTGGACAAGGTCAGAATCAAGGACAAAGATCAAACCAAACTTCATCAGCATTGGTCTCACAAGAAGGTCATGGATTTGATTGGAGTGATCAAGCAGAGGAAGCCACTCACAACAAAGCATTGATGGCATTGACTGACTCCTCCATCAAATTGGATTCACCAAAATCAGAAGACATACATGTATCTTCTAAACTCTGTCCAGGTGAATGTAGAGCCATTGTTAAAAGGTTTAGAGAGCACAACAAAAAGGTATGTGCTGCTCTAAGTAAAATGGAGGAGAGAAGGTATGAAACCAGTGCTGTCATTGAAAGCTTTGAAAAGAAAATCAAAGATTATCAGGCTAATGAACTGCAAATGGATTATGATAGAAAGTATCATAAGTGGGAAAAGGAGCAGCTTCAGGAAGAGATTGATAATCTTAAGAAAAAACTGAGTAAGAAAGAAAGTAAGGTAGAAGAGTTAACTAAGAAGCTGGAAGGTGTAGACATAGATTTAAGTATGTTCAAAGCAACAAATCTTAAACTTGAAACCTTATTACAATCTCAAATCAGAGATAAGGTGAAAACAGGTTTAGGATACAAACAGACCCCACCTCCAAACAATCACAATTACATAACTCCCATGTCTGATGTAGCTGATAGGTATGTCAATGAACCATTAGAAGCAGAGTTGAAGTTAGCTGATCCAAAACTTGAAAGTGATGAAGAAGGAGTTGTGTATGAAGTGAGTGATGACAAGAATGAGGGAGTTGTGAAAAAGGAAGAGGCTATTCCATTTGAAAATCACATCTGTTGTGAACCAAAATCCTCTTTACAACCTGTGATGTTTGTTAAAGCCTCCTCTGAACCATTCACTAGTGAAACAAAACCTTTCAAAGAAGTTTATTCTATAAAAAGTTCCACTACTGTTGCAAACAGACCTCAACATTACACTAATAGTTCCAAACAGAACCCAAACAGTTCTAAACCAAACATTTCAACTGTTAGTGCTAAGTTCAAAGGAAAAGAGAAGGTTGATGAATTTCAGGTTGAGAAGCCAAAGAAGAAAGCTTCAAAAGCACAATCTCAATCCAAATATGCGAAAAGGCATACTGAGGTGCCTGTATGTACATGCAAACAACATGGTGTTCAGAAATTTCCTCCTTCAGCACCAGTGAGAGGAAATCAAAGAAATAGGAACCAGTTTTGGTCACAAATAACTGGTTTGCCTATTGTGAAAACCAAAAGGTGCTATATATGTGGGAGAGCAAATCACTTGGCTCACTACTGTTATCATAACCCACAGATCTATAGCACCCAGAAACCAAGTCACAGAAAACAGGCTAACAGTTCAACAACTGTTAAGCCAAAACAGGCTAACAGTTCTACAGCTATTAAATCAAAACAGGCTAACAGTTCTACAGCTGTTAAATCAAAACCAGCTAACAGTTCTTCAACTGTTAAATCAAAACCAAAAACTGTTGGTCTGGCTTGGGTGAAATTGCAGAAACAAACAGTTTCTAAAGAGGTTAAAACTGTAAATCAATCTGAAAATCAAACTGTTTTACAAAGTGACTCAACTGTTTTACCAAGTTCAAAAACTGTTTGTTCAAAAGTCTCAACTGTTAATCACAACAGTTGGGAACCACATGTTCTCACCAAATACTCTTCACACAAAGTAAAGAAGTCTAATTTGGATGAAATCAAGAAGAATCAAACTCTGTTTAAGTATTATGATTTGAATGGTGTACCCAAGACCTGTATGGCCTAGGTACTTCCTGCTACTAACTGATTTTTATTTGTGCAGAGCATTCATAGGGCCGATCATGGATCAATTTGGCATGTGGATAGTGTTGGTGAGATAGCAATATCAAACCTTAATCAAACCTATCTATTAAGTAAAATAGGATTTGATGCTAACAAAACCATATATTCAGTTTTGGACTTAGATTGATGAAAAACATGTGTTGTTTTTTTATCTGAGACTTAAAGAATTTCTAAGTAAGAAATGTCAGCTGACGAATCATAGTGTCAGCTGAACAGTGAGTATCAGCCAAAGGACCAGCTTCAGAAAGATCAGCTGAGAAGAAAAGATCAGTCAAAGAGCATCAGCTGAGGAATCACACTGGATCAACCGATGGCCTAGAACCATCAGCTGATGAAGATTTCGCAGTCAAGGATCAGCTGACAAAATCACAGTTATCAGCTGATGCCTCCCATTTGTCAGATAAGGTATTTATTACTTATCCAATCTTTTCCTCATAAGCTGACACTACTTAAAATGACTAGCTGAGCCCTTGGGAACATCTGACAGTTTAGTTTGATCAGTTTACTAGCTGCATGTTGGTTTGTATTATCAGCTGAGCAATTTGATCAGCTGAGCAAATCTAGTCAGCTGAGTCTTTCACACTTATCCTTAGCTGAGCAAAATTATATTTGTAGTTCAGTGTCTGTTAACTGAGTCTTTATTATATATCTCAGTTAATAGCTTTTCTATGTAATAATTTCTTAAAGTCAAAGGCAGAACATGTGTTGTTCTTATTATGCTTTAGATCTTTCTTTTGTAAAAGTACTTAGCACTTTTTGGATCTGCAAAGATACAAAAAGGATAGATCTTTATCCCCTGGAAAAGGAGAAAGATACTCTTGAAAAGAAGATCTCGAAGATATGATGTTAAGTATGGCTGACAACTTAGCACTTGGTACTTAGCACTTTTTGGATCTGCAAAGATACAAAAAGGATAGATCTTTATCCCCTGGAAAAGGAGAAAGATACTCTTGAAAAGAAGATCTCGAAGATATGATGTTAAGTATGGCTGACAACTTCATACTTGGTAAAGTCACATCTTCATAAAGCATGGTGTTGATTAAAGCACAAGCATGAAAGGAGAAGTTTACTTTTCCAAGATATAAAGGTAGTACTTTAATAATATAATAATAGATAGTGGGTATACTCATTACTGAAAAGTATGTTCTCTTTACACACTTTGTGTATAAAGTTAACTTACTTTTCACCCACTAACTTTATCTATTATAATATTATTAAACCAAGTACCTTTGTCGCCTTCTCTCTTCACCAACTCGGACACACCTTGCTTATATATACTCATGCATGGAAACATGCTAAGTATGCGTTGAAAAGCACTGAAATCTCATAAGTTGAGAATTAGAAGAGTTAGCATTTTACTTTCAGTGTAACAAACTTGTTCATGTGTTGAACATCTTAGACATTAGTTGTTTAAGATTAGCATTGTCTATGTGTTAGACAAATCTAGTTGCCACCTTTTATTGAACTTAGATTTTCCGCATCTAGTTCATGTAATTCTTGATTAACATCAATAAGAATTGTATAAAAGAAAACCGTGTGTCTCTTAAATTTTAATTTGCTAAAGTTTGTATTCAATCCCCCCTTCTACAAACATTTGTTGTTGTAGTATCCATTCGGGACCAACAACTGGTATCAGAGCAGGCTAGATAACTCATATCTAAGATCTGTTTTGCTTACTCTTCAACTGCTTTTACCCCATACTACTAAATGGCCACTCCGGTTGCTGCTTCAAATGGTTCTTCAAATAATGGTTCACTCACTAGGTGTCCAACTTTTGATGGAGAAAACTTTTCTCTCTGGAAAAGTAGAGTTCTTCTCTATATGTTAAGCCTAGATGATGTGATGCTCAAAACTGTGACTGAAGGTCCTTATGTTCCTTCCTCAACTATCCAAGTAACTGAAGCCACTGATGAAGTTCCTGCCGTTGAAAGACTAATTATAAAGCCTATAAATCAATGGTCTGATGAAGACAAAAGGCTTGTTAATCTTGATGTTAAAGCAAGAACAGCCTTAGTCTCTGCACTACCAAATGATGTCTATCATCAAGTTCTTAATTGCAAATCTGCAAAAGAGATGCTAGACACCTTGACCGTTGCATATGAAGGTACTGAAGAAGTGCAGGAAAACAAGAAACTTCTTCTGGTAAGAGAATATGAGTTCTTCTTTGCTCATAAAGGTGAAAGTCTAACTCAGACCTACACCAGATTCAACAGCCTTATTAATGACTTAAGAAGGGCAGATGTTCCCAAGAGCAATAAAGAGCTTGTAAACAAGTTTCTAGACTCTCTCCCAGAATCTTGGGATCATTTTATCACTGTACTTAAACATCGTGAGAAAATCAAGGGTCTTACACTGGTTGGTTTATATGGAAACCTTATGAATCATGAACAATCAGTGAAACAAAGGAAACTCTCTACCAAGGATATGAAGGAGGCTGCAAAAGCTCCAACTACTGCCCTTGTATCTAAGGATACAAGATCTAGGAGTTTTGCAGCAGTGGTGGATGAATCAAGTGATGAGGAAGATGAAGAGGAAACTTCTGATGTAGAGTAAGTGGTTGATGGGGATGAAGATCTGGAGAACATGGACAGTATTGAAGCTGCTGTTGAGCAGGCTGCCATGTTGGTTAAAAGGTTCAAACCTTTCTTGAAAAGAAAGGGTGTCAAGAAGTTTGAAAGGAAACCCTTCAAAGGAGAAAGAGCTATGTCAAAACCAAAGGCTTCTGAAGGTTGTTTCTCTTGTGGCAAGACTGGTCACTATGCCAGTGAATGTAAGTCTAAAGGAAACACAGGCTTCAAGGGTTCCTCAAGCTCAGACAGCAAGATTGATTATGAAGCCAAGTATAAGAAGCTTCTTGCTGCTGTCCTTGACAAGAAAAAGAAGAAAGCTCAGAACAGGATGCTGGTTGCTGAAGAAGAAGATTGGGCTGAGGAAGATCTCTCAAGTGATGAAGATGAGGTCCTCACAACTCAGTTCAGTTTGATGGCCAACACAGCAAGTACAACTTCTTTTGATGAGGACATGAAGAAAGCTGCTAAAGCTTGTACTTCTCCTGACTGGGATCCATCTTCTATGTATCAGGTTGGAAAATTTATTAACTATGAAGATAATGAGAAGAACACTATGTTTGATTATTTGTGTGTTGAGTTTCAGTCAAATATTCAAAGAGAAAAGAAGCTAAAATTAGAAATAGAATCACTAAAAGAGAGATTAAGTCTTAAAGATGAGAAACTGAAACAAATGACAAAACTGGAAGATGATTTTGCTAATCAAAAGATACTTAATCAGATCTTGGTAAAAGAAACCAATGAAGCAACAATAAAGTTTAATGACCTTCAAAAAGTAGTTAGATCTTGGTGTGTTTCTGCTGAGAAGACCACTCAGTGTGTCAATGAGCAGATTCCAAAACAAGTTCAAGCTATTATTGGTGGAAATTATTCCTAAGCTGCTAACTGTGTTGATTTTAGCAAGAACATAAATATCTTAGAAAAAGCTGATATTTTACCTCTTACTTTTCAAAAGATCGTAAAAGGAAAAAGTATTATCACTAACAGATTTGTCAAAAGTAAAAGTACTCAATTAAAAGACTCAACCTCTTCAAAAGTTGGTTCAAGTTCTATTGTCTTAACAGAAAGCAAAAGCACTGAAAATTTAAGTGAAAAGGAAGTAAGTAAAGGAATGGAATCATTTGTTGATACCAGAGAGACATTCTGTTGTCAAACCTTGAAAACTGATACATTAAATTTAGGAACTCAGCTGACTGAAAATTCTTTAGCTAATGATGTTACATCAGTTGATCGAAAAGTAGATGATAACTGCTCAGCTGATAGCCTGTCAGCTGATCATGGATCCTCTTCTGTTTGTTTAGCTGATCAAACATCACTTCAAACTCTTTTAATAGGGGAAACTAAGGGAAAAGGACATTTTGTTTACAAAGATTCTAAGTCTGCCACACCTATAGATGATCAAAAACTCATTTTAACTAAGGGTCAACCTAAGGTGACTGTAAACAAAGACCTTATTAGTTTACAGAATCAGCTGCAACAGTTGAATGGTGAAATCTGTCAGCTGATGACACTTAGTCATCAGAAAACAGTTAAGACATCTCTTAGGCAATTACCAAAACATGTTAAAGGCTCCAAAAATCAAAAATGCTATAAATGTGGGAGCAAAGATTATAAGGCAAGTAATTGTTCTCTTGAAGGTAACTCAAGACAGCGGACTGATTATGATAACACAACTGTTTCTCTCATTCATAAACAACCTAATATAAAGTGGATGGCTAGGTGCAATTCACAGGGGTCCACTTAAATGTGGATGCCCAAATGTCACTAACCTTCTTTCAATCACATCTATGCAGGGTCTGAACACATGGTATCTTGACAGTGGATGTTCAAGGACCATGACAGGTTGTAAAGCTTTGCTTAGTAACTACAAGAAGAAAAAAGGTCCAAGAGTAACCTTTGGTGATAACAATTGTGGGCAAACAAAAGGCTACAGAGAACTTCATAATGGGAACCTAACCTTATCCAAGGTATCATATGTTAAAGGACTTAAGTATAATCTCATCAGCATAAGTCAGTTATGTGATGGTGATCATAAAGTCCTCTTTACAAAGACAGGTGGTTCCATTTTAGATCAAGAAGGTAAAACAATAATTTGTGCAAAGAGAACCAAGGATGTATATACTCTTGATATGTCCTCTGGTGATCCATCCAAGATAACCTGTTTGTATACCAAGTCTGTAACTGACACAAACTGGTTATGGCACAAAAGGATTTCCCATTTAAACTTCAAAAACATTAACAAGTTAAGCAAGGGTGAACTAGTGTCAGGACTACCTTCACTGACGTATGTTAAGCCTAAACCTTGCTCTGCCTGTGAGAAGGGAAAGCAGCACAAGACTTCGTTTCCATCTAAGCAAGCCTTCTCCATTACTGAAACTTTCTACATGTTGCACGTGGATCTATTTGGTCCTGTTGCTACTGCTAGTATTGGTGGAAGTAAGTATGCATTGGTGATGGTTGATGAATTATCAAGATACACTTGGGTCATCTTCCTAAAAGCAAAGAGTGAGGCTGCTGAAGAGATTATAAGCTTTATTAGAAAGATGGAAGTACTCAATGGCAATCTGGTAAGGATGCTTAGAAGTGATCATGAAACTGAATTTAGAAATCAAACTCTTGAAGGTTTCTGTGATGAGAAAGGAATATCTCAAAACTTCTCTGCTCCAAGAACTCCACAACAGAACGGTGTAGCTGAAAGAAGAAACAGAACTTTGATTGAAGCTGCAAGAACCATGCTGTGTGAGAGTGGGTTAGGATTCAACTTCTTGGCTGAAGCTGTCAGTTGTGCATGTTTTACTCAGAACAGATCCCTTATAATAAAGAGGCACAACAAGACTCCTTATGAAGTGCTCAAGGGAAGGAAGCCCAACATCAGCTTTCTACACATCTTTGGGTGTCAGTGTTTCATTCTGAACCAGAAAGATCAATTGCAAAAATTTGCACCAAAAGTTGATGAAGGTGTGTTCATTAGATATTCTGTGATTTCCAAAGCTTACAGAATCTAGAACCTCAGAACAAAGGTCATAGAAGAATCAATCAATGTAAGTTTTAATGAAAATGACTTTGTTGCTTCCTGTTCTACTAATCCATCTACAGGTAAGGAATTTAATGATTTGTTGCGTACTGAAGACAACACTCCAGTATCAGCTGATCCACTCCCAGCAGCTGATCCAATCTCATCAGCTGACATAGATGACTCAGATGAACCTGTTCCGAATGTACAAAACACCTCTGCACATTCTATCCTAAACCAACCCATACTTTTACTAAATGAAGGGAATCATGATTCAACATCAATGGACTCTAATTCCATATCAAACATTCCCTCATCAGTAGAAGTCTCATCAGATTGTAATCAAGAAATTCTGTCAGCTGATCAACCAGAAGTCTCATCAGCT
Organism: Pulicaria dysenterica; assembly: GCA_947179395.2. Taxonomy (NCBI): domain Eukaryota; kingdom Viridiplantae; phylum Streptophyta; class Magnoliopsida; order Asterales; family Asteraceae; genus Pulicaria; species Pulicaria dysenterica. The sequence goes on from OX359288.1 coordinate 27,579,995, forward strand.
GATCCAAACCAAAGAATTCAAAATGCCTACAAGGACCTCAGAAATCATCCAATTGATCAGGTCATAGGTAACGTAGAAGCACGTGTACTAACAAGATCAAAAGCTTGTAACTTCTGTTTATATACAGGTTTTGTTTCTATGATTGAACCAAAGAAGGTAGATGAAGCTCTAACTGATCCTCACTGGATAAATGCCATGCAAGAAGAATTGGCTGAATTCACAAGAAACAATGTATGGACTTTGGTGCAAAGACCAAAGGACAAATCCATCATTGGCACTAAGTGGGTGTTCAGAAACAAGATGGATGAACAAGGGTTGATCATCAGAAACAAGGCAAGATTAGTTGCTCAGGGGTATTGTCAAGAAGAAGGTATTGATTATGATGAAACCTTTGCCCCTGTTGCAAGACTTGAAGCAATAAGACTATTTCTTGCTTATGCTGCCTTCAAAGACTTCAAAGTATTCCAAATGGATGTTAAGAGTGCCTTACTAAATGGTGAATTGAAAGAAGAGGTGTATGTCAAACAACCTCCAGGTTTTGAAGATACAAGCAAACCAGATCATGTATACTTCTTGAACAAAGCTTTGTATGGTCTGAAGCAAGCTCCAAGAGCCTGGTATGATACCCTCTCTTCTTTTTTGACCAATAAAGGATTTATAAGAGGAAGCATAGATAGCACTTTATTTATAAGAAAATTCAAGGGTGATGTGATTCTTGTACAGATTTATGTAGATGATATAATATTTGGGTCTACAAATGTTGATCTTTGCAAAAAGTTTTCCAAACTCATGTCTGATAACTATCAAATGAGTATGATGGGTGAATTAAACTATTTTCTAGGTCTTCAAATTAAACAAGAGGTTGATGGAATTTTCATTCATCAAACAAAGTATGTAAATGACTTACTTAATAAATTTGAGTTTGAAAATTGTTCTTCAATGAAAACACCCATGTCCACTGCCTTAAAGCTTGGAAAGGACACTGATGGTAAATCAGTGAACATTACAGCTTATAGAGGTATGATAGGGTCTCTTTTATACCTAACTGCTAGTAGACCATATATTATGTTTTCTACATGTCTTTGTGCTAGATACCAAGCAGATCCCAAAGAATCTCACTTAGCTGCAGTTAAAATAATTTTCAGGTATCTCAAAGGAACTCCTAATCTAGGTCTTTGGTACCCCAAAGACTCTGATTTTGAGTTAGTTGGATACACTGATTCTGACTTTGCAGGTTGCACACTAGACAGAAAGAGTACATCCGGGGGTTGTCAATTATTAGGTGGAAGATTAGTCAGCTGGTCAAGCAAGAAACATAACTCTGTTTCAACCTCTACAACTGAGGCAGAATACATTGCTGCTGGAAGCTGCTGTGCTCAATTGCTATGGCTGCAAAATCAACTACTGGATTATGACTTACAGTTTGAAAACTCCCCAATTCTGTGTGACAACACAAGTGCTATATCTATCTCTAATAATCCTGTTTTGCATTCAAAAACTAAGCATATTGAAATCAGACATCATTTTCTTAGAGATAATGTGCAGAAAAAGAAAGTTTCTATGCACTATATAAACACTGATGTTCAATTAGCTGACATTTTTACAAAACCTTTGGATGAGTCTCGGTTCAACTTCCTAATATCCAAACTTGGCATGTTAAATTTGTAATATATTCATTTCTTAGGTAGTTAATTTTGTGTGAGAAAATAATTTTTTTTGTGTGAAATGAAGTACTTATCTAAGCTTCTACATATTTTACTTATGGTAGATCAGCTAATAGAATTATGTCAGCTGACGATCATCAGCTGACACTATACCTCAGCTGATAAACCATCAGCTAAGACTTAGAAGCTCAGCTAAGTGCATTCATTAGCTGACACTTATTTTATCTCAACATGGATCAGCTGACACTCTCGTTTGTCAGCTGATGATTTTCAAAAGTCAAAAATATTGTGTCCCCACACTTATTTTATTAATTTCTCATTTGTATTTATTGTGTTAATAGGTTATTTAATTTAGTGTATTTGTCCGTTTATTGTTTGTGTATTTAATATCTATTCCGTCTATTACCTTTTTGCAGAAGTGACAGTTAATTTTTGCAAAATATTTCTGTGACAGTTTAGGTTTCCAAGGAAGATTTAAAGGTGTTTTCGAGCGGTTATTCATTTCTTAAGCTTTCAAAATTCCCAAACACTCTTTCTCTCTCAAACTTTCAAACCCTAAACTCTCGTTGCTCAAACTTCATTCACTCTGTAATCATGGTGATCTTCAACCCTGCAACTTCTCCAAACGCCATTGCTGGTGAAAATGTCACACCCAACTCTGAAATCACCATACGCCCAAACAACTTTCTCATAAACACTGATATTCCCTCTAGCAAGGCAAACCAGGGATACGAACCTATGGTGGCTTTCATAACTGCCCACCCCCTGTTCACATGTCTATCTGCTCATCCTCTGTTCATCTTTCCAAACATTGTTGGTGAGATGTGGTATACTACAAGGTACCATGCTAATCAAGATTTAATCACTTGCACCTGCCTCAATGGTACCATCAACAAAAACATCACTACTGATTCTCTTAGACAAGTGATATCCATACCCCATATGGCCCCATTTCAACCTTTTTCTACAATGGATCAATTTCTAGAGGTTTTGCCCCTGATTGGCTACCAAGGTGTTGTTTCCCATGGCCAGTATAAACTGTCTGCTCTAGGACACCCATGGAAGTATTTGGCCAGTGTAATCATTCGATGTTTTGGTCACAAGTCTGGCAGCCATGACCAAATGAATCAGTCTGAGTTGATGATTCTTCATGCCTTGGTCACAGGGAGGAATATTGACTTCGCACAAGTCATATTCTCTGAAATGGTGGATAAGATCACTCTGGGCACATCAAAGAAATCAAACAGAACCCTAGTCCCTTACATCAGGTATCTAAGTTTAATTGCACTAAGAGATGTTCAAAGGGAACACTATGCTGGGTTAGCTGCCCACTTGCACACAATGACCATCCCTCAAATGGGTCAGAAAACTTTCCATTTGATAAGGGAATTTCAAGGTCCTGCTATAACTGCTCAGATGCAATAATTGATAGATGTTGCTGCTGAGGAGAATGAAAATGAAGAGGAAGTTGTTGCTGAGAATATTGAGGGACAAATGGCTGATGATTTTGAGTCTCCTGATTTAATCACTGATCATTCTGAGGAGTCTATGACTCATGCTCCAGATGAAGCCTTAGTGGAAGAAGAATTGATGTCTAGAGCAGATGTGTTTGATGAACCAACACAGGATGAGCCTATTAATCCTGATGCTGAGGGTGATAATGACAATGGTGCTGACAGTGGTCAAAATGATCATGATAAGGGAGATGATGACTTTCATGGTGGTGATGCTGGAATTCCTTATGCTGAAAATGTTCAAGATACAACCTCTTCATCTTCTCAAATTGGGATGCCACTCTCACATTTCCCTGTTCCTTCCAGCTCAAGCACTCCACAAGACAAACAAAGTGGTGATGCAGCTGATGGTGATGATGCTGAGGAAGACACAATTTCTGATAATCTCATTCAACTGATTAAGATCAGCAAGACTCACCACATCTCAGGTATACTCTCACTCTCTGAGGATACTCATTTGGTTGACCCCACCAATGAGAACCCATCCTCTCCTCTAGTTGTAACACCCCCACAACTGCCAAGCTCTAGTCAACTCCCAACAGTTGCTAGTTCTACTCCCTTTGCAACCCAAATAGAAACAAGGTCATTAGAGATGGTGCACACTGCACTTATCTCAGAGGGATTGCACACTGTACCTCTGACCTCAACTCCTATAGCTACTTCTTATTTTGAGGGGGAGCTCATGGAAGTTGATATAACCCTACAACCAGTGGGTGTGTCCTCACAACAGGGCACATCTGTAAATATGGGATTGCTGCAATCTGGGTCACCCTCCCAACAGGGTGATGCCATTGAAAGACAGACCTCCTCCCAAGGTCATACTGTGTCTACACCCCAATTGAGTCAAGCCTATCCCCTAGTAAGTTCACAACAACTTGCTACTGTAATAAGGGATACCCCTTTGAGTGCAACCCTCACTCACACTCACATACTTGCACCTGTTTTTGATTCAATTCTTACACATACTAGTGCACTACCTGTCAATACTAGAGGCATAAACAGCCATTGGTACAGGGTACCATTTCTGCTCCCAGTGATCTTAGGCCTATAAACCAAGGTCTAAGTGAGGGACCACAATCCATTCCAGTTCTAAGCACAATTTCTCAATCAATTCCAACTCAACCCATTTCCTCTACTTATTCTGAACCCTCACCCCAAATCCTTCAAAGCTTACTATCTATCTCTCAGAAGATGGATAGTCTTCAAGCCTCCTTTACCTCTTTCCAAACTCAAACAGAAACTCAAATCTCTCACCTAACCAATGAGATTGAGTCACTTAAAGCCAACCAACCCAAACCCCAACCCACCCCGGCCCCTGTTGATCTTTCCCCTATTCTTACCAAACTAGATCAACTTCTAAACCAAACCTCTACTCCTATTTCTACACCCTCCTCTCCTATACCTGCCCAAACCATTTCTACCTTAAACCATACCATTTCCAATCTCCTTTCCCAACTTAAAACCCTTAGACCCTCACCCCCTGATATCTCCATTACCATTCCTGAATCTCTTCTAACTGTCCCCACTCTCCTAAAAGACATTGATACTGAGGTCAAGCTTTTGTGCTAAGATAAGGCACAGTGATACTCTAAGAGAATTCTCTAATCTTACTGAAGCTATCAACAGCCTAAAACCTCTTATCTCAACTTCCATTCCTTCTTTCTCTCCTATTCCCTCTCACCTTAGACACTCAACCTTACCTTTCACTCAGCCTCCCATACCCACTGCCTCACCTTCATCCTCAACCATACCACCCTTTACCTCTACACCTACCCCAACTCCTTATTCTTTCACCACCCCTGATGCCCCTGCAAAGCCTGCTGTTTTTCCCTCCTCTGATGATGACAAAAAGGGGGAGAAGTCAGTTAGGACAAAGTCAGTTTTACAAGCAGAGGATGCATCAACCCCTGATGAAATAGGATCAGCTGTTGAGGGGGAGAATAAATCTGAGGGGGAGCAACCTGCTCAAGAAGAGCAGAGGCCAAAGAGAAGGCTAAAGCAAATGGCTAGAAGGATAAAGAAATCAAAGCAAGGTGAATTTTGTGCTCCAATTGAACTACCATCTGAGGATTCTGATGATGATGATGAAGATGAAATGCCTCTGTCCTCTCTGTTAAACTTAAAGAAGCAGAACCCCTCTACAACAGCTCCACCAGTCCAAGCTTCCTCTCCAGTTCAAACAAGTCAACCAATTCCCAGCAGTTCATCAAGAAGAAAAGGAAAGAAGATAATGACTGCTGAGGAGATTGAAGAAGAAGAAAGAAGAGAGGAAGAACTAACAAAAGAAGATGAGAGTCTCAGAGAGCTCAGTGAGTTAGCTGCTGCAGTTGATACCTCCATAGAAGAAGTTTTGAAAACCAAGGAAAGACATCAGGACTTCACTTCTTCTGCTGATCTTGCTGCAATTATTGGTGTTACTGATGATGAGCTAAGAGAGCTACAAGAAGAAGAGTTGATTATGATGACCTCTCAATCACATCAATTACTTGATACACCACAGCAAGATGACCCTTCCACCAAGAAAGATCCTAAGAGAGGAAAGACTCACAAGGAAGCCATTCAAGCTCTGCTGAACTTCAACTTTGGAGGATTAGCTCAGCAAACTGAAAGGCAAGCCAAGGAGTTCAGAGACAACAAAGAAAACTTGGTAAATAGAAGATGTGCAGACACCATCTCAAGGGTTACTCCTTACAAAGGTACTGATAAGGGTCCTTATCTCAGAGTGGTGAGAAGAGATGAAAGAAAGACTTATGAAGATACCTATATTCAACATTGCAAACTACTCTCCTTCTTTGAAATGATAGAGATTATGTACCATCTCCTCAAATCCAAAAGTGAAATTGTTCAAAGCTTCATGCAAAAATTTGAATACTGGATTATGATGTCAATCTGCAATAGGCTCTTCACACATGATCAGTTCATTAAACACATCAATCTGATTGAAGATGCTTTCAAAAAGAATTCAAAAGCTTTTGTCACCATTGAACAGATCATTATCAATCCTGACTATCCTTTTCTTCCTGCTTATGAAAGTCTCAACACTACTCTGCCCTCCAATATTGAGCCAGAAATGTTTAAATACATAACTGTGCCTGAGAAAGGGATGTTCTTCAAGAACAGAGCTGGTGATTGGAGATTCCTAAGAGAAGCTGACATAGGAAGAGCGCCAAGAGATTTAATTTTTCAAGCTGTAAGACTGGCAAGAGGACAGATAGGAAATCAACACTTTGAAAGTCTGATGGAGACTAGAGCTGATGAACTAATTGCCACTATTCCAGTTGAACATCGTCCAGACATCAAAGAAGAACCTTGGTGGGAATGAAGACCACACTTCATAACTAGATTAGATGTAATTTCAATTCCTAGAATAGTTCAACTTATGTACTTAGTTTAACTCATAGTTAGATTACTCTGTACAAACTCTGATGTAAATAATTTGTTCTGTAATCAAGCTTGAAACTTTGATGATGGGCTACTTAGCTAAAATTCTAATATAGATGACTCTTAGTAGATAGCTCACATAGTGTAAATATAGAAAAGATCAAAAATCCTAAAAACAGAAAAAGGATAGAAAAGATACCACAAAAACAGAACAATGATACTTCATAAATGAAAATATTCCCAAAAACAGAACACCAGGGAACATACTTAAAAGAGTTACCAAAAACAGATAGCTAGGTAACCAAAATTGCACTTAAAAGTTATATCTTTACAAATCCTAGTCGAACTGATTCTTCTTAAACAAGATGAGGTTTTGTCATCATCAAATAGGGGGAGATTGCTGGTGAGATAACAATATAAAAACCTTAATCAAACCTATCTATTAAGTAAAATAGGATTTGATGCTAACAAAACCATATATTCAGTTTTGGACTTAGATTGATGAAAAACATGTGTTGTTTTTTTATCTGAGACTTAAAGAATTTCTAAGTAAGAAATGTCAGCTGACGAATCATAGTGTCAGCTGAACAGTGAGTATCAGCCAAAGGACCAGCTTCAGAAAGATCAGCTGAGAAGAAAAGATCAGTCAAAGAGCATCAGCTGAGGAATCACACTGGATTAGCTGATGGCCTAGAACCATCAGCTGATGAAGATTTCAAGATCAGCTGAGCAGTCAAGGATCAACTGACACAATCTCAGTTATCAGCTGATGCCTCCCATTTGTCAGATAAGGTATTTATTACTTATCCAATCTTTTCCTCATAAGCTGACACTACTTAAAATGACTAGCTGAGCCCTTGGGAACAACTGACAGTTTAGTTTGATCAGTTTACTAGCTGCACGTTGGTTTGTATTATCAGCTGAGCAATTTGATCAGCTGAGCAAATCTAGTCAGCTGAGTCTTTCACACTTATCCTTAGCTGAACAAAATTATATTTGTAGTTCAGTGTCTGTTAACTGAGTCTTTATTACATATCTCAGTTAATAGCTTTTTTATGTAATAATTTCTTAAAGTCAAAGGCAGAACATGTGTTGTTCTTATTATGCCTTAGATCTTTCTTTTGTAAAAGTACTTAGCACTTTTTGGATCTGCAAAGATACAAAAAGGATAGATCTTTATCCCCTGGAAAAGGAGAAAGATACTCTTGAAAAGAAGATCTCGAAGATATGATGTTAAGTATGGCTGGCAACTCCATACTTGGTAAAGTCACATCTTCAGAAAGCATGGTGTTGATTAAAGCACAAGCATGAAAGGAGAAGTTTACTTTTCCAAGATATAAAGGTAGTACTTTAATAATATAATAATAGATAGTGGGTACACTCATTACTGAAAAGTATGCTCACTTTACACACTTTGTGTATAAAGTTAATTTCTTTTCACCCACTACCTTTATCTATTATAATATTATTAAACCAAGTACCTTTGTCTCCTTCTCTCTTCATCATCCCGGACACACCTTGCTTATATATACTCATGCATGGAAACAAGTTTAAGTATGCGTTGAAGAAGCACTGAAATCTCATAAGTTGAGAATTAAAAGAGTTAGCATTTTACTTTCAGTGTAACAAACTTGTTCATGTGTTGAACATCTTAAACATTAGTTGTTTAAGATTAGCAGTCTATGTGTTAGACAAATCTAGTTGCCACCTTTTATTGAACATTGATTTTCCGCATCTAGTTCATGTAATTCTTGATTTACATCAATAAGAATTATATAAAAGTAAACCGTGTGTCTCTTAAATTTTTATTTGCTAAAGTTTGTATTCAACCCCCCTTCTACAAACATTTGTTGTTGAAGTATCCATTCAGGACCAACAGATAGTGGATGCACAAGGCACATGACTGGAAATCCACACTGTTTGAAGGATTTCAGAAGAATCAATGGAGGATATGTAGCATTTGGAGGAAATGCTAAGGGAGGAAGAATCACAGGTAAAGGAGCTGTGGAGGCAGGTACACTTACATTTAATGATGTTTTCTTTGTTGAACAACTTAAATACAATCTGTTAAGTGTCTCTCAAATCTGTGACAATGGAAACAAAGTCTTGTTTACCGACACTAAATGCATTATCCTGTCAAAAGATTTTAAACTGGATGAAAAATATGTTCTTTTAAGAACACCTAGAAAGGATAATGTATACTGTCTGGATACACAAAAGATTGCTAAATAGAATGTATTAAGTTGTTTACTCTCAAAGGCATCTCATGATGAGTTTGCTATTTGGCATAGAAGGATGTGTCACATGAACTTTAAAACCATGAACTTGTTAGCTAAAAACAATCTGGTAAGAGGTTTACCCCAAAAAGAATTCTCATGTGATGATCAGTGTGTAGCCTGTCTCAAAGGCAAGCAATACAAAACTTCTTATAAGCCCAAAGAAGTTTCTTCCATTACTACTCCTTTACAACTGTTACATATGGATCTTTTTGGTCCAACATCTGTGGTAAGTATAGGTAAGAAAGCCTACTGTTTAGTCATAGTTGATGACTTCACCAGATTTACTTGGGTTCAATTTCTTAGAACTAAAGATGAAACTGCTGAGTTAGTTAAGTCTCTTATTCTTAGAATTGAGAATCAATCTGATTTGAAGGTAAAAGTCATTAGATCTGATAATGGTTCTGAGTTTAAGAACTATGAGTTAAACAGCTTTTGTGAGGAAAAAGGAATTATAAGACAGTCTAGTGCACCTAAGACTCCTCAACATAATGGAGTGGCTGAGAGAAGGAATAGGACTTTGATTGAGGCTGCTAGATCCATGTTAGCTGATTCTAGGCTCCCAACGACTTTCTGGGCAGAAGCAGTGAACACTGCCTGCTATGTTCAGAATAGAGTACAAATAGTCAAGTCTAAAGGAAGAACTCCTTATGATTCCTTAAACGATGATCAACTTCTTCAAACCATTTGGTTGTCCATGCACTATCCTGAATACCAAATCACAATTAGGCAAATTTGAGAGTAAAGCAGAAGAAGGATTCTTTGTAGGATATTCCACTCAGAGTAAAGCATACAGAGTTTTTAACAATGTCACTAGGATCATAGAAGAGAGTATGAATGTCTCCTTCAATGAGAATAGGATCAATATTGCAGGTAATGGTCCTGATTGGTTATTTGATATTGATGCATTGTCTAAATCTCTTTCTTTTGAGTATTCTACAGAAACAGTTGCAGGTGTTCCTACAGCTGTAAGTGCAAATCCACAAACTGTTTCAAACAGTTCTGAAACTGTTAGCTCAAATCCTACAACTGTTGTTCAAAACAAAGCCACTGAAGACTTTGTAGTGATTCCTTTAATTCAAGATGCTGTTAGTCCAATGAATGATGATGCTGAACCTTCAAAGGACATGGAATCTCATGTTCCTCAACAACACACTGATTCTGAACATCAAACAGTTGCAGATCAGGGATGCAACTCTTCTGGGAATGATAGTGAATCTGAGATTGATTTGTCAAATTTAGGGAATGTACTGACTGAAGAAAACATCCCTACATCAAGAATTCACAAGAATCATCCAATAGAACAGATCATTGGTGATCCAACCACTCCTGTTAGAACAAGAGCTATGCTGCAGAATGAAATTAGTAATGTGGATCTTGAACAATTTGATGTGAATGCTTGCTTTCTATCTCAGATAGAACCAAAGAAAGCAGTAGAGGCTTTAAAAGACCCTTCATGGGTGGAAGCAATGCAAGAAGAGCTCTTACAATTTCAAATTCAGCAAGTTTGGAAGTTAGTTCAACTTCCAAGAGGCAAAAGAGCTATTGGCACCAAGTGGGTGTTCAGAAATAAGAAGGATGAGAGAGGGATCGTAATCAAGAACAAGGCTAGACTTGTTGCACAGGGTTATACACAAGAGGAAGCAATAGACTATGATGATGTCTTTGCACCTGTTGCAAGGATAGAAGCAATCAGACTGTTCCTTGCCTTTGCAAGCTATAAAGGATTTAAGATGTATCAAATGGATGTCAAGTAAGCTTTTCTCTATGGAACTATTGATGAGGAGGTATATGTGTGCCAACCACCTGGTTTTGAAGACTCAAAGTACCCTGACAGGGTATATAGGTTGGAAAAAGCATTGTATGGATTGCATCAGGCTCCTAGAGCTTGGTATGAGACACTATCATCATATCTGCTTGAGAATGGTTTTAAGAGAGGCACCATTGACAAGACATTGTTTACAAAGATTGTTAAAACAGAGATTTTGCTTGCTCAAATCTATGTTGATGATATAATCTTTGGATCCACTGATGACAGCCTGTGCAAAGAGTTTAAAGTCATCATGCATAAGAGATTTCAGATGAGTTCCATGGGAGAACTCACATTTTTCTTGGGATTACAAGTGAAGCAGAAGCCAACTAGTATATTTCTCAGTCAATCGAAGTATGTCAAAGACATTTTGGACAAGTTTGGCTATCAAGATGTAAAGCTGGCAAGCACTCCAATGGAAACACACGAACTGTTGGGAGCAGATTTTGAGGGGGAGGAAGTAGACATACATTTGTACAGGTCTATGATAGGTTCTTTAATGTACTTAACTGCTTCTAGACCAGATATTATGTTTGCTGTGTGTGTTTGTGCCAGGTTTCAATGCAGTCCAAAGATGTCACACATGTTTGCTGTAAAGAGAATCTTTAGATATCTCAAAGGCCAACCAAAACTGGATCTTTGGTATCCTAAGGATTCACCTTTTGATTTGGTGGCATACTTTGATAGTGATTATGGTGGAGCTAATGTGCACAGAAAATCAACCTCTGGAGGATGCCAATTCTTTGGCTCAAGGTTGGTTTCATGGCAGTGCAAGAAACAAACAACAGTTTCAACTTCAACAGCTGAGGCTGAATATATTGCTGCATCAAGCTGCTGTTCACAAGTGTTGTGGATCCAAAATCAGCTTCTGGATTATGGTATGTCTTTCATGAATACACCTATTTATGTTGACAACACAAGTGCTATTAGCATTGTCAACAATCCAGTGAAGCATTCTAAAACAAAGCACATTGAGATCAGGTTTCACTTCATTTGAGATTGCAATGAGAAAAGGTTAATCCATGTTATGAAAGTCCATACTGATGATCAGTTAGCTGATCTGTTCACTAAAGATTTTGATGTGAGCAGGTTCAACTTTTTGATCTCCAATATTGGAATGATTAACATGGAATAACAGTTGTTTGTTTATCTATATTTTCTCACTAACAGTTTTCAACTGTTAGTTTTATTGTCTAACAACTGTCTAAGTATGTTCAGGGAACAGCTGTATGTGATACAACTAACAGTTTTCAACTTTTAGTACATGATGTTCACAACTTTTAAGACAAACGGAATGTTCATTTAAGGGGGAGTAATTCATTTCAATAATAGTTGATGTTTATTACAAAAATAGTTCTCAACTGTGAGCTCGTTATTTCCTTCAACTGTTAGTTTTGTTCAAAGGGTATTTTAGTCTTTGCAGAAACTCTGAGGGCGTTTGAATTGCATTTACTATTCGAAACATATATAAGCCATTCCCTCCTCACAGTTTCATTTACGCTTACTGAACTTCGATCAAACGATAAAACCCCAGAATTTTTCTCTCAAATCGCAATGGCTCCCCTTCCTTTTGTCAAAGAACACAACATGCGTGCCTTCCTTTCGAAACCTGCTGATCTCAATGCTTTTCATGACATGATTGACTATCTCTCGATGTCAACTCTCCACACTGCTCTCACCATAAATCTAACCATCTACACTTCTCATATCGACCACTTTTGGAAACATGCTACTCTCCGAGAAGCTGATGGAGTGCAATGGATTGATTCAAATGTTGATGGTTTGGCTGTTTCAATCTCTGAGGATACCATACGCCAACATCTTCAACTCAACGATAGCAATGGTGAGTATTCTGATTCTATCTCACTAGAATTTTTGCATGCTGAGTTGGTAAAACTTGGGTATGAGGGCCCTAGGGGAAAGGGTACCTTCTATAAGGGACAATTTTGCTCACACTGGAAGTATCTAATCCATACTCTCCAGCAGTGTATCAGTCCCAAAAGAACGGGTTGAAATGAGTTTGGAAGCAACATTGCCTTGGCCTTGATCTGTTTGGCCAACAATCGTTGCTTCAATTTTTCAAAACTAATCTTTAACGGCATGGTAAAGCATCTCGGGACCAAATATGGTCTCTTTTTTATGTACCCAAGATTTGTGCAAGTTTTGCTAAACTCTTTGTTGCCAAATCTCCAAAAACACAAGAGGGTCATAATTCCCTCTGCTCATGTGGCCTCCACATTGAGCAAGTTGCTTATAAATGGCAAGAGTTTCTCTGGTGCCATAACTCCACCACTCTCTGAAATGGTGGAGTTTCTTTCAAGAAACAGAGCTGCTAGAGTTGAGCATGAAGCCCCACTTATTGCTACACCTCCAACTCTAGAACCCACAGCTCATGATACTCAAACAATCCCCTCTGCTACCTTGTTTCAAGCTACAACACAAGCCCCTACACTCATAACATTTAAAAAGAAAAGGAGAACTGTTTGTGCTCCTTCCACCATAGTTCAAGAGCCTCAAACTGTTACCCCTGCACAGGTGCATTCACCTGTGCAGAATATCCAAAGGGAATCCCCAGTACTGTCTCCCAGGTACAATGAGGAGGTGATCACTCCACTAGAGGGTGATCATGTGGTTCTTGAGGCTGATGCTACTGTTTCATCCGCAAGGGATGAGCAGACCAGTGTTAACATTGCTAAGACCTCAACCACGGTAACAGAGGCTGGTCAAACAGCTTCTGGAAATCCCCAGTACCAAGAAACAAGGGGTACTGGTGAGGGCACTTCAAGGAGTGACACACCAGTTCTATCTGCCGATGATATGTTCTCAGTGGCAACACTGGCTGACATTGAGGCAAGTATGAAACATCAAGCATTGACGAATCCTGCTCTTGTACCATTTTGTGCTACATTCCTCTATCTCAAGAAGAGGAACTTTCTCCAAGACAAGCTTCTGGCTAAACATAATGAATTAATCATCAAGCAACACAAACAGTGTTGGGAAATTGGCTAAGGCATTGAAACTGTTGAAGATGCAAAGTTGAAACTGTTAGAAGAAATTTGTGAAAATAGTTGCAAACTGTTAGGTGAAGTACGAAGACAGTTGTAACTAACAGTTGCTGTAAGCTTTACTACTGTTAGTCCAAGAGATCAGAACTGTTAGTACAAAGTTTACAACTGTTAGAAGGCCTTGAAGAGAAGACTGTTAGAAGAAGATCAGAACTGTTTCATTCAACAAACAGTTTCAGTTGAGCTATTTATGGAAAATGCTATCTTCGTGGATTTGAAGTATATCTTTTTCAAAGTTCGAAGATTGTCAAGATTATCTCAGAAGATAGAAGATTACCTAACTGTCAACTTATCAAGGAGGATCAAGAGTCTATAAATACTTGATTAGAATATAGATCTCGGCATCATAATTGTTTTTGCATTCGTACGTAATTTTTTGCTTTCAGAAAGTGTTTAGCCTCTAAGTTTCTTTTGAAACCTAAGAACAAATTGTGTTCTTCGTCTAACATAAGAAGTTAGATTGGGGGTGTAGGTGAATATTGTAATCATTGATTGGTTATCAATAAACATCTTTGTGGCAATATTACTTTGTGTTTATTGATTAAATTGTTCTTGTGTTCAAAACCTTTTTAATCAATTAAGTGTGATTCCGCAACTTCTTAATTGATTGTGATCAAAACTATAGATTGTCTTTTTAACAATTCTGATTTTATTTCAAAAGATAATTCTTGTTATTTGATATTAAGCAATATCCGATCCTGACAAGTGGTATCAGAGCCTTATCATTAAGGTTCCATTGATCAACAGTTGAAGGTTTTTGCACCAATCTGTTGTGGTTCTTTATTTAGAGTTTTTCTAAAGTTTAATTATGTTTTTCAATCACCATTCTGCAATGGAGTCCGGTGGATCTTTTGACAACACTGGATCTGGGTCAAATATTCGTGTTCCCATGCTCAAACCAACTGATTTTGAGATGTGGAAACTAAGAATCAAGCAGCATGTCCAATTAATGGACTATGATATTTGGGAAATCATAGAAAAGGACCCCATTACTACTGTTGATTTAGATGAAACGGGAAAACCAAAGAAGAAACCACCACCAAAAACTGATGCCGAAAAGAAAGAAAGGATGATTGAGATGAAAGCACTTAGCATCCTTCAGATTGCTATCCCCAATGAGTATCAGCATCAATTCAAAAAGTTTGATGATGCTCATGAACTGTGGAATGCATTAGAGAAGAGGTTTGCTGGGAATGCTAGTTCCAAAAGGAATCAAAGGGATCTACTGAAACAAGCTTATGAGAACTTTACTAGTGGAAAGAATGAGAGTATTACTCAGATATTTGATAGGTTCTATAAGCTGGTGAGTCAATTGGAGAGTGCTAAGGTTAGATTAGAACAAGATGAGATCAATAGAAAGTTTCTTAGATCCTTAGGTGAAGAGTGGACAGTCTATGCTGCACAATGGAGAACCAAAGATTCTCTAGAGGATATAGAGTTAGACGATCTATACAACAGTTTGATAGTGTTTGAGGGAGAGATAGAGGGAAAAAGAAAGTCTGTTACCCCTAGCCACAATGCTGCTCTTCTTTCATCCTCAGGTATGGACTCAAACCATTCTTTAACTAACTCTGTTGATAGTTGTGCAGGTACTAGTTCTGCTGTTAGACTAGATGTAAACACTCCTGATGCTATACTTGAAGCCTTTCTTGCTAGCCATGCACATTCAACCCTCACGAATGAGGATCTTGAACAAGTGCATCCTGATGATCTTGAGGAGATGGATCTCAAGTGGTAGATGGCCATGTTAACTGTCAGAGACAAAAGGTTTATCAAAAGAACTGGAAGGCAGAACATGAACTTCAGAGCTGATGGCAAAGCTGGTTTTGACAAGTCAAAAGTTAGATGTTTTAAATGTCAACAGTTTGGTCACTTTGCCAAAGAGTGCAGATCTGGTGTACAAGGCCAGAATCAAGGACAACGGCCAACTCAAACCTCCTCAGCATTGGTATCACAAGAAGGACATGGGTTTGATTGGAGTGATCAAGTAGAGGAAGCCACTAACAACAAGGCATTGATGGCACTAACTGATTCATCCATCAAATTGGATTCACCAGAATCAGAAGACATTCAGGTATCTTCTAAACTCTATCCAGGTGAATGTAGAGCCATTGTTAAAAGGTTTAGAGAGCACAACAAAAAGGTATGTGTAGCTCTAAGTAGAATGGAGGAGAGAAGGTATGAAACTAGTGCTGTTATTGAAAGCTTTGAAAAGAAAATCAAAGATTATCAAGCTAATGAACTGCAAATGGATTATGATAGAAAGTATCATAAGTGGGAGAAGGAGCAGCTTCAAGAAGAGATTGATAGTTTAAAGAAAAAGCTAAGTGAAAAGGAAAGTAAGGTTGATGAGTTAACCAAGAAGTTGGAGGGTGTTGATATTGATCTGAGCATGTTCAAGGCAACAAATCTTAAACTTGAAACCTTGTTACAATCACAAATCAGAGACAAGGTGAAAACTGGTTTAGCATATAAACAGACCCCACCTCCATACAATCACAATTACATAACTCCCATGTCTGATGTAGCTTATAGGTATGTTAATGAATCATTACCAGAGGAACTGAAGTCAGCTGATCCACAATTTGAAAGTGAAGAGGAAGGAGTTGTGTATACGGTGAGTGATGATAAGAATGAAGGAGTTGTGAAGAAGGAAGAGGTCATTCCATTTGAAAATCACATCTGTTGTGAACCCATAGCCATAAAATCCTCTTTACAACCTGTGGTGTTTGTAAAAGTATCCACTGAACCCTTCACCAATGAGCCAAAACCGACCAAAGCTGTTCATTCTATAAGCAGTTCCACAACTGTTACAAACAGTCCCCACCTTTACACTAACAGTCCCAAAAGGAACCCAAACAGTTCTAACCCAAACAACTCAACTATTAGTGTTAAGTCAAAAGGAAAAGTGAAGGTTGATGAAAGTGTGATTAAGAAGCCAAAGAAGGAAGCTTCAAAAGCAAAGTCTCAACCCAAATATGTGAAAAGGCATACTGAAGTGTCTGTCTGCACATGCAAACAGCATGGTGTACAGAAATTTCCTCAGTCAGCACCAGTGAGAGGAAACCAAAGAAATAGGAACCAGTTCTGGTCACAAAGAACTGGTTTGCCTATTGTCAAAACTAAAAAGTGCTATATATGTGGGAAAACTAATCACTTGGCTAAAAATTGTTATTATATCCCACAGATCTATAGCACTCAGAAACCAAGTTCTAGAAAACAGACTAACAGTTCTAAGACTGTTAAGCCAAAACAGGTTAACAGTTCTACAACTGTTACATCCAAACCGGCTAACAGTTCTACATCTGTTAAGCCAAAATCAAAAACTGTTGGTCTGGCTTGGGTGAAATTGCAAAAACAAACAGTTTCTGAATAGGGTAAAACTGTTAATCAATCTGAAAACCAATCTGAGTTAAAACATGCTTCAACTGTTTTACCAAATGCAAAAACTATTTGTTCAAAAGACTCAACTGTTTATCATAACAGTTGGAAACCATATGTTATCACAAAATACTCTTCACACAAAATAGAGAAGTCTAATTTGGATGACATCAAGAAAACTCAATCTGTGTTTAAGTATTATGACTTGAATGGTGTACCCAACACCTGCATTGTTGGTGCATATTTTGTGAATCCCTAGTTCGTATCAATAAAGTATATTCATGTGGTATTAATTAAATGTGTTTTGATTAATGGTTTGCATGTTTATACATTCTAAGTGATACTATGTGTTTATACATTCTAAGTGATACTATGTGATACTATGTGTTTATCATCTTGAAGCTCTCAAGGATGACTCTTGGATTAATGCTATGCAAGAAGAGTTGCTTCAATTTCAGAAATTAAATGTATGGCGCTTAGTGAACAAACCCAAGGGAGCTAAATCTTTTGGCTGCAGATGGGTTCTGAAGTGCAAACGAGATGATCAGGGGGTGATTGTCAGGAACAAGGCAAGGCTCGTTGTTCAGGGGTTCAGACAAATTCCTGACATCGACTACACTGATGTGTTTGCTCCAGTCGCTCGGCTGGAAGCGATCCGCTTATTTCTCGCCTTTGCCTCGCACAAACGATTTAAAGTCTATCAGATGGATGTTAAAAGTGCGTTCCTGTATGGCGAAATTCAAGAGACAGTCTATGTGAATCAACCTCCGGGGTTTGTCGATCCGATCCATCCCGACAAAGTGTTCTTGCTGAATAAAGCGTTATATGGTCTTCATCAGGCACCTCGAGCATGGTATGAGACCCTCTCTCAATATCTGACTGATAATGGGTACCGGAGAGGAACCATCGACAAAACATTATTTATCAAAGGTGATGATAAAGATTTGATCTTGGTGCAAGTATATGTGGATGATATCATTTTCGGTTCTTCCAATCCGATTCTGTGTGAAGACTTTGCAAGGATTATGAAGGAAAAATTCGAAATGAGCTCCATGGGAGAGATGAAATTTTTTCTTGGACTTCAAGTGGAGCAGACCGAGGCCGGAATTTTCCTACATCAGTCGAAGTATGTTGCGGATATTCTTGCCCGATTCGAAATGTCTACTGAAAAGCCTGCTGTCACACCTCTTCCAGTCAATCACGGCATGTCTCCAGATACTGAGGGGGAGTTGGTGAATGACTCCCTATACCGAGCCATGATTGGATCTCTAATGTATCTCACTGCATCCAGGCCAGATATCATGTTTGCTACGTGTCTGATGGCAAGATACCAATCCAAGCCCAATGTCAAGCATCTGATGATTGTCAAACGGATTTTTCGCTATCTGAAGGATGCTCCCAATCTTGGACTGTGGTACCCATGTGACGACAACTTTGTGCTGACGGCCTACAGTGATTCTGATTATGGAGGATGCAAAAAGGACCACAAGTCTACATCTGGAGGTTGCCAATTTCTCGGATCACGTCTTGTCACATGGCAGTGTAAGAAGCAGACTGCAGTTGCGCTCTCTACGTGTGAAGCTGAATACATTTCGGCGGCAAGCTGCTGTTCTCAGGTCATCTGGATTCAACAACAATTGCGGGATTACGGTTTGAAATTCTCTACCACTCCCATTTTTGTTGATAATACTGCTGCTATTGCAATTACTAAGAATCCAGTACAACATTCTAAGACCAAACACATTGGTATCAAATACCATTTTATACGGGACTGCTGGGAAAAGAAATTAATCGATGTAATGTCTATTCAAACCGAATTTCAAAAAGCAGACCTGTATACTAAGGCATTTGATAAACCCCGCTTTCTATTCTTAGTGAATGAAAACGGAATGAAAACCAAGTGTGAGGTTGTCCCTGATGATTCGACTTAGTGTCCTTACTCGTATTTGTGACTGTGTGTCTATTTTCTGTGTGGTTATATCTCGTTTGTCTTTCAGTTAATTTTCTGTGTGTCTTTGCGTTTCTATTTTCTTTAGTATTTTAGGGGGAGATTGTTCAGAAAACTTAGAAAATACAAAAAAATCAGAAAACTTAGAAAATACAAAAAAAATCAGAAAACTTAAAAAAAAAAAAAAAAAAAAAAAAAAAAAAAAAAAAAAAAAACCAGAAAACTTAAAATGAGAAGTTGATCCAACTCAAATGGAAAATGATGGTACACTGGCTTTCAATACAAAGTATGTCTAGTAAAATTATGACTGAAGGCATGTACATAATCTTGAGAAAACTGTCTGAAAATCTAATTGAATCAGATAAGAAACAGATAGTGTGTAAGACATATAAGGAAAGTCTAGACTGATAAATGGTTATGCATGTGGAAATCCATCAAAGATTCAAACTATCGAGACATTCCAAGTCTACAAGTCAATATCAGTTGAGACTAACTTAGTCTGGTGCATACACCTGTTACCATGCCAAATGTGCTTAGATGACAATGAGCAAAATGTAAAAGAGGGTGAAAAATTGACCCCAATCTGAGATGTCAAAAGAAATAGATACATTGATCTATCAATGTTGAATTGTCAAAGAGCATAAAATGCATTGACAAAAGCTATATTGATCTATTAGTGTTGACTTGTCAAAGAGCATAAAATGCAGTGACAAAGGCTCAGCAAGAAAAATGTCTAGAGAGGTGAAAAATTGACCTCCATGTCAAAGAGCATAAAATGCGTTGACAAAATCACAAAGCACATAAGCATGGTGGTTGGGTAATCAAGTTGTGCACCTACTGAGTGAATCAAAATACTGTGAGACTTTGAAAGAGATAGTCTTAACCGTGTATCCAATCTAGATAATCTGAAAATGTTGAAACAAAATCTGTCATTATCTGAGGAAAGTTAGGTTGACAGACAGAGTTTGAGAGAATATGTTTAGGCCCAAGGTTCTGAAATAAATGACTACTAAGTATAGATGTGCTAGTACTGATTCCATCTTGGAACCTTCTCACAAAAAGATTTAATGTCAGTAATTTTATTCCTGCAATTTTCTTAGTATTTTAAATTCTGTTCTTTAGAATTTAATTCGTTAATAGTTTACTTCTGCATTTTCTTTTTTCCTTTTTAATCAAAAAAATACAAAAAGAGTTCTAGTATGTTATTAATCATTCTTAGTGTTTTGATTAGGGGGAGTTTTGTTCTGTTTACATTTCCTTCATCTTACTTTGATGTGTTATGCTTAAATGTTTATAAGTGATCTTGAAGTTACTGACTGTTTATTGCTGAGTGCAGTACTAACAATATCAAGGTTCGCATGTGAGGATTTCAGATCATGCGTAAATGAAGCCTCTGCGCACGAGCTACAACTTACCACGTGCGTAGTGCAGGTAAGGGCATAACGAAAGGTATTCTTATATTTGTTTGCTTTGTGCATTTTGCTTTGTGCATTTTGCTTTGTGCATTTTGCTTTGTGCATTTTTCTTTGTGTATTTTGCTTTGTGCATTTTGCTTTGTGCATTTTGCTTTGTGGAATTTTTGCTTAGTGCAATGGTTATTGATAGAACTAGGTCTTAGGGGGAGTATGTTGGTGCATATTTTGTGAATCCCTAGTTCGTATCAATAAAGTATATTCATGTGGTATTAATTAAATGTGTTTTGATTAATGGTTTGCATGTTTATACATTCTAAGTGATACTATGTGTTTATGAAAAGCTTACAAGTATTTAATCATGGTTTGGTTTGTATTTGGAAGTTTAGTCATAAGGAAATTCACTTCGCAAGAAGTGAAATTCACTTCGCAAGAAGTGAAAGTCACTTCGCGATAAGTGGATGTCACTTCGCACGAAGTGAATGTCAGTTCGCGCGAAGTGAACTGTGTCTTCGAAAACGCGTAAAACTCACTATAAATAGTGTTTAACCCCTCATTAACGAAAAAGAGAGAATCGTCCAGGACACTTCGTGAGCCTTCGTAATCGTACATATACCCTTGAAACTCGCGAACTAAGTGATAATTCTCGAATTCCAAGGCAGCCAAAGCATCTCTGTGTGGTACTGTGTGTTTGTTCTTCTATTCTTTCTTTGTGTCACTTCTGTGTGCCGGACACCTAAGCAGATCATAGATCCTTAGGAGGTTCGTGAAATATAATTCCGCGATATTTCACGTCCTAGATCAGTCCTAGCATCAGGGTGTGTTTAGTAATAGACCCCCGCCCCCGGTCCTACATGCATGGCCTGGGTACTTCCTGCTACTAACTGATTTTTTTTTGTGCAGAGCATTCATAGGGCCGATCATGGATCAATTTGGCATGTGGATAGTGGATGCTCAAGGCACATGACTGGAAATCCACATTGTTTGAAGGATTTCAGAAGAATCAATGGAGGATATGTAGCATTTGGAGGAAATGCTAAGGGAGGAAGAATCACAGGTAAAGGAGCTGTGGAGGCAGGTACACTTACATTTAATGATATTTTCTTTGTTGAACAACTTAAATACAACCTGCTAAGTGTATCTCAAATCTGTGACAATGGAAACAAAGTCTTGTTTACAGACACTGAATGCATTATCCTGTCAAAAGATTTTAAACTGTATGAAAAAGATGTTCTTTTAAGAACACCTAGAAAGGATAATGTATACTGTCTGGATACACAAAAGATTGCTAAGTAGAATGTATTAAGTTGTCTACTCTCAAAGGCATCTCATGATGAGTCCGCCATTTGGCATAGAAGGATGTGTCACATGAACTTTAAAACTATGAATGTGTTAGTTAAGAACAATCTGGTAAGTGGTTTGCCACAAAAGGAATTCTCATGTGATGATCATTGTGTAGCCTGTCTCAAAGGCAAGCAACACAAAACTTCTTATAAGCCCAAAGAAGTTTCTTCCATTACTGCACCTTTACAACTTTTGCATATGGATCTTTTTGGTCCAACATCTGTGGTCAGTATAGGTAAGAAAGCCTACTATTTAGTTATAGTTGATGATTTCACCATATTTACATGGGTTCAATTTCTTAGAACTAATGATGAAACTGCTGAGTTAGTTAAGTCTCTTATTCTTAGGATTGAGAATCAATCTGATTTGAAGGTGAAAGTCATTAGATCTGATAATGGTTCTGAGTTTAAGAACTATGAATTAAACAGCTTTTGTGAGGAAAAAAGAATTTCAAGACAGTTTAGTGCTCCTAGGACTCCTCAACAGAATGGAGTGGCTGAGAGAAGGAATAGGACTTTGATTGAGGCTGCTAGATCCATGTTAGCTGATTCTAGGCTACCAATGACTTTCTGGGCAGAAGCAGTGAACACTGTCTGCTATGTTCTGAATAGAGTACAAGTTGTCAAGTCCAAAGGGAAAACTCCTTATGAGTTGTTCCTTAAACGAAAATCTTTGATCAACTTCTACAAACCATTTGGTTGTCCATGCACTATCCTGAATACCAAATCACAATTAGGCAAGTTTGAGAGTAAAGCAGAAGAAGGATTCTTTGTATGAATGTCTCCTTCAATGAGAATAGGATCAATATTGCAGGTAATGGTCCTGATTGGTTATTTGATATTGATGCATTGTCTAAATCTCTCTCTTTTGAGTATTCTACAGAAACAGTTGTAGGTGTTCCTACAGATGTTAGTGCAAATTCACAAACTGTCTCAAACAGTTTTGAAACTGTTAGCTCAATTCCAACAACTGTTGGTGGAAACAAAGTTACTGAAG
This sequence comes from Pulicaria dysenterica, assembly GCA_947179395.2. NCBI lineage: Eukaryota > Viridiplantae > Streptophyta > Magnoliopsida > Asterales > Asteraceae > Pulicaria > Pulicaria dysenterica. The sequence continues at coordinate 27,602,786 of OX359288.1, forward strand.
ACTTTGTAGAGATTCCCTTGTTACAACAGGACTCTTCCAATGCTATTTGTCCAATAAATGATGCTTAACTTTCAACGGACATGGAATCTCATGATCCTAAACAAAACACTGCTTCTGAACATCAAACAGTTGCAGATCAGGGATGCAACTCTTCTGGGAATGATAGTGAATCTGAGATTGATTTGTCAAATTTAGGGAATGTACTGACTGAAGAAAACATCCCTACATCAAGAATTCACAAGAATCATCCAATAGAACAGATCATTGGTGATCCAACTACTCCTGTTAGAACAAGAGCTATGCTCCAGAATGAAAATAGTGTTGTGGATCTCGAACAATTTGATGTAAATGCCTGCTTTCTATCTCAGATAGAACCAAAGAAAGCAGTAGAGGCATTAAAAGACCCTTCATGGGTGGAAGCAATGCAAGAAGAGCTCTTACAGTTTCAAATTCAGCAAATTTGGAAGTTAGTTGAACTTCCAAGAGGCAAAAGAGCAATTGGCACCAAGTGGGTGTTCAGAAATAAGAAGGATGAGAGAGGGATTGTAATCAAGAACAAGGCTAGACTTGTTGCACAGGGTTATACACAAGAGGAAGGAATAGACTATGATGATGTCTTTGCACCTGTTGCAAGGATAGAAGCAATTAGACTGTTCCTTGCCTTTGCAAGCTATAAAGGATTTAAGGTGTATCAAATGGATGTCATGTCAGCTTTTCTCTATGGAACTATTGATGAGGAGGTATATGTGTGTCAACCACCTGGTTTTGAAGACTCAAAGTACCCTGATAGAGTATATAGGTTGGATAAAGCTTTGTATGGATTATATCCGGCTCCTAGAGCTTGGTATGAGACACTATCATCATATCTGCTTGAGAATGGTTTTAAGAGAGGCACCATTGACAAGACATTGTTTACAAAGATTGTTAAAACAGAGATTTTGCTTGTTCAAATCTATGTTGATGATATAATCTTTGGATCCACTGATGACAGCCTGTGCAAAGAGTTTAAAGTCATCATGCATAAGAGATTTCAGATGAGTTCCATGGGAGAACTCACATTTTTCTTGGGATTACAAGTGAAGCAGAAGCCAACTGGCATATTTCTCAGTCAATCATAGTATGTCAAAGACATTTTGGACAAGTTTGGCTATCAAGATGTGAAGCTGGCAAGCACTCCAATGGAAACACACGAACTGTTGGGAGCAGATTTTGAGGGGGAGGAAGTAGACATACATTTGTATAGGTCTATGATAGGTTCTTTAATGTACTTAACTGCTTCTAGACCTGATATACTGTTTGTTGTGTGTATTTATGCCAGGTTTCAATGTTGTCCAAAGATGTCACTCCTATTTGCTGTAAAGAGAATCTTTAGATATCTCAAAGGTCAACCAAAACTGGGTCTTTGGTATCCTAAGGATTCACCTTTTGATTTGGTGGCATACTCTGATAGTGACTATGGTGGAGCTAATGTGGACAGAAAATCAACATCTGTAGGATGTCAATTCTTTGGCTCAAGATTAGTCTCATGGCAGTGCAAGAAACAAACAACAGTTTCAACTTCAACAGCTGAGGCTGAATATATTGTTGCCTCAAGCTGATGTTCACAAGTATTGTGGATCCAGAATCAGCTTCTGGATTATGGTTTGTCTTTCTTGAATACACCAATTTATATTGATAACACAAGTGCTATTAGCATTCTCAATAATCCAGTGAAGCATTCTAAAACAAAACACATTGAAATCAGGTTTCACTTCATTAGAGATTGCAATGAGAAAAGTTTAATCCAAGTTATGAAAGTTCATATTGATGATCAGTTAGCTGATCTGTTCACTAAAGCATTTGATGTGAGCAGGTTCAACTTTTTGATCTCAAACATTGGAATGATTAACCTGGACTAACAGTTGTTTGTTCCTCTATGTTTTCTCACTAACAGTTTGCAACTGGTAGTATTGATATCTAACAACTGTTGGTTTAAGTGTTCAGCGAAGAGAAGAACTGTGTGTCCCATCAACAGTTTTGGAAGTATCTGGCTGCATATCCCACAAACAGTGTGGTCAAGGTTTGTTACTTTATTAAGAACAGTTTTTCAACTGGTCAAGGTTTGTCACTTTACTGTGTAGTGTGTTGAATGGACATGACAGGTCACTGCATGCTTAATTATTGGCCATTTTTTCAACTACAACTTTGTCTATAAATTAGCTTGCATTTACATTCCAAAGAGCATAATTTTGTCTACAAATGGCTACTAACCATTTCATCTTGAACTTCAAAAAGATCAATGCTAAGCAGAGTTATGTGACCATTCCAGCTCCCTTTGTTAGGATGCATGAGATTTGGAAGTACTCCTCATGTATTCTTGACATGAATGGAGTTTGTGACAATTTCACTTTAACCCAGCATCCAGACCCACGTAGGCCGTACAAAATGACTGATCATGTTCGAATAAGAGGTGAATTTGAACATTTTATTCAAAGCAACAATTTACCTACCCCCTGCTGCTTGTTGTTTGAATTGAATTTGGAAGTCACTGACGACTCGGTTGTGTGGTTCAATGTCAAAAGGAATGATGCTGATAATGAAGTCATTGTACTTGATGATGATGAAGTTATTGTAATTGATGACTAGTCATGGTCAAATGAATGTACTTTGTAGTTCCTCTGTGTTAAACATGAATAAAATGCATAATTTAATGATGTTTTGTCAGCTAATGGTTTTATTAATGATGTCTCAGCTGTTGGTGTTAGCTGATATTCGCTAATGATTGTTGTCAGCTGATGCTTGTTGACTGACAGTTGCACGTGTTCAACTAACTGTTTTTCAAAATTACAACTAACAGTTTCCAACTGTTAGTGAATGGAGTGCACAACTGTTAGGCAACCTGCATGTTCTTCTAAGGGGGAGAAATTCTTTTAAGTAACAGTTGTACTTTCTTCCGATAACAGTTCTCAACTGTTCGTTCATTTTTATCCATCAACTGTTAGCTTACTTAAGGGTGTTTTAGTCTTTGCAGAATCTGAGGATGTTTGAATTGCATTTAATATTCGAAACATATATAAGGCATTCCCTCCTCACAAGTTCATTCACGCCTTCTGAACGTCGATCATACGCAAACCCTAGAATTTTGCTTTCGACTCACAATGGTTCCCCTTCCCTTCGTGAAAGAACACAACATGCTAGCATATCTTGCCAAACCTGATAACCTGAATGCATTTCATGACATGATCGATTACCTTTCAATGTCCAATCTCATCACTGCTCTCACCGTAAACCCAACCATCTACACTTCCCATCTGGATCAATTCTGGAAAAATGCAGTGATCAGAGTGGAAGTTGGAGTACAATGGATTGATACAACCGTTGATGGTATGGATGTGTCCATTTCTGAGGATACCATCCGCCAACATCTACAACTGAATGATCGACATGGTGAGTATTCTGACTCTGTCTCTTTAGAATTTTTGCATGCCGAGTTAGTTAAACATGGGTATGAGGGCCCTAAGGGAAAGGGTACCTTCTACAAAGGGCAATTCTGCTCACACTGGAAGTTCATGATCCATACTCTCCAGCAGTGCATTAGCCCTAAGAGAACAGGCTGGCATGAGTTTGGGAGCAACATTGCTCTTGCACTCATCTGTCTAGCCAACAATAGATGCTTTAACTTTTCTAAACTGATATTTAAGGGTATGGTAAAGCATCTTGGGACCAAATATGGTCTATTTTTTATGTACCCCAGGTTTGTGCAAGTTTTTCTAAACTTTTTGTTGCCAAACCTTCAAACACACAAGAGGGTGATCATTCCCTCTGCTCATGTGGCCTCCACATTGAGCAAGTTACTGATAAATGGCAAGAGCTTCTCTGGTGCCATAACTCCACCACTCTCCGCAATGGTGGAGTTTCTTTCAAGAAATAGAGCTACTAGAGTTGAGCATGAAGCCCACAACATTGCTACACCACCAACTCTAGAACCCACAGCTCATGATACTCATATAATCCCTTCTGCTACCTTTGATAGAGCTACAAAACAAGCCCCTCATCTGAAAACATTCCAAAAGTGAAAAAGAACTGTTAGTGCTCCTTCCACCACAGTTCCCGAATCCCAAACTGTTAGCCCTGCATAGGTGCATTCACCTGTGCAGAATATCGAAAGGGAATCCCTAGTGCTGTCTCCCAAGCATGATGAGGAGGTGATTGCTCCTATGAAGAGTGATCATGTGGTTTTTGAGGCTGACACTACTATTTCATCCGCAAGGGGTGAACAGGACAGTGTCAACATCATCAAGACCTCCACCACGGCAACAGAGGCTGGTAAAACAGCTTCTGGAAATCCCCAGTACCAAGAACAAAGGTATACTGGTGTGGAATCTATTTTGAGTAAACCACCAGTTGTATCTGTCAATGACATGTTAACAGTGGCAACACTGTCTGACATTGAGGCTCACATGAAACATAAAGCATTGACGGATCCCAATTTTGCACCATTCTTTGCGGCCTATATTCAAATGAAGAAGAAGATTTCAATACAGAATAAAAGGATTCTTCAGCAGGATCATCAAATCCAGGTTTTGACCAACAGTTTGAAGCACGCTAATGAGGTAATAAAGCTACACGATCAAGTACTACAACAGTTGACAGCTGCTGCAAGACCCCCTTCAACTGTTCCAATCAAAAAGGGGGAGAGTTCATTACCAACAGTTGCTGAAGTGCCAGAACAAACAGTTGTAGCGGATGAACTAACAGTTGCACCTAGTGAATCAACAGTTGAGGAGAAACTATCAGCGGTGGACAGAGTGCTGATTAATACGATGATTTTGACTGATGATTACCCTTCAACAGAGGTTTATAGATCATGGCCAAAGGTTAAACAAGACTATCTGGTGAAAATGGGAAGTGAAATGCTAATCTGCAGTGTCAATCAGATGAGATAGAAGATTGAGGATGGTTGGCTAGATGGAAAGTCTGCAAAGCTTAAGCCACTTAAGCCAAAGCCTGGATTCAAAGGGATTAGTATTTCTGAGAGGGCTGGTGAAAAGCAACTGCAAGTTGTACAAGGAAAAGGAAAGGAGATAGTTGTTGCACTACCAAAGCTCAAATTAACCAAAGAACAGCAAGAAGTAAGAGATTTTGAGGTAGCTCAGAGGTTGTCAGATGAACTTCAAGAACAAGAACAGACAGATTTTGAGATAGCAAAGAAGCTGGCTGATGAGTTCACTAAACAGATAGATGAAGAGGAAAAAGATCAAAAAGGTGTAAAGAGGAAAAGGATTGTGAAAAGGAAAGCACCTCCACCTCCAAAGAAAACAGTTGAGAAAAAGAAAGCTGAGATGGTTCAACTGATAGTGCAAGATCGACTGAGTACAGAACTTCAGCAAGGGATTGCCAAATTGGAGAAAGAACAGTTGGGTCAGAAGTCTCATATAAAAGAATGGAGATTTGAAGTTTTAAGGTATGATACTGGTAAGCAAGGAGTCACAGTTGTGAGAGAAATCAAGCCAATAGAGAGTTATTCAAATTTCTTTCAACTGGTGAACAATTTGACTAGAAGAGATCTACAGGATATGTATGTTTATGGAATTAGTCATTATGCAGATGCTGTAGAGATTGAGATTAGAGTTTTGATGAGGCATCTTGCGAGTATATGCAGTCCAAAAGAGATAATACCAGTTTTGATTACTGATGAGGCTTTTCCAATAATTTCAATAAAGGTGTATGCTAAAGCTAGAGTGTATCACATGGTTATGGCAAATTCTCAGACTCAATGGTTTGATTTAGAGTTTGTAGAGCACAGTAAAGTAAAGCTTCAATACATGTTAAAGGCTAAATTCTTTGGATCTGATAGAATAAAGGATGATCTGCTTAAGAGAATAAAAGAAAGACTAGAATTTTTCAAGTCTGTGTAATTCTCTTTCAATTTTGATTGAAACAGTTGACTTTACTTAATAATGGAAGTCATTCTTTGCATATGCTAAATTCATCTAAGGTTGAACCCTATGAATCGAAGAACTTAAAGGCATTGTTCAAATTCTTTAAGTTAGGGGGAGATTGTTGGGAAATTGGCTAAGGCATTGAAACTGTTGAAGATGCAAAGTTGAAACTGTTAGAAGAAATTTGTGAAAACAGTTGCAAACTGTTAGGTGAAGTACGAAGACAGTTGTAACTAACAGTTCCTGTAAGCTTTACTACTGTTAGTCCAAGATATCAGAACTGTTAGTACAAAGTTTACAACTGTTACAAGGCCTTGAAGAGAAGACTGTTAGAAGAAGATCAGAACTGTTTCATTCAACAAACAGTTTCAGTTGAGCTATTTATGGAAAATGCTATCTTCGTGGATTTGAAGTATATCTTTTTCAAAGTTCGAAGATTATCAAGATTATCTCAGAAGATAGAAGATTACCTAACTGTCAACTTATCAAGGAGGATCAAGAGTCTATAAATACTTGATTAGAATATAGATCTCGGCATCATAATTGTTTTTGCATTCGTACGTAATTTTTTTGCTTTCAGAAAGTGTTTATCCTCTAAGTTTCTTTTGAAACCTAAGAACAAATTGTGTTCTTCGTCTAACATAAGAAGTTAGATTGGGGGTGTAGGTGAATATTGTAATCATCGATTGGTTATCAATAAACATCTTTGTGGCAGTATTACTTTGTGTGTATTGATTAAATTGTTCTTGTGTTCAAAACCTTTTTAATCAATTAAGTGTGATTCCGCAACTTCCTAATTGATTGTGATCAAAACTATAGATTGTCTTTTTAACAATTCTGATTTTATTTCAAAAGATAATTCTTGTTATTTGATATTAAGCAATATCCGATCCTGACAAACAGATCAAGTTTCTGTCAGATACTTTGATGAAGGCTACTGATGTCCTTCAAGTCCATGAACAAATGCTCAAAAAGTCCACAACAAGTGCCAGAACCCCTTCTCAAACAGTTCCAATCAAAAAGGGGGAGAAATCTTTAAAGCCAGTGATGATTCAACCAACAGTTGCTGAAACAGTTGTGCAAACTGAACTAACAGTTGCACCAGATAAACAAACAGTTGCAACTTCAGAACCAACAGTTGCTCCAGTTCAACAAACAGCTGCAAGTGTTCAACCAGTTGAAGAAGAAGAAAGGTTGTCAGCAGTGGATAGGGTGTTGATAAACAAGATGATTATGACAGGAGACTATCCAACAACTGTGGTTTTCAAAACATGGTCAAAGGTTAAGCAAAATCATCTGATTGAAATAGGTGCTCAAACTCTTAACATTAGCACATTCAAAATGGCTCAAAAGATTGATGATGGGTGGTTAGATGGGAAAGTGTCAAAGCTGGAACCACTTGTACCTAAGCCAGGGTTTAAAGGCATTTCAGTTATTGAAGGAAAGAAAGATGAAAAGAGGCCTCCTGTGCTAGGTAAGGGAAAGGAAGTTGTGGTTGATATTCCTAAGCTAAAGCTCACCAAAGAACAACAAGAAGAGCATGATCGTGAATTAGCACAAAGGCTGGATGCTGAGTTTAAGCAACAAGAACAGAAAGATCTTGAATTGGCTCAACAGCTTGCTGATGAATTCACTGCTCAGATAGATGAAGAAGAAAAAGGAAAGAAAGATGATAAGGAAGTAAAAAGAAAAAGAGTTGTGAGGAAGAAACCAGTTCCACCTCCCAAGCCAGCAGCTGAAAAGAAACCTCAACAGCATAAACAATCCCAAACAGTCCAAAAGTCTGAAGAGAAAGCTAAAGCTGAAATGGTTCAAACCATCCTTCATGATAGACTTAGAATGGAAGTTGAAGAAAGAATAGATAAACTTGTGGCAGAGCAACTAGGACAAAAATCCCACATTACTAAGTGGAGATTTGAATTTTTGAGGATTGAAACTGGAAAGAAAGGGGTGATAATTGTAAGAGAAGTAGAGCCGATTGAAAGCTATGCCAGTTTCTTACAGTTGATGGATAGTGTGACTAGGAGAGATATTCAAGAAATGTATGAATATGGAGTAAGTCACTACGAGGAAGCTGCTGAGGTTGAAATCAGAGTCTTGATGAGGCACTTAACAAGCATATGTGATCCACTGAAGGTAATGCCCATCGTGATAAGTGATGATGTCTTTCCAATAAGATCTATGAAAGTATATGACAAATCAAGAGTTTATCATATGGTAGTGGGAAAGGGAAGAACTCAGTGGTTTGATTTTGACTTTGTTAAACATGGTAAAATAAAGCTGATGTATATGTTGAAAACAAAGTTCTTTGGTCCTGCTAACATGAAAGAAGATCTGATAAAGCGGACAAAAGACAGATTGGAGTCTTTGCAATCAAAGAAAGTGTAATTTTCTTTCTTTTATGTTTTGATTGTAACAGTTAACTTTGCATACTTAATGTAAATATTTTCTTTGCTTATGTTAATTTTTCTATGGTTGAACCCTTAAAACAAACAACTTAAGTGTATTGTTCAATATTTTAAGTTAGTGGGAGATTGTTGGGAAATTTGCTAAGTAATGGAAACTGTTGGACATGCAAAGGTAAAACTGTTAGAGGAAAGTTGTGAAAAACAGTTGGAAACTGTTAAAGTGAAGTATGAAAACAGTTGTAACTAACAGTTACTGTGAGCATTACAACTGTTAGTACAAAGTTCAGAACTGTTAGTTGAAGTGTTTACAACTGTTAGAAGACCTTGAAGAGAAGACTGTTAGAAGAAGACCAGAACTGTTTCATTCAACAAACAGTTTCAGTTGAGCTATTCATGGAAAATGCGATCTTTGTGGATTTGAAGTATATCTTTATCAAAATCGAAGATTATCAATATTATCTCAGAAGATAGAAGATTACCTAACAGTCAACTTATCAAGGAGGATCAAGAGTCTATAAATACTCGATTAGAATATAGATCTCTTAATCATATATTGTTTTACATTCGGTCGTAATTGTTTTTTGTTTTCAGAAAGTGTTTAGCCTCTAAGTTTCTTTTGAAACCTAAGAACAAATTGTGTTCTTCGTCTAACATAAGAAGTTAGATTGGAGGTGTAAGTGAATATTGTAATCATCGATTGCTTATCAATAAACATCTTTGTTTGGCAGTATTACTTTGTGTTTATTGATTGAATTGTTCTTGTGTTCAAAACCTTTATAATCAATTAAGTGTGATTCCGCAACTTCTTAATTGATTGTGATCAAAACTATAGATTGTCTTTTTAACAACTCTGATTTTATTTCAAAAGATAATTCTTGTTATTTGGTATTAAGCAATATCCGATCCTGACACTGTTGTTCTTTAATCCTTTGTGAAAGAACCTCCTTCATCAACAAGAAACTTCCATAGCGTTCACTGTCTCTGAACTGCTCCTCTAGACTCTGCACTACCTTAAAAGATGAATTTCTTTTAAGCTCACCCGAGAACTCGGATGTTGTAGAGAGTATCAGAATTGACATGACTTTAGATTCGTTAGATAGATACTTATAATATGTATCATACTATCCGTTCGAGGCAGAGAAACCAGGTCGTGCTAGAGGTGGCGTATCAACAGTGTATAGCTTCCCGTATACGCTTAGAATATTCCTAAAGTGAAACTTCCAAACCGCATGGTTTGGACCTGAAAGCTTCCACTTATTCATAATGAAGTTAAAGGACTCCTTAGATGAATATAATGGAATACCAGATAGTATTGACATCTACAGAAAAAGGAAAAAACCGATTCAGTAATTTGCTTAGTAAATATGACATTTAAATTATTGTCACGTACTTAACCAGTACTTATCAAGTTAAAACCCAAGTTATCAACATAATCAATATTTGTAAAGGTTATGTTATTGTGAGAGATGTTACCTTTACAAGTGATTTTATCCCTTGGGTTGCTACCGAACACCACATGACCTCCATCATACTCCTTGTATCAAGTAAATAATTATTTGTTACCCGTCATGTGTTTGGAACATCCACAATCAAGTATCCATTCATGTGTTTGTAGATGCCTCTTTGTGTTCACCTAGTAAATCAAACATTTGATTAATTTGGTACCAAATGTCTCATGGGTCCGGGGTTGTTAGCATCAAACATTCATACTTTTATCCATCTATATGAGGTATGATATGGTCTAATAGGATATGTACTATAATATGATAGATAAAAAATTTGATTGTTCCAAGTAGGTTTTTTAAAATGATTTATATTCTTCTTAGAGAATAACTCTTATTGTACTTGAAATGGTTGTAGTCTCTTTTAGATCTAACATTTTCCTTCCAACCATATCTCTTGTTAGAAAACTTTATTTGCTTGTTATTATGTGACACGAAAGATCGAGAAGGTTTATCATATCAAATCCCATTCTTTTTTGGTTCATAAAATGTTCTCATTTGATAGTATGATGCCATAGGAATAGTGTTATGATCATAGGGATGAATGTATGATGATGATTTAGGCTTAAACTAACTTTTTGAATATTACCTCCATGGTCGGACCTCATGGTTGACCATGGTTGACTCTAGAGGGTATGGAGTGAACCATGGTCACGGTTGCAGGTGCCACGGTCGACGGTGTGCAATTTTTCCTTTTCTTTTTCAAAAACAATATTTTTGATGGAACTAGTTGAATGCATACATTCATTGTATACAATCCCACTCCAATTTTTTTATTGGATGATTTTTTAGCACTTAGCATGTAATTCAACATCAGGCTAGTTTTCTCATATATTGACTTATTTTATCTAAGTCATTTTCACACGTACGTGTCTCTAATTCATCAGCTCCTTTGACAAATTTGAAACTTGATTTGTAACTTCAGAAAGTTCATTCTTAAGTTCCATAACCAAGTCCTTTAACAAATCATTCTCACATTTCTACGTGTCTTTTTCCATTGTAACAAGATGACTTTTATCTTTTACTTTTGATATGTCATCTTTTAGGGAATCAATATTCTTGGTTGCTTTGAAAATGAGTTTTTCACAATTTTTTGAGTAATGGTGGTCTAGACATAGAATAACTTTTTATGTAGTTTCCTTGAGACATAGATCAACTTACAATTTGAAAAATAAGTTTTATAAAAAGTTGAGCAAATTGAGAGAAACTTTCTCTCATACCAATTGTAGAAACTAGAAGGGTGGTTAAATAGTTTTTATGTCTAGCTTTTCTTAATCTTTTAATTAGTTTTACCCTTTTAAAATAATTATATTTTCCTTTTTATAAAATAAACTCTTTTATATATTCTAACACACTATGGAAGCAATAATCAATAATAAATGGTAAGAATAATAAATACCAGAATGTAAAGAGTTTAAGGATTAAGAAAGATAACACCGGGATTTATAGTGTTTGGTTGAACTCCTACCTACATCCACTTCTTGACCTACGTCAAGAGTTCTACTAGCACAACGTGAAAAAGCCTCTTTAGAATGTAAGAAACTACTAGTTATAATTACTTTGATCCGAGGAGTGACCACCTCACTATGCTCTAATCCAGAGCACCAAAGAGTTATCACCAAGAACCCGGAATGCCTCAAACGAGGACTTCTTTGCCTACCCCGTAGGACTTCCCTGCCTCCACCGAGAACTTCAAACAAATGCCTTTAAATGAGACTTATACAATGCGTTCTTCACCAAGAACACAAACCCAAGGACAGTGTGGGGAATAGTCAAACCCACATATATAAAAGTTCTATTACTAGAACAATCTCTCAAAGTGATGATTTACAATTTGACTCACTACACCGACAATGGTATTTACAAAATAATTACTCACGTTAAACAAATCAAGAGACAAATAGATCTGGAATTGAAGATCTCTTGTTTTCTCTCTCTTGATCTCTCCTGCTCTCGTTAGGGTGTTAAAGAAGAATATGCTTTGATCTTTGATGATTGAACAACTCATGAATCACACATGAAATATAAAGATGAATGATCACAAGGTGTGATTATTATTACAAAGGATTTTTTGTGCAAGAGGTGTATTTCAAATGAGAGAGCGAACCTTCCTTTTATAGAGAAGTGAGAGCAAATATCTAAGCTACCTGGACTATGTACAGTCGTGGCTCACGATCAACCATGATATGTGACCGTGGGTCACCACACAGTTTTTTGCCAGTTTAAATTGTTAACATCGTAGACTGACAAATATTAAAAATTCTGTCATGAAGACTGTACAATACCTATTAAAATAATATTTTGTTATATATTTTTTTGTTGGTATCAAGTGAGACAACTCTTACAATTATTTGGCATAAAGATCAAGAAATATCTTTTGAACGCAATTGTATGGATTAGAATGTGTCACCACAAAAGTAACTTGTACTTATGTGGGCATAATAAACAAAAAATTACTTGTTTTAATCTTATCTCTTCCACACAATCATAATACCCAAGATAATAATACTTCTTAAAAATATCTCATTTGCACACATTATAAGCATTTTCATTTTCGTAAAATTAGAAACTAAAAGTATATTTTGTTTTTGTTCACGGCGATATATTTATAAAATAACAATTCCCAAAATATATATATTTTGAACATATGGAATTGATTTATAAAATATGAAAATGCATTCTAGTAAATCGATTTCTATATATTTGTTAGTGTTTGTTCAAAAATCGTTTTTTACTAGATGGGTATTATATACATTTGGCGTTTGTAAACTTTAAATACTCGATTCTTTTTAATCCTCTCTCAATATTTTATTGTGATCAATGCAAATTTATATTCAAAGAATTATTTCGCCAAACTTATTATTTTTATAATAACATTGATTTTTATATAATATATTATATAAAATCTAAATATTAAAACTACGTCATCAAAATATTTAAATTAATATTTATTCATTGATTGAACTAAAGAAGCTTTCGCCGGCTCACCTCCCATCGGTTCCATAAGTGTTTCTTTCATTGTTGAACTTTATTAGATTTCTAAAGTTGGAATAGGTTTCATTTTTAAGTTTTTGTTCTTTCTTCTTGGGATAAACAATAATCCTAAGCGAATTGAATTTTTACCATACAATATTCTCTTTCCTTTAAAAACTAAGAGTTATTATTTTTTTAAACAAAACTAAATCTCTACCCTTAATTTTATTTACATTAATTCATCAATTAAACATTTCATATCTTTTATATAACATAAATTTGATGAGTAATATTACTTAAATTATTTCAAATTAATTATAACATTCAGGCTTCATGCGCAAGAATCATTGTTTCGTCTGTCTCAGTTAACATATATATTTACTATCATCTTTGTTTGATCGTTGCCTCTGCATTTCGCCGGTACACCATTAGTAAATTGTTAAATGTATGGATAATTAGGGATTGCATTTTTTAAGAGAATGTGTATTTAAAAAAAACATGTTTATTGAACATATATCTAGCTAATACTGATATAATTTAATTAGATTATGTACGCACCGAAACGTGTTTAAGGGCAACTCCAACCAACCTCTATCCCACCATTTTGAAGGGAAAAACTAATCCAATCAACCTCTATAACTCCCTCTATATATAGAGGGAACAAAAACTCCCTCTATATTAGAAGTGAGAGGATAAACCCTCTATCAATGGACCCCACATAAATTATTTACTTTTTCTTTAACTTTTATAACATTATATGTATAATACCTATTAATAATTTGTATTAATTAAAATGGTTATATATACTTTTAAAAATTAGTATATAAGAAATTTTATTATTAGTGGAATATGGGTCCCACTAGTTTTGGAGGGATGAATAAAGTATATGGTTGGAGTTGAAATTTTGTTTAGAGTGGATGGTCCCACCATAAATAGAGATAGAATGTGAATTATAGAGGTGAAGGTTGGAGTTGCTCTAACAAACCGTTCTATATTACAACTATCTAGAACTAGGCAACGTAATACTTTTTAAACTTTTTACATTTTCTTGGATTTTTAAAAATACTAGTACTACGACTATTATTTTCGAAGATATGACACTAAACCGCTGTCATCTTCTGCCAACGTCTTCTCCCCCTGTTGCTTCATTCAAACTTGTGACAACTATAGATTCACACCTATGTCCGTCCATGCCCCGCCAACTACATCGTCCTCATTCGTGACTATAACTGGAATGCTCACGTTGTTTGCTTTATTTTCACCTCCCGCAATCGACTTCGGTTAAGGGTTTCACCGAATGTCTATCACTCGAGGGTTTTATCAGCTCACCTCACATCGGTTCCCTGAGTGTTTCTTTCATATTTGAACCTTATTAGTTTTCTAAATTTTCAAGTAGGTTTCATTCTTGATTTCCTGTTCTTTCTTCTTAGGATAAACAATAATCCTGAAGCCAATTCAACTTTTAGCTAATGATTATTTATATTATGATAGCAATAAAATTTGTGGTTAAAATCCCGAAGCCCTTTAAATTATTATTTATAGAACCGTTTATATCTTTTTAATTAAATAATTGAAGTAAATGATATACATTCAGAAAAAATGAAGTAATTTCATCCGCAATAAAGCGCTGGACATATTTACTCGTTTATCACATCACTCAGTGTGTTAATACGGAGTTGTTTTATAGCTTGTACATGTGAGTTTAGTTTAGACCATAATGACATTTGATGCTGCAATTGATAGCGGCTCAAACATGTGTATTTAGATTAATATAAATGTTTATTGAAGAAATAGAAATAAACGCTAAAATTTAGTATTGAGCAAGATAACCAATAGCCGAATGTGACTGATATCAATTGAATAACTGAACCATTGACAGCTAATGGAAACCAAATAAACAAAGCATTTATATAAAGCTTGTGGTCCGATAAAACATTTTCTTGACAAGCGTTTATTTTGGTTATGTTTTTGAATTTAGCCCCAATATCAATCCACTACAACCAACCCACACGGTACTTCTTTACATTAAATTTCAAATTTTCAGAATGTTCTTGATCACTTTGCTACAATTCTTATGTTTTTGTTGATGTTGCATATTGATTGACACTTGTAATTTAAAAGAACTCAACAATACGTCATTTGCAAATGTTATTGATCACTTTGCTACAACCGCACGGACGGTACTTTTTTACATTAACCTAGTTTATATATCATATGTCGTTAAGATTGTCTTTTGTTTTATCGATTAGTTTAAGCTTCATAATACAAAATTCAAACACAATCTTGTCACTTCACAATACATTAATAAATGACTTGTAGTCCAGCATATCAAAGTGTTGAAAATGTGTATCTCATAATAATAGATAAGTTTTTTTATAAATGAATGGTTTAGTTTAGAAATAAGTTAGTGTTAGTTTATAAGGTAATTAACAAACTAATACAAAAGTGTACAATGGAGTTGAATACACAACTCAACAAAATATGAATAAATCAAACTAATTCAATACAATAATTACAACTTACCTTTCTATTAATTTAACAAACTAATTACTTATACTATACTATTATAATCCCGATTTCCCCATTATTAAACACGAAATGATGGAATTATATTAAAAATAATAATGTAATCACTATCACTATATACTAATATATTCATGCCACCTTTACTTACTACCTTCCCATTCATGTGTTTAATTTTGGCGTTGTATTTATTTAATGATGTAATCTATCACTATATTCCCTATATTGTATATATACTAAAATTTTCACTACCTACCCATTCACGTTTTTGACTTGTATATTGTTTTGTGTATAATATAATATAATGTAATGTAAATTTTATATACCATATATCGAGGAGATTCTTTTCTATATTGATTAGTTTAAGTTTCATATACAAGATTCAAACACATCAAGTCAACCTCATAATGAATTATTAAAGGCGGCTCCAGAGAATTAAATTGTTGAAAAGATATATTTTATGGTCACCTCATAATGAATTATTAAAGGCGGCTCCGAGAATTAAATTGTTGAAAAGATATATTTTATGGTTACGTGTTTTAGCCTCGTTATATATATAAAATGTAATTTAACGTACGACTGTACGAGGAGGGGGGCTATAAATCTGTTTGAAGTATTTTATTTAAGGGTATTTCTATATGGACCCCCTGTAAAATCTATTTGGCCCCCCTGATTTGACATATGTGAGTGTAAAAGTTGCATTGAAAATTATAATTGAGTGATGTGACATAACCTAAGTGTGAGAGAGAGAGGGTCCAAATAGTATCACCCTTTATTTAAGTCAAGTATTAGTACTTGAAAGAATTATATATATATATATATATATATATATATATATATATATATATATATATATATATATATATATATATATATATATATATATATATATATATATATATATAGGGGAGGGTTAAACGAGAACTGTTTTTCGTACGAGAACTGTTTTTCGTACGAGAACTGTGAGAACCAATCTCGGCCGTTCCTTGGATATGGGAAGTTCATGGATGAAGAGCGTGGAGGGGATCAAGTGTGGCAGGGTGCATGTGAGGAATTCATGGGTGAGCAATGACATTAAAGGAGGGGGAATTGGATGGCTCAGATTGGTTCTCGTACGAAAAACAGTTCTCGTTTGAACTTTTGCCTATATATATATATATATATATATATATATATATATATATATATATATATATATATATATATATATATAGGGTAAAGATACATATAGAACCCTCTTTAAACATAGAACCTAAAAAATCACTTTAGAGAGTGACAAGTGGCATGTTGAGTGGAAGGCAAAACTGGAAAAAAAAAAAAAAAACATTCATGCGCCTCCTCTTATTCCAACAAACCTAATTTTTAATAAAAAAAACTCACCAAAATATTTAAATGATCATAACTTCTTTGTTTTTGAGAGTTTAAGCAAAAAAATTATATCATTAGATTCAATTTTTCGTCCTTTTTCAAACAAGACCACACTTGATATATTTCTGAAACTTTATTTTTTTTCGAAAATGCTAATTTTTTAAAAATTGCATTTTCACCTGGGTTTCATTTGAAAATGCAAAAATGCAAAAAACGAAAATGCAAAAATCGAAAATCCTAGTCATGCATATGCTTCCATAAATGCAAATTTTGAAACCAATACTAAAAATTCAAACAAAAACTAACTGAAAATGCAGCCAAAAATGCAAAACGAAATTTGCATTTTCATAAAAAAAATTGAAAAATATGCGAAGAGTGGTCTTGATTGAAAGAGGATTAAAAAACTAAAAGATTGGTATAATTTTTTTGTTTAAATTCACAAAACTTAAAAAGTTATGACAATTTAAAGTTTTGGGGGTATTTTTTATTAAAAATGTGGGTTTGTTAGGGGGGATTTTCCATCTTTGCCCTTTTGCATCTTAACAAATACATGATAATTACAATTATGTCATCCTTAATCTTATCATTAATTTTGATGATCCAATGGTCTAGATTGGTTCTTTAGATTCTATGGTTAAGAGGTGGTTCTATATTGATCCATTTACTATATATATATATATATATATATATATATATATATATATATATATATATATATATAGGGTAAGGTTACACATAGAACCTTACTTAAACATAGAACCTAAAGAATCACTTTAGGTGATTACACGTGGCATCCCCATCCCTTCCAACAAACTTTAAAAAAAAACCCCTCAATCTTTAAATGATCATAATTCATTCGTTTTTAAGAATTTTAACAAAAAAAATTATATCTTTAGATTCAGTTCTTCGTCCTCTTTCAAACAAGACCAGGCTTGATATATTTCTGAAACTTTATTTTTTTTTTGAAAACTCAAATTTTTCAAAATTTGCATTTTTACCTGGGTTTCATTTGAAAATGCAAAAATGCAAAAACCGAAAATGCAAAAATCGAAGATGCAAGTTATGCATATGCTTCCAAAAATGCAAATTTTGAAACCAATACTAAATGCAAACAAGAACTAACTGAAAATGCAACCCAAAATGCAAAACAAAATTTGCATTTTCATAAATTTTTTTGAAAAATATGGCAAGAGTGGTTTTGATTGAAAGAGAATTAAAAAACTAAAATATTGGTATAATTTTTTTAAAAAAATTCACAAAACTTACAAAGTTATGACAATTTAAAGTTTCGGGGGGTATTTTTAATTAAAAACGTGGGTTTGTTGGGAGGTAATTACAATTATGCCATCCTTAATCTCAACCATTGATTTTGATGATTCAATGGTCCAGATTAGTTCTATGGTTCTATGTTTAAATAATGGTTCTATATTGATCCATTATATATATATATATATATATATATATATATATATATATATATATACACACACAGAGAGAGAGGGGGAAGTTTCATCGAGAACAAAAAAAAATGCGAGAACTGCGAGAACCGTTCTAAACCGTCCATCTTAGCTTCTTTCTTTTTAACTAATTACCCCCATTTTTTAAAACTAAAATATCTACCAAACGTCAAGATATTAAATTATGAAAGTTATACCAAATTAACGACAAAAATATGCTCTTTAATATGACATCTATATTGCTATATTTTTTTCAACAAAAAAAAATTTGTTTTTGCTGGGTTTTTTTTCTAGCACTATAAGGTATGTTACATATATGCATCAGTACTAACATATATGTAATCAGTACTATAAGGTATGTTACATATATGTATACTTACCTTATCTTATACACATTTTAGGCTTATATTATACGTTAACAAATCTCTTGCTGCTATTAAGTTGGTATTTAATCTGTTTCTTTTTCTAGTGTTGTGTGTGTGCGTGCTTATTTTGGAAATCCATGTGCTTTAACCCATTAGATTGACTACATTGTTATCGAACTAGCATTTGAGTATTGTTCTAGTTTTTTAATCCTTTGCAGTAGTATGTTTTTTTTGTATAATGTATATATTATAGGAGTACAAGAGTTATTTGAAAGTTTATGTGTAATTGCTGATGCACATGTGTAACATACCTTATAGTGCTAGGATAAAAACCCGGCAAAAACGAAATTCTTTTTTTGTTGAAAAAAATATAGCAATATGGATGTCATATTAAAGAGCATATTTTTGTCGTTAATTTGGTATAATTTGCATAATTTAATATCTTAACGTTTGGTAGATATTTTAGTTTTAAAAAATGGGGGTAAGAAAGAAACTAAGATGGACGGTTTAGATCGGTTCTCGCAGTTCTCACATTTTTTTTGTTCTCGATGGAACTCTCCCCTATATATATATATATATATATATATATATATATATATATATATATATATATATATATATATATATATATATATATAGAGAGAGAGAGAGAGAGAGAGAGAGAGAATGGATCAACAAAGAACCACCCTTTAACCATAAAACCTAAAGAACTAATTTGGATCGTTAGATTTTCTAGATAAAGGACTGAGATCAATCTTTAATTTTCTATGATACAAAAAGGAAACAAGCTATTAAATCATTAAACAAGGGCATAATAGGAACTAAAAAATTTCTCTCACCTCACTTCTAACAAAAACATCCGTCTCTCATTTCTGTCTCTCATTTTTCTCTGCTGCTACAAACAACACTCCCATTTGTGAAGATTCATCTATTGATTTTTCCTACTACAAACAAAATATATCAAAAGAACATCTAACGTCATGAATCAACGGCAGATTAATCAACGAATGTCATGGATCAACAAATGTCACGAAGCCCTCCTCATCGTTTGGTTTCTCCTCTTGTGAATCTTGACGAAATCGACACAACCGTTGAAGACCTAAATCCCCAGAAATGTTTTTCTTCAGATGAGCATGCAAACATTACTCATCCATCATGAATCAACAGCAGATGTGCCCTTTGGGTGTTTTTTCTTGTCAAGAGCCTCAACTGGAAGTTGAAGATAAGTCGGTAAGTGTGTATTTTGGTTTCTCCTTCATCTAGATTGTATTTTGGTTATCTTCTGCATCTAAATTGCATTTTGTTTCTACATCTCCATTGTGGACTATAAGTAGATGAGATTCTACATTTTTGATTTTTTAGCTGTTGTTTTTTTCTCATGAAAGCACTGATTTCGTAAATTGGAAGGATATTGTAAAGGTTTTTCATTTTAGTGGATTTTATAATATAGCTTATCATTTTGGTGTTTTTCTTTAAAACTTAGAATTTTCTTTTTACTCACCAGTAGGATTTATATGGGTAATGTAGTATCTAACTTTCAAACATGTATGTTAGTAACTAGACAAGTAAAATTTGTTAGTAAATTTTTTAGATTAATGGGTTAAACACCCATATGTTCCTTCATTATCTCTTTTACAATGGATAGATCCGGATATTATTGCAATCAGGTTTTTGCATTTTCAGTATGCAACTTTGGAAAATCATATCATGTCAAGATGTTGTTGCTTTTGCATTTTCGATGTGAAATATAATCGCTTTTGCATTTTCAGATTGTTGTTTGTTTGCATTTTTTAATGTGAAAAGGCAAATTTTAAAAATTTTGCATTTCCAAGTGTATTTTCCAGTTTGTTTCTTGTTTTGCATTTTTTAGTGATGGATATTGGTTTTTGCATTTCTAGTTATGTGAAAATATTGTTGTTTTGCATTTTCAGATTGTTTGTTTGTTGCTTTGCATTTTCAAAATTTGTATTTCATCTGGGTTTCATTTCCAGTTAGTTTTTTAGTTTGTTTTCATTTCATTTCAGATTGTACATATAAATAAAAATGCAAAATTCATTAAAAAGTGCATTTTGATTATTGTTTTCAACCGTTTCTTATGATATTGAAAAGTGTTGTGAATGAAATTTGCATTTTGGGTTCGAATATGTAATTTGCATTTTGGGCTGTATTTTGCATTAAATCAGATTGTGAAATGTAGATAAGAGTTGTTGGTTTGCATTTTCATTTGCTAAGTATACATCAGGTTTTGCATTTTAAGATGAATATGGTTTGGTTATGTAATTCTAGTTCTTTGAATGAGTTTTGAGATTTTTACATTTTTTAATCTGAGGTGTGCAATTTAGAATTTTTGATGACAAAAGCATTTAACCGATGTAGTGTTGTGTATGTAAATTTTGCATTGTAGTGTTGTGTATGGTAAAGTATTTTCCAGTTTGTTCTTGTTTGCATTTTCAGTGATGGATAATTGCTTTTGCATTTCCAATTATGTGAAAATATAGTTGCTTTGCATTTTCAAATTGTAGTTTGTTTGCATTTCATATAGGTTTCATTTCTAGTTAGTTCTTTAGTTTGTTTGTATTTCATCTCGGGTTTCATTTCAGATTGTACTTAGGTTGCTTTGCATTTTCAGATTGTAGTTTGTTTGTATTTCATCTGGGTTTCATTTCAAGTTAGTTCTTTTGTTTGTTTGCATTTCATATGGGTTTCATTTCAGATTGTACAGATAAATAAACATGTAAATCTCCGATGAAGAA
This sequence comes from Pulicaria dysenterica, assembly GCA_947179395.2. Classification (NCBI taxonomy): domain Eukaryota; kingdom Viridiplantae; phylum Streptophyta; class Magnoliopsida; order Asterales; family Asteraceae; genus Pulicaria; species Pulicaria dysenterica. The sequence goes on from OX359288.1 coordinate 27,624,056, forward strand.
TTCCGGCCACTACCTCAGATTAACGCCATCTCCGCCGCTTCGCAACCTCAGATCGACGCCATCTCCGTCCAAATCTGCTCCAGGGTCCACTCTATATCCGCCGCTTCGCAACCTCAGATCGACGGCGAAGCATATCAATTTCTACATGTCGACGGTGATGCAGAGCGACGTGAAAGCAAGGCGACGGTGAAGCATATCAACGTGAAGATCTCTCAATTTCTACATGGTATTTTTATCATTTTGCATTTTGTATTTTGGTTTTGTTGAAATTGATGTTGAATCTCTTCATCAATTGCAAGGTATTTTCAATTTGCATTTCTAGAATTTTGCATTGTAGTGTTTGTATAAACTTTTTGCATTTTTGGATCGAATAAGTAATTTTCATTTTTGCATTTTCATTTTGAATCAGATTGTGTTGAAATGCAAATCATAGTTGTGGAAACATATACATATAGATATATATATATATATAGAGAGAGAGAGAGAACTTAAATATTTTTGCGAATGGGTGTAACACCCCAATTTACTAAATAACTGAAAATCACCTCTAAAACACTTTCTTAAAATAACCACACATAATTTACATAAAAGCGGAAGCATACAAGTTTTAAAACGAGTTCTAACAAAAGATATTCACATGTACACTCATTATTTGATATCAAAAGCTAAATATTTACACGGAGGCGTTATGTTATTTTAACAAAAATCTATCTCAAAGACTGTGGTCAAACGGGAGCCTTGCCCTTGTCTTTCGTTCCTGGGTGTTACAACTCTTCCCCACTTGAAATGATTTCGTCCCCGAAATCAACTTTTGAAGAGTTCTGGATAATTATGCATCATTTCCTGCTCAGGTTCCCACATATAGTCTGACCCCTTTCTATGCTTCCAATGGACTTTTATGAGTCCAATCTGTTTGTTGCTCAAAGCCTTTACTTTTCTTTCTAAAATAGTAACTGGTTGCTCTACATAATTCAATTTCTCATCGATACTAACATCTTCCAATGGTACGAATGCAGACTCATCTACTAAACACTTTCTAAGATGCGAAACATGAAAGGTGTTATGAATCTGAGACAACTCTTCTGGCAGTTCTAGTCTGTAAGCAACCTTTCCCACACGTGCAATGATTTTGAATGGTCCAATAAATCTCGGACCTAGTTTCCCCCTCTTTCAGAATCTGATTACGCCCTTCCACGGTGACACCTTTAATAACACGTAGTCTCCCACTTGAAACTCGAGTGGTGATTTGCGTCTGTCTGCATAACTCTTTCATCTGTTTTGGGGGGCTAACAATCTCTCTCTTATCTGTTGGATTTGTTCTGTTGTTCGCTGAACCACTTTTGTATTACCCAGCTCTCTCTGACCTACCTCACCCCAACACACTGGAGTTTGGCACTTTCTCACATACAAGATTTCATACGGTGGCATTCCGATACTAGAATGTTAGCTGTTATTATAAGAAAACTCTGCTAATGGAAAATTCGTATCCCATCTTCCACCGAAATCAATAACACACGCACGTAGCATGTCTTCTAAAGTTTGAATTTTTCTCTCACTCTGACCGTCAGTCTGAGGGTGAAAAGCTGTACTGAGATTAAGTCTGGTTCCTAGATTTTCACGAAACTTGTTCCAGAATCTAGAAGTGAAACGAGTATCTCTTTCTGACACGATAGAAATTGGCACACCATGACGAGATATAATCTCTTTCATATACACCTCTACTAGTCGTTCCGAGGAATAAGTTTCTCTGATGGGGATAAAATGTGCACTTTTAGTCAACCTGTCTTCAATTACCCATATCGCATCATAACCTCGAGGGGTTCTGGGTAATTTGGTAATCAGATCCATTGTAATGTTTTCCCATTTCCAGACTGGTATCTCTAGTGGCTGTAATTTCCCATGTGGTTTCTGATGTTCAGCTTTCACCTGTAAACATGTGAGACATTTTTCCACATGCCTGGCTATGTATCGTTTCATACCTGGCCACCAATAGTCTACCTTCAGGTCTTTATACATTTTGGTAGCCCCTAGGTGAATAGAAAATCTGGATCTGTGAGCTTCATTTAGTAAAGTCTGCCTCGCAGTTCTGTAACTAGGTACCCATATGCGTTCGTAACGAGTCAGTACATCACGATTATGTGTTATAAGATTCGCCACCTGCCCCTTTATCCGCTCTTTATTTTGGTTCTCACTTTTAATTGCTTCTGACTGAGCTGATTTGATCACATCGATAATAGGCGTTGTAACTGTCATCCTTAAGGACTGATTCTGCATTAACATTGTTCCTGACTTTATGCTCAAGGCATCAGCCACGACGTTAGCTTTCACAGGATGATACAATATCTCACAGTCATAGTCTTTCAGCAGTTCCAACCATCGCCTCTGTTTAATGTTAAGATTTTTCTGATCTACAAAGTACTTGAGACTCTTGTGATCGGTATAAATAGTGCACTTCACACCATAAAGATAGTGTCTCCAGATCATGAGTGCAAATACCACTGCCGCTAGTTCTAAGTCATGAGTCGGGTAATAGGCATCACAATACAGCCTAACCCTGCCCCTCTTCACATAGTTTCAATTGTCTAGAAGCATAAGCTATAACCCTGCCCCTCTGCATCAAAATACAGCCTAACCCATGGTATGAGGCATCACAAAATACTACCATGTCTTCCATACCCTCCGGTAACGCGAGCACTGGCGCTTCACATAGTTTCTACTTGAGAGTTGAGAAGGCTACCTGCTGTTCACTTCCCCAAACAAACTCCACGTTCTTTTTAGTAAGCTAAGTCAAAGGAACGACAGTCTTTGAAAAATTCTCAATGAATCTCCTGCAATCCTAAAAAGCTCCTAACCTCTGTCGGGTTCCTTGGCGGTTCCCACTTCATTACCGCTTCTACTTTCGTAGGGTCCACTTTTATCCCTTCTTGGTTGATTATATGACCCAGAAATTGCACTTCTTGTATCCAGAATTCACATTTAGAAATTTTAGCATATAAATGTTCTCTCCTTAGTGTCTCTAGGACCTTACGGAGATGTTTCTCATGATCTGCTGGACTTCTAGAATAAATAAGGATAACATCTATGAATACGATCACTGATCTATCTAGCATGGGTCTGCACACTCTATTCATCATATCCATGAATGCTTCTGGTGCGATAGTAAGGCCAAACGACATACTAACGAACTCAAAATGCCCATATCTGGTTCTAACGTGGTTTTTGAAATATCATCTGGTCTGATCTTGAGCTGGTGATAACCCGACCTCAAGTCAATTTATGAAAATCACGTTGCCCCTTGTAGCTGATCAAACAAATCGTCTATCCTGGGTAATGGATACTTATTCTTGATGGTCACTTTGTTAAGCTCACGGTAATCCATGCACATACGAAAAGTACCATCCTTCTTCTTCACTAATAAAATGGGTGCACCTCACAGAGAACTACTGGGTCTAATAAACCCCTTGTCAAGTAACTCCTGAAGTTGCTTCATCAGTTCCTGCATCTCTGGCGGAGCCAGTCTGTGTGGAGCTCTCGCTATTGGTGAGGCTCCCGGCACTAAGTCAATTCTGAACTCAACTTGTCTGTCTGGCGGCACCCCAGGTAAATCCTCGGAGAACACGTCAGTATATTCACATACTACCTTCACATCTTCAACACATACTTGTCTCTTTTCTAATTTGGTATCTACCACATAAGCTAATAAAGCAGTATACCCTCGATGAAGATACTTCCTAGCCTTGGAAACTGAACACACACATGATCTACCCCTCTTTGTATCACCACATATAGAGAGTTCTTCCCCACTTGGGGTATGAACCCGTATCACTTTCTGTCCGCATAATATAGTAGCCTGATAACATCCTAACCAGTCCATCCCGACTGCCACTTGAAATTCCCTCATGGTCATAGGAATATGTTCTATATGGAATCTAACAGTATCTATTTCTATCACATTATGTTTATACACATCAGATACTATCACAGATTTATCATCATCTATTTCCACCTCGAGAGGAGAATCTAGCTTTTCACATATATGATCGAACTTTTTACTAAAGGTAACAGATACGAATGATTTACTTGCACCCGAATCAGATAACACGAGAGCCGGAAAATTATTTATGAGGTATGTACCTGTGACCACATCTGGTTATGTTCTAGCTTCCTCAGCTATGAGCTCGAAAGCTCTACCCTTAGGTTTCTGAACATTTTCTTTCTTTACATCCTTTGGTTCTGAAATACGTAGAGGAGGTAAAGCTGAGTTCGGTTTGGAGCCAGTAGGTGCTGCTGCTGCTGGTTTTGGGCACTGAGCTTACTGGTGGCCCGGCTGATAGCAGTTGAAGCAGACTTTGATTGGATTCTTACAATCTTTGCTCACATGACCTGGCTTCCCACATTTGTAACACTTTGGAGAACCAAACCTGCATTCCCCAAGATGATGTCGTTTACAAGTAGGACAATCCGGATAGGTTTTATGGGTAGGCTTCTGTTAAGGGGTTTCCACTTTCTGTTTCTTGGGTGCCGGTGCAACTTTCTCAACTAACTTTCTCTCTGCCACTTGTCTCTCGAGCTCTAACTCTCTAGCTCTGGCAGCATCCATCATTGATTTCACCATTTGATGCTTGTTGGCATCAATAAACTCTCTGATACTTGGCTTGAGCACCATCGTGTACCTGTACATCTTCATTTTCTCATTTACCACGTAATCCGGGGAAAAACGAGCTTTCTCCATGAACTTTGCATTGATTTCTGGCATTGTTTCTGTGGTCTGCTTGAGTTTATGAAACTCATCCACAATCCTATCAATCTCTGACTGTGGCACGAATTGCTCATAAGCAATCTCCTTGAATGTTTCCCAAGACATGGTTTCAATATGTGCGTAACCCCTCTGCTTGACTTCCATATCCCACCAATATTTCGCGACACCTCTCAGCTGATTGCTAACGTATCTAACTTTCTTTTCTGGTGGACAAGAACACGTATGAAAGGCACCCTCTGTTTCTGAAATCCACCTGTGACTAATGACCGGATCTGTTGACCCGTAGAACAACGGCGATTGGCATGCTGTGAAGTCTGTGAATTTACAGCCCTTGGGATCTTTCTGTATAACCACCTATTCAGGATTAACCCCTTCCCCACCTGCTGCTAGCCTCGCGGCTATTTCTTGTCTAATCGTCTCCTGGTTCTGTTCTTGATGTTGTCCTACCACTTGTGCAATAATGTAGGGTATGCTTTGCTCCATCTCCTTACTAAGCTCCTCTGTAATGACTTCCCTCATAGTAGGTTCAAGAGCATCCTGATTCAAATCTGGTGGCCTCTCTGGTCTCGTATTCGGTATCCGGTTAGAGTTTTTGCCACAAGTAACACTGGTCTCTACGCGTTCAGGTTTATGACTGGGTCTACCCTCCGGATCATTCACTGACCCAGAGCCTCGTGTATTCACCATTCTGTAATTTATGTAGTTATAGCTCTCACAAAATACACATATACCTCTGAATTCTAACTAACTCATCTTATATGACTATAAACACTTAGTATGATGTTTAGATATTTCACACAGTTATAGGAAAACTAACTCAACAGTTACTGGATTTCTAATCTAACACACTACCCCTGACCCAATCCGCATAATACTATCATGATTCTGTCAAGTTCTAGCATATACCGTGTATTTGTAGTAGTACGAGCCCCCTTACCACTCTAAATCCACTATACATACTAAATCTTAACTTTCACAACTTAGCACATACTTCACAAGCTTGGGTTACAATATCCGTAACGTATAATCATTCACACATATAGCAAGTCAACTCATGATATCTTCACACGTATGGTTGTTTGTCCCAAGTGATTCAGGTATCAACAAATCTCATGAAGATCAATGCAACATAATCAAGAATGTAGAGAGAAAGTAATTACTCCATGTAAACACACACTTAAGAATAAGATTATGCCAAAGAACTTACTAATGACTAATTAGTCATTAGTATATATACCCCTAAGGGTATTTACAATATTGGTCCCTCTAGTTTGTATATTTAATACAAACATCAACTAAAATGTAATCTTCTATTCTATACAATATTTATAACCTAACAATCTCCCCCTTTGTATAGAAATAGAAGATGTTTGTCTTTTCAGCTTCATACGGGCTCTAACAATATCTTCTTATGAATATGCAGATTTCTTGCTGCATTCTTTAAGCTTTAGGAGACAAGACTTGAACGATTTCTTTTTGAATCTTCAGTATTTGATCGGATGTCTTTAAGCTTCAGGGCTCTCAACATCACTCAGATTCTGAACCAGACTCTCCAACTACTATATCTAAATTCCTCAAAGATCATCCTCAAGATCAAATAGTTGGAAATGTCCAAGAAAGGGTTATGACCAGATCAAAGGCTACAACTAACTTTGCTGCTCACTTTGGTTTTCTATCTCAAATGGAACCAAAGAAGACTGAAGAAGCCTTAGAGGATGAGGATTGGATTGATGCTATACAAGAGGAATTGAATGAATTTGAGAGAAATAAGGTCTGGAACCTTGTCCCTGCCCCCAAAGGTCACTCAATTATAGGCACTAAGTGGGTCTATAGAAATAAAATGGACAAGGATGGAGTGATAGTAAGGAACAAAGCCAGGCTGGTGGCACAAGGGTATAAGCAAGAAGAAGGAATTGATTATGATGAGACATTTGCCCATGTTGCTAGAATTGAAGCCATAAGGTTGTTCCTGGCTTAGGCAGCATATAAAGACGTCAAAGTCTATCAAATGGATGTGAAAAGTGCTTTCCTAAATGGAAAACTTCAGGAGGAATTCTATGTGAAACAACCTCCTGGCTTTGTCAGTTCAAAGTTTCCACATCATGTCTATAAGTTGGACAAGGCTTTGTATGGTCTTAAACAAGCTCCAAGAGCTTGGTATGATACTCTATCCACTTATCTACTATCAATGGATTTCACCAGAGGTAGTATAGATAAGACACTCTTTGTTAAAAAGAGTAAAGGACAGGTGATTCTTGTACAAATCTATGTGGATGACATTATCTTTGGTTCTACAAATGAATCTCTGTGTGATTGGTTCTCCAAAATAATGTCACAAAAGTACAAGATGAGTATGATGGGTGAGATGACATATTTCCTAGGCCTACAAATTCAACACAAGCCTGATGGAATATTCATAAATCAAAGCAAGTATGTTCTTGATTTGATAAAGAAATATGGTTTTGATTCAAGTTCAACCATGAGAACACCCATGTCACCAGCTATCAAGCTGAGTAAAGACTCAGATGGTAAGTCTGTGTGTCACTCTACCTATAGAGGAATGATAGGTTCATTACTCTATTTGACAGCTAGTAGGCATGATATCATGTTTGCTACATGTGTTTGTGCAAGATATCAGGCATATCCTAAAGAATCACATCTTCAAGCTATGAAAAGGATCTTTAGGTACCTTAAAGGTACACCAAATCTAGGTCTTTGGTATCCAAAAGACTCTAGATTTAAGTTAGTTGGTTTTTCTGATGCTGACTATGCTGGGTGCAAGTTGGATAGAAAATCAACAACTGGTGGATGTCAATTGCTTGGAGGGAAGCTAGTAAGCTGGACTAGTAAGAAACAAAACTCAGTGGCTACTTCAACTGCTGAAGCTGAATATGTTGCAGCAGGAATCTGTTGTGCTCAAATCCTATGGATGCAGCATCAGCTTCAAGACTTTGGCATGAGTTTCAAGAAAACTCCTATCTTCTGTGATAACGAAAGTGCAATAGCTATCACTTACAATCCAGTATTCCACTCAAGAACTAAGCACATTGAAATTAGACATCACTTCATAAAGGACATCGTGGAAAAAGGTAAAGTTGACATTAAATTTATCTCCACTGATGATATCTTCACTAAACCACTTGATGAAAAGAGGTTTATGTATCTGCTAAGTGAATTGGGTATACTCAACCCCTAGCTAAGTGTCTAGAATCTGAGTTTTTCAGTTTGACAAATACTAAGTGTCTTAAGGTGAGTGCACAGTTTATAAATAAGTTTTCATAAAATGTATAACATGTCAAGCTGAATGATGAGTTCACACGTTTGGTGAGTTCCAAACATACTTTAACTGCTTAGTGTAGTTATGATATAGTTTGAGTCAGTCTCAAACATAAGTGACTAAGTGTCATTGAGTCTGAGCTATGTGCTTAACTCAAACTGTGTGATTGGTTCACACGTTTGGTATGTTCCAAACATATTTTAACTACTTAGTGTAGCTAAATTACATGTTTAAGTCAGTCTTAAACATACATGACTGAGTGTCATTAAGCCTGAGCTGTGTGCTCTACTCAAGCTAAGTACCAATCTCAAGCTGAGTGCTCAACTCAAGCTAAGTGCTTGAATCAAGCTGAGTGCTTGACATAAACTGAGTAATATGTTTACTCAGCTTGGTGTGTCCAACATATGAGTTAATTACTTAGTGTTATTAATTCATCTGCCAAAGCGTATTTGAGTAAGTCTCAAATAGCGTATTATGCTAATTTGGTATTTGTGTAATACAACAGTGTTAATAATATTTGTGTAAGTCACTAATATTATTTTACACTTGTATCCGTTGGAAGATGATGTGTTTCTACCCTCTCACTGTTACATAAAGCCGTAAGTTTTTCCGGCGTAACGGATAAAAAGGGGAATCCAACGGTAACTTTTCTTTCTCATCAGAAAGGTATATATATTGATCATAAAAGGTTTAGAGAAGTTTACGCTTACAACTCCGACTTCTCACTTTCTAAAATACCTTTCGCAAACACCTCAATTGCTTAGTTCAATTTATGAGTTTGAGGGTCAACAACAACCCTTGGATGATGCACCCAAAGACTCTCCTCACACTGAAACTGCCTCCTCAGGCATCCAGCAGCTGAAAGATTATGTTGCTGCTTAGTTTGGTTTGTTCTATCTTAAGCAGAAGAAGCATAAACGCCAAATCTATCAGAGGCTTGAGAAGCTGACAAAGGATGTTCAATAGATTGCCTCTTCAGTTGCTGCACTCCAACAACAAAAGACTTCAACCCCTATTGATGATGACAAAAAGGGGGAGAAGGTTCAAGCTGATATTGAGGCTGAGCTAGTTCGAGCTGAAGCTGAAGCTCTACTAGTACTAGCTAAAGGAGCAGAGAGGAAGACTCAAGCTGAGGGGGAGTTGGAAATAAATAAAGAGGAACCTGCAGCTAAGAGACAAAAGGTAGAAGAATCTGAACCTGAAGCTGACTGTGTTTCTGAAACTGAGGAAGAAACAGAAGAGGATAAAGCCACAAGGCTTATGATTGAAATGCTCGAACAAAAGGAAGCCAATGAGTTAGGCATTTCTCTTGAAGAGCTAAGGAAGAGAAAAGAAAAGGAGGCAAAGGACCAAGAAAAAGAAAAACAGAGAAAATATTTGGATGAAGCTGAAGCTACATACACTCGTCCAAGACCTGATCCTATCCCATACACAGATGCAGAAATTCAAGAAGTTGCTGTGGTGATAGCTCAAATCATTTTGTAAAGTATAAGCTGAATAAGATCATCAGAATACAACAGAGAGAACTCAGAGGGGATGCAGAAGCTGAAAGCCTCCTAGAAGAAATCAACAGAGAAATCATTCTTTAGGAGGTTCTACATCCTGAGTTCAAAAGATAAATAGATTAGTTCTAATGTAAATATTATATTAGTTCTAATATTTTTGTAAGCACTTAGTGTGCATGATCTGAGTGATCAATATTTTTGTATTATGATAAGTTCAATTAATACAAATATCTGTTTGATATGTTCAACTTTGTTATGATGTGTTCATATTTATAAGTCTGATAAGTTCAGCTTAAATGAATAACTGATTAGTTCTTATTCATCAATGTATTCAGTTGGTGTGTTCAACTGAAAGTTGGTTTGTTCCACATATAATTGATCAGTTCAATTAAAATTGATATGTTCAATCAATATTTGATTAGTTCAGATATAAAAATCTTAATAAGTTTAAGATTTAAAACATAATTATGTTAAACAAAATTATTAACTGTTTGATGGTTTTGTCATCATCAAATAGGGGGAGTTTGTTGGGAAAATGATCTCATTAGTTAAGATTTGATGAGACAAAGTTAAGTTTGTAAGATGTGTTCTACATATAACTTAAACAGAATTATAAAGCTTAGTCAGACTGAACACTCATAGTGATTCAGACTGAGTATAAGCTAAGTGTAAGCTGTACATATGTTTAATCAGCTTAGACTATATCTTAGTAAGATTATCAATGTGTTTGATAAGCTGTGTATGTCACCTAAGATATATATTGAGTATTCAGCTTGATGAGTTTCAAGCTGAGCGACTCAGCGTGAATACTGAGTCAGCTTAATAGAGTTTCTAAATATGTTTTAGTTAATTCTTTGGACTTCTGAGGATGAGTTAATAATTATACATGTTAGTCCATGTTTGTTTTCGAGTGTGTTCTCGAAGAACTCAGCTTGATGAGTTTCAAGCTGAGTAAGTCAGTCGGTCTAAAGAATTCAGTTTAAGATAATTTAAATTTGTTTTAAATTTATCTTTTATCTCTCTATATCTACGGCAAGGATAAGAAGATTCCAGAATCAAGATTGAAGATTGAAGACTCAAGATAAGAAGATTCAAGATTCAAGATTCTGGATTATCCGATAGTTAGTTAGCGAATTAAGCTAAGTCTTAGTTTGTTAGATTCCGTAGACACATGATTATAAATACTTATCTCCTGATAAGTTTAGAAGTACGACTACGACTCAAAACCAAAAACAACTAAGTGTTGCAGAGCCAAACCTCACCTCACCGTATGTGTTACGATTCTTGAATCACTGTTTGTCAGTTCAACGTGATCAAGATATTCACAGATTGCCAAGCTATTTGTGTTCGAATAATCATATTGGTTGTGATATTGGTAAGTTATCAATCTGTGTAAATCCTGTTTAGAGAGTCGTCAGTATCTATAATCATAAGTTGATTATAGATAGCTAAGTTTGAGAGATTGAGAGATTCATATTAGGTGGTTATATATCAAGTGTTGCTTACTTGATAGTTATTGTAATCATCTTCTTATTCAAAGCATTGCAATCATCTTCTTAATAAAAGCATTCAATTGATTGTAGATTTACTTTGTGTAACACTTTTATTTGATTTGTTCAATTTCCGCAGAAAGTGTATTCAACCCCCCTTCTACACACCTGTTGCTTGTTGTTATTCTCACCAAGGGACCAACAATATATATATATATATATATCTTTACTACTATATAATATATTTTTGTTTTTCTCTCCTCAAATTATTAAGACTACTTAAATTTAAGTAGTCCAAACAATTATGCACAATGTACAACCTTCAAATTATTACGACTATTTAATTCCAAACCCTTATTTTTATCTAAATTAATTTTATTCAGTATTTAACTATTTCACTCTCCTAATTTACTTTAATTTTTATTTATTTAAAATATATTCTCCACTAACACACTCTCTCACACAAAAACAATTATTCACCCACATCAACATAATTTTCAAAATGTTATTAACTTTTCTCTCCTTATTTTTTAAATATAAATCTTTTTTCTTATTTTTTAATTTTTAAAATTAATAAATTACATGATACAAATATAAGAAAATTAAAAAAAACCGGATATATTGCTAAAAACTTTTTCATGACATTGAATCGCTTGATTTAATATATCATAACATTCTTGAAAACGACATATTACAAAACAAAAACTATTGCCGCCGCAGCATTGCACGGGTATGCTGCTAATATATATATATATATATATATGTATGTATATATATATATATATATATATAAGGTAAGGATCAACAAAGAATCCCCCTTAAACAAAGACCCCAAGGGGCTTAATCTCAGCCACTCATCTAAAGGGGCAAGATGGGAAATGAATATTTTGAATTAACTCACGCAGCTCCTACTAGCCATTCTAAAAATCTATTATTTTTACCCCTCAAATCTTTAAATGACCATAACTATTTCAATTTTTTGAATTTGAGCAAAAAAATTATAACAATCTACTCATTTTTAATCCTCTTTTAAACGAGACCACTCTTCCTATATTTCTGATTTATTTTACAAAAATGATAAATTTGTCATTTTCATCATTTTCGTGTCCCCTTATATATCACTCAGCAGCAGGTCCCGAATATGATGTAAATGACGAAATCTATCTTTTTCGTCACCTGCTGTCCAGTTATGTGATATACAAGGGTACGAAAATGATGAAAAATGACAAAATTTATCATTTTTCGGCTGCCTCTTATATATCATGTAACAACAGGTGACGAAAATGATGAACTTTCGTCATTTTCATCATTTTCGTATCCTCTTATATATAACTTAAACAGCAGGTCCCGAAAATGATGAAAAATGACGAAAATTATCATTTTCATGCCCCTTATATTTCATGTAACAACAGGTGACGAAAATGATAAATTTCGTCATTTTCGTGTCCCCCCTTATATATCACTTAAATAGCAGATCTCGAAAATGATGAAAATGAAGAAATTTATCATTTTCGTCACCTGCTGTTACATGATATACAAGGGGGCACGAAAATGATGAAAATGACGAAATTTATCATTTTCGACTGCCTCTTATATATTGTTGGGGAGATAGAGATATCAAACCATAATCAAACCTGGCTATTATTTAAAATAGGATTTGATGCTAACAAAACCATATATTCAGTTTTGTACTTGTATCAATGAAAAACATGTGTTGTTTTTCATGTTAGACTTGAAGAAATTCCTAAGTAAGAAATATCAGCTGAAGAACAAAAGTGTCAGCTGAACACTGCGTATCAACCAACGGACCACCTTCGGGAAGATCAACTAAGAAGAAAAGACAAGCCAAGAAGCATCTTCTGAGCATCTACAAAGCATCAGCTGATGGTGATCATCAGCTGAGGGTTCTTTCAAGATCAGCCGAGCAGTCAACGGATCAGCTGAGTCAATCACTCTGATCAGCTGATGTCTCCCGTCCATCAGATAAGCTATCCTTACTTATCTAATCTTTTCTTTGTAAGCTTATCACTCTGAATGATCAGCTGAGCCCTTGGGATCTACAGATCATAAAGGTTGATTAGCTTATGTCGTATCACTCTAGTATGTATTGTTAGCTGATCAAGTATGATCAGCTGAGCAAATTCTAGTAGCTGAGTCTTTCACATTTATCCTTAGCTGAGAAAAAATATGTTTGCAGTTCAGTGTCTGTTAGCTGAGTCTTTATACAGTATCTCAGTTAATAGTTTTTCATTGTATTATTTTCTTAAGTCCAAGATAGAGCATGTGTTGTTCTATTATGCCTTTAGATCTATCTTTGTAAAAGTACTAAGCAATTTTTGGATCTGCAAAAAGACAAAAAGGATTGATCTTGATCCCCTGGAAAAGGTTATATATACTTTAGAAGAGAAGGTCTCGAAGATATGCTTCAACAACTAAGTATGGCTGTCAACTTTATACTTGGTTAAGTCAAGTCTTCAAGAAGCATGGTGTTGATTAAAGTACAAGCATGAAAAGAGAAGTTTACTCTCCCTAGACAAAAAGGTAGTACTTTAATATTATAATAATAGATGGTGGGATTTGACTTTATTGAAAAGTACATTCACTTTACACACTTCCTGTTTTAAGTGAATTTGCTTTTCACCCACTAACTTTATCTATTATAATATTATTAAATCAAGTACCTCTGTCTCCTTCTCCACTCCATCAACCCGGATACCATTTGCTTATTTATACTCATGCATGGAAACATGCTAAGTATTGAATAGATCTGTTGAGCACTGATATCTCATTAGTTGAGAAAATAGAAGAGTTAGCATTTTATCTTCCAGTGTAAACAAACTTGTTCATGTGTTGAACGTCTTAGACATAAGTTGTTTAAGATTAGATTTGTCTATGTGTTAGACAGTTTAGTTGCCACCTTTTATTGAACTTAGATTTTCCGCATCTAGTTCATGTAATTCTTGATTCATATAAATAAGAATTATATAAAAGTAAACTGTGTGTCTTTTAAATTTTAAAAAGCTACAGTTTGTATTCAACCCTCCCTTCTACAAACATTTGTTGTTGTAGTATACATTCGGGACCAACAACTGGTATCAGAGCAGGCTAGATAATTCATATCTAAGATCTGTTTTGCTTACTCTTCAACTGCTTCTATCTCTCACTAAATGGCCACTCTTGTTGCTGCATCTAACAGTTTCTAAAACAATGGCTCACTCACAAGGTGTCCAACGTGTGATGGGGAAAACGTTTCCCTCAGGAAGAGTAGAATTCTTTTCTACATGTCTAGCCTTGATGATGTGATGCTTAAGACTGTTACTGAAGGTCCCTATGTTCCTTCCTCCGCTGTTGAAGTCGCTACTGCCACTGATACAACTCATGTACATTGATATGTTGTCAAAGCTGTGCATCTATGGTCAGATGAAGACAAAAGGCTGGTTAATATTGATGTCAAAGCAAGAACAGCCTTAGTCTATGCACTACCCAATAAAGTCTATCATCAGGTTCTTAACTACAAATCTTCTAAAGAGATGATAGATACTCTGACTGTTGCATATGAAGGTACTGAAGAAGTGAAGGAGAACAAGAAACTCCTTCTAGTTAGAGAATATGAGTTCTTCTTTGCTCATAAAGGTGAAAGTCTTACCCAGACCTACACCAGGTTCAATTACCTTATTAATGACTTAAGAAGGGCAGATGTTCCTAAGAGCAACAAAGAGCTTGTAAACAAGTTTCTAGACTCTCTCCCAGAATCTTGGGATCATTTTACCACTGTGCTGAAACATGGTGAGGAAATCAAGGGTCTTACACTTGTTAGTTTGTATGGTAATCTCATGAACCATGAACAATTAGTGAAGCAAAGGAAAATCTCTACCAAAGATATGAAGGAGGCTGCAAAAGCTCCATCAACTGCTCTTGTATCTAAGGATACAAGATCTAGGAGTTTTGCTGCTGTGGTGGATGAGTCCAGTGATGAAGAGAAAGAGGTGGAGTCTTCTGAAAATGAAGAGCAAGTGGCTGATGGGGATGAAGATTTGGAGGACATGAACAACATTGAAGCTGCTGTTAAGCAGGCTGCCATATTGGTTAATAGGTTCAAACCTTTCCTCAAAGGAAAGGGTGTCAAGAAGTTTGGGAATAGACCTTTCACAGGTGAAAAAGTCAAGTATAAGTCAAAGGCTTTTGAAGGATGCTTCTCCTGTGGCAAGACTGGTCACTATGCCAGTGATTGTAAGTTTAAAGGAAGCTCAAGCTTCAAAAGTCCCTCAATCTCAGACAGCAAGGTGGATTATGAAGCTAAGTATAAGAAGCTTCTTGCTGCTGTTCTTGACAAGAAGAAGAAGAAAGCTCAGAATAGAGTGTTGGTGGCTGAAAAAGAAGATTGGGCCGAGGAAGATCTCTCAAGTGATGAAGATGAGGTCCTCACTACTCAGCTCAGTTTGATGGCCAACACTGAGGGTACAAGTTCATTTGATGAGGACATGAAGAAAGCTGCTAAAGCTTATACCTCTCTTGACTGGGATCCTTCTTCAATGTATCATGTTGGAAAATTTATTACTTATGAAGATAATGAAAAGAACACTATGTTTGATTATTTGTGTGTTGAGTTTCAGTCCAATATTCAAAGAGAAAAGAAGCTAAAAATAGAAATAGAATCACTAAAAGAGAAGTTAGTTCTTAAAGACGAGAAACTGAAACTGATGATAAAATTGGAAGATGATCTAGCTAATCAAAAGATTCTTAATCAGATCTTGGTAAAAGAAACCAATGAAGCAACCATAAAGTTTAATGACCTACAAAAAGTACTTAAATCTTGGTGTGTTTCTGCTGAAAAGGCCACTCAGTGTGTCAATGAGCAGATTCCAAAACAAGTTCAAGCTATTATTGGTGGAAATTATTCCCAAGCTGCTAGTTGTGTTGATTTTAACAAGGACATAAATATCTTTAAAAAGACTGATATTTTACCTCTTACTTTTCAAAAAATTGTAAAAGGAAAAAGTATTATCACTAACAGATTTGTCAAAAGTAAATGCTCTCAGCTAAAAGACTCAACCACTTCAAAAGTTGATTCAAATTCTACTGTCAGAAAGTAAAAGTACTGAAAATTTAATGTTAAAGGAAGCCAGTAAAGGAATGGAATCATTAGTCGATACCAAAGAGACATTATGTTGTCAAACCTTGAAAGCTGATGCATTAAAAATAGGTACTCAGCTGACTGACATTTCATTAGCTGATGATTCTACATCAGCTGATCAACAAGTAGATTATAAATGCTCAGATGATAGTCTGTCAGCTGATCATGGATCCTCTTCTAATTGCTCAGATGATCAAGAATCACTTCAAACTCTTTCAATAAGGGAAACCAAGAGAAAAGGACTTAATGTTCACATAAAGTCTAAGTCTTCCACATCTAAGGTTGATCAAAAACTATTTTTAACTAAGGGTCAGCCAAAGGTGACTATAAAAAAAGACCTCAGTAGTTTACAGAATCAACTACAACAGCTGAATGGTCAAATCAATCAACTGATGACCCATAGTCATCTAGGGATAGTTAAGACATATCATGGGCAATCACTAAAACATGTTAAATGCTCCAAAAAAAAATGTTATAAATGTTGTAGCAAAGAACATAAGGAAAGTGATTGTTCTCTTGAAGGTAACTCAAGACAGCGGTCTGATACTGATAACACAGTTGTTCCACTCATTCATAAACAAACTAATATGAAGTGGATGGCTAGGTGCAATCCACAGGGATCCACTTAACTGTGGATGCCCTAAGTGTTACTAACCTTCTTTCAATCTTATCTATGCAGGGTCTTAGCACATGGTACATTGACAGTGGATGCTCAAGAACCATGACAGGTTGCAAAGCTTTGCTTAGTAACTACAAGAAGGAAAAGGGTCCAAGAGTGACCTTTGGTGACAACAACTGTGGGCAAAGAAAAGGCTATGGTGAACTTCATAATGGGAACTTAACCTTGTCCAAGGTTTCATATGTTAAAGGGCTTAAGTAGAATCTTATTAGTATAAGTCAACTCTGTGATAGTGATCACAAGGTCCTTTTTACTAAGACAGGTGGTTCCATTATAAATCAAGAAGGTGAAACAGTAATTTGTGAAAAGAGAACCAAGGATGTTTATACACTTGATATGTCCTCTGGTGATCCATCTAAGTTAACCTGTTTGTATACAAAATCTGTTACAGACACAAACTGGTTATGGCACAAAAGGCTTTCCTTCCTAAACTTCAAAAATATAAACAAGTTGAGCAAGGGTGATCTAGTGTCAGGACTACCTTCACTTACTTATGTTAAACCGAAACCTTGCTCTGCATGTGAAAAGGGAAAGCAGCACAAGACATATTTTCCATCTAAGCAGGCCTTCTCCATTACTGAACCTTTCTACATGTTGCACATGGATCTATTTGGTCCTGTTGCTACTGTAAGTATTGGTGGAAGTAAGTATGCATTAGTTATGGTTGATGAATTCTCAAGATACACTTGGGTTATCTTCCTTAAAGCTAAGAGTGAGGCTGCTGAAGAGATAATGAGCTTTTTCAGAAAGATGAAAGTGCTAAATGGCAATCTGGTAAGGATGCTTAGAAGTGATCATGGAAGTGAGTTTAGAAATCAAACTCTAGAAGGTTTCTGTGATGAGAATATAATATCTCAAAACTTCTCTGCTTCAAGAACTCCACAACAGAATGGTGTAGCTGAAAGGAAAAACAGAACACTAATTGAAGCTGCAAGAACCATGTTGTGTGAGAGTAGGTTAGGATTCAATTTCTGGGCTGAACCTTTTAGCTGTGCTTGTTTCACGCAGAACAGATCTCTTGTGATCAAAAGGCACAACAAGACTCCTTATGAAGTGCTCAAGGGAAGGAAGCCAAACATCAGTTTTTTGCACATTTTACGTTGTCAATGTTTCATTCTGAACCAGAAAAACCAATTGTAGAAGTTTACACCAAAAGCTGATGAAGGTGTGTTTGTTGGATACTTTGTGATCTCCAAACCATACAAAGTTTACAACATCAGAACAAAGGTCATAGAAGAATCAATCAATGTAAGTTTTAATGAAAATGACTTTGTTGCTTCATGTTATACTAATCCATCTACAGGTGAGGAATTTAATGATCTGCTGCATATTGAAGATAACATTCTAGTATCAGATGATCCACTCCCATCAGCTGATGTAGAGGACTTAGATGAACCTATTCTAAATATATATGAAACCAATGCACAACCTATCTTAAACCAATCCATCATTGGTACTAAGTAAGTGTTTAGAAACAAGATGGATGAACAAGGGCTGATCATCAGAAAGAAAGCAAGGCTAGTTGCTCAGGGATACTGTCAAGAAGAAGGTATTGATTTTGATGAAACCTTTGCCCCTGTTGCAAGATTAGAAGAAATAAGACTATTCCTAGCCTATGCTGCCTTCAAAGACTTCAAAGTATTCCAAATGGATGTTAAGAGTGCCTTCCTCAATGGAGAATTAAAGGAAGAGGTGTATGTCAAACAACTTCCTGGTTTGAGGATGCAAGCAAGCCAGACCATGTTTACTTCTTAAACAAAGCTTTATATGGTCTCAAGCAAGCTCCAAGAGCCTGGTATGATACCATATCTTCTTTTCTAACCACTAAAGGCTTTACTAGAGGAAGCATAGATATCACTTTGTTTATAAGAAAATTCAAGGGTGAAGTAGTCCTAGTGCAGATATATGTAGATTCATAATATTTAGGTCTACAAATTTGGATCTTTGTAAAAAGTTTTCTAAACTCATGTCTGATAATTATCAGATGAGCATGATGGGTGAACTAAACTATTTTCTTGGACTTCAAATTAAACAAGAGGTTGATGGAATTTTCATTCATCAAACAAAGTATGTAAATGACTTACTTAAGAAATTTGAGTTTGAAAATTGTTCTTCAATGAAAACACCCATGTCCACCGCCATAAAGCTTGGAAAGGACACTGATGGTAAATCAGTGAACATTACTACTTATAGAGGCATGATAGGGTCACTTTTATACCTCACTGCAAGCAGACCCGATATAATGTTTTCAACATGTCTCTGTGCTAGATATCAAGCAGATCCCAAAGAATCTCACTTAGCTGCTGTAAAAAGAATTTTCAGGTATCTCAAAGGAACTCCTAATCCAGGTCTTTCGTACCCCAAGGACTCAGATTTTGAGTTAGTTGGATACATTGATTCTGATTTTGCAGGTTGCACTCTGGACAGAAAAAGTACATCTGGTGGTTGTCAATTGTTAGGTGGAAGGTTAGTCAGCTGGTCAAGCAAGAAACAGAACTCTGTTTCACCTTCTACAGCTAAGGCAGAATACATTGCTGCTGGTAGCTGTTGTGCTCAGTTGCTGTGGCTACAAAACCAACTACTTGACTATGACATACAGTTTGAAAACTCCCCAATCGTGTGTGACAACACAAGTGCCATATCTATTTCTAACAATCCTATTTTGCTCTCTAAGACTAAGCACATTGAAATCAGACACCACTTTTTAAGAGATAATGTGTAGAAAAAGAAAGTGTCAATGCACTACATCAGCACTGATTTTCAATTAGCTGATCTTTTTACAAAACCATTGGATGAGTCTCGGTTCAATTTCCTAATATCCAAACTTGGCTTGTTAAACATGTAAAATATTCTTTTACTAGGTAGATTAGCTTTGTGTGAGAAAATAATCTTGTTCGTGTGTGAATTCTAACTGAAGTACTTATCTAAGCTTCTTAATGTCTTACTAATAGTGAATCAGCTAAAGGAATTATGTCAGCTGATAACTATCAGCTGATGAAATGCCTCAGCTGATAAACCATTAGCTAAGGACTAGCAGCTCAGCTAAGTATATTCATTAGCTGACACTTGTTTTCTCTCAAAATGGATCAGCTGATACTTTTTCCTCATTACTTGATGTCTCTCAGAGACAAAATTCTGTGTCCCCACACTTATTTTATTAATTTCTCATTTGTATTTAATGTGTTCCTAGGTTGTATTTAATTCGATTTAATTGTCCGTTAGTTGTCTGTGTATTTATTAACCCTTCCGTTAACTCCCTTTTTGCACACGTGACAGTTACTTTTTGAAAAAGATATTTCTGTGACAGTTTAGGTTTCCAAAGAAGACATAAATGATGTTTTAGCGGTTTCCAATTTCCTAAGCTTTCAAAATTCTCAAACACTCTCCTTCTTCCCAAATACAAAACCTACTCTATCACTGCTTTCAGTATCTCCGTCCTGCAACTACAATGGTGACTTTCAACCCTGCTTCAACTCCAAGTGCCATTCTTGGTGAGAATGTTACTCGTAATTCTCTGTTCACCATTCGCCTAAACAACTTCCTTATCAACACTGACATCCCCTCGAAAAGGTAAACCAAGTCTATGAACCCATGGTCGCTTTTATAACTGCTCATCCTTTGTTTCAATGTTTATCTGCTCACCCCTTGTTCAACTTCCCTAACATTATTGGGGAGATGTGGTACACCGCTAGATACCATCCAGCCGAGCAAACCAAAACCTGTTCATGCCTTAGCAACACCATAAACATACCCATTACAGTTGATTCCCTTCGCCAAGCTCTCTATACCCAACTTAGCCCCATTTCAACCCTTTGCATCTTTTGACCAAACTCTGGAGGTCTTACCCCTGATTGGCTACAATGAAGCTGTTGCCCATGGCCAATACAAATTGTCTGTGCTAGGACATCCATGGAAGTATCTTGCAAGTGTGGTCATTAGATGCTTTGGTCAAAAATCAGGAAGTCAAGATCAGATGAACCAAGCCGAGTTGATGGTTCTTCATGCTCTGGTTACTGCGAGCAATATTTACTTGGCTCAAGTCATATTCACAAAGATGGTGGATAAAATCACCCTGGGTACTGCAAGAATCAACCAGAACATGTTGGACCCTTGGTGAGAGTATCAACATGCAAGTAATGTGTAGAAGGGGGTTTGAATACACTTTCTGCGGAAAATTGAACAAATCAATAAAAAGTGTTAACACACATCAAACCAAAAACAGTTGAATGCTTTGCTTTTCATTAATAAGAAGATGATTACAGAAACAATCAAGTAAGCAACGCTTGATATGTAAATACCTAATGTAAATCAAATCTCTCAATCTCTCAAACTTTGCTATCTATAATCAACTTATGATTATAGATACAGGACGACTCTCTAAACAGGATTTAATCACAGATTGAATACTTACCAACTTCACAACAGATGTGAAGATTCGAACACACGAACAAATTGGCAATCTGTGAGTTTCTTGATCAAGTTGAACTGACAAACAGTGAATCAAGACTCGTAAGACATACGATCAATGGGTTGAGGTGAAACCTGAGTTTGGCTCTGTAACTCGTTGAATAGTACTCGTACCTCTAAACTTATCAGGATGATAAGTATTTATAATCCTGTTCCTACGGATCCTAGCAAACTAGAACTAATCCTAATCTGATAATAAACTAACGGATAACCCGGAATCTTGAATCTTGAATCTTCTATTTTGAGTCTTCAATCTTCAATCTTGATTCTGGAATCTTCTTATCCTTTCCGTAGATATAGAGAGATAAAATGAATGTAAAACATATTTAAATTCTTTTAAACTGACTTCTTTAGTCGGACTGAGTTACTCAGCTTGAACCTCATCAAGCCTAGTTCTTCGAGAACAAACCCGAAAACAAACATTTACTAACACGTATAATGATTAACTCATCCTTAGAAGTCCTAAGAGTTAGCTAGAACTTACTTAGCAACTCTGTTGAGCTGAATCAGTATATAAGCTGAGTCACTCAGCTCGAAACACATCAAGCTGAATACTCAACCTATATCTTAGGTGGCATGCACATCTTATCAAACACACTGATAACCTTACTAAGATATAGTCTAAGCTGATCGAACATATGCTCAGCTTATATTCACCTTGTGCTCAGTCTGGAATACTATAAGTGCTCAGTCTGATCAAGCCTCATAATTCTGTTTAAGTTATATTTAGAACACATCTTACAAACTTAACTTTGTCTCATCAACTTTTAACTGATGAGATCATTTGACCAACAAACTCCCCCTATTTGATGATGACAAAACCATCAAACAGTTCTTAAGTTTCTTTAACAGAATTATGTTTTAAATCTTAAACTTATCAAGATTTTATATTTGAACTAATCAAAGATTAATTGAACGTATCAGTTATAAGTTGAACAAACCAACCAAACATTTAAATGAACAAGAACTAATCACTTTGTTCATTCAAGCTAAACTAATCAGTCTAATAATTATGAATATATCATAAACACAGTTGAACATATCAAACTAGTACTTGTATTTATTGAACATATCAGGATACAAAAGTTTTGATCACTTAGATCATGCACACTTAGTGCTTACAAAAATTAGAACTAATCTAATATGTACAATATAACTAATCTATTCAGGATGCAGCTCTTCAAACTCTTTAATCTCCTTGTTGATTTATTTAAGAAGTTCTTGCAAGTTAGGCAAGTGTTAAAGATGATCCTTTTGTGATCTTGTTGCTTTGTCTATTTTGTATCTAAACCTGGCAGTGTGTTCAGTCTTTTCCACCAGTAGTCTCAGAGCAAACACTTGAGATACCCCACATGTATATATACTTGCATCAGACTGGAAGCATTATTCACCTCTTCTGTCCAAGTACATGAATCCTTTTTGAGGCTTTTCAACATAAGTATTTTCTTTAAACTCCATGCCTTCAGGAAGATCTAGACTGTACTTGTTTGCATTTGCTAATCCAGCTGGATTTGTTAGCTTCTTCTTTCCAACTTTATGAAAAGATGTCAGTAGGGTAGCTATCTCAGACCTAGGTATGATTTCCATCGCATCAACTGTTGTAAGTAGCCTTAGGATTTCATCTTTCACTTGATTTATAGCAAATAACTTTTCCATCTGCTTAATAAGTATGGCTACCTGCTTCCATTCTTCATATCCCAGTCTGTGCAGTTGATTCAGCTCCAGGGAGGGTGTTTCACCATTTCTTAAGACAAACTCCAGAATAACTATCCCTTGGACTGAGCTCAACTCGAGTGTTTCAATTTGAGAAGAGAAGTAGGACCTTGTATAACACTAAGTTATATCTTCCTCCTCTTGTTAAATCTTAACAGGAGGTTCTTCTACTTCCTCTTCCTTGGGCACAATCGGCAGTCTGAGTTTTGCTAGTTCCTCATTCTGCTTTCTGATCTGTTCAGCCCAGGCCTGTTCCCTTGCCTCTTTCTCATATGCTAACTCAGCTTGTACATCCATTTGCCTTCTTCTTAATCCGTTGATTGACATCCTAAGCTTGTCAGCATCCTCTTGTTCCATTCTTCTCACTGCCAATAGAGAAGCTCTTTCTTGTAGTGTCATCTTATCTGCCGAGTCTTCATCTGAGGCTGATTCACTAAGAATCACTTTCCTTCTTTTCTGCTTGAGGGGTTCTGATTCATCAGAGCTGACTACTACATGTCTTTTACCTTTTGCCTTTTCAGTCAGCCCAACTTCTATCTGTTTTGCTTTCTCCCCCTCAATCTGATCTGCTCCCTTTGCTAGTAGTAACAAGGCTTCAGCTTGGACAAACTCAGCTTCAGCCTCTTGAACCTTCTCCCCCTTTTGTCATCATCAATAGGGTTCAAAGTCTGTTTTTGGGATAGGGAAGCAACCGCAGATTTTAACCTTAGCACCTTTTCATCCAGAGAATCTAGAATCTGTAACATATTTTTCTTTGTTTGACGTCTCTTGAGGTGCAAAGTCTCAAACTGACTCTTAAAGAAGTTTAATATTTCATCTAGGTCAACTTGAGAAGGGTGGGACTTGGGTACATCATTCAAGGGTTGGTGTATACCCTCAAACTCATGTGTACAAGAGTTTGGACCATGTATTCACCTTGGTATGTAGATGAAACATTGACAGGTCGTGCATGTGGGTGTGAGAAGTGAAGAGAAGTAATTGGGCTCAAAACGTGCAGTGTATGGGTTGGTGGTTGGCTTAGTGGGTTGGAGGGGGGGTGATTGACCCTGGGGATTGGTCATTTTTTCAATGTAATCTGAGTGTGTCTACTCAGGCACAGTAGTGGGCTCTCCCATGGCTCTGGAGAGTGTGGGCTGATTAGACACCACACCTGGTTTAGGCAATTGGGTTGAAAAGAGCCTCGAGGTTGACACCTCGAGGCTGATTAGACACCACACCTGGTTTAGGCAATCGTTGGCAGCAGTGGGCACACCAAGGTTGGCTTCAGAGTGGAGTTTAAAAGAAGGTGGAGGAGATGGGTTAGACTGGGTTGGGTCTACCACAGTCTTATCTCCAAAAGAGAAGTGAGAAGAAGTTGAGAGAGGAGGATTTATACCTTCCCTGGGTCTTGCAACGAATGCAGACTCTGAAGATGACTTAGAACCGGAAGGAGAAGAAGACTCAACTTGAGCTGGCTGCTAAGCTCAATGATCTGGTTCAGCTTCAGATGCTCCCCCTTGATCCGACTACTCAGCTTCACTTTCTGATGAAGCTCCATCTGCTATCACAAGCATGGGATCACTAAGATCTTCCTGCTTTGGAAAGATGTCATTATTGAACATCTTTGAACTGAGTGTTGGTGACAGGAACACATCCTGATCAGCTTCGTACAGTGCTGTCCCCAACTCGGCTTTAAATGCCAAGGACAGGTACCTTATGAATGGTACATGAAGATCCCTTGTAGTCTTCATCACCTGAACCCTGAGTTCATTGAAGATGAGCTGTGTGTAATCCAAATTCCACGCAAAGTCCATGTTGTAGAGCAACTGCATATCAAACTCATTCACTTGGTCCAGTCCTCCGACCTTGGTACCTAGTGAACGAATCACCGTGGACACCATGAAACCCCATCCGGTTGGAAAGGTGGCCTTTTTAATCACACCCTCTGTTTGTGGGTGACCCGTTCTGGGTAGGACTAACCTAGCCACCAGCCTCGCCACAGCAGGCTCGAACTCATCAGATTGAGGAAGTTGAAGAACCTCCCTTAGCATGTGTACTGTCAGAGCAATGGTCCTCTCTCCGTTCAGAACCGTGCCCCGAATTGCACCGTTGTTTTGGTCATAGACACAAGTATACAAAAACTCCAGTAGATGCTGAGGAACCACATGTAATGGTGCTCCAGTGGGCATTTACGAATGTAATCCACCCAAGGTTCGTATCCCCTGTTTCTCTTGCGTTCAGGGATTACAAGGCACGCTTGTTGATTATTAGTTTTGATCAACGAAAATCCATTCTGTTTGAAAGCAGCACCCCTTACCATTTTATCACCGAGATTGAGAATGGTTCCGTCCATCGTTGGTTTCGTTAATTCACACCGAGTAAATATTGAATTTGCACTGAGCGATTTTGAATTCGCACTGAGCGATTTAGGGTTTCGTGATCGATGAGACGAAGAATTGCACTGAGCAACTTGTAGAAGGTATAGAGAGAATTTAAGTTGTTTAGTAAGCATAAACATCTGAAAGTCGGTTATGATCGATATATATACCTTTCCAAGGAGAGAGAAAAGTTACCGTTGGATTCCCTTTTTATCCGTTACGCATAACAAATTTTCGTCGCAAGGTGACAGTAATCGAGATGAAACTTATCATCTCCCAATGGTTAAATATGTAAAATAATATTATTGACTTACAACTATATTATTTACACTGTTGTATTATACCAATACGCAATCGGTATAAACCGTGATTTGAGACCGACCCAAATACATAATGACTTATGAATTAATAACACATAGTAATTAAATCATAGTTTGGACACACAAAGCTGAGTAAACTTAGCACTCAACGTAAGTCAAGCACTCAGCTTGATTTGATCACTCAGCTTGAGATTGATACTCAGCTTGAGTAGAGCACTCAGCTCAGAATCAATGACACATAGTCATTTATGTTTGAGACTGACTCAAACTTATATTTTAACTACACTGAGTAGTTTAAAACTTGTTTGGGACTTACCAAACATGTGAACTCATTATGTAGCTTGAAAATATAATCAGTTTATGAAAACTTATTTATAAACTGTGCACTCAGCTTAAGACACTTAGTCTTTGTCAAACTGAAACTCAAATCTAGACACACAGCTAGGGGTTGAGCATACCAAATTCTCTTAGCAGATACATAAACCACTTTTCATCAAGTGGTTTTGTAAATATATCTGCCAATTGGTCATTAGTGGAGATAAATTTGATGTCAACTTTACCTGTTTCCATGATGTCCCTGATGAAGTGATGTCGAATTTCAATATGCTTGGTTCTTGAGTGGAAGACTGGATTGTAAGTGATGGCTATAGCACTTTGGTTATCATAGAAGATTGGAGTTTTCCTAAAATTCATACCAAAGTCTTGAAGCTGGTGTTGCATTCACAGGATTTAAGCACAACAGCTTCCTGCTGCAACATACTCAGCTTCAGCAGTTGGAGTAGCCATTGAGTTCTGTTTCTTACTAGTCTAGTTGTTGATTTTCTATCTAACTTGCACCCAACATAGTCAGCATCTGAATAACCAACTAACTCAAATCCAGAGTCCTTTGGATGCCAAAGGCCTAGATTTGGTGTACCTTTGAGATAGCTAAAGATCCTTTTCACAGCTTGAAGATGTGATTCCTTAGGATCTGCCTGATATCTTGCACAGACACATGTAGCAAACATGATATCATGTCTGCTAGCTGTCAAATAGAGTAGTGAACCAATCATTCCTCTATAGGTAGACTGACATACAGACTTACCATCTGAGTCTTTAAACAGCTTGACAACTGGTGACATGGGTGTTTTCATGGTTGAACTAGAATCAAAACCATATTTTTTTATCAAATAAAGAACATACTTGCTTTGATTAATGAATATTCCATCAGGCTTTTGTTGAATTTGTAAGCCTAGGAAATATGTCATTTCACCCATCATACTTATCTTGTACCTTTTTGACATAATTTTGGAGAACCATTCACACAGAGATTCATTTGTAGAACCAAAAATAATGTCATCCACATAGATTTGTACAAGAATCACCTGTCCTTTAATCTTTTTGATAAAGAGTGTCTTAGCTACCTCTGGTGAAATCCATTGATAGCAGATAGTTGGATAGGGTATCATTCCAAGCTCGTCGAGCTTGTTTAAGACCATACAAAGCCTTATCTAACTTATAGACATGATGTGGAAACTTTGAACTAACAAAGCCATGAGGTTGTTCCACATAGACTTCCTCCTGAAGTTTTCCATTTAGGAAAGCACTCTTTACATCTATTTGATAGACTTTGAAGTCTTTATATGCTGCATAAGCTAAGAACAGCCTTATGGCTTCAATTCTAGCAACATGGGCAAAGGTCTCATCATAGTCGATTCCTTCTTCTTGTTTATACCCTTGTGCTACCAGCCTGGCTTTGTTCCTAACAATCACTCCATCCTTGTCCATTTTGTTCTTATAGACCCACTTAGTGCCTATAATTGTATTATTTTTGGGGGTTGGGACAAGACTCCAGACTTTGTTTCTCTCAAACTCATTTAATTCCTCTTGCATAGCTTCAATCCAATCTTCATCCGCTAAGGCTTCTTCAGTCTTCTTTGGTTCCATTTGAGATAGGAAACCAAAGTAAGCAGCATAGTTTGCTGTTGCCTTTGATCTTGTCATTACTCTCTCTTAAACATTTCCAATTATTTGATCTTGAGGATGATCTTTGAGGAATTTAAATATGGTAGTAGAAGATTGTGGTTCTGGATCTGAGTGATATTGAGGACTCTGAGGTAAACATACATCCTCAGTCTCAATTGCAGCATTGTTATCAAATTGTTGATCACTACGATCTTTAGTCTGAGTAACTTCAGCTCCAAAGGGATTGACGAACTAATCATCTTTCTCAGCTTGTAAGTCATTTGGAGTTTGTGATGATTTCTTTGATGGACACACATCATCATCACTGTCATCATTCATGACATACATTGGATTTGACATTCTTGTTTCCTCAGGCTTTTCAAGCTCACTCAGACTGACCAAGTCAGCTTGTCTTTTATCAGCTTGATCAATACTGTATTCATCAAAAGAGACATGGATTGATTCTTCTATAACCTTTCTCCTGGTGTTATACACTCTGTAAGACTTGGAGATTGAGGAATAACCAACAAAAATTCCAAGATCAGCTTTAGGTTCCAACTTATGGAGCCGATCTCTTTAATTCAACACATAGCATTTTGAACCAAAGACATGGAAGTAACCTATATTGGGCTTTCTAGAATATACATCTCATATGCTGTTTTGCCATGTCTTTTGACAATGATTGATCTATTCTGAGTATAGCATGTTGTATTTACAGTTTCATCCAAGAAATAGAGTTTCAATCCTGCCTCACATAGCATTGTTCTAGCAGACTCAATTAAGGTTCTATTTCTCCTTTCAGCCACTCCATTTTGTTGAGGAGTTCTGACTGAGGAGAAATTTTGTAATATTCCTTTTTGTTCAAAAAAGTTTTCTAGGGTTGAGTTTCTGAACTCAGTCCCATGATCACTTCTGAGATGCTTTACAGACTTACCTTTTTGCAACTCTTCCTGTTTGATAAAACTTATTATCTCCAGGACAGCATCACTTTTGGCTTTAAGGAATATTACCCAGGTGAATCGTGAGAACTCATAACCTATCACTAGAGTGTACTTCTTGCCACTCAGGCTTGGTGTACTTCTGGGTCCAAATAGATCCATATGCATCATATGCAGTGGGTCTGTTTTAGAAAAATTTTGCTTTGATTTGAAGGACCCTTTATGGTGTTTCCCTTGTTCACAAGCTAAACACAATTTGCCCTTGACAAATGTGATCTTTGGTAATCTAGAGACTAACTCTTTATTGGATAGCATATTTATATTTTTGAAATTTAAATGTTATAATCTTTTATGCCACAACCAACTCAGCTTAGGAATAGATTGTGAATACAAGCAGCTTTCAGTATAGGGATCAGTAGAATTAAGATCAAGTAGATACACATCTCTTTCTCTTTTTGCAATTAATACATGCTTACCCTTAGGATTATATATAGTTCGTGCTATCTTCCTAAAAGTAACAATATTGTATTAATCACACAACTAACTGATACTTATCAGCTTGACACCATGCAACATTCTGGAAAGTCACCTTGCCAGCATGCATCTTCCCATAGCCTTTAGTTCTTCCATCGGAGTTATCACCAAATTTTACTTTAGGACCTTCATCTTTCTGGAAATCACTAAGAAGTCCTTTCCACCCAGTCATGTGCTTTGAACATCCACTATCCAAGTACCATTTACTTGAACCCTGCACATGATAAGAAAACTAAACACATTAGTTTTGTTTGGGAACCCACTTCATAGTAGGTTCTGATGATGAGCACTTAGCATTTTCATCTTGTGGAACTGACTGGTCAGCTTGAGCAGGTGCTGCATCCTGTGTAGGTTGATCAGCCTGTTCCTTTTCAGGCCTTGAGATTTCAATTTCACAGTCCATTGGCCTCATGTCTTCTACTTCTGCACTTGTAGCATCTTCTTCTTCCAATGATTACAGGAGGTAGAGTGTTTAATAATCCTTGTGAGAATTTGCTCTCAGTCTTATGATTATATGTTGTGGATAACTTTTCAACTTTATTTGCAAGTTGATTCACTTGATGTTCACTAACTTGGGACTTACCTTTGTCAGATCTTGGTTTGTTATCCTTTTGATTAGAAGCTTGACCAACAAAATTCTTTTCCATGACTTTGGACTTACCATTGTCATGTTTTCTGGACTTGCCAGTTTCAACAGTCTTGGACTTACCACTGTTGATCTCTTTGGACTTACCAAATTCAACAACTTTGGACTTACCATTGTTGTGATGTGACCTCTGACTTACAGTGGTCTTCCTATTCTTGTAACTTCCCTTTGAGCCAGATAGAGGATGTTGTCTTTGGAAAGGATTTGGATTAAGCCTTTCTATGACCGAAGTTCTTTGAATAGGCTGAGTGCCTAATCTGTCCAGCACAGATTTACTATGCTGTTTAGATGTTGAACACTCATTCCCATGATCTTTTGCTTTTACAAACATATTGTATTTAAGGTTTTGACCATGTTTCTTCTCTGAGGATGACTTCTGAGACTCAATCAGTTGTCTATCTTCCTCAGAGTCTGTACTTGCTATCTCATCATCATCAGCTGCATAAGCTGCGGATTGATAGTCACCTCCAAGTACAGCTTGTACCTGTTTAGGAATTTGTTAGTTGATGCACTTTTCAGCAAGCCTTGATGACTTACACCAAGATTCAGTGACCTTTTGAAGTTGGTCAACTTTATCTTTGGCTTCCTGAAGTTCTTTACTTAGAAGTTTATTTATGTGTTTTTGACATTCAAGATCACATTGTGCTTTCTTACCAACATCAATGAGAGATTGATTTTCCTTAATCTCATCTCACAATTTAGCTATCTCAGCTTTGAGGTCTTTTTGAGACTATAGGCTGGTTTTGAAATCATTTAACAAATAATCGAATGCAAGACCCTTTTCTTTATCGGTGTAAGAGTTGAAATTACTAACCTTGTACATGGAAGCCGGATCCCAATGTTGGGAAATTTGCTAAGTAATGGAAACTGTTGGACATGCATAGGTAAAACTGTTAGAGGAAATTTGAGAAAACAGTTGAAAACTGTTAAGTGAAGTATGAAAACTGTTGTGACTAACAGTTGCTGTGAGCATTACAACTGTTAGTACAAAGTTCAAAACTGTTAGTTCAAGTGTTTACAACTGTTAGAAGACATTGAAGAGAAGACTGTTAGAAGAAGACCAAAACTGTTTCATTCAACAAACAGTTTCAGTTGAGCTATTCATGGAAAATGCTATCTTTGTGGATTTGAAGTATATCTTTATTAAAGTCGAAGATTATCAAGATTATCTCAGAAGATAGAAGATTACCTAACTGTCAACTTATCAAGGAGGATCAAGAGTCTATAAATACTCGATTAGAATATAGATCTCTTATTAGTATTGATTTGCATTCATTCGTATTGTTATTTTACTTTCAGAAAGTGTTTTAGCCTCTAAGTTTCTTTTGAAACCTAAGAACAAATTGTGTTCTTCGTCTAACATAAGAAGTTAGATTGGAGGTGTAGATGAATATTGTAATCGTTATTGATTATTAATAAACATCTTTATTTGGGAGTATTTTGTGTTTATTGATTGAATTATTTTTGTGTTGAAAACCTTTATAATCAATTAAGTGTGATTCCGCAACTTCTTAATTGATTGTGATCAAAACTATATATTGTCTTTTTAACAACTTTAATTTAAAAGATAATTCTTGTTATTTGGTATTAAGCAATATCCGATCCTGACAAGTGGTATCAGAGCTTTATCATTAAGGTTCCATTGATCACCAGTTGAAGGTTTTTGCACCAATCTGCTGTGGTTCATTATTTAAAGTTTTTCTGAAGTTTAATTGTGTTTTTCAATCACCATACTGCAATGGAGTCTGGTGGATCTTCTGACAACACTGGATCTGGGTCAAACATTCGTGTTCCCATGCTCAAACCAACTGATTTTGAGATGTGGAAACTAAGAATCAAGCAGCATGTCCAATTAATGGACTATGCTATTTGGGAAATCATAGAAAAGGACCCCATTACTACTGTTGATTTAGATGAAACAGGAAAACCAAAGAAGAAATCACCACCAAGAACAGATGCTGAAAAGAAAGAGAGGATGATTGAGATGAAAGCTCTTAGCATTCTTCAGATTGCTATTCCCAATGAATACCAGCATCAGTTCAAGAAGTTTGATGATGCTCATGAACTGTGGAATGCACTAGAGAAGAGGTTTGGAGGGAATGCAAGTTCCAAAAGGAACCAAAGGGATCTTCTGAAACAGGCTTATGAGAACTTTACTAGTGGGAAGAATGAGAGTATAACTCAAATCTTTGATAGGTTCTATAAGCTGGTTAGTCAACTTGAAAGTGCAAAGGTTAGACTAGAACAAGATGAGATCAATAGGAAGTTCCTTAGGTCCTTAGGTGAAGAGTGGACAGTTTATGCTGCACAATGGAGAACTAAGGATTCTCTGGAAGATATAGAGTTAGATGATCTTTACAACAGTTTGATTGTGTTTGAGGGAGAGATAGAGGGAAAAAGAAAGTCTGTTATCCCTAGCCACAATGCTGCTCTCCTGTCATCCTCAGGTATGGACTCAAACCATTCTTTAACTAATTCTATTGATGGTTGTGCAGGTACTAGTTCTGTTGTTGGACTAGATGTAAACACTCCTGATGCAGTGCTTGAAGCATTTCTTGCTAGTCATGCACATTCAACTCTCACCAATGAGGATCTTGAGCAAGTGCATCCAGATGATCTTGAGGAGATGGATCTCAAGTGGCAGATGGCAATGTTAACTGTCAGAGCCAAAAGATTTATCAAAAGAACTGGAAGGCAGAACATGAACTTCAGGGCTGATGGCAAGGCTGGGTTTGACAAGTCAAAAGTTAGATGCTTCAAATGTCAACAGCTTGGCCACTTTGCAAGGGAATGCAGATCTGGTGGACAAGGACAGAATCAAGGACAAAGATCAAACCAAACTTCATCAGCATTGGTCTCACAAGAAGGCCATGGATTTGATTGGAGTGATCAAGCAGAGGAAGCCACTCACAACAAAGTATTGATGGCATTGACTGACTCCTCCAAACTGGATTCACCAGAATCAGAAGACATACAGGTATCTTCTAAACTCTGTCCAGGTGAATATAGAGCCATTGTTAAAAGGTTTAGAGAGCACAACAAAAAGGTATGTGCTGCTCTAAGTAAAATGGAGGAGAGAATGTATGAAACCAGTGCTGTCATTGAAAGCTTTGAAAAGAAAATCAAAGATTATCAGGCTAATGAACTGCAAATGGACTATGATAGATAGTATCATAAGTGGGAAAAGGAGCAGCTTCAGGAAGAGATTGATAATCTTAAGAAAAAGCTGAGTGAGAAAGAAAGTAAGGTAGAAGAGTTAACCAAGAAGCTGGAAGGTGTAGACATAGATTTAAGTATGTTCAAAGCAACAAATCTTAAACTTGAAACCTTATTACAATCTCAAATCAGAGATAAGGTGAAAACAGGTTTAGGATACAAACAGACCCCACCTCCATACAATCACAATTACATAACTCCCATGTCTGATGTAGCTGATAGGTATGTCAATGAACCATTAGAAGCAGAGTTGAAGTCAGCTGATCCAAAACTTGAAAGTGATGAAGAAGGAGTTGTGTATGAAGTGAGTGATGACAAGAATGAGGGAGTTGTGAAGAAGGAAGAGGTTATTCCATTTGCAAATCACATCTGTTGTGAACCTATAACACCACCAAAATCCTCTTTACAACCTGTGATATTTGTTAAAGCCTCCACTAAACCATTCACCAGTGAAACAAAACCTTTCAAAGAAGTTTATTCTATAAATAGTTCCACTACTGTTGCAAACAGTCCTCAACATTACACTAACAGTTCCAAACAGAACCCAAACAGTTTTAAACCAAACATTTCAACTGTTAGTGTTAAGTCCAAAGGAAAAGAGAAGGTTGATGAATTTCAAGTTGAGAAGCCAAAGAAGAAAGCTTCAAAAGCACAATCTCAATCCAAATATGTGAAAAGGCATACTGAAGTGCCTGTATGCACATGCAAACAACATGGTGTTCAGAAATTTCCTCCTTCAGCACCAGTGAGAGGAAATCAAAGAAATAGGAACCAGTTTTGGTCACAAAGAACTGGTTTGCCTATTGTGAAAACCAAAAGGTGCTATATATGTGGGAGAGCAAATCACTTGGCTCACAACTGTTTTCACAACCCACAGATCTATAGCACCCAGAAACCAAGTCACAGAAAACAGGCTAACAGTTCAACAACTGTTAAGCCAAAACCAAAAACTGTTGGTCTGGCTTGGGTGAAATTGCAGAAACAAACAGTTTCTGAAGAGGTTAAAACTGTAAATCAATCTGAAAATCAAACTGTTTTACAAAGTGACTCAACTGTTTTACCAAATTCAAAAACTGTTTGTTCAAAAGTCTCAACTGTTAATCACAACAGTTGGGAACCACATGTTCTCACCAAATACTCTTCACACAAAGTAAAGAAGTCTAATTTGGATGAAATCAAGAAGAATCAAACTCTGTTTAAGTATTATGATTTGAATGGTGTACCCAAGACCTGTATGGCCTGGGTACTTCCTGCTGCTAACTGATTTTTATTTGTGCAAAGCATTCATAAGGCCGATCATGGATCAATTTGGCATGTGGATAGTGGATGCTCAAGGCACATGACTGGCAATCCACACTGTTTGAAGGATTTCAGAAGAATCAATGAAGGATATGTAGCATTTGGAGGAAATGCTAAGGGAGGAAGAATCACAGGTAAAGGAGCTGTGGAGGCAGGTACACTTACTTTTATTGATGTTTTCTTTGTTGAACAACTTAAATACAATCTGTTAAATGTCTCTCAAATCTGTGACAATGGAAACAAAGTCTTGTTTTCAGACACTGAATGCATTATCCTGTCAAAAGATTTTAAACTGGATGAAAAGGATGTTCTTTTAAGAACACCTAGAAAGGATAATGTATATTGTCTGGATACACAAAAGATTGATAAACAGAGTGCATTAAGTTATTTACTCTCAAAGGCATCTCATGATGAGTCTGCTATTTGGCATAGAAGGATGTGTCACATGAACTTTAAAACCATGAATATGTTAGCTAAAAACAATCTGGTAAGAGGTTTGCCCCAGAAAGAATTCTCATGTGATGATCATTGTGTAGCCTGTCTCAAAGCCAAACAACACAAAACTTCTTATAAGCCCAAAGAAGTTTCTTCCATTACTGTACCTTTACAACTGTTGCATATGGATCTTTTTGGTCCTACTTCTGTGGTCAGTATAGGGAAGAAAGCTTACTGTTTAGTCATAGTTGATGAATTCACCAGATTTACTTGGGTTCAATTTCTTAGAACTAAAAATGAAACCGCTGAGTTAGTTAAGTCTCTTATTCTTAGAATTGAGAATCAATCTGATTTGAAGGTGAAAGTCATTAGATCTGATAATGGTTCTGAGTTTAAGAACTATGAGTTAAACATCTTTTGTGAGGGAAAATGAATTGCAAGACAGTTTAGTGCGCCTAGGACTCCTCAACAGAATAGAGTGGCTGAGAGAAGGAATATGAATTTGATAGAGGCTGCTAGATCTATGTTAGCTAATTCTAGGCTTCCAATGACTTTCTGGGCAGAATCAGTGAACACTGCCTGCTATGTTCAAAATAGAGTACAAATAGTCAAGTCCAAAGTGAAAACTCCTTATGAGTTGTTCCTTAAACGAAAACCTTTGATCAACTTCTTCAAACCATTTGGTTGTCCATGCACTATCCTGAATACCAAATCACAATTTGGCAAATTTGAGAGTAAAGCAGAAGAAGGATTCTTTGTAGGATATTCCACTCAGAGTAAAGCATAAAGAGTTTTTAACAATGTCACTAGGATCATAGAAGAGAGTATGAATGTCTCCTTCAATGAGAATAGGATCAATATTGCAGGTAATGGTCCTGATTGGTTATTTGATATTGATGCATTGTCTAAATCTCTTTCTTTTGAGTATTCTACAGAAACAGTTGCAGGTGTTCCTACAACTGTTAGTGAAAATCCACAAACTGTCTCAAACAGTTCTGAAACTGTTAGCTCAAATCCAACAACTGTTGTTGAAAACAAAGCCACTGAAGACTTTGTAGTGATTCCTTTGATTCAAAATGATGTTAGTCCAATGAATGATGATGCTGAACCTTCAAAGGACATGGAATCTCATGTTCCTCAACAGCACACTAATTCTGAACTTCAAACAGTTGCAGATCAGGGATGCAACTCTTCTGGGAATGATAGTGAATCTGAGATTGATTTGTCAAATTTAGGGAATGTACTCACTGAAGAAAACATCCCTACATCAAGAATTCACAAGAATCATCCAATAGAGCAGATCATTGGTGATCCAACCACTCCTGTTAGAACAAGAGCTATGATGCAGAATGAAAATAGTGGTATGGATCTTGAACAATTTGATGTAAATGCCTGCTTTCTATCTCAGATAGAACCAAAAAAAGTAGTAGAGGCTTTAAAAGACCCTTCCTGGGTAGAAGCAATGCAAGAAGAGCTCTTACAGTTTCAAATTCAGCAAGTTTGGAAGTTAGTTGAACTTCCAAGAGGCAAAAGAGCTATTGGCACCAAGTGGGTGTTCAGAAATAAGAAGGATGAGAGAGGGATTGTAATCAAGAACAAGGCTAGACTTGTTTCACAGGGTTATACACAAGAGGAAGGAATAGACTATGATGATGTCTTTGCACCTGTTGCAAGGATAGAAGCAATCAGACTGTTCCTTGCCTTTGCAAGCTATAAAGGATTTAAGGTGTATCAAATGGATGTCAAGTCAGCTTTTCTCTATCGAACTATTGATGAGGAGGTATATGTGTGTCAACCACATGGTTTTGAAGACTCAAAGTATCCTGATAGGGTATATAGGTTGGATAAAGCATTGTATTGATTGCATCAGGCTCCTAGAGCTTGGTATGAGACATTATCATCTTATCTGCTTGAGAATGGTTTTAAGAGAGGCACCATTGACAAGACATTGTTTACAAAGATTGTTAAAACAGAGATTTTGCTTGTTCAAATCTATGTTGATGATATAATCTTTGGATCCAGTGATGACAGCCTGTGCAAGGAGTTTGAAGTCATCATGCATAAGAGATTTCAGATGAGTTCCATGGGAGAACTCACATTTTTCTTGGGATTACAAGTGAAACAGAAGCCAACTTGTATATTCCTCAGTCAATCTAAGTATGTCAAAGATATTTTGGACAAGTTTGGCTATCAATATGTGAACCTGACAAGCACTCCAATGGAAACACACAAACTGTTAGGAGCAGATTCTTAGGGGGAGGAAGTAGACATACATTTGTACAGGTCTATGATAGGTTCTTTAATGTACTTAACTGCTTCTAGACCGGATATTATGTTTGCTGTGTGTGTTTGTGCCAGGTTTCAATGCAGTCCAAAGATGTCACACCTGTTTGCTGTAAAGAGAATCTTTAGATATCTCAAAGGCCAACCAAAACTGGGTCTTTGGTATCCTAAGGATTCACCTTTTGATTTGGTGGCATACTCTGATAGTGACTATGGTGGAGCTAATGTGGACAGAAAATCAACCTCTGTAGGATGCCAATTCTTTGGCTCAAGGTTGGTTTCATGGCAGTGCAAGAAACAAACAACAGTTTCAACTTCAACAGCTGAGGCTGAATATATTGCTGCATCAAGCTGCTGTTCACAAGTGTTGTGGATCCAAAATCAGCTTCTGGATTATGGTATGTCTTTCATGAATACACCTATTTATGTTGACAACACAAGTGCTATTAGCATTGTCAACAATCCAGTGAAGCATTCTAAAACAAAGCACATTGAGATCAGGTTTCACTTCATTCGAGATTGCAATGAGAAAAGGTTAATCCATGTTATGAAAGTCCATACTGATGATCAGTTAGCTGATCTGTTCACTAAAGATTTTGATGTGAGCAGGTTCAACTTTTTGATCTCCAATATTGGAATGATTAACATGGAATAACAGTTGTTTGTTTATCTATGTTTTCTCACTAACAGTTTGCAACTGTTAGTTTTATTGTCTAACAACTGTTTGAGTATGTTCAGGGAACAGCTGTATGTGATACAACTAACAGTTTTCAACTGTTAGTACATGGTGTTCACAACTGTTAGACCAACGGAATGTTCATTTAAGGGGGAGTACTTCATTTCCATAACAGTTGATGTTTATTACAAAAACAGTTCTCAACTGTTAGCTCGTTATTTCCTTCAACTGTTAGTTTTGTTCAAAGGGTATTTTAGTCTTTGCAGAAACTCTGAGGACGTTTGAATTGCATTTACTATTCGAA
Organism: Pulicaria dysenterica; assembly: GCA_947179395.2. Taxonomy (NCBI): domain Eukaryota; kingdom Viridiplantae; phylum Streptophyta; class Magnoliopsida; order Asterales; family Asteraceae; genus Pulicaria; species Pulicaria dysenterica. The sequence goes on from OX359288.1 coordinate 27,662,032, forward strand.
ACATATATAAGCCATTCCCTCCTCACAGTTTCATTTACGCTTACTGAACTTCGATCAAACGCTAAAACCCTAGAATTTTGCTCTCAAATCGCAATGGCTCCCCTTCCGTTTGTCAAAGAACACAACATGCTTTCCTTCCTTTCGAAACCTGCTGATCTCAATGCTTTTCATGACATGATTGACTATATCTCGATGTCAAATCTCAACACTGCTCTCACCATAAATCCAACCATCTACACTTCTCATATCAACCACTTTTGGAAACATGCTACACTCCGGGAAGCTGATGGAGTGCAATGGATTGATTCAAATGTTGATGGTTTGGCTGTTTCAATCTCTGAGGATACCATACGCCAACATCTTCAACTCAATGATCGCAATGGTGAGTATTCTGATTCTGTCACACTAGAATTTTTGCATGCTGAGTTTGTAAAACTTGGGTATGAGGGCCCTAGGGGAAAGGGTACCTTCTATAAGGGACAATTTTGCGCACATTGGAAGTATCTGATTCATACTCTCCAGGAGTGTATCAGTCCCAAAAGAACGGGTTGGAATGAGTTTGGAAGCAACATTTCCTTGGCCTTGATCTGTCTGGCCAACAATCGTTGCTTCAATTTTTCAAAACTAATCTTTAACGGCATGGTAAAGCATCTCGGGACCAAATATGGTCTCTTTTTGATGTACCCCAGATTTGTGCAAGTTTTGCTAAACTCTTTGTTGCCGAATCTTCAAAAACACAAGAGGGTCATAATTCCCTCTGCTCATGTGGCCTCCACATTGAGCAAGTTGCTAATCAATGGCAAAAACTTCTCTGGTGCTATAACTCCACCACTCTCTGAAATGGTGGAGTTTCTTTCAAGAAACAGAGCTGCTAGAGTTGAGCATGAAGCCCCACTTATTGCTACACCTCCAACTCTAGAACCCACAGCTCATGATACTCAAACATTCCCCTCTGCTACCTTGTCTCAAGCTACAACACAAGCCCCCACACTCATAACATTTAAAAAGAAAAGGAGAACTGTTGGTGCTCCTTCCACCACAGTTCAAGAGCCTCAAACTGTTAGCCCTGCACAGGTGCATTCACCTGTGTAGAATATCCAAAGGGAATCCCCAGTACTGTCTCCCAGGTACAATGAGGAGGTGATCACTCCACTAGAGGGTGATCATGTGGTTCTTGAGGCTGATGCTACTGTTTCATCCACAAGGGATGAGCAGGCCAATGTTAACATTGCTAAGACCTCAACCACGGCAACAGAGGCTGGTCAAACAGCTTCTGGAAATCCCCAGTACCAAGAAACAAGGGGTACTGGTGAGGGAACTTCAAGGAGTGACACACCAGTTCTATCTGTCGATGATATGTTCACAGTGGCAACACTGGCTGACATTGAGGCTAGTATGAAACTTAAAGCATTGACGAATCCGGAACTTGTACCATTCTTTGATGCATTCCTCTATCTCAAGAAGAGGAACTTTCTACAAGACAAGATTCTGGCCAAACATAATGAATTAATCATAAAGCAAGATAAATAGATCAAATTTTTGTCAGATACTTTGAAGAAAGCTACTGATGTCCTTCAAGTCCATGATCAAATGCTCAAAAAGTCCACAACAAGTGCCAGAACCCCTTCTCAAACAGTTCCAATAAAAAAGGGGGAGAAATCTTTAAAACCAGTGATGATTCAACCAACAGTTGCTGAAACAGTTGTTCAGACTGAACTAACAGTTGCACCAGATACACAAACAGTTGCAACTTCAGAACCAACAGTTGCTCCAGTTCAACAAACAGCTGCAAGTGTTCAGCCAGTTGAAGAAGAAGAAAGGTTGTCAGCAGTGGATAGGGTGTTGATAAGCAAGATGATTATGACAGGAGACTATCCAACAACTGAGGTTTTCAAAGCATGGTCAAAGGTTAAGCAAAATCATCTGATTGAAATAGGTGCTCAAACTCTTAACATTAGCACATTCAAGATGGCTCAAAAGATAGATGATGGGTGGTTAGATGACAAAGTCTCAAAACTGGAACCACTTGCACCTAAGCCAGGGTTTAAAGGCATTGCAATTATTGAAGGAAAGAAAGATGAAAAGAGGCCCCCTGTGCTAGGTAAGGGAAAGGAGATTGTAGTTGATATTCCTAAGCTAAAGCTCACCAAAGAACAACAAGAAGAGCATGATTGTGAATTAGCACAAAGGCTGGATGCTGAGCTTAAGCAACAAGAACAGAAAGATCTTGAATTGGATCAACAGCTTGCTGACAAATTTACTTCTGAAATAAATGAAGAAGAAAAGGAAAAGAAAGCTGGTAAGGGAGTCAAAAGAAAACGAGTTGTGAGGAAGAAAACAGTTCCATCTCCCAAGCTAGCAGCTGAAAAGAAAGAGCAAACAGCTCAACCTCAACCTCAACTGTCTCAACAATCCCAAACAGTTCAAACTAAAGCTGGTATGGTTCAAACAATCCTACAAGACAGACTCAGGGTGGATGTGGAAGAAAGAATAGATAAACTTGTGGCAGAGCATCTAGGCCAAAAATCCCACATTACTGAGTGGAGATTTGAATTTTTGAGGATTGAAACTGGAAAGAAAGGGATGACCATTGTAAGAGAAGTATAGCCAATAGAAAGCTATGCTAGCTTCAATAATCTAATGGAGAAGGTGAGTAGAAGGGATATACAAGAGATGTATGAATATGGAATTAGTCACTTTGTGCTACCAGCCTGGCTTTGTTCCTAACAATCACTCCATCCTTGTCCATTTTGTTCCTATAGACCCACTTAGTGCCTATAATTGTATTATTATTGGGGGTTGGGACAAGAATCCAGACTTTGTTTCTCTCAAACTCATTTAATTCCTCTTGCATAGCTTCAATCCAATCTTCATCCGCTAAGGCTTCTTCAGTCTTCTTTGGTTCCATTTGAGATAGGAAACCAAAGTAAGCAGCATAGTTTGCTGTTGCCTTTGATCTTGTCATTACTCTCTCTTAAACATTTCCAATTATTTGATCTTGAGGACGATCTTTGAGGAATTTAAATATGGTAGTAGAAGATTGTGGTTCTGGATCTGAGTGATATTGAGGACTTTGAGGTAAACTTACATCCTCAGTCTCAATTGCAGCATTGTTCTCAAATTGTTGATCACTACGATCTTCAGTCTGAGTAACTTCAGCTCCAAAGGGATTGACGAACTAATCATCTTTCTCTGCTTGTGAGTCGTTTGGAGTTTGTGATGATTTCTTTGATGGACACACATCATCATCACTGTCATCATCCATGACATACATTGGATTTGACATTCTTGTTTCCTCAGGCTTTTCAAGCTCACTCAGACTGACCAAGTCAGCTTATCTTTTATCAGCTTGATCAATACTGTATTCATCAGAAGAGACATGGATTGATTCTTCTATAACCTTTCTCCTGGTGTTATACACTCTGTAAGACTTGGAGATTGAGGAATAACCAACAAAAATTCCAAGATCAGCTTTAGGTTCCAACTTATGGAGCCGATCTCTTTAATTCAACACATAGCATTTTGAACCAAAGACATGGAAGTAACCTATATTAGGCTTTCTAGAATATACATCTCATATGCTGTTTTGCCATGTCTTTTGACAATGATTGATCTATTCTGAGTATAGCATGTTGTATTTACAGCTTCATCCAAGAAATAGAGTTTCAATCCTGCCTCACATAGCATTGTTCTAGCAGACTAAATTAAGGTTCTATTTCTCCTTTCAGCCACTCCATTTTGTTGAGGAGTTCTGACTGAGGAGAAATTTTGTAATATTCCTTTTTGTTCAGAAAAGTTTTCTAGGGTTGAGTTTCTGAACTCAGTCCCATGATCACTTCTGAGATGCTTTACAGACTTACCTTTTTGCAACTCTTCCTGTTTGATAAAACTTATTATCTCCAGGACAACATCACTTTTGGCTTTAAGGAATATTACCCAGGTGAATCATGAGAACTCATAACCTATCACTAGAGTGTACTTCTTGCCACTCAGGCTTGGAGTACTTCTGGGTCCCAATAGATCCAAATGCAACATATGTAGTGGGTCTGTTATAGAAAAATTTTGCTTTGATTTGAAGGACGCTTTATGGTGTTTCCCTTGTTCACAAGCTAAACACAATTTGTCCTTGACAAATGTGATCTTTGGTAATCTAGAGACTAACTCTTTATTGGATAGCATATTTATATTTTTGAAATTTAAATGTGATAATCTTTTATGCCACAACCAACTCAGCTTAGGAATAGATTGTGAATTCAAGCAGCTTTCAGTATAGGGATCAGTAGAATTAAGATCAAGTAGATACACATCTCTTTCTGTTTTTGCAATTAATACATGCTTACCCTTAGCATTATATATAGTTCGTGATTTCTTCCTAAAAGTAACAATATTGTATTAATCACACAACTAACTGATACTTATCAGATTGTGTTTAAGACCCTTGACACCATGCAACATTCTGGAAAGTCACCTTGCCAGCATGCATCTTCCCATAGCCTTTAGTTATTCCATCGGAGTTATCACCAAATTTTACTTTAGGACCTTCATCTTCCTGGAAATCACTAAGAAGTCCTTTCCACCCAGTCATGTGCTTTGAACATCCACTATCCAAGTACCATTTACTTGAACCCTGCACATGATAAGAAAACTAAACACATTAGTTTTGTTTGGGAACCCACTTCATAGTAGGTTCTGATGATGAGCACTTAGCATCTTCATCTTGTGGAACTGACTGGTCAGCTTGAGCAGGTGCTGCATCCTGTGTAGGTTGATCAGCCTGTTCCTTTTCAGGCCTTGAGATTTCAATTTCACAGTCCATTGGCCTCATGTCTTCTACTTCTGCACTTGTAGCATCTCTTTCTTCCATGATTACAGGAGGTAGAGTGTTTAATAATCCTTGTGAGAATTTGCTCTCAGTCTTATGATTATATGTTGTGGATAACTTTTTAACTTTATTTGCAAGTTGATTCACTTGATGGTCACTAACTTGGGACTTACCTTTGTCAGATCTTGGTTTGTTATCCTTTTGATTAGAAGCTTGACCAACAAACTTCTTTTCCATGACTTTAGACTTACCATTGTCATGTTTTCTGGACTTGCCAGTTTCAACAGTCTTGGACTTACCACTTTTGATCTCTTTAGACTTACCAAATTCAACAACTTTGGACTTACCGTTGTTGTGATGTGACCTCTGACTTACAGTGGTCTTCCTATTCTTGTAACTTCCCTTTGAGCCAGATAGAGGATGTTGTCTTTGGAAAGGATTTGGATTAAGCCTTTCTATGACCGAAGTTCTTTGAATAGGCTGAGTGCCTAATCTGTCCAGCACAGACTTACTATGCTATTTAGATGTTGAACACTTATTCCCATGATCTTTTGCTTTTACAAACATATTGTATTTAAGGTTTTGACCATGTTTCTTCTCTGAGGATGACTTTTGAGACTCAATCAGTTGTCTATCTTCCTCAGAGTCTGTACTTGCTATCTCATCATCATCAGCTGCATAAGCTGCGGATTGATAGTCACCTCCAAGTACAACTTGTACCTGTTTAGGAATTTGTTAGTTGATGCACTTTTCAGCAAGCCAACTATTAGTCACCTCCAAGTATGAAAACAGTTGTGACTAACAGTTGCTGTGAGCATTACAACTGTTAGTACAAAGTTCAGAACTGTTAGTTCAAGTGTTTACAACTGTTAGAAGACATTCAAGAGAAGACTGTTAGAAGAAGACCAAAACTGTTTCATTCAACAAACAGTTTCAGTTGAGCTATTCATGGAAAATGCTATCTTTGTGGATTTAAAGTATATCTTTATTAAAGTCGAAGATTATCAAGATTATCTCAGAAGATAGAAGATTACCTAACTGTCAACTTATCAAGGAGGATCAAGAGTCTATAAATACTCGATTAGAATATAGATCTCTTATTAGTATTGATTTGCATTCATTCGTATTGTTATTTTACTTTCAGAAAGTGTTTTAGCCTCTAAGTTTCTTTTGAAACCTAAGAACAAATTGTGTTCTTCGTCTAACATAAGAAGTTAGATTGGAGGTGTAGATGAATATTGTAATCGTTATTGATTATTAATAAACATCTTTATTTGGCAGTATTTTGTGTTTATTGATTGAATTGTTTTTCTGTTGAAAACCTTTATAACCAATTAAGTGTGATTCCGCAACTTCTTAATTGATTGTGTTGGTGCAAAACTGTAAATCCCTAGTTCTTATCAATCCAATATATACATGTTTACTTGAAATGTTAATTCAAATGTGTTTTGATTAATTATTTGCATGTGTATATGTTCTTAGTGATTCTTTGTGATGATCTTAAGCTTACAAGTACTTAATCATGTGTTGATGTGTGTTTGAAAGTTTAAGTCTGTGTGAGAAATCACCTCGTGCGAAGTCAGGCTCACTACGTGCGTAGTGGAGCTCACTACGCGCGTAGTGATTAGGTCGGTTAAAATGAAATTAATTATTATTAAACTAACCAGTACGTGCGTACTGGACACACTTCGTACGAAGTGTGATACATTACGTGCGTAGTGAATTAATTATCTATAAATACTGATTAACTTCGAGAGTTCGCGGGTAATTAAGAAAAATCGACGAATCAAGCGGGTAACCTACGAATCAATCGAGTAATCAACCGGGAGCCTTCGTAATTGACCTTATACGACCTTAAGCCTACTAAATCGCTACTTTAAGCCTCGTAAACGAATACTGTGTGTTTAATCCGAATCCAAGGGCAGCCTTAAGCATTTCTGTGTGAGTTCTTAGTGTTTGTTCTTGTTTCTACTCTGTGTGTTTCTTAGTGTTACTGTGTGCCGGACACCTAAGCAGATCTTAGAATCCTTAGGAGGTTTGGGAAATAGAAATTCCGCACTATTTCTCATCCTAGATCAGTTTACTTGAAATGTTACATGTTTACTTGAAATGTTAATTCAAATGTGTTTTGATTAATTATTTGCATGTGTATATGTTCTTAGTGATTCTTTGTGATGATCTTAAGCTTACAAGTACTTAATCATATGTTGATGTGTGTTTGGAAGTTTAAGTCTGTGTGAGAAATCACCTCGTGCGAAGTCAGGCTCACTACGTTCGTAGTGGAGCTCACTACGCGCGTAGTGATTAGGTCGGTTAAAATGAAATTAATTATTATTAAACTAACCAGTACGTGCGTACTGGACACACTTCGTACGAAGTGTGATACATTACGTGCGTAGTGAATTAATTACTCTATAAATACTGATTAACTTCGAGAGTTCGCGGGTAATTAAGAAAATTCGACGAATCAAGCGGGTAACCTACGAATCAATCGAGTAATCAACCGGGAGCCTTCGTAATTGACCTTATACGACCTTAAGCCTACTAAATCGCGACTTTAAGCCTCGTAAACGAATACTGTGTGTTTAATCCGAATCCAAGGGCAGCCTTAAGCATCTCTGTGTGAGTTCTTAGTGTTTGTTCTTGTTTCTACTCTGTGTGTTTCTTAGTGTTACTGTGTGCCGGACACCTAAGCAGATCTTAGAATCCTTAGGAGGTTTGGGAAATAGAAATTCCGCACTATTTCTCATCCTAGATCAGTCCTAGCATTAGGGTGTTTTAGTTTAGTTTAGAACCCCATCCCCCAGCCGGTCCTACAAATTGTGATCAAAACTATAGATTGTCTTTTTAACAACTTTAATTTAAAAGATAATTCTTGTTATTTGGTATTAAGCAATATCCGATCCTGACACCCAATCACTAAGTTTGCTGTTTTCCTCAGCTTCCTTCATGTCAACTTCGAAAATTGATTCAGATAGACCGTAATCAACGTCGTCTATTTCAAACTCTTCATCTTCTTGAGCAATCAGACAATTGTCATCATCATCTGAGGTAGATGAGTCTGAATCCCAAGTTTCAGCATAGAGTCCTTTTGCACTAGACTTGTCTTCAGGCCTTCCTTTCTTGAGCTGAGTATATTTCTTCTTGTACTTATCAGCCCTGTAAGCATTCTTATCTGCTACGGAAGCTGATTCTTGCTTCTTTGATATGCACTCAGCATCAATGTGTCCCTTCCTCTGACAATTGAAACACACAGCTTTCTTGTGATCAAAATAACTATTTCCTTTGCCCCTGTCAGATCTTCCTCTTCCCCTTTGAGCTCTTCTCAAACGTCTGGCTAGCATGGCCATTTGCTCAGTGATAGTCTGAGCATCGACAGTATCACTTGAGTCTGAGTTTGAATGGTTAGCTTAAGAGTCTAACTCAGTCTCAGATTCAACAACCAAGGCTTTTGAACCTTTCTTCTTTTTCTGTGCAATTAATGCAACATCAACTTTATCAGAAGAATCCTATAGTTGTTGTTGAGAAGTTCTCTAGTGATCTGTGATCTGTTCAATATTGAGCAAGAACCCATAAATGGATTGTAGGTTATACATGTGTAATGTTCCTCCAGCCCTCAGTGCTATAGTTACTTCATTGAACTTTTCTGGTAACACATCCAGAAATTTCAACACTAGGTTAGCTTCATTCTTCTTAATGCCTACACCTAGCAGGTTATTAATCAAGTAGTGAAACCTGGTAAACACATCAGCCAAGGTTTCATTCTTCTTGAAGAAGAAGTTTTCATAGGATCTGTTCAGATGATTCTTCTTCTGCTGCTTGACCAGATATGTGCCCTCATATGTGATACTCAGAGTATCCCAGATCTATTTTGCAGATTGACACCCAGTCACAGTGTGCAAGATCTCATTGGTCAGGGCATTAGCTAGAACACTCTTTGCCTTGTCATCCAGATTATACAGTTTCCAGTCTCTATCTGTCCAGGATGCAACAGGTTTTTTTACTTCCTTTTCAGTTCTGTCAGTTTTGTCAGTGGACGTATCACTGAAAACGGTAGAAATCTTGGGGATGATAGGTCCTTTAGTGATGACATCGTACATACGATTGTCAATGGACTTGAGGAAAAGCATGACTTTGAATTTCCACATAGGATAGTCAGATCCATCGAATATGGGACAGCCCGTAGTAGACATCTAAGGAAAGTTTGATGAATTGTTGCTCGTAGACATTGTATACTTTCTCAGAATCTTGAACTTTCAACTTATGAAATCATTTAACCTGCTCTGATACCATTTGTTGGTCCCTTGGTGAGAGTATCAATAAGCAAGTAATGTGTAGAAGTGGGATTGAATACACTTTCTGTGGAAAATTGAACAAATCAATAAAAAGTGTTAACACACATTAAACAACAAACAGTTGGATGCCTTGCTTTTCATTAATAAGAAGATGATTACAGAAACAATCAAGTAAGCAACACTTGATAGGTAAACACCTAATGTAAATCAAATCTCTCAATCTCTCAAACTTTGCTATCTATAATCAACTTATGATTATAGATACAGGACGACTCTCTAAACAAGATTTAATCACAGATTGAATACTTACCAACTTCACAACAGATGTGAAGATTCGAACACACGAACAAATTGACAATCTGTGAGTTTCTTGATCACGTTGAACTGACAAACAGTGAATCAAGACTCGTAACACATACGATCAATGGGTTGAGGTGAAACATGAGTTTGGCTCTGCAACTCGTTGAATAGTAGTCGTACCTCTAAACTTATCAGGATGATAAGTATTTATAATCCTATTCGTATGGATCCTAACAAATTAGAACTAATCCTAATATGCTAACAAACTAATGGATAACCCGGAATATTGAATCTTGAATCTTCTATCTTGAGTCTTCAATCTTCAATCTTGATTCTGGAATCTTTTTATCCTTGCCGTAGATATACAGAGATAAAATGAATTTAAAACATATTTAAATTCTCTTAAACTGACTTCTTTAGTCGGATTGAATTACTCAGCTTGAACCTCAACAAGCTGAGTTCTTCGAGAACAAACCCGAAAACAAACATGTACTAACACGTATAATGATTAAATCATCCTTAGAAGTCCTAAGAGTTAGCTAGAACTTACTTAGCAACTCTATTGAGTTGACTCAGTATATAAGCTGAGTCACTCAGCTCGAAACACATCAAGCTGAATACTCAACCTATATCTTAGGTGACACACACAACTTATCAAACACATCGATAACCTTACTAGGATATAGTCTAAGCTGATCGAACATATGCTCAGCTTGTATTCAGCTTGTGCTCAGTCTGAAACACTATAAGTGCTCAGTCTGATCAAGCCTCATAATTCTGTTTAAGTTATATTTAGAGCACATCTTATAAACTTAACTTTGTCTCATCAAATCTCAACTGATGAGATCATTTGACCAACAGAACCCATGTTCCCTACATTTGGTATCTCAGTCTCATTGCTTTGAGAGACATTCAGTGGGAACACTATGCTGGGTTGGCTGAACATCTGCAAAGAATGACCATTCCTCAGATGGGTCAAAAGATCTTCCATATGATTAGGAAATTTCAAGGTCCTGCTATAACTGCTCAAATGTAAGAACTGGTTGATGATGCTCCTAATGAAGCTAGTGAGAATGAAGAAGAGGAAATGGCTGACAATGTTGTTGTTGAAATGGCTGAGGATTCACAGAACTCTACTGAGTCTCCAGATATCATTACTGAGCACTCTAAACATTCTGTTGTTGCTGCTCATACTCTAGTGGCTCTTGTACCTTACTCAAGTGATGAAGAGGTAAGTTCAATTGGCGGTGATGGTAAAGTTTTAAGCTTTGAGTTTAATGAGAATTTGGATGATGAACCAACACAGGATGAAGGTATGAGACCTGATGATGATGATGGTGGTTTATTCATTGAGAATGTTGTTCACAGTTCCACATCTACCACATCCACTCCTATGATGATGCCTCTCACCAAATTTTCCTTAAGCTCAAGCACCACAAGGAGATCAAGTCACATCAGTCCCTCTGATGATGAAGATGAATCTAATGATGACTCTCCTAGTAGAACTCTTGGAGGCCATATAGCTTATCCTTCCCCTCAACACTCTCAAGACTCCAGTGCTTCAGTTTACAATGACCAAGGTGGTGAGGATGAAGTTGTTGTTGATGATGCGGCCGAGGAAGATGATATTTCTGCTAAGCTGATTCAACTTATAGAGATCAGCAAATCAAAGCACATCTCAGGTATGGTCACTCCAATCCTTGAGGATACTCACTTGGTACACCCAACCAGTGAGAGCCCATCCTCCCTTCCAGTTGTAACACCTACACAACAACCAAGCTCTAGTGCACTTCCAATAGTCACTAGTTCTACTCCCTCTGTCACCAATAGGTGCATCTTCCTAACAGGGTGCATATGTACAAATGGGACTCTTGCAATCTGGGTCACCCTCCCAACAGGGTGATGCCATTGAAGGACAGACCTCCACCTAAGGTCATATTGTGTCTTACCTACATTTGAGTCAGCCTATACCCTCAACAAGCTCACAACAGCTTGTTGATGTACTCATGGGAACCCAGTTGAGTTTAGCCCCAACTCAAACTCACATTCTTGTACCTACAATTGATTCACTTCTTACACACACTACTGCACTGCCTATCAGTACTAGTGGTATGAACCAACCATTAGTACAGGGCATACAATCTGTTCCCAGTGATTTTAGGCTTCTACACCAAACTCTAAGTGAGGGACCCCACACCATTCCTGATATTGGCATCTTAACTCAATCAATCCATGTTCAACCTACTCCCTCTACCTCAACTGAACCCTCACCTCAAATACTTCAAAACTTACTATTCATCTCTCAAAAGATGGACAGTCTTCAAACTTCTTTTACCTCCTTCCAAAATCAAACAGAAACTCATCTATCTCTTCTAACGAAAGAAGTTGAGTCACTTAAAGCTAACCAATCCCAACCTCAACCCACCCCTTCCCCAGTTGATCTTACTCCTATTCTTACAAAATTAGATCAACTGTTAACCCAAACCTCTACTCCTACCCCTTCTCCCATTATCTCTCCTCAAACCATTTCCTCTCTAAACCAAACCATTTCCAATCTTCTTAACAACCTTCAAAACATTAGACCTTCACCTCCCAACATTTCTGTTACTATCCTTGACCCAATCCACAAAGTCCCTACCTTTCTCAGAAATATAGATGATGAGGTCACCAAACTTAGCTACTATTCCAGAGAAAAGCACATTGAGACTCTCAAAGAATTTACCAATTTCACTGATGCTATCAATAGGCTAAGACCTCTAACCTCTACTTCTCAACCATTCTTCTCACCCATACCTTCCCATCTACGAACCTCTCTTCCATATTTCAATCAACCTTCTATTCCTACTACCTCTCCTTCAACCTCAACCATACCACCCTTCTCTACTACTCCCTTTCATTTTCCATTTTCCACTACTACTCCTACTACACCTGCCAAGCCTACTGACAACTTTCCTTTCTTATTTGTTGATGACAAAAAGGGGGAGAAGTTAGACTCTTCTTCGAGCTCAAAGGAACCATCTCCAGCTACTGTCAAAGCAATTTGTGATGCTTACGCTATTGAAGTAGAAGCTGAAAAGGCAGCAGCAGATGCAGCAGCCCTCAATGAAGCAGAAACTCAAAACCAATCAACTGTTGAGGGGGAGAATCAGTTTGAGGGTGAGCAACCTGTTCAAGATGAGCAGAGGCCCAAAAGAAGGCTTAAACAGGAAGCTAGAAGGAAGAGTGCAAAGAAGTCAAGGCAAGGTGAATCCTTTGCCCCAATCAAAGTTCCATTAGAGGATTCAGATGATGATGATGAAGATGATTTGAGTCTGTCCTCTCTGCGGAAGTTAAAAAAGCAGAGCTCCTCACCAAAATCTCCATTAGTCCAAGATTTCTCTCCTGTGAAGCAAAGTCCTTCAACTCCCAGCAGTACCTCAAGAAGAAAAGGAAAGAAAATTATGTCTGCTGAGGAGATTGAAGAGAAAGAAAGAAGAGAGGAAGAACTTCAAAAAGATGAATATGATCTTCTGGAAATAAGGAAACTGGCTGCTGCATTTGGTGACACAGTAGAGAATATATTAAAAGCCTATTAAAGACATCAGGACTTCACCTCTCCATAATACCTTGCTGCAATCATTGGTGGTACTGATGATGAACTTAGAGAGATACAAGAAGAAGAAATGATGATGCTATCATCTCAAGATCTTCAAGTACAAGCATCACAGCAGCAAGAAGACCCGTCTGTCAAGAAAGCTCCCAATAGAGGAAGAACTCATAAAGAAGCTATCCAAGCTCTTCTCAACACAAATTTTTCCAGTACCAAAAAGCCAACTAGAATGCAATCTAAGGAGTTCTGGAAAAATAAGGATACCTTGATAGATAGGAAGAATCCAAACATGATTTCTAGAATCACTCCATACAAAGGCAAAGAGAATGATCCTTACATAAGGATTGTAAGGAAGAATGAATCCAGAACACTGGAAGATGCTTACCAAGTGCACTGTAAGACATTCTTTTTCCTTGAATTGATTGATATCTGATGGTCCCGTATTATGATACAGATGAAGCAATGCTATAATATTAATGTGTGTTTGTGAGTGTTCGGTTGAGAAAGAGAGAGTCGAGAGGTAGAGAGAATATCACAAACACAAGAAGTGAAATAATGCAAAACTTACTTAGAAATGTGGGGGAAATGTCTTTATATAGCATTTCCCCAAATTTGAGTAATTACATATTACACCCCTTACTTTAATATTTCTAACAATCTCCCCCTAAGTGAGGTGTGTAAACATTTACAACAAATAAATACATTAATCTATTCATAGGCTGATTTGTTGCGAATCCCGAATGGCACTTGCCACTTGCGTATTTGCCTTCTGCTTGCCAGTGTCGTTCTCATCCTTTCTATAGCACGATATGCTTCAACATGTTCTTCATCAGTATAGGCTTCCCGGTTATCCCAAACTTTCTGATGTATCTTATGATGAAGGATTTTCAAAGTGCCGTCTGAATATGACATTAATTCATCAAGTCTAATTAATATCTTTTCTTCTATTGAATTCCTTGAGACAACACCTCGATCACCTTTAAAGTTTGGATGCGCATCATAGATAACTGTCAATTCTTCAAGCTTTTCTAGATCTGGATGGCTCTGGTTAGGCTTTAAGAGATTGACTTTCAGATAGTTGTTTTCAGCTCCGAGTTGCAGATCATGTTCCTCAAAGTATTCCATTAAATTTCTCATATATTTCATCAGAGCACCCCTTCCAAACTCTTCTTCAGGCCACTTTCCTATTTTCTGAGAGAGGGTGTCAAAGATAAAGCTAATGTCTTCAATACTAACAAACCTTAAATCTGTTTCGTTAAGGAAGTATGACAGGTTGTTTGCTCTTTTGACATGAAAGATGGCATACTTTATTCTGAAGGTTGTCTGAGTATAGATATTGATAAGTTCAACTATTGGATACTCTGATTTGATCTCTTCGGGTTTTGTCATGGACTGAGAGAGGATGTGTTCATATCTTCTTCTCTGTTTGTCGTCCATGTTTCACAACTCAGGGGAAATAACCTGTATTAGCTCATTGCTGAATATGTCTGGAATTCTTTCTTCAGGATTAGCAGCATTGACAAAATACGGTTTCCATATAGGTTGTTGTGCAGAACTTCTTGTGAACATGTTGCCTGCATCAAGTCGTGGATCCCCACGATACACTAGAGGAGCAGGTGGCACAATGAAGCTCCTTGGCAAGGGCCATTCAGATTCTTGTCTTGTTTTCTCAGCTGCCTCTCTCTGTCTGTTTCTTTCAAGTACATCGGCAGCTGATTCTTGAAACTGACCAGGAGGAGGAAGGAAAGTTTCATGAACTTCAACATTAATCCCGCTGAGAACCCTGGACACGTCAAAGATTGGTTTCTTTTGTTTAGGCTTTCTCCTAGCTTCCCTTCTAGAATTTGCTTCCCTTTCTTTTCTTTTAAGTGCAAGTTCTTTTTCACTAGGAATATCATCAAATTTGTGGACAATTCTAGGAGAATCTGGACGTGCAGCAAACTCGACATATTCATCAATGCCTTTGAATAGTCTTTCCATCTCAGAATCCTCAGTCTCCTCCTCCGGTTGAGCAGAACTACCTTCCCCCACATGCCTTGCAGGTGATGTGTGTATGGACTCATATAAATCTTCCATTTGTTCCTCTGAGTCACTAGACCAGTCAAACATCTCGGCATGGGGCTGCTCGTAAAGTATTTCACCTTCTTCAAGATCACTTGGCCTCGGTTCAGATTGTAGCTGAGGTACATAAAGTACAATTTGTTTTTCAGCATTTTCCTTTTGTTGTCGTTCATAAACTTCATCGGCCAATTGTTGTGTAGTTTGTTGACTTCCAGACCCAGCCTAACTTGTACCTGCAGATAAGTATGAACTGAGACGGAGAACAGGTACAACTGGTACATTTTCAGCCGCAGAGGGAGAAGTCATACAAACTCTTCTTCTTTTCTCCCCCTCAGGTTGATCATCAGGATCTTGATCATCCCGCCTCCTTTTGTTTCCTTGAGCCTGAGCCTGACATGTTTGTTCAAGTATTGTTAGCCGGTCAGTAACCTTTGAGAGTGAAGTATAGAAACCTCTAGTGATCCCATCTATCTTGTTGTTTACATCTTCATAAAACTCTTGAAAGTCATCCATGGAGATTCCCGATGGACACTGTTCGTTGCGAAGAGTAGTCAGAAGGTCTTGGTCATAAGCTGATTTTGGCTGTTGTTCCAGAAGTCTAACATACAACAAACTCTTTAGAGCATCAACTGACATAGAAACAGGATCAGGTTGTGGTTGTGGTTCTGGCACTTGAGGCCTAGCAGTAAGGAGTGCCTCAATCCTGTTGAGTTACTGTTGCTGGGACTGGGAGGCTTGTTCTATCAGATCCAACTTTTGATTTGTCATCTACAGTTGTTGGTGGATTGGTACCACGGCTTGTTGAATTTGTTGTTGAAGTTCTGCACGTGTAACAAACCCGGAATCACGAAGACTTCCGGTTGAAGTACCAGCCACATAGGCAGTACTACCTACAGGAGCGGCAGGGATGTTGGCTCCAGCAGGATTTCCTTCCAATCCTCGAATGGAACCTTGAAAGGTACCACCTCTGGAAGTTGAGGAGACTTGTTGAGCCAACAAGCTCAGTGCATCGATTGTTACCCTGTGTTGGTCAAGATATGCCGAAATCCGCGGTATGTCAAATCGTCCATCAAAAGGAGTCGAGGACGAGGGAGGCGGTCCTCTTTGTTCAATAGGTCCAACACCCAATTGGGGTTGACCCAGTGTATGTGCTATAACCCTATGCAATAAAGACGGTGCCTGTTTAGAGACACCGTAGTAGCTAGGTGGGGTAGAAACTTGCACGGGTGGGATCACCGTGACTTGTTCAATATGAGGCCCAACAATGTCAGGCCCCATAGTGGATGTGATTTCCCGGCTTTCTTGGTGTAGGGGTCCCTCAGCACTCTCCTTTTCTTTTCTCACATCCTCTCTTTCACTCAAACTCCTAGCTAAACTATCTTCATCATCACCGCTACCAGCACCATACCCCGCATATTGATCAGGTTGAATGAGAGAGTCAGGGGTGACAGAACCAGTTTCAACAGATAGGCTATGAGTTGGAGAAGTGACTGGAATGTCATGCTCTGGGGCTATAATAGCCTGGCCAGTGGTAGGAATTTCAGGAGGTTGCAAAGAGATGACCAGACCACTAGGTTGTGGAGTGACCTGAGCAGGTTTAATGGGGTGTGTCTGGTCAGGAGAAGTAGTATGAGGTTCAGTTAGCATCATGAATGAGGGTGTGCTTTCTACTGGTTGTTCGATTGGGTACTCAGGGGTGCCCATGGGAGATATAACAGGTTCAAAGGCAGGGGCACCTCCTGGATGGGAAGCAGACTCATCATGAGAAGAAATGGATGACTCAGAAACGTCAAGACCAAGTTCAGTAAGAACAACTTGGGTTCGGGTGATCTGAGAAAGTGATTGAACAATGGCTTGAACAGTGGTGGGATCATATGCATCCCCTCCTTCTCTAGTCTCATCACCTTCACCCGCTTCTCCACCCATCTCTGAATTTTCCCTCTCCTCTTCCCTCTCCGCATCTCCCATAGATAGCTGAGGCATATCCTCTATTTCCTCACCAGGTGCTACTCCTCCCTGGGCAGGTCTGGCCAGCTCTGGCCCGACCATGGGAGGTATTCCTACACTCTCCCTATAACTCTTAACAATATCATTATGCTCACAAAGGTCTAAGAGAGATACAGGGAATGGTCTTGGAATAGGCAGATTGGTCGGGTTAGCAGGTTTAATATGAATAAAGTGTTTTGGAGAAACAGAAGGTAAACATGCCCGACGAGGGATGTCAAGATATCTATCCATCAGACTTTGGACTATCATAGGAATGAACCTCTGATAAGGCAAGAAGTTGCCCTCCTTCTTCTTTTGGGTGTGCTTTCTCATCATAGTAGGTTTGAAGTCTTGAAAGAAGAGGAAAGCATAGTCCACATTCAAATGAGTTGCAGACGCTACAAATATTTTGAATTAGTGCTCTGTAGGGAACTCATACCCTGAGTGCTTTGGTGTCAAACACCTTTGAAGTACAGTCAGCAGGGAGTTGTATTTCGGGTGTAAGCTGGTCCTCTTGAACTGGTTTTTCCTTACAAGCTCACCATCATAGCCCATAGCCCTCACGGTAGCTAGACAATCTTCCTCAGTTGGTATGTCATCAAAAGCAGTGGCTGGTGGCCTACTGTTTGCTCTTGGAAGTATGAAGATGCTTCTTAGGCGACTGACAGTAATTTTAACAGTGTACTCATCAACCTCAGCATATATGACCTCTTGGTCCCTGTCATTGGTGCGGACCTCACATGTTTTCCAGAATTATTGGACATAGAGTTCAGGAACATGTGTGCCAGTGATGGCAGGGTTATAGGTTAGAAGGTAGTTCAAAGGGTGGATTTTCAGAATCTCAGTGATGATTGGGTAGTTATGATTTCTGAGTTTGGTGAGGTCAGTGTAATGGTTGTTCTCATGGGATTTGGAATTTAAGAACTCAGACGGAGACATGATTTCCTCTGGGTCAACAATAGCTTAAGCCATCTTATCTGCACAGATAGGTAAAACATTTAAGTCACAGATAAAGAGATATATCAGTTGACCTTACTTATCTTTGAAATTGATTGGGAATGGGATCAAAGTTAAGTGAATGAGTCAAGGTTGACTGACATTGACCAAGCTTATAGAGTTGAGAAAATTTGTTAAATCCCTAAGTATGAAAGTCCCATTGTGTACACGATGATTTCGAGTAGAAAAAGGTTGTTTTAACACTTTTAAAATGTCAATTAGATAAGTACAAACAACTTTGTAATACTTAGGTGTTATCCAAAAATCATCATAACACCTATTTTTAGACCAAAAAAGGAATTTATAGTGAAAATTCATACATCCCAATAAAATGAAGAACACTTTTTTAGATTTGTTAAATATTTTTGCACCAAAGTGTTACCCATATGTTCAAATGTGCCATCGCAAGTTTAGTTTCACCAACGGAGTTCATTTCGAATCCTAAAAGTTCAAGTAAATTCTCGAAAACCCTTATCGCATGCGGAAGTTTGAAGCCCCAAAATTACAACTTAAAGTTGAAATTTCAAAAATGTAATCCATACAAGTTGTTACCTATATGATTAGGAGTACTTTGACACTAATGTTGAAAATTTTGGCAGCGTAACGAGAGAGTTCGAAAAAATCAAGTAGCCAAGATTGAGAGAGTTTGAGAGTTTTCGAATTTTGAATCTTATGAAGGAAGTTAACTGATGGGTAACTTATGTCAGTGAAAAAGACACGTGTCAAGCTCCTATTGGTCCTCAAAGTCGGTAAAAAACCCGGCTGATAGTCCATGCGAATGGCCTATACTTGTTGTTAAGCCAGGGGTAATCGCATGCGATTTCCCTTTGTAAATGTCAATCGCATGCGATTGACTCACAATCCGGCTTATAGCTCTTTGAATCGCATGTGAATCTCCCCTTTTCCAATCGCATGCGAATCACCCCTTTTCCAATCGCATGCGAATCACCCTTTATTTATCAATCGCATGCGATTAAGCTTTAGACTTGCTATCAACTTATTTAAATCGCATGCGAATGATCATTCATTTTGAGATGCGATTGATACTTGGTCATGATAGTTAGTCTATCGCATACGATTGAGGGATAGGTAACAAGTGTTGTAATCCCATGCGATAGATTATCAATGCGATTGGAGGACTATGCGATTGAACCAAGACAGAAAATTGTGTTTACATGTGATTCCATGCGATTGATGCATCGAATTCGATTGTTTGTGATCAAACTTCAACACTAAGTTTTTCTGAAAATTCAAAGTATCTGGAATTTTTGAATTGTAAAAGTTGATATTCCAAGATATTTTGATTTGAATGTTTATTTTAACACCCTCCCCCTAGATTGTTGCATTTATTACTGAAAAATTTGATTTAGGATTGTTGTAAATTTCTCCCCCTACACATGTGCACAATGTGTATTAAATTTCTCCCCTACACATATGATACATGTGTAGCACCAGAAAGTCACTCCCCTTTGAGTGTTGCATCATGAAGTTGCACAAAGAACATACAGTGTAACACCTATTCTAAACAAAAAAAAGAAGAAATGAGAAATGGAGCAACAGAATGTTATATTTTCAAGTTTAGCATGCCTAACTTGGATACCAACTCAGTGAAGCGACTTTCGTTTAATGGTTTGGTAAACAAGTCAGCGAGCTGATTTTCAGTTGGAACATACTAGAGCTCAATAAGACCTTTATCTACGTTATCTTTGATGAAGTGATAACGGATATCAATGTGTTCGGTTTTAAAGTGAGATACCGGATTGCAGGAGATGGCAATGGTAGACTGATGGTCCCGTATTATACGGATGAAGCAATGCTTGAGAGTTAATGTGTGTGTTTGTATGTGTAAACGGTAGAGAGAAAGAGAGCCGAGTGCTAAGAGAGAAAACACACACAAGAGTTTAGAAATATGCAAAGCTTAATTGATAATGAGTTGGGAAATGCATTTTATAGCATTTCCCAACTTTGGTGTATTTACATATTACACCCCTCACTTTAATATTTCTAACAATCTCCCCCTAAGTGAGGTGTGTAATCATTCACAACAAATTAATACATAGAAAAACTATTCATAAACAGATTTGTTGCGAATGTCGAATGCCACCTGCCATTTCCTTACTTGCCTCCTGTTAGATATTGTGGTCTTCATCTGATCTATTGCTTTGTAGGCCTGAGCATGTTGTGCATAAGTGTAGGCATCTTGGTTATCCCATACCTTCTGATGAATCTTATGATGAAGGATTTTTAGTGTACCATCTGAGTAGGACATGAGCTCATCTAATCTGATAAAGATCTTTTCACCCTTGGTGTTCTTGGAGACAACTCCTCGTTCACCACTGAAGCATTCATGTACTTCATCAACTATAGTCAACTCCTCAAGTTTTTCTAAGTCAGGATGACTAGTATTCGGTTTTACCAAGTTGATCTTTCTGTAGTTGTTCTCAGCTCCAAGTTGCAGATCATGTTCCTCTATGAACTCCATCAGATTTCTAAGGTATCAAAGCCACTCTTCCAAATTCTTCTTCTGGCCACTTTCCCTTCTTTTGTGAGAGAGTGTCAAAGATAAAACCGATGTCTTCAACTTTAACAAACCTCATATCAGCTTCAGTGAGGAAATATGTTACATTGTTTGCCCTTTTCACATGAAATATTGCATACTTGATATTGAAGGTGGTTTGTGTGTAGACATTGATGAGTTCCACGATTGGGTAATCTGATTTGTTTTCTTCTGGAGTGATCATGGATTGAGTAAGAATGTGTTCATATCTTCTGCGTTGCTTATCATCCATGTTCCGCAACTCTGGAGAAATAACCTGTATTGGCGTGCTGCAAAAGATGTTAGGTATTCTTTCTTCAAGATATGCAGCATTTACATGAAATTCTTTCCATATCGGTTGATTTCCTGGACTTCTTGTGAACATGTTGCTCGCATCTAGACCTGGGGCTCCACTTTGTACCGGAGGTGGAGCTGGCATTCGAAAGTTTGGTGGAAGGGGCCATTCGGATTCTTTTCTGAACATTTCAGCTGCTTCACTTTGTCTGTTCCTTTCCAGAATATATGCAGCTGATTCTTGAAACTGACCCGGAGGAGGAGGGAATTGTTGATGAACTTCAAAGTTTATATTCCCTAGAACCCTTGAAACATCAAAGAAAGGCTTTGGCTGCTTTGGTTTTCTCCTTGCTTCCCTTCTAGAAATTGCTGCTCTTTCTTTTCTTCTTGCAGCAATTTCTCGTTCATTAAAGGTTTCTTCGAATCTATCGACGATTCTGGGGGAAGCAGGACGAGTAGCAATCTCGACATAATCATCAATACTTTCAAAAATCCTTTGAATTTCTGGGTCATCTGTTTCCTCTTCTGGTTCAGCAAGATTGCTTTCTCCCATTTGCCTTGATGGTGATATGTGTAGTGATCCATATAAATCTTCCATTTCAGCATCAGAATCACTAGTCCAGTTAAAATCAAAGGCATGGGCCTGTTCATATGATATTTCCCCTTCTTCAAGATTTGCAGGCCTCGGTTCATTTTGTTGCTGAGGTACATAGAGTACAATTTGTTTGTCAGCATTTTCTATTTGTTGTCGTTCATGAGAGACCTTGTTTGAGGTAGTATTTTGCAAGCCTTTCAGCTTTCTTGATCTCCTTCTCTTCAGCAGTCAGTTCATCATTTGTCTTCTCGCGTTCATGTCGGAGAATGGGGGGATTGTTGGTCGGGTCAGCTTCAACGATCCTTGTGAATTTCGTGTTTCCCTTGTGGATACATTCAATCATTTTGTCTCCACAAATTTTGTTGTGCTCTAGGAAGTCCATGAACCTTCCTTTCCAAACATTGTACTCCCCTCGAAACAAAACAGGAGGTTTTGTATCGGTACCTATAGACATCATCTCGTTTGTACTTGACAAGCTTAATGACTTTTAGTTGAAAAAGATCGTTTGCTTGTTAGATGGTTTGATTGTTCGAAAGCTTTCCCAAAAGTGATGAAAGAACAAAGTCTTTTGAAATTCAACGTTGAATTAGATCTTGTAAAGGTTAAATTCAATTTTGAACTAAATAGACTTTAAGTAATGTAATTCACCTTTGAATTAGATCTGATTTAAATTAAATTCAATTGTGAATTATATTGTTTGATTAAGTTCAAATATTCAAGTTCTTTTGGTCAAGTCCAACGAGTTAATCACTTGTCCAAGTCTTGGGAATCACTGTTTTCTAATCGAATGCGATTGGTCCAATCGTGTGCGAATGAGTGATCCTTTAAAGCAAATGAGCAATTAGCTTAATATTGATTGAATAGGTAACCAATCGAATGCGATTCAAACCTGTAGCTTCAAACACTTGGAATTTAAACGGTTAGTTCTGACAATCAAATGTGATTCCTAAAAGAACAGGTAACCTAATCGCATGCGAATCAAACTACTCTTGCTTCAATCGCATGCGATTAAAGGATTGAGTTTTTTAATTATGAATCGCGTGCGATTGCTTCAACAAACCGGCTGATAGAATCAGTTCTATAAGCCGTACCACTCAATCGCGTGCGATTAGAAATGCGGCTGATAGAGTTTGAGGTGTCCTTTTCAAATCAGATAGCCATACCCTGTATAGTGTCTACCCACTTGTACTTGATTGGTATGGAAAGTACTTGATTTTCCTTGTACAACAATTAAACTATCAAGAATTTATAATTAAATAAATTATAAAATATGATTTCTTCTTCTTCAAGTTGTACTTTCAGACCAAGAACACCATAAATGCCTTAATACCCAGAAAATTTAATATTGAAAAAGTGAGTATTTAATGACCCTTTTTCCTTAATGTATATAAAGACACCCACGGTTTGTGTTTTTCCTCAAAGAGAATGTTTAGAACACCTTGTAAGACACTCGAAATAACTCAAAACAAAACTAAAGAAGATGTAGTTTGTACCTTTACTGAGTTCTACCTTTAAGAATCGTTTGAGCTTGAGTTTTTCTTGAAGAAATATGAAGTTTTTGAACCTTTGTAAACCCGTGAGCTTCTTCTACTTGAAAGCTTGAAATCTTCGAGATTTGGTTGTCTTCTTTCGAACAATCAAGAGCCAAAAACAAGTTTGGCTCTGATACCAATTGTTGGAGATAAACAAGCGGTAGAATGAAGGATTGCTAAGATAACTATAAAGAGGTAGAGAGAGAATCTCGTTTCACCTTCAAAACACACATAGTTTATTTCTTGTAAGTGTGGCAATCCTTACATTTCCTTGTCTAGCACAAGGCTTATATACCTATAAGGTATATTTACAATAAGCACCCTCAACTATTGTTTAAACTCCTATTCTATTACAATAATACAGTTCTAACAGCTTAAGAACAACCTATGTGATGAATACCTTTGACTCGAAGACCACGCGGTATTCTTCACGATGTCACTATCCAATATTCACACCCCTGGTGCATATCCGTACATAATTGGTCTACACTCCTAGTAGCTATCTTCAATTACTATGAATCTCCACCAAGGATTACGATGACGTTATTATCTCCCTAATTAAGGTTTGCACCAAGATTGGTAGACACGAACAAGATTTTGAATAATAACCTTTTATTCACGGATATTACATAAACATAAAAAATCTTTGAAGAGTAATGGGATTAATAATGTACTATCCATATTCACCCTCCTGGAATAAAGTACAATGTTAATACTAATCCATCGTCTAAATTCACTGTGCCTGTTTGTGTTACTATGTTGGTTCAAGTAGATTTATCATGGATCACTTCTTGAAAACACAATATTACTATGAGCTAAAAACAAGTATACACTAACTAGTGCTACCACTTGTTTTTCTAGACAAATTGATTTCCGCAAACCTTGAAAAACAATAACTAGTTTTTCTAATTTTATCATATTCCCTAAACTTGGAGAACTGGTTTAACTCCCTGTTCCTGAATATCTAAAATTATTCTGTAACTGTAATTAGTTACATTGTAGATGTATGGATACTTTTCTATTCCAAGAGATAGACTAAAATAACAAACCCCTTTTGTTTACACTGACCCGTAAACAAAAATAAGATATTGAGTGTGTAAACACTTTATCTAATATACAATTATGAACTTATGGGACTAGTCCAAATACCTAGACTTATTTTGAATCCTCAAAATTCCCGCCATTTAAATTATATACGTACTTAAAATTTAACAAGCTAATAACTAGTGTGTCTTATCCAAAACACTTATTAACTTCTACGCAAACATATATATATATATATTATAAAAACATGATAAACTCCTTAACCTAGGTCAATTGCTCCCACTGACTATTATGAAAACATTGCAATACTTAAAATATCTTATTGACTTGGTCAAACTTAACACACGAGTCAAAATACTCATTTTAAGTATAAATCTAGAACTTAGATTTTGAATAAGAATCTTAAAGTTGACGAAAACTTAAACTTGGATTTTCTATATATACACTATTTCCTAGTACGGAAATTGGTTTCTCGAAACTATACATAAATGCTTATTTCAACTATTTTAATGCTTGTTCAAACCTTGAACTCGTTTTCATAAATGCTTATAATTACTTAATTAGATAAAACTTATAACACCAAATGTGTTGCTTTAAGTAATTAAATAAGTTTAGTCGAACAATTTTAATATTAACATATAACTCAAATGGCAATCAATGCATGAGGATTAAATACTAGTAAGTCAAAAACTTTGACTTATTAGTCAACCTCTAGTCACACTTGACCAGATATAATCACAAACCATGTGCAAGGATATATCAACTAATAATTCATTAATATTTTAATAAATGAGAATCCCAATAACCATTACATTTTGAAATAAAGTTTTTAAAATTGATAATAAGCTATGAATAATAAATATCCTTGTCTTTTTCACGTAGTATCCTCTCGCATTCCTCGACATCCTTTGCTTTTACTAACCTATTAGCAATAAAAGATCAAAAAAAGTCAAACACCACTTATATAATAAGTTGAAAGCAAAAATACTTAAGTTAGTCATCGAAGTTACCTGTGGCGTTTCCACTGCCTTCGTGACGCTTCGGGCAGTTGACCTTATGGTGGCCAATCTCACTGCACTTGAAGCACCGGTTCTCAGCTCTTGCTTTGTTCGGTTTAAATTTCTTGCCCTTGCCCTTGCCTTTGCCATTTTCCTCTGCACTGGGTGCAGATGTACTTGGCTCAGTTTTGCCCTTGCCCCTTTCGTTGCGCCCCTTCCTCTTTATACCATCACCGTTATCCATCATGAGGATGTCCTTGGACTTATTACCCATATTCGACTCCGCTGTCTTGAGCATTGAATGAAGCTCATCTATGGATTTCTCCATAGTGTTCATGTTATAATTGACTATAAAAGGCTTATAGTCATCAGACAGCGAGTTGAGTATGATATCCGTTGGAAGTTGCAACGGTACCGGGTGTCCAAGCCTTTCCAGGTGGTCCATGTACCCTTACATTTTCATGACGTGGGTACTAACCGAAGTGCCCTTAGCCATCTTGCAAGTGTTAAGAGTCTTCGTGACATCGTAGCGTTTTGAATGAGCCTACTCTTTAAACATGTCCCTCAGCTGACGGATCATGTCATAAGCTGATGTTTCCATCATGCTTGTTTGCAACTCTGGACTCTTCGTTGCAAGAATGAGGCAGCTTACATCTAGTACATCATTGCATGATTCTGGTATGCTTCCCTAACATCAGCCCTTGCATTGTTGGCTGGGGCATTTACCACCGGTTCCTCTAGGACATACCACTTTCTATCATGGCTGAGCACAATCCGAAGATTGTCCTCCCAGTTGAGAAAGTTTGGGCCAGTGAGTTTATCCTTTTCAAGGATTGAACAAAGTGAGATGTTATTAGTGTTGGATACGTTTGCCATATACAATTTTCAATTATATTATTCAATTAGTGACATATAATAGACTTTGCTAAATACAAATCGATAAAAACCCTTAAATGATAAGTATTAGCCCTAGGATCCTTATTTCACACGTGTTGGTGCACACTTTGGGCACGGCAACACCAACCCCGTGCTATTTCAGGTAGGTAGCTTCCTTTACTAATCGTATCTAACTTGATACGTATCTAATCTTGTTTATCTCTACACTATGCTTTTTAGGCCCGTCACATTAATCACCAAAGTAGACCGCACCACCCAGGACGGGGTGAACTCTAGCCCGGCACATCATGGAATCGCAAAGTCTTTCACCCCCTCCTTATATCGGTTTGAACCCCAGTGTGCACGGTTTGGGCACGACAACACACCAAGGTACCGGGAGCAGGAAAGGTGTACCATTAGATGGGTAGCACTAGTGGTCTATGATTTTTGTGGGTTTTATCCAAATTTGTAAAACTTGATTTCCAGTTTTTTAAAACTATCTGTTTTAAAATCCGTATATCTTAGTATACCTCAAACTAGGTACACAATACGTTTTATGATAAAATTATTTTGTAAAACAAACTGTTTTTAAAATACAGATACGACAATCATAAAATACTAAAATTTTATAAATCTGTTTTAGTATACCAATTTTATCATATTCATGTTTTTATCTCTGATTAATAAAAACGATTATTAACCTCCTACTTTAATTTTATAGTCGCATAATATCATAAAACAAAGCAGAACTACGCAGATAATAAGTTGTTATAGTTTTGCCAACTATGTCCTAAAGGGTCATCTAAGGATAAACTATTCTAATTAGATCCCGTGACTGAATCTTATGAGTTATCTCCTTGCTCCAACTAGCCTTCACACCTCTGGTCTTGACCCGAGCAACTCAGTCTTGTTCTTTCGTCTTGAATAATTCTTCGTCTTTGGTTTTAATTATAACATGTTATACTAGAATACATAAATCCTATTCTATTACTTTTACAATATAAAAGGGTTTGTAAGTGGCACGCATGCCTCCCCAAAACCAAAAGAAAATACAGAAAAAGAAGAACACAACCACAGGTCCAAGTTGGCAAAAACTATAATCTACATGTCCAACCACAACAAGATAAATAACTGTTGACTTGTTTAAGTCAAACATTTTTAGTTGACATGTAGAAACTACAAACGTGACCTTAAAATACTAATGCGACTTTAGTATACAAGTAAAGCCCATTTATATAATTTAGTATATAAATATTCAACTACGCATCAAATATGAAATAGATAATGCTAACAATATAAATAAACTTTTTCTCAATTATTCTCAACTAATTAAACTATTAATTGAGATGAGAAAACTTGACAAAAACTTGTCAAAGCTTTTAATTAATTATCAACAATTAAGTTCTAATAATTTTTTTTTAAGAACTTTAAAAGAAAAACATTTTTTCTTGTTGGGCTATAATCCAAATAGAATTAACCGGCTTGACACAAACTGGGCCATAACCTCCCAGGCTGCCGGGCCACCACAAAAGGGCCTCGGATGGGCTTGGGTTGTTGTTGGGCCGAGATGCAATTGGGCCGCAACAAACAACTGGGTCGCGCCGCTAACCAGCTGGGCCGTCGACCACCTTTGGGCTTCCGAAACTGGGCCCCAGCTGATCTGGGCTGCAGCAACAGCTGCTGGGCCATGGGCTTCTCTCGCTGGTTCACCACCACCGTGGGATGCGTCGCCTTTGGGCCACCGCAAAGGGGCAGCCACCGGTGGTCTATTGTGGTCTCCGGTGACCTTTTTCGGTCATATTTTTCCAACTAATCCAATATTATTAATTCGGATATTATTCATATACATATGTACATCAAATAAAAAATTAGAAATTCTAGTTTTACCCATAGTTCAAAAAATTAAAAACATACACTTGTTTTTAATTATGTAAACTTTAAATAATCTTCAAGATTATCCATATTAACTTTACTAGTTAATATTCATGATATATATATATATATATATATATATATATATATATATATATATATATATATATATATATATATATATAAGAACACATAAAGATGAACAAATATAAACCTTTTTATAGTTTCAATCTTTTTAACCGGTTAATCCTAACTTGTTTAACTTTTCTGATTAAAAGTTGGAAAACTATAAAACATACAATATTAGATAATAAATCAGAGATTAACATAATAATTGTAAATCCCTATACTTCGAATGAATATATATATGAATTAATAAACTGTTCATAGTTTTAATCCTTTAACCGGTTAAACATAACTGGTTTAACATTTCTGATTAAAGATTTGAAAACTAGAAACCTTATCCAGAAACCAACTGTGTTTGAATAAACTTGGATTAACATAAACTTGTTATTCCTTCATGGATTTCGAAAAAATACTTACACAAAAATAACAAATCAATAACAACAGATTAACCAACACAATATGATAAACTGAGCCGAGGCCCTTATACCACTTTTGGGTTTTGGAGAGGCCAATTCAAACTAACTTGAGTTATATTGATTCATAACCTAACTGGTTTGAACAAATTCCGAATTGCAATAAATCAGTTATCATTTATAAAAGGGAAATTAAAACAATAACTTTAATCCTTAAACCCCTAAAAGGATTAAGATCATCAGTTATATCACAAGTGTGTATGGCATATATATATATAAGATCGATACATATTGCTCCTGTGTATATATATATATATCGAATAACTCATAACATGATATTCTAGACTAACCAAAACATGCATTAATCATACCAATCAAGATTATCATTCAATAACTCATACATGCATAAAATCGATATATATATATATATATATATATATAGACAAAAGTTCATGCGAGAACCGCGAGAACCAATCTAAGCCGTCCAATCCCCCTCTTTCAATATCATTGCCCACCCATGAATTCGTCACATGCACCTTGCCACACCCTATCCCTCCACGCTCTTCATCCATGATACTTCACATATCCAAGGAACGGCTGAGATTGGTTCTCGCGGTTCTCGCACTAACAACGGTTCTCGCATGAACCCTCCCCTATATATATATATATATATATATATATATATATATATATATATATATATATATATATATATATATATATATATATAATCATGAGTGACATCAACGCTTTGTTTTCACAAGAAGAGATAGATGAACTTGAATCTATAAAAAAAAATTTGTAAAAATCCGATGGTGTCACTAATATGAAACAAAACCTTTTAATTCCATTCTAAATGTATATTCAAATTATTGTTTTTTTTTAAACGAGGATAAAGAACAAGATGTTCACGAACAATTAACAAAAGCACAATCAAAGTTTCCGAGTTAGAAGAAAAAGTTGAACTCATGAAACATAAGGTTCAAGAGTTTGAGTCAAATTGTTTTGATTATAAATCTGAAGTCATAAGCCTTGAACATGAAACAACTCGTTTGTATCAAAAGATAAAAGACAAGGAGAAGGTTTTACCCACTTTTTCTCCCACATTTCCAAAGCAACGTTATAGTTTTGATTATCCTTTTGTATTCTCTGCTACTAACCTGAGTGTCTCTTCCAGTACAACAATGAAGGAGGTAAAGAAGAGAAGGAGAGTATGGAGAAGGAAGGAGAAAATAGAGAAATAAGATTGTGGAGAAGGAATCTCTGGTGTGAAAAAAGAGAATCCTCAGAATAAAAGTGTTTTTAATTCATGTTTTCGAAATTCCAAGAGTAGAACTAGTTGTAATTCCACTTTCATTAACGCAAAACGTTCTTTTGTTGAGTTTTAATGTATGGGGGATGGGTGTCAAGAGGGTCATTTCAAGTATTAGTGTGAGTAGGATACTGATAGAAAGAAATGTGAATCAAGCCAATTCCAAACATCAACCTTGTATGTGCGAATCAAGAATTGGCCACTCGAATAATCAACAAAGGGTATGAAATCCACATTTGGCTCAAGAAGAAACCGAAGACCACCCCACACAAGCAGTAAAATAAAATCAATAGACATAATTCAGATCTGAATTATCAAAAGTTTAATAAAAGAAACTTTAATAATTAGAACCAAGTGAACAAAGCATAAATGTTGAATTCTGATTTGATTAACTCTTCATAAAGAAAAATTGACTTGTCAAAGATTCAAACAAAGGGAATTCAAAGACATTTTCCATAATCTCAGAAGAAGACAAAGCACCAACCTGAAAAACCAAAGCATTTTTAGGTAAAGAGGTAAACAAAACACGAGAGAATAAAATATGCTAACAAACTATGTGTGCCTAAATTCAGGTTGAGAAATGTGATCAATGATGAGTTTTCATCAAATACCTTACAAACAATTCACAAAAATCAAACATGTTTCAAAATAAAAGTTGTGAAACAACCACAAAGGCCAGAAATGCCTAAAAAGGAAAAATCATCCATTGTCCAAAAACCAAAAGTCACAAAGACAACACTATATTGGCAACCAAATACTACAAAAAAGCACATTCATACTGTTAAGCCTAATATTTTTGTTAAATATGCAAACCATCAGGGACCCACACTCATATGGGGACATAAAGTTTCATTTATTTCCATGTGTAGAAATGTGATCTTTGGTACATGGACTTCGGGGGCACCAAACATATGACAGGGAACAAGAGTATTCTTAAAAATGTTTCTAAGTACTGCAGAAATGTACACTTGAGGAATGACAATCTTGCACCAATAATGAGGTACTAAGACTTAGAGAAGAAAAATGTAACAATAAGGTTTCGTATGTAGAGGGACTTGACCACAATTTGTTCAGGTTTGGACAATTCTGTGATAGAGGTTTAGAGGTGAACTTCACGTCCAAGTCATGTTCAGTCCGTACTGAAACGGACCATGAGATACTCAGTGGATCAAGTAAATCCAATATGTATTCAATCAACTTGAACTTCGTTGCATCCAAACCTTCCATTTGTTTATTATCAAAGGCCTTATCCGATCTTACTTGCATGTGGCACAAGAAACTATCTCACCTCAATTTCAAGAACATAAATAAGATAGTTAAAGGAGATCTTCTGCAAGGCATCGCAAAACTTAAATTTGAGAAGTAACATATGTGTGAACATTGTGAAAAGGGAAAGATAAAGAGGGTATCACACAAAGTGAAGAAAGTATCATTTACAAGCAAACCTCTTCAACTTATTCAAATGGAAATTTGCGGAATGATAAGGAAATTCAGAGTAAATGAGGGAAGAAGTATATACTGATGATTGTGGATGACTACTCCAGATATACATGGGACAAGTTCTTGAGTTAGGATGAAGCATCGACTGTCATTATTGACTACCTCAAGAAAATTCAAAATCAAAACTATCATTCAGTTGGTTCCATCTGTAGTGACAATGGGACCAAGTTTAAGAATCCGAATCTTTCAGCATACCTTGACTAAGTGGGCATCACACAAATTCCCAATAACCAACACACCAACACAAAATGATGTAGTAAAAAGAAGAAACAGAACCTTGGTTGAAGCTGTCAGAACTATGTTGTCCTACTCAGAATTCCCACCTTCCTACTGGGATGAAGCCATCAACACAGTTTCATATACTCACAATCTCTCTATCCTTAATCGTCGTTTCAATGAGACTCCAAATGACGTCGCAAATGGCAGAGTACCTAATATCAAATATTTTTATATATTTGGTAATAGATGCAGAAGAGTGAGTTGGGAAATTTTGAATTTAAAGCTGATAAAGAAATTTTCTTATGTTACTCACTAGAGTAAAACGCATTTGGAGTTTTAAATAAACGAACAAATGTTGTTGTTGACAGTATGAATGTGACTTATGATGACACTTTAAATGTCAATGAACCAATATCAAAGTCACTGTCAATAGTTTCCGGACAATTCAGTTCAGAACCTCTATTAAGAGAAAGTGAAACAAATTCAAAATCTACCAAAGCTGATTTAAATTATCTGGATTTTCTATTTGATTTTCTTCATCATTTTAGATCTAATATTATGCTTGCTAACAGGATCGAACCAGATGTCCAACAAGAATCTGCAACAACCAATACACCTACATCAACTTCATATATTCTAAATGCACAAGTTTCTACAAGCTCAAATTCTCCTGTTAGTGCAACACCATTGGCACCTCTTAAGAATGAACTTCATGATACACCCATTACTAATTTAGAACCAAATGTTCAAAAGGAATACATAGAACTAATCAATCGGTTAGAAACATTCCTTCCTCATGAACCAACCCCCACATAACCAACTTGGATAAGGTCTCTGGAGGAAATCCATGAACCAACCCCAACGGAAGTAACAAGTTCAAAAATTGGAATTTTCGGGTATGAAAAACACATGCATGTACTCCCTTTAGTGGATCTTGACTATAAAGAGTATAACAACTGAAAATTAAAGCGAAGGATGAGAAATTATACCATATCCAAGTGCGGGAACAAAGCATCAAGGAGGATGAGATGACAAAATCCAGCAGAAATCGGTTTTCTCTATTGAAGTAGTCCACTCCAAGTTGTAATGATCCCTTTATGCTAGTAATCCATCCATGTGATCTTCACCTTGAAACCACACTTCTGGAATAGCAAGAAAATGCTCATCTCTTATGAACCACACTACCTCCTTCTTGATACTTAAGAAAGATATCAACAAAATGTGTGTGTTGTTATATATCTTAGAGAGAGAGAGAGAGAGAGGTTAACTTATCTTCATCTGCCCCAAAACAGAGCCTAGAATCCCCCTTTGGCCGTACATAAAGTATACACATGCATTGGACCATCAAATGGTATAATTAGAAGCAAAATTACACTTCAACTCCTATTCACCGTGAAGGATTCTTCACAGGCTGTGAAGCACTAGGCCTTCACGGCCCATGAAAGAGCTTCATGGTCTTGATTCCTTCAGTCTTCAAAGCCCATGAAGGAGCTTCATTGTCATGAAGCACTTAGCCTTCACAGCCCATGAAGCAAAATACTTCATGGTCATGAATCACTTTTCATGTCAGAATCACTTTTATCCTTCTCCCTCCTTTCAAGCGTGCTGTCAGGTTCAATCCTTGGCATGTGACCCATTAGGCTTGTGCTTCATCGTTGGTGATACGCACGTACGTGTAACAATCAGCAGACACCAACATTCTCCCACTTGCACATGGAACACCGCATCTAAGGTATCACAGATAAGGAGCGGCCCTAGCAACGCATCCTTACCCACGTGTCATCATAAGTTATTCATCCTCGACAAATCAGGATAGCCACGAAAGGCATAAATGTCCTATAGATAAGCGAGCATAAAATACATTTGTTCACGATATCCATGTGAACACGAGACATGGATAAATTTCAATCTCCAATCGTTTACGATTATGTTTCTAGATTATGGATTGGTTGTGAACAAAATAACAAGTTGCAACTAATCAACCATCATTGCAGCTGGTTCAAGGCCATGCATATTTGGTCTCAGCTCCCAATTATCGAGGGGCTCATGGATATCTATCTAAACAAAGGAACTGTCGGTCCCGAATGGATACTACAACAACAAATGTTTGTAGAAGGGACGGGGTTGAATACAAACTTTAGCTGTTTAAACTTTAAGAAACACATGGTTTACTTTTATATAATTCTTATTGATATGAATCAAGAATTACATGAACTAGATTCGGAAAATCTAAGTTCAATAAAAGGTGGCAACTAAATTTGTCTAACACATAGACGAAGCTAATCTGAAACAACTTATGTCTAAGATGTTCAACACATGAACAAGTTTGTTACAATGAAAGTAAAATGATAACTCTTCTAAATTCCCAACAAATGAGATTTCAGTGTTTAACTCTATCTATTCGCATACTTAGGATGTTTTCATGCATGAGTATATATAAGCAAGGTGGTGTCCGGGTTGATGGAGTGTAGAAGGAGACAAAGATACTTAATTTAATAATATTATAATAGATAGAGTTAGTGGGTAGAAAGTAAGTTCACTTTATACAGAAAGTGTGTAAAGTGAATGTACTATCCAGTAAAGTCAAATCCTACTATCTATTATTATATTATTAAAGTACTACCTTTATGTCTTGGAAGAGTAAACTTCTATTTCCATGCTTGTACTTTTATCAACACCATGCTCCTTGAAGACTTGACTTAACCACGTATAAAGTTGCTAGCCATACGAAGTTGTTGAAGCATATCTTCGAGATCTTCTCTTCTAAAGTATCTTTCACCTTTTCCAGGGGATCAAGATCAATTCTTTTTGTCTCTTTGTAGATTCAAAAAGTGCTTAGTACTTTTACAAAGATAGAACTAAAGGCATAATAGAACAACACATGTTCTGCCTTGGACTTAAGAAAATAATACGATGAAAAACTATTAGCTGAGATGCTATATAATGACTCAGCTAACAGACACTGAACTATAAATGTATTTTTACTCAGCTAAGGATAAATGTGAAAGACTCAAGTACTAAGGTTTGCTCAGCTGATCAGAATTGCTCAGCTGATAACACACACTCTAGTAAAACTATGTAAGCTAATCAACCTTTATGATCAGTAGATCCAAATGGCTGAGATGATCATTTAGAGTGATAAGCTGACAGAGAAAAGACTAAATAAGTAAAGAATAGCTTATCTGATGGATAGGAGGAATCAGCTGATCAAAGTGATTGACTCAGCTGATCCGTGACTGCTCAGCTGATCTGGAAGAGACCCTCAGCTGATGGTTTTGAACCATCAGCTGATGCCTTGTAGATGCTCAGCTGATGCTTCTTGACTTGTCTTTTCTTCTTAGCTGATCTCCCTGAAGCTGGTCCTTTGGCTGATTCTCAGTGTTTAGCTGACACTTTAGTTCTTCAGCTGAAATTTCTTACTTAGAAATTTCTTTAAGTCTATCATGAAAAACAACACATGTTTTTCATTGATCAAAGTACAAAACTGAATATGTGGTTTTGTTAGCATCAAATCCTATTTCAAATAATAGACAGGTTTGATTATGGTTTGATATCTCTATCTCCCCAACAATCTCCCCCTATTTGATGATGAAAAAACCTTATCATGTTTAAGAAGAATCAGTTTGACTCGGATTTGTAAAGACAAAACTTTTAAGCGCATTTTAGTTACCTAGCTATCTGTTTTAGGTAACTCTTTAAAATATGTTTCCTTGACAGTCTGTTTTTGGGTATCTTTTCATTTATGAAGTACCATTGTTCTGTTTTTGTGGTATCTTTTCTATCATTCTTTGTTTTTAGGATTTTTGATTTTCGATATTTACACTAGGTGAGCTATCTACTAAGAATCATCTATACTATCAGTTTAGCTAAGTAGTCCATGATCAAAGTTTCAAGCTTGATTACAAAACAAGTAGCTACAACATAGTTTGTACAGAGTAACTATACTAAGAATTATACTAAGTTACAGAATTTGAACTATTCCAAGAATTTGAAAATACAACTAATCTAGTTATGAAATATCAGTTGCCTTCCCACCAAGGTTCTTCTTTGACTTCCAAGGTTCTGATCTGTGGATTTTCAGCTAGAAAATGATCAGCTCTTGATCTTAGCAGTTGTTCAAAGTGCTCACTTCTTGTCAAATCTCTTATAGATATCACAACATGAAATATAAGTTCTCTTTGAGCTTTATCTATATCTGATTCTCTTAGAAACCTCCAATCACCAGCTTTGTTCATGAAGAACATTCCTCTTTCAGACACTATTAAGTATCTGAACATCTCAGGATGAGTATTGGGAGGAAGAGCAGTGTTTAGGTTCTCATAAGCAGGTAGATAGGGATGATCAGGATTGAGTATGATTTGTTCAGGAGCAACAAATGCTTTAGATGACTTCTTAAATGTATCCTCTATCAATTGAACAGGTGCCATTAACTAATCAAGAGTGAATACTCTGTGGCATACTGTCTGTCTAATCCAGTAATCAAAACGTTTTATGAAGATGAGAGCAACTTCGCTTTTGGAATTACGGAGATGATACATGATCTCAATCATTTCTAGGAAAGAGAATGTCTTACAGTGCTCTTAGTAAGCATCTTCCAGAGTTCTGGATTCATTCCTTCTCACAATTCTTATGTATGGATCATTCTCTATTCCCTTATATGGAGTGATTCTAGAGATTATGTTTGGATTCTTCCTATGTGTCAAGGTCTCCTTGTTTTTCCAGAACTCCTCAGATTGCATTCAAGTTTGCTTTTTAGTAATGGAAAAATCTGTGTTGAGGAGAGCTGGGATAGCTTTTTTGTGAGTTCTTCCTCTTTTGGGAGCTTTCTTGACAGAAGGATCCTCTTGCTGTGGTGTTGCTTGAACTGGATGAGCTTGAGAGGACAGCATGACCATTTCTTCTTCTTGTATCTCTTTCAGCTCTTCATCACTGGCACCAATGATAGCAGCAAGATCTTCAGGAGTGGTGAAATCCTGGTGCCTTTACTTGGCTTTTATAACATTTTCAATTGAAGTACCAAGAGCAGCAGCCAGTTCACTTAGCTCCTTGAGATTATCCTCTTCTTTTTGAAGTTCTTCCTCTCTTCTTTCTTCCTCTTCAATCTCCTCAGCAGACATAATCTTATTTCCCTTTCTTTTTGAGGTACTGATGGGAGCTGAAGGACTTGGTTGTACTGGAGAGGAAGCTTGGACTGTTGGAGGGTTGAGGAGAGACTCTGCTTTTTAAGATTTAGCAGAGAGGACAGAGTCATTTCATCTTCATCATCATCATCAGAGTCTTCTGATTGAACTTTGATTAGGGCACATGATTCACCTTGCCTTGACTTTTTAGCACTCTTCCTTTTGGCTTTTTGTTTCTGCCTTCTCTTAGGCCTCTGCTCATCCTGAGCAGGTTGCTTCCCCTTAGATTGATTCTCCCCCTCGGTAGTTGACTGTCTTTGAGTTTCCGCTTCATTGAGGGCTTCTGCATCTGCTGCTGCCTTGTCAGCTTCCACTTGAGCTGTGACCGCATCACAAGCTACTCTGACAGAAGTTGGTGATAAGCTTGAAGATGAGTCTGACTTCTCCCCCTTTTTGTCATCAGCAAAGGTAGGAAAAGAGACTATAGTCATAGCAGGAGCAGTTGGAGTAGTGGTAGAAGATGGAAAAGGAAAGGGAGTAGTGGAGAATGGAGGTATGGTAGAGGGTGAAGGAGAGGCCGTAGGTATAGGAGGTTGAGAGAAAGGTGGAGGAGAGGATCTGACATGGGAAGGTATGGGTGAGAAGAATGGTTGAGAAGTGGAGGTGAGAGGTCTAAGCCTATTGATAGCATCAGTCACATTAGTGAACTCGTTGAGAGTATCTATGTGCTTCTGCCTAGAAAAGTGGCTTAACTTGGTGACCTTGTCATCTATGGTTCTTATAAAGGTAGGTACTCTTAGAATTGGGTCAGGAATGGTAACAGATATGTTAGGAGGGGTAGGTTTAATTTTTTGAAGTTGGTTGAGAAGATTGGAAATGATTTGGTTTAGAGATGAAAGGGTTTGAGTATAGAATGCAGGTGAAGGGGTAGGAGTAGGAGTGGAAGATTGGGATAACAATTGATCTAATTTGGCAAGAATGGGAGCAAGATCAACTGGGGCAGGGGAGGGTTGGGGTTGGGATTGGGTAGCTCTTAGTGACTCAACTTCTTTGGTTAGAAGGGATAGTTAAGTTTCTATTTTAGTTTTGAATGAGGTGAAGGTAGCTTGAAGACTATCCATCTTTTGAGAGATAGATAGTAGGTTTTGAAGGATTTGGGGTGAGGGTTCAGAGGAGGTAGAGGGAGTAGGTTGAACTGGGATTGATTGATGTAAAGTGCCAATATCAGGAATGCATTGTGGTCCCTCACTTAGACTTTGGTGTGTAAGCCTAAGATCACTGGGAACAGAGAGTGTGCCTGTACCAATGGTTGGTTTATACCACTAGTATTGACAGACAGTGCACTAGTGTGTGTAAGAAGTGAATCAATAGTTGGTACAGAGATGTGAGTTTGAGTTGGGGTTAAACTCAATGGGGTTCCCTTGAGTACATCAACATGATGTTGTGAGCTTGTTGAGGGTATAGGCTGACTCAATAAAGGGTAAGACACAGTGTGACCTTGGGTGGAGGTATGTCTTTCAATGGCATCACCCTGTTGGGAGGGTGACCCAGATTGCAGGAGTCCCAATGTTACAGATGCATCCTGTTGAGAAGATGCACCCACTGGTTAAATGGTTAAAGGAACATCCATAAGCTCCCCCTCAACATAAGAGGTTGCTATAGGTGTTGACGTCAGAGATGCAATGATCACATCCTATAAGATGAGTGCAGTGTGCACTATCTCCATTGACCTTGATTCTATTTGGGTGACAAAGGGAGTAGAACTAGTGACTATTGGAAGTTCACTAGAGCTTGGCAGTTATTGGGGTGTTTCAACAGGAATTGAGGATAGGTTCTCAGTGGTTGGGTGTACCAAGTGAGTGTCCTCAGGGAGTGAAGAGACCATACATGTGATGTGCTTTGTTCTGCTGATTTCAATGACTTGAACCAGCTTATCAGAATGACATCCTCCTCAGCATCATCAATAGTAACATCTTCATCGTCACCACCATGTTCATTGTGAGCAGAGGCACTAGAGCCTTGAGAGTGGGGTGGAGAAGGATAAGCAATATGTCCTCTAAGAGTTCTACTAGGAGAGTCATCATCAGATTCATCTTTACTAGCAAAAGTACTAATGTGCCCTGATCTCCTTGTAGTATTTGAACTTATGGGAAACACTGTCAAGGGCATCATTATGGGAGTGGATGTGGTAGTTGTGGTAGTATCAGCACCATAATCAATTAACAGACCACCAGCATCACCATCATGTGAATCATTATCAACACCATCACTATGATCATTACCATCAGAACCACCATCAGTGCCAGCATCCTCTTGGGTTCCCTGATCCTTTGGATTAGAAGACTTAGCAGCAGAGTGCTCAGAGTCCTCACCATGAGTTAGTTGAACAGGATCAATTAGTGGAAGACCCTCAGAGTGCATACTTTCCTCAGTATAGAATGTTCTGAGTGCTCTGTGATAACATCAGGAGACTCAGCAGATTGATTTGAGTCCTCAGCCATCTCAACATCAATATTTTCAGCAACATCAACCAGCTCTTGCATTTGTTCAGTAATAACAGAACCTTGGAACTCCCTTATCAAATAGAAGATCTTTTGACCCATTTGAGGGATGGTCATAGTTTGCAAGTGGACAGCCAACCCAGCATAGTGCTCCCATTGAATATATTCTAAGAGCAATAAGACTTAGATACCTGATGTAGGGAACATGGGTTCTGGTTGATTTCTTGGTAGTACCCAGAGTAATTTTGTCCACCATCTCAGTGAATATAACTTGGGCAAAGTCAATATTCCTCCCTATGACCAAAGCGTGAGGAACCATCAATTCAAACTAGTTCATTTGATCATGGCTTCCAGACTTGTGACCAAAGTAGCGAATGACCACATTGGAAAGATACTTCCATGGGTGTCCTAGCACAGACAACTTGTATTGACCATGGGCAACAGGTTCATTATAGCTAATCAGGGGCAAGACCTCCAGAGTTTGGTCTAATGAGGCAAAGGGTTGAAATGGTGATAAATTGGGTATAGAAATTGCTTGTCTGAGAGAGTCAACAGTGATAGGAATGTTTATGGTGTTGTTGAGGCAGGAATAGGTTATAGTATACTCGACTAGATGGTATCTTGTAGTATACCACATCTCTCCAACAATGTTAGGAAAGATAAACATAGGATGGGCCGATAAGCATTGAAATAGGGGGTGAGCAGTAATGAAAGCTACCATGGGTTCATGGCCCTGGTTTGCTTTGCTCGATGGGATATCAGTGTTGATGAGAAAGTTGTTTGGGCGAATGGTGATA
This sequence comes from Pulicaria dysenterica, assembly GCA_947179395.2. Lineage (NCBI taxonomy): Eukaryota > Viridiplantae > Streptophyta > Magnoliopsida > Asterales > Asteraceae > Pulicaria > Pulicaria dysenterica. The sequence continues at coordinate 27,701,816 of OX359288.1, forward strand.
AGCAAGTTTAGAGTAATGTTCTCACCTGGAATGGCATTTGGAGTAGAAACAGGGTTGAAAGTCACCATTTTTGCAGGACGGAGATACTGAAAGCAGTAAGAGAGTAGGGTTAGTATTTTAGGAAGAAGAAGAGTGTTTGAGAATTTTGAAACCTTAGGAAATTGAAAACCGCTCAAACATCATTTATATCTTCTTTGGAAACCTAAACTGTCACATAAATATCTTTTTCATAAAGCAATTGTCACGTCTGCGAAAAGGTAATAAACGGATGGGTTAATAAATACACAGACAACTGACGGACAATTAAATGGAATTAAATACTACCTAGTAACACAATAAATGCAAATGAGAAATTAATAAAATAAGTGTGGGGACACAGACTTTTGACTCTACGAATCATCAGCTGATGAGGAAAAAGTATCAGCTGATCCATTTTGAGAGAAAATGAGTGTCAGCTAATGAATGTACTTAGCTGAGCTGCTACTTCTTAGCTGATGGTTGATTAGCTGAGGTATTGCATCAGTTGATGATTATCAGCTGACATAACTCTTTAGCTGATTCACTATCAGTAAGACATGAAGAAGCTTAGACAAGTACTTTCATTTTGAATTCTCACACAAACAAAATTATTTTATCACACAAAGCTAACTACCTAGGAAAAGAATATTTTACAAGTTTAACATGTCAAGTTTGGATATTAGGAAATTGAACCGAGACTCATCCAAAGGTTTTGTGAAAAGATTAGCTAATTGAAAATCAGTGCTGATGTAATGCATTTGACACTTTCTTTTTCTGCACATTATCTCTTAAAAAGTGATGTCTGATTTCAATATGCTTGGTCTTAGAGTGCAAGGTATGTCCAAGGTCATGGAAAACAAGTTTGTTGGTCAAGCTTCTAATCAAAAGAATAACAAACAAAGATCTGACAAAGGTAAGTCCAAAGTCAGTGAGCATCAAGTGAATCAACTTGCAAAGAAAGTTGAAAAGTTATCCACTACATATAATCCTAAGACTGAGAGCAAGTTTTCACAAGGATTATTAGACACTCTACCTCCTGTAATCATTGGAAGAAGGAGATGCTACAAGTGCAGAAGTAGAGGTCATGAGGCTTAGGACTGTGATGTTGAAATCTCAAGGCCTGAACAAGAACAGGCTGATCAGCCTACACAGGACTCAGCTCTTGCTCAAGCTGAAAAGTCAGTTCAACAAGATGAAAATGCTAAGTGCTCATCATCTGAACCCACCAAGAAGTGGGTTCTCAAACAAAACTAATGTGTTTAGTTTTCATATCATGTGCAGGGTTCAAGCAAATGGTACTTGAATAGTGGATGTTCAAGGCACATGACTGGGTGAAAAGGACTTGTTAGTGATTTCTAGGAAGATGAAGGTCCTAAAGTAACTTTTGGTGACAACTCCCATGGAAAAACTAAAGGCTATGGGAAGATGCATGCTGGCAAGGTGACTTTCCATAGGTTGCATATGTCAAGGGTCTTAAACACAATCTGATTAGTATCAACCAGTTGTGTGATGAAGACAATATAGTTACTTTTAGGAAGAAAGTAGGAACTATATATAACGCTAAGGCAAAGCCTGTACTAATAGCTAAAAGAGAAAGAGATGTGTATCTACTTGATCTTAATTATGCTGACCCCTATACTGAAACCTGCTTGTATTTCCAATCTGTTCCTAAGCTGAGTTGGTTGTGGGATAAAAGATTATCACATTTAAATTTCAAAAATATAAATATGCTATCCAATAAAGAGTTAGTCTCTGGATTACCAAAGATCACATTTGTCAAGGACAAATTGTATTCAGCTTGTGAACTAGGGAAACATCATAAAGGGTCCTTTAAATCAAAGCAAACTTTTTCAATAACAGACCCACTGCATATGTTGCATATGGATCTGTTTGGACCCATAAGTACTCCAAGCCTAAGTCGTAAAAAGTACACACTGGTGATAGTAGATGAGTTCTCACGATCCACTTGGGTAATATTCCTAAAAGCCAAAAGTGAAGCTGCCCTGGAGATAATAAGTTTTATCAAACAGGAAGAGTTGCAGAAAGGTAAGTCTGTAAAGCAACTCAGAAGTGATCATGGGACTGAGTTCAGAAACTCAACCCTTGAAGTCTTTTGTGAACAAAGGGGAATATTACAAAATTTCTCATCTGTCAGAACTCCTCAACAAAATGGAGTTGCTGAGAGGAGAAATAGAACCTTATTTTAGGCTACTAGAACTATGCTATGTGAGGTAGGATTGAAACTCTATTTCTGGGATAAAGCTGTCAGTACAGCCTGTTATACCCAAAATAGGTCAATCATTGTCAAAAGACATGGCAAAACTTCATATGAAATGTATAAATCTAGAAAGCCCAATATAGGTTATTTCCATGTCTTTGGTTCAAAATGTCATGTGCTGAATCAAAGAGATCAGCTCCATAAGTTGGAACCTAAAGCTGATCCTGGAATATTCGTTGGTTATTCCTCAATCTCCAAATCTTACAGAGTGTATAACACCAAGAGAAAGGCTATAGAAGAATCAATTCATGTCTTATTTGATGAAGACAATTTTTATCAAGCTGATAAAAGACAAGCTGACTTGGTTAGTCTGAGTGAGCTTGAAAAGCCTGAGGAAACCAATATGTCAAATCCTATGTGTCATGGGAGATGATAGTGATGATGATGTGTGTTCATCAAAGAAATCATCACAAGCTCAAAGGGACTCTCAAGCTGAGAAGGATAATGAGTTCATCAATCCCTTTGGAGCTGAACTCACTCAGACTAAAAATCTTAGTGATCATCAGTTTGTTGACAATGCTGCTATTGATGCTGAGGATGTTTGTTCACCTCAGAGTTCTCAAAACCACTCAGATCTAGAACCAGATTCTCCAACTACCACATTTAAATTCCTCAAAGATCATCCTCAAGATCAAATCATTGGAAATGTCCAAGAAAGGGTTATGACCAGATCAAAGGCTACAGCTAACTATGTTGTTTACTTTGGTTTCCTATCCCAAATGGAACCAAAGAAGACTGATGAAACCTTCTAGGATAAAGATTGGATTGAAGCTATGCAAGAGGAGTTAAATGAGTTTGAGAGAAATAAGTTTTGGAGCCTTGTCCCTGCCCCCAAAGATCAGACAATTATAGGCACTAAGTGGGTCTTTAGAAACAAAATGGACAAGGATGGAGTGATAGTTAGGAACAAAGCCAGGCTGGTAGCACAAGGGTATAAGCAAGAAGAAGGAATCGATTATGATGAGACCTTTGCCCCTGTTGCTAGAATTGAAGCTATACGGCTATTCTTAGCTTATGCAGCATATAAAGACTTAAAAGTCTATCAAATGGATCTGAAGAGTGCTTTCCTAAATGGAAAACTTTAAGAGGAAGTCTATGTGAAACAACCTCCTGGCTTTGTTAGTTCAAAGTTTCCACATCATATCTATAAGTTAGACAATGCTTTGTATAGTCTTAAACAAGCTCCACGAGCTTGGTATGATACACTATCCAATATCAATGGATTTCATCAGAGGCAGTATAGATAAGACACTCTTTATTAAAAAGAGTAAAAGGCAGGTGATTCTTGTACAAATCTATGTGGATGACATTATTTTTGGTTCTACTAATGAATCTCTATGTGAATGGTTCTCCAAAATAATGTCACAAAAGTACAAGATGAGCATGATGGGTGAGATGACATACTTTCTAGGCTTACAAATTTAACAAAAGCCTGATGGAATATTCATCAATCAAAGCAAGTATATTCTTTATTTGATAAATAAATATGGTTTTGATTCAAATTCAACCATGAAAACACCCATGTCACCAGCTGTCAAGCTGAGTAAGGACTCAGATGGTAAGTCTGTGTGTCAGTCTACCTATAGAGGAATGATTGGTTCATTACTCTATTTGATAGCTAGTAGACCTGATATCATGTTTGCTACATGTATTTGTGCAAGATATCAGTCAGATCCTAAAGAATCACATCTTCAAGCTGTGAAAAGGATCTTTAGGTACCTTAAAGGTACTCCAAATCTAGGTCTTTGGTATCCAAAGGACTCTGGATTTGAGTTAGTTGGTTTTTCAGATGCTGACTATGTTGGGTGCTAGTTAGATAGAAAATCAACAACTAGAGGATATCAAATGGTTGTAGGAAAGTTATTAAGCTGGACTAGTAAGAAACAGAACTCAGTGGCTACTTCAACTGTTGAAGCTGAATATGTTGCAGCAAGAAGCTGTTGTGCTCAAATCCTGTGGATGCAACATCAGCTTCAAGACATTGGTATGAGTTTCAAGAAAACTCTTATCTTCTGTGATAACCAAAGTTCTATAGCCATCACTTACAATCCAGTCTTCCACTCAAGAACCAAGCACATTGAAATTCGACATCACTTCATCAGGGACGTCGTGAAAAAAAGGTAAAGTTGACATTAAATTTATCTCCACTAATGACCAATTATCTTTACTAAACCACTTGATGAAAAGAGGTTTATGTATCTGCTAAGTGAATTGGGTATGCTCAACCCATAGCTGTGTATCTAGAATTTGAGTTTCAGTCTGACAAAGACTAAGTGTCTTAAGTTGAGTGCACAGTTTATAAATAAGTTTTCATAAACTGACAAAACTGTCAAGCTGAATAATGAGTTCATATGTTTGAGTTAGTCTTAAACAGAAATGACTAAGTGTCATTGAGTCTGAGCTATGTGCTTAACTCAATCTGTGTGATTGGTTCACACGTTTGGTAAGTTCCAAACATACTTTAACTACTCAGTGTAGTTAAAGTGTAAGTTTGAGTCAGTCTTAAACGAAAATGACTAAGTGTCATTGATTCTGAGCTGTGTGCTCCACTCAAGCTGAGTCTCAATCTCTAGCTGAGTACTCATTTCAAGCTGAGTGCTTGACTTAGGCTGAGTGATTAGTTTACTCAGCTTGGTGTGTCCAAACTATGATTTAATTACTACGTGTCATTAATTCATATATCAATGTGTATTTGAGTCAGTCTCATATCGCATCTAATACCAATTGTGTATTGGTATGATACAACAGTGTTTATAATATTTTTGTCAGTCAAGAATATTATTTTACACATTTATCCGTTGGAAGATGATGTGTTTCTACCTTATTATTGTTACATCAAGCAGTAATTTCTCCGGCGTAACGGATAAAAAGGGATTTCAACGGTAACTTTTTGTTGGGATTCGTGGTACAACGCAACGGAAGCAACAAAGCAAATAAATCACATTTACAAGCATAAAAACAAACCACATGATGAACCCCATAAGTGTACAATACTCTACAACTAGTAAAGCAACTTAAACAGAAGGGAAAAGAGAAGATATATACCCCTGATGTCTCTGATGGTTGTATGTGTAGCTAGCACCAAGCTCAATCTCCTCCTTGAACTCCTTCTTAACCAATCGAAGTCCACACCGAGAAACAAGGTGACCCAAGTGTACTAGCATTCCAAAGAATCCTTCCCTTGATGAAGATTCTTTTGTGGAACACAACCAAAACCACCAGGAAACTCTCCTCTATTTTCTCTCTTGCTTAGCTTAGACAACCTCACTTTGTTTCTAAGAGTTTTCTTTCAAGAAATGGCCAATAGTGGGAAGAGAGAGTTATGCATGTGTTTCATAAGCCAACTCAAGACCCCAGAGCTTCCCTTAGTCGGCACAAGGCAAATGATGGTGTATAACATGCATTGGTGGAGAGAGGAGGTGAAAAGAATAAAGTTGTTTCTGTCATACAGGGTTAGCGCCGCTAGCCGCCCACAGTTAGCGCCGCTAACCACTTAATGTTAGCGCCGCTACGCGGCTGAGATAGCGACGCCAGGGTTAGCGCCGCTAACCCTTGCCAGGAAACCAACTATCATTATTTATCCTTTCTCACCCTCATCGTTTAGGTTGTGTCAAGGTCAACCCCCGGCGTATGACCCGATAGGCCCATACATTATCAGTAGTAATTATTTAGCGTACGTGTGTCAGTGGGCATACTCCAACAGACTATCACTTGCACATGACTCACCGTACCTAACACATCACAAACAGAGAGCGGCCTCTAGTAAGACATCTCTGCCCCGAAGTCAGTATGAGTTTTGTCTTCAGCACAAAAATCAATCTGCAACCCATGTGAAAAGGTCCTATCGATAAGTGATCAATCATCCTTTTGTTCACGATATCCAAGTGAACACGAGACATGGTACAAAGTCACTCTCCGTTCGTTCACGATTATTTTTCTCTATCTAGACTGGTGGTGACCAAAATATACAAGTTGCAATCAATCATAAATTATTGCAAGCTTTGAGCATGGCCATGCATTTTTAGTGTCAGCGACCAATCATCGAGGGGCCCAAGGATATCTCTCTAAACATAGGAACAAATTCCTTTGACTTACACTGCCCACCAAAGTGATCATACTCTGCCCAACTACTCCCTTTATAACAGCCAGTTACGGACTGCGTTTGAAAGCAATTAGAACAAAGCAAACCAAAGTGATGCAGCCACGTGCATCTCCAGTTTGAGGATGAACTGATATTATCATCCTGATTTACTCATGACATGTACCATAAAGTAAAATCAGGTGTGGGTCATCCAGTCACTTGAAACACTTTCAAGTACAGGGGAAGAATTACGTCCCCGTGCCCCAATCCCCATTGGACACATGACCAATTACTTCCCTCAGTCTTAGTTCATACTTCCTTCCCATGAAGAATGACCGACTGCAGACATTTAGAATGCTTACGCATTCAGTAAAGAGCAAAACATGCAAAGTTGGAACACAGTAAAGATTTAAAGAAATACCCGCAACTTGTGTATTACTAAATCTCATTTAATAATCGATAAATACAATAAATACAATACTGTTTCATGTTCCCAAAAGGGTAAATACATCAAATATATTAACCAAATACATAATCAAACCAAATCACTAGCAAATCTAATCCCAATAGCACGCGTATGAGCATCATGCTTTGCTTGTGATAAAGGTTTGGTAAACGGATCCGCCACATTGCTATCCGTGTGTACTCTGCTGATGACAATGTCTCCACATTCGACCACGTCCCGGATGTAATGATACTTCCGCGGAATATGCCTTGTGCGTCCGTGAGACCTTGGTTCCTTTGCTAGAGCAATCGCACCCTCGTTGTCACAAAACACCTCAACAGGGTCGGCAATGCTAGGAACCACTCCCAGATCTTGGATGAACCTCCTCATCTACACAGCCTCCTTCGCAGCTTCACTGGCCGCAATATACTCTGACTCGGTAGTAGAATCGTCCACAATGTCTTGCTTGGAGCTTCTCCAGGAAATAGCACCACCATTGAGCAGGAACACAAACCCCGATTGAGATCGGCAGTCGTCCCGATCGGTTTGGAAGCTAGCATCGGAGTAACCAGTCACCCGAAGCTCTTCCGCACCTCCATACACCAAGAACATCTCCTTTGTCCTCCGAAGATACTTGAGAATATTCTCCACTGCCGTCCAATGAGCTTCACCAGGATTAGCTAGATATCTACTTGTCATACTCAATGCACAAGATATATCAGGCCTAGTACATAACATGGCGTACATGATCGAGCCAATTGCCGAAGCATACGGAACTCGCCTCATTACTTCCCGTTCCTCAGGGGAACTCGGGCTTTGAGCCTTGCTCAACACTAAACCATGTGACATAGGTATGAACCCCTTTTTGGAGTCCTCCATCCTAAATCTCTTTAGGACCTTGTCAATGTACGTACTCTGGCTCAATCCGATCAAACTGCGGGATCTATCTCTATAGATTTTAATCCCAAGAATGTAAGCCGCATCCCCAAGATCTTTCATTGAGAAACAATTCCCTAGCCAGGCTTTTACCCCTTGCAAAGTTGGGACGTCGTTCCCAATTAGTAGAATATCATCTACATAAAGAACTAGGAATACAACTACGCTCCCACTAGCTCAAATGTAAACGCATGGCTCATCCTTGCTCTTAGAGAAGCCAAACTCTTTGACCTTCTCGTCGAAGCACAGGTTCCAGCTCCGAGAGGCTTGCTTAAGCCCATAAATGGACTTCTTAAGCTTGCAGACTTTATCCGGAAACTCTGGATGTACAAACCCCTCAGGCTGTGTCATATACACATCCTCTGAAAGTGTTCCATTGAGGAACGCGGTTTTGACGTCCATTTGCCAAATCTCATAATCATGAAATGCGGCAATGGCCAAAAGTATCCGGATAGACTTCATCATAGCCACCGGTGAAAAGGTTTCCTCATAGTCTACACCATGAGTTTGAGTGAAACTTTTAGCCACCAGTCGGGCCTTGAAGGTGTCTACCTCACCATCCATGCCGATCTTCTTCTTGAAGACCCACTTGCACCCTACGGGTTTACACCCCGGCACAAGATCAACCAAGTCCCAGACTTGACTATCCGACATGGACTGAATCTCGGATTCTATTGCTTCTAGCCACTTGGCAGACTCAGGGCCCACCACAGCGTCCCGGTATTTGGTAGGCTCATCAGAGACCACTACCATGTCAGTGCCCTCAGATATGTTAAAACCATATCTCTCTGGCTCATGTCGACTTCTACCTGATCTTCTAATAGGCAATGGGTTTACATTATCTCCAGCTTCATCATGCTGAGATTCAACCCTTTCAGGTTGTGAGCTAGTCCCAACATCAGGTTCTACATTGGTAGTCTCTTGAATTTCTTCAAGATCAACCTTTCTCCCACTAGCGTCTTTGGATAGCAATTCCCTTTCAAGGAACATTGCCCTTCGAGCAACAAACACCTTGTTCTCCGAAGGTTTGTAAAACAAATATCACATAGACCCAGCAGGATAACCAATGAAAAAGCACCTTTCGGCCCTGGGCTCCAATTTGTCCTCAACCTCACGTCTTACGTAGGCAGGACAACCCCAGACCATTAAATATGAAACGGATTGAACCTTTCCATGCCATATCTCATACGGTGTTTTCTTAACCTTCTTTGTTGGTACAAGGTTAAGGATTCTACCGGCCATTTCAATCGTATATCCCCAAAACGTAACGGGAACGTCCGCACGAACCATCATAGACCGAACCGTATCTAACAATGTCCGGTTCCTCCTCTCGGCGACACCATTTAATTGTGGCGTCCTAGGAGGGGTTAATTCCGAGATAATCCCACAATCCCTTAGATGTTCACGTAACTCGGAACTAAGATACTCACCTCCTCTATCAGATCCTAGCATCTTAATCCTTTTCCCTAGTTGATTTTCCACCTCGTTTTGATAAGTCTTGAACACCTCAAAGGTATCCGACTTTTGTCTCACCAAGTAGACATACCCGTATCGACTATAATCATCAATAAAGGTAAAGAAGTAGTGGGAATGATCTCTTGTGGCATGCTTGAACGGACCACACACATCCGTGTGAACGATATCAAACAAGTCTTGCGCCCTCTCACAAACATCGGTGAAGGGTGCTTTGGTCATCTTGCCCAATACACAAGATTCGCATACTTCTTTAGACCCGTGGTCAAATGATTCCAAGATCCCATCCGCTTGGAGATTGGCAATGCGTTTCTTGTTTATGTGGCCTAACCGACCATGCCATAGAGATAATTTATCCAAAATGATTTTGGAACCCGAATCAACATTCATGATTGATCTAGTGCTTTGCAAGCTTACGCTTGTTTCATATATGCCATGACATGGAAATGCTTTAAAATAAAAGACATGATCTTTGTAACATTCAATGCTACCATTCTCAAATTTAAAGTTAAACCATCGTCATACAAGGCATACAATGAAATAATGTTCATTGCCACGCAGGGGGCAAAAGATACATTTAACAAAACAATAGATAAGCCGGAAGGAAAGGCGAGCTCCACACTCCCAATCTTCTCAACCGGGACAACCGCCTTGTTTCCCATGATGAGATCCAGCTCTCCATCAACCAGGTCCCTACTTCTTCTTAGTACCTGCACATTATTACAAACGTGAGTACCACCCGCTGTCTAAAACCCAGGCGTTATAAGTAGAAGTGTTATGGAGTTCAATCATGTACGTACCGGAGGCAGCGATACCTTTAGCTCGAAGCTTCTTGAGCTCCTCCGTATACTTGGGGCAACTACGGCGGTAGTGACCCTTTTCCCCGCAGAAGTAGCAGGTTGCCTCTTCCGGAGAGGTGGCAGCGGGAGCCACTTGCTTCCCCTTCGGCTCCGGGGTTTGGTTAGATTTAGGCTTCGGCCCTTGTGCCTTGGCCTTCTTCTTTCCTTTCCCCTTGGAGCCCGAAGAGGGTTGCTTCCGCTTGTGCCCACCTTCGTTGATGGTGAGGACGGCAGTGGAGGTGGAGGGCTTAGACTTGGCAAGCTCGCTCTCGGCAGTCTTGAGCATGCCATGTAGCTCCATAATGGACTTATCCATACTATGCATATGGAAGTTCACAATGAACGGACCATATGCGGGAGGCAAGGATTGAAGGATGATATCAACCGCCAACTCCTTCCCCGTGGGAAAGCCCAACTCCTCGAGCTGATCCACGTACCCTTTCATCTTTAGTACGTGGGAGCTCACGTTGCCGCCCTCTTGCATCCGGCAACCGATGAAGGCATTGACGCACTCGTAGAGTTCTTGCCTAGCCCGCTGTTGGAACATGTCCTTCAGCTAAGATATCATCTCAAACGCACTCACTTTCTCGAATTGCCTTTGCAATTCGGGACTCATGGTCGTTAGCATAAGGCAAGTCACGTCATTAGTGTCCTTGAGGCGTTTTTTATACGCCTCTCGGACGGCCCTCGCCGCGTTGGTAGCAGGAGGTTCTGGAAGAGGTGACTCAAGGACCTCTAGCTTCATTTCATGACGTAGGACAATTCGCAAAGTCCTATGCCAATCCATAAAGTTTGATCCCGTGAGTTTCTCCTTTTCCAAGAATGGACGGAGTGTCATGTTGGTGGTGTTGGTGTTGCTAGTAGATGCCATCTACAAGCAAAGTACGAAATGGTTAGTTATGATGTATTAAATCCTTGTTAAAATAATTACCCACTTGTCATAAAACAAATTATGATAACAAGGGCTAATAACCTCAAAATACCCTAATCCATGACGGGTTTTCCGCGGATCACTTCATAGAGCTATTTTACGCCGGTAAACACTTTACCAATTGCAATCCGTGATCACAACTCTTAGGCACTTGCGGGATCCTAGGTACTCTTAGCACCCATTCGGCATGTTTGATCCCTCTACACCAATTCCTCAATAACTCACTTTGATAGCTCGGCTAGAGCTCGACAACTACCAATGCGTTTTAAGTCTTGGAATTGTAAATCGTCCGTCAAGATACACGGTGGTACTCTAGCCCAATGGCCGGCTCGGCTAGAGCTCGACAACCGACCTTGCGAGTTGCCACATGCGCCTTCCACACAGTTACGCAAAACCGATCTCGGCTAGAGCTCGACGACCAATCTTGTTTCACTAGATTTGGGCAGTGTCATCTTACGGGTGGTGTGAGATTTACTATTGAAAAACGGGATTTTGTTTCTCCGGTTAAAACACTTTTAACCAATTCTTGTCAATGTGGCGCGCGGAGTTTGTAAACCGATTTAAAACTCTTTGATTTTATTATTTTGAAAAATTTTCTAGCATGTGAAGAACCTAAATGTAGGACCGTTGGCGGACGGGGTTCTAAACTAAACTAAAACACCCTAATGCTAGGACTGATCTAGGATGAGAAATAGCGCGGAATTCTATTTCCCAAACCTCCTAAGGATTCTAAGATCTGCTTAGGTGTCCGGCACACAGTATCACACAGTGAAAAACACAGAGTAGAAACAAGAACACACTCTAAGAACTCACACAGAGATGCCTAGGCTGCCCTTGGATTCGGATTAAACACACAGTATTCGTTTACGAGGCTTAAAGTCGCGATTTAGTAGGCTTAAGGTCTTATCAGGTCGATTGCAAAGGCTTCCGTAAAGTATCGTCGATTACGTAGGTTACCCAGTCGATTACCCGCGCTAATGCGGGGTTAGGAAGTATTTATAGAGTAATTAACTTCATTACGCACGTGATGCCCATCACTGCGCACGTAGCTAGTTCAGTACGTGCGTACTGATTATTTTAACAATAATTAAGTAGATTTAAACCGACCTACTCACTACGCGCGTAGTGAGATCCACTACGCACGTAGTGTACATGACTTCGCACGTGGTGATTTCTCACACACACTTAAACTTCCAAACTCACATCAACACATGATTAAGTACTTGTAAGCTTAAGATATTCACATAGAATTACTAAGAATATATAAACATGTAAACAATTAATCAAAACACATTTGAATTAATAAGCATGTATATATTGGATTGATAAGAACTAGGGATTTACAATTATGCACCTACAAACTCCCCCTAAGACCTAGTTCTATCAACAAAACTTGTACTAAGCAAACAAAATGACAATCTAGCTGTTACAACGTTGTAGACTTTACTTCTTCAGATCCAGCATAGATGTCAAATGCAAAACAAATTCTGACGACTTTCTGAAACTGCAACGCTAACTCCATATATTGATGCTTGTACAGAATTGGGTTGTAGTACAGAACAGTGATGTCGTCTTTACCAAAATTTCTGATCCACATAGGATCGAATACTTTTACAGTTTCTCCACCTGACAGGTTGTCGTCTAAAACAATCACTGCCTCCGTTGTCTTCTCATTGAAGTACCACCACTTGAACCTAGCGTTCCACCCAGTCGGCATAGTCCTTAATGGCAACTTTTTCATACAACGGGGAGCTTTACAGTTGAGTATCTTGAATCTCCTCCCTGTCAGTGGATCAATCCTGGTTGGATGGATCGTGACCCCTGGTATGTAAGGCTTTATGTTTTTCCATCCAAATTGAGCCTCACGCTTTACCAGCGTCTCGAACCATTTTGCCATGCTATTATCGTCACAATCCAGAAGAGGCAGGCGAGCGAGTTGTCGTATATCATAGAATGGCAATGTTTGAATGTCGTTTGCCCTTTGGAAGTACTCAACTCCCCTTTCTCTTTTGACTGCATAAACATTAAATTCTGGCATGAAACACCAACCAACAATTTCACCATCCGTCTTTTTGCCCAGAGTTTGATAAAACTTGGTATACTCTGGTGAGCTTTCAGACTTCTTTTCTTTTCCTGCCTGACGTTCTATAAATCGTTGATACTTTTTACGTCTTGCTTCTCTTTCCTCTTGCTTAGATTTTCTATCACCCAGATATTTTTCTAAATCAAAATCAACATTTTCTTGTTCTCTAACTTCAGCTCTTTTGTTGACTTCTTCAGCATTCGCATTTCGGAAAAGATCGGCAAGGTCAGGCAGGTCGTCTGTTTGTTGACCAGGATAGTGTTGATCGGTTTCATCCTCAATCTCAATCTCATCAGTGTCAAATACAGGTTCCTGTTCAGCTTGAGATGGTTGCACAAAGCTTTCATCCACCTCTTCTAAAATAACATCTTCGACAGGAATCTGTAAAAGTTCGGCAATTTGTTCTTTTGTCAGGAATGGAAGTATTTCTCCTTCCTCTGCATCATACTCAGTTTGTGGAACAATTTGCCCTTGAACACTCAGCAGACGAGATGACTGAGGAATATCAACTTTCAATGGCTGAACAATTAATGGATCTTCACACAGAAATAAGAAATCATAAATGTGTGTAAGTTAACATAACCATTTCATTTCATAATAATTAAATAAACATTTCAGTACAAAAGGTTTATCATCACACAGAATACATCAATAGAAAAAAAATAGTTACAAAGTCACACAGACTAGTATCAACCTTGCTCATCACCAGAATAGGTACCAGCCTGTTCAGATTCAGCAGCTTCTTTCAATTTCAGCACTTCTTCATCTTGTTTTTCCACATGCGCCTTTAGCCTCTTGAACTCTTGAGTGTATTCAATTAAGATCCTTTCCATAGTCTCATTCTTTTTCTCCAACTCAATTATTTTCAGATCTCTCTCTTCATCCCTTTTCACCAACCTCTCTATTTGCACATCTTTCTCCACATCTCTTTTCAACAACTCCTCAATCTGTGCATCTTTCTCAACCATTTTCTGTTTCACTTCCTCTAGCTCCAGCTTCCTTTCTTTCTCATCTTTTATCATGTCTAGCACGTAGCTTTGGAGCTTGCTCAGACTTTCTTCGACGGCTATATTTGGTAGCTGAGAACCAGTTTGAGACGGTCCTGAAGCACCTTGAGCAGCGGTAGTGACTGGAGCGGCTGTTGCTGTGGAGGACTTGACAATAATCTCTGCAGAAGCAACCAGCGGCTTGAACTTGTAGACCTTCTTCTTCTTCTTCTCTGGCTCATCGACCACCCCCTTTTCCTTCCTCTTGCAACTTGCCTCCTCATCATCTTCTTCAAAGAAGTCATCAACATTGATGTCTTCTAGGCTTCCTGGGATAGCCTCTCCCCCAGTGGGATCACGAACTCCCTGACTTTGTATCTCAGGCTCCTCATCCTCATCATCAGAAACTATCTCTATGTTCTCCACCTGAGATTTTGAACCCTCATTCCTCCATAGATGTTTCCTTTCCGGAGCCTTGTAAGCCTGGTTTCCCAAATGGCAGATTAGACGCCTTTTAGGAGGAATCGAGGTACCGATATATCTGCTCATCTGTCTTACCGTTTGTTCATTCATATGTTTCAGCTTGATTCGATCACCGTCCTCTTTCACCAGACCCTCCACTTGAGCATCAATTACTATTTGTAGGAATCTGGGGTACATCAGGAATTGCCCCTCTTTCTTTGTCAGATTCTCCTTTAAGCCGTTGAAGATAGCCCTGGAAATGTTAAACTTGACATTAAGCACAAGGGCTACAAACAGATGGGAGAACGTTTGGTTAAGCTGATCGTGTCCGGTTCTCCTTGGGCCCAGACAGTGAGATATCACATGCATCAGATAACGATATGGGGGGCAGAGCTTGGTTTTGAAAACCGATTCATTACGGATCTCCCCCGTATATCCACACCTTAACAAACATCCCTTCACACGGCAACTGTTCAGCAGAATTGGGTCTGTAATATCATCCCCGAGCTCAAGCAGCTCATTCAGAATACCTTCCGACACAAAGACTTCATTATTTTGCACCTTCCCTCGAATCCCACCCAGGGATTCATCGTATACAGCGGTGTTCCAGAATTCCTGCTGGTGAGAAGCGTATGCCGTGCAAGCTTTTGTGATGGCGGTGTAGATCCTTGATCTCATTAGAAAATCGATCATCTCATCACAGTCCCTGGTTAACTTGCCCGCTTTCAGCTCAGCCTTGGTTTGACTCCCACTGCCAGATGCAGTCTCAGCGGGACGTTGTGCAGAGGAGCTACCAATTTGAATAGATTCCATTTTCGTAAATTCTGCAGAATAAACATTTTGCACGTTAGAAGAAATTATCCACTGATCATAACACAGTTAAAATCTTCAGGTTAAAAAAAATTGTTCATATCAGAACTGACATTCCACCACGTGCGAACTGAGCACCAGCACGCACGCGATGAAAAGCCTACGTGCGAAGTGGTTAGAGGTAATAAACTTTAATTTTAATTAAAATTCGATTCACTTCGCACGTTATGGTCTCAGCACGCACGGATTGAAATTCACTTCGTGCGGCTGAAACTCATCGGCTTCATCGTCCCCACTGTTGAGTACGCGCGAGGTGAATCCCACTTCGTGCGAGATGGCCTTCACTTCGCACGACCAATCATCAACACCGAAGAACAGTTTGACGATGTGTTTGACTCAAAACCCTCGATTTTCAGTGTATTTGTCTCGATTAAGTGGCTAGAAAACATCTAACTAAGTCCACTAAGGTTCCTTTTCACTTAAATCTAACAAATTAACACGTGTAGATCGCAAATCTCAGTTTTGAAGATTGTTTGACTTTCGAACACAAAATCGACTATAACTCCAGATCTAACCGTTGGATTGAGACAAAAATTATACCAGAATGTTCACGAAGCAAAGGTGTTCAAGAATCGTGGATCAAAAAACTCTTTTCTCACAAGAATCAAAATCACAAACGAGAGAGAATGCAAGTATACTTAAGAGAATATTAACGCGTACTGAATAACACGCACGGGACGAGTATATATACCCTGTTCCACTTCGTGCGAAGTGGATTCACTTCGCATGACGTTATCCAACAAGACCATACGAAGTGACTGACCATTTCGCACGTAGTGGTTCTTACCTCGTGCGAGTTCGATCTTACTTCGCACACATTAATCCATTTCGCACGGCCTGGTTATTCACTCCGCACGGATTGATTCACTTCGTGTGAGTTCACTTCTTCACATAGAATTAGCCTTTTTCTCAATTATCCTGTACTCAGCACACAGCTGTTAGTAACTTCAATACAAATAAAAACATTTAAGCACATGCAAACACAAGAAATTATATATATATATAGAAAATAAACATACCAACAGAAATGAGAAATCACCAAAAATCTTTTTGTATTTTTCGGATAAAAAAGGAAAAGGAAAACACAGAAGTAAACTATTAACGAATTAAAACCTAAAGCACAGAAATTAAAATACTAAGAAAATTGCAGGAATAAAATTACTGAAATTAAACCTTTTTGTGAGAAGGTTCCAAGGTGGAATCAGTACCAGCACATCAATACTCAGTAGTCATTCATTTCAGAACCTTGGGCATAGACATATTCTTTCACACTCTGTCTGTCAACCTAACTTTCCTCAGATAATGGCAGATTTTGTTTCAACATCTTCAGATTATCTAGAACTGAGTACATGGTTAAGACTATCTCCTTTTAAAATCTCACAGTGTTTTGACATACTCAGTTGAATGCACAACTTGATTACCCAGCCACCATGCTTATGTGCTTTGTGATTTTGTCAACGCATTTTATGCTCTTTGACATGGAGGTCAATTTTTCACCTCTCTAGACATTTTTCTTGCTGAGCTTTTGTCAATGCATTTTATGCTCTTTGACAATTCACCACTAATAGATCAATGTAGCTTTTGTCACTGCATTTTATGCTCTTTGACAATTCAACATTGATAGATCAATGTATCTATTTCTTTTGACATCTCAAATTGGGGTCAATTTTTCACCCTCTATTACATTTTGCTCATTGTCATCTAAGCACATTTGGCATGGTAACAGGTGTGTGCACCAGACTAAGTTAGTCTCAACTGATATTGACTTGTAGACTTGGAATGTCTCGATAGTGTGAATCTTTGTAGGATTTCCACATGCATAACCACTTATCAGCCTAGACTCTTATCATATGCCTTACACGCCATCTGTTTCTCATCTGATTTGACTCAAATTTTCAGACAGTTTTCTCAAGAATATGTACATGCCTTCAGTCCTAATTTTACTAGACATACTTTGTATTAAAAGCCAGTGTACCATCATTTTTCATTTGAGTTGGATCTACTTCTCATTTTTGTTTTTCTGATTTTTTTTTTTTGTATTTTCTAAGTTTTCTGATTTTTTTTTTTTTTTTTTTTTTTTAAGTTTTCTGATTTTTTTGTATTTTCTAAGTTTTCTGATTTTTTTGTATTTTCTAAGTTTTCTGATTTTTTTTGTATTTTCTAAGTTTTCTGATTTTTTTGTATTTTTTAAGTTTTCTGAACTATCTCCCCCTAAAATACCAAAGAAACTAAAACCTAAGAAAATAGAAACGCAAAGACACACAGAAAATAAACGGAAAAACAAACGTGATATAGCCACACAGAAAATAGACACACAGTCAAAAATACGAGTAAGGACACTAAGTCGAATCATCAGGGACAACCTCACACTTGGTTTTCATCCCGTTTTCATTCACTAAGAATAGAAAGCGGGGTTTATCAAATGCCTTAGTATACAGGTCTGCTTTTTGAAATTCGGTTTGAATAGACATTACATCGATTAATTTCTTTTCCCAGCAGTCTCGCCGCCGAAATGTATTCAGCTTCACACGTAGATAGCGCAACTGCAGTCTGCTTCTTACATTGCCAAGTTACAAGACGTGATCCAAGAAATTGGCAACCTCCAGATGTAGACTTGTGGTCCTTTTTGCATCCTCCATAGTCAGAATCACTGTAGGCCGTCAGCACAAAGTTGTCGTCACATGGGTACCACAGTCCAAGATTGGGAGCATCCTTCAGATAGCGAAAAATCCGTTTGACAATCATCAGATGCTTGACATTGGGCTTGGATTGGTATCTTGCCATCAGACACGTAGCAAACATGATATCTGGCCTGGATGCAGTGAGATACATCAGAGATCCAATCATGGCTCAGTATAGGGATTCATTCACCAACTCCCCCTCAGTATCTGGAGACATGCCGTGATTGACTGGAAGAGGTGTGGCAGCAGGCTTTTCAGTAGACATTTCGAATCGGGCAAGAATATCCGCAACATACTTCGACTGATGTAGGAAAATTCCGGCCTCGGTCTGCTCCACTTGAAGTCCAAGAAAAAATTTCATCTCTCCCATTGAGCTCATTTCGAATTTTTCCTTCATAATCCTTGCAAAGTCTTCACACAGAAACGGATTGGAAGAACCGAAAATGATATCATCCACATATACTTGCACCAAGATCAAGTCTTTATCATCACCTTTGATAAATAATGTTTTGTCGATGGTTCCTCTCCGGTACCCATTATCAGTCAGATATTGAGAGAGGGTCTCATACCATGCTCGAGGTGCCTGATGAAGACCATATAACGCTTTATTCAGCAAGAACACTTTGTCGGGATGGATCGGATCGACAAACCCCGGAGGTTGATTCACATAGACTGTCTCTTGAATTTCGCCATACAGGAACGCACTTTTAACATCCATCTGATAGACTTTAAATCGTTTGTGCGAGGCAAAGGCGAGAAATAAGCGGATCACTTCCAGCCGAGCGACTGGAGCAAACACATCAGTGTAGTCGATGTCAGGAATTTGTCTGAACCCCTGAACAACGAGCCTTGCCTTGTTCCTGACAATCACCCCCTGATCATCTCGTTTGCACTTCAGAACCCATCTGCAGCCAAAAGATTTAGCTCCCTTGGGTTTGTTCACTAAGCGCCATACATTTAATTTCTGAAATTGAAGCAACTCTTCTTGCATAGCATTAATCCAAGAGTCATCCTTGAGAGCTTCAAGATGATCCTTTGGTTCAATCTGGGAGAGAAATCCTGAACATAGACATTGTGTGAAATCTACAGACTGAACCAAATTTGCACCCAGATCCGAGAAGTCTTGCATCAGCTTTAATCCCGGTGAGTCTGAAGAAGTAGACCCAGATAGTGTAGCCACTTGCCTCCTGGTTTGAACATGAGAGTTCGGATCGCCAATAATTTGTGCAGGAGGATGGTTTCTATCAACTCTACTTGATTTCTGCAACTGAGCTTCTACATTAGTTTCCAGATTAGTAACCACGGGTGTCTCCTCAAGTGTTAACGTTTGATCATTGGAGGAACTCTCACCCTGCGACCCCTTGTCTGGTGGAGTATGCGGCTCATCTTCAGAATCAGAATCAGCATCACTTAGAATAGGTATAGCAGTACTTGAGGGCAGGTTTGATGGGGCACCGTCAGAAGAGTTGTGAAGATCATATAACATTTGTATCGCAATATCTTCTTCTAAGGCGACTGGTGGCAGGTTGAATGAGTCAAATAGATTATCATAGTCAAACAGCCAGGCATCACCATTTTTTGTCGGAGGAGAAGAATTTCTCTGTACATCCACTTCAAACCACTCTTCCACACAATTAGACGTTAAGTTGTAAACCCTCTTGTTCGGAATGCTGTATCCCAAGAAAAACCCTTTTTCTACCTTGGAACTGAACTTTCCCTCTGCTTCCCGTTTTAGCATAGTGCACGGAGCGCCAAACTGTTCAAGATGGCTAATATTCGGTTTCCGGTTATTCAACAGCTCATAACATGTCTTTCCTAATCGTTTGACCACTAAGACCCGGTTAAGTGTGTAACAAGCATTTGCGACAGCTTCGTTCCAAAACCTTACGGGCAAAGCAGAGTCAGCAAGCATGGTGCGTGCTGCCTCTATTAAGGTCCGATTCTTCCTCTCAGCCACTCCATTCATTTGAGGAGTGTATGCGGCGCTGAACTGATGTTGGATACCTTTTTCGTTACACAACTTTTCCATCTTCTGGTTCTTGAACTCGGTTCCATTATCTTAGCGAAGCTTCCTGATCTTCAACTTATAGATAGTCTCTAACTTGTTGATCATGACCTCTAAGGTCTCGAATGTCTCAGACTTCTCTTTTAAGAAGAAAACCCAGGAAAACCGCGAGTAGTCATCAGTCACTACCAGACAGTATCTATCTCCATGAATGCTCTTGTACCGCACAGGACCAAATAAATCCATGTGAAGTAGTTCAAGTGGAATTGAGATGGAGTGATACTTCTTCAACTTGTGGGGCTTCTTCGTCTGCTTCCCCATTTTACATGATACGCACTTGTCTGGCAGATGGAAACTCTTCAAGTTGACTCCCGTGACCAGCTCATGATGCACTAAGTGATTCATCTTTCTCAGGCTTAAATGACACATCCTCTTATGCCATAACACTGAATCCTTCTCAGTGGCCTTTGTGAGAAAACATTGGTGTTCTACATCTTTCACCGAAGCATTGGACATATCCAAGACATAAAGGTCATTGTGTCTTGGAGTTGACATTAAGATCATGTCTTCGGGAATTTGGTACTCCTTCTTTAGCACATAGCACTGTTTGTCGTCAAACATCACTTTGAACTCTTTATCACAAATTTGGGAAACTGACAGCAAATTGTTTGCTAGCTGCTCGACATAATTGACTTTGTCAAAGCTCACTCTCCCATTAGACAAGAAACCTTGAGCTGTGATGTGACCTCCCTTATCACCAGCGAAACTGACATACCCTCCTTTTATTTTTCTGACATTTGAAAGAAGGCCCAGATCGCCTGTCATGTGCCTGGATGCTCCACTATCAACAATCCACGTGTTATACCGGCGAGCACCCTGCACAACCAAGTAAAAGGTTAGTTAGCATTGGGAACCCAAGCCCGAATGGTCATGGGTTTCCCATCTTCTCCAACAACTTGCACATTAATCCACACACCAGTAGCTTTGGAGTCTACAATGGCATCTGGACTACTGGATGGTTTAGGTTCAGATTTTGTTGTCCATCGCAAGTCTGAACGGGGAGGAGTCTTATGATAAACACTGGAAGTGTTAATGACTTTATGTATAGGCTCCTTCCCTTTCACACTTACCTCAGGACTCTTGGGTTTACACGAAGTTTCCCCAGTTGTCCTTTTGAGCTGAGGGGGGTCAGTTGATTTCTGATTAACTTGATTAAACATTTTATTTTTCTGAGCAGGTTCAGATGAATTAACTTTCCCCCTAGAGCTCTGAGGCTGTTGATCACACTCATAACTGAGGTGACCAGGTCTCCTGCACACATAGCAAACCCGGTTAGAGTAAGATTTGGCAGGTGTATGTGGCTCCTTCGGTTCAACTTTACTTTTGGGGTGCACTCCTAAACCACTTTGTTTAGGTAAGATTTTGACTTCTTCATAAGGACGGGTTGCAGGAGACTTTGCACCCTCCTTCTCAATGGTTCGAAGTGCAGCTTGAACATTTTGCATTAAGGAACCTTGACCAGAAGAACTGCCTAGAAGCTTTCGCATACCTGGTTCTGGTTTTTCTTCTGGTTTAGGCTCTTTTCTCTGAGGCTCACCAACTTTCTCCTTCATTTTTAAATTTGGTTTTGAAGTTGAAGCAGAAGGTGTATCAACTTTGGGAGCAAGTTGGTCAGCTTCAGCGAAGACATCAGATTGCACCAGTTGGTTTAAGACTGGTGGTGGACATTTCGAATAGGTCTTCGTGTCTTTCTCCTGAACAGAACCTTGTGGTCTTCGGTCGATTATGTGTTCAAACAAATATGATGAAGTTGAGTAACTTTTTAATTTCTGATTTAAAGTATCATAATCGACCTTGGAGCTAGCAAGTTCCCGTTTTAGAGTATCAATCTGATTAATGTAGAAAACAATAGCATCCTGTTTGTTTAGCAAAGCTACCTCTAGTTCTCTAATCTGTTTGTTTTGACTTTCAATTTTATCTTTTAAAGTCTTTTCTCTACCCTTAATGATAGAGTTTTCATGCAGTTTAGAGGTTAGCTCAGTGACTTGAGATTTCAAGGATACTATGGTCTTCACATAATCATTACACGACACACAGGGAAGACCAGGTGTAGGATTTACTTTGACATCAGCTTGTCCAGTCATGCACGCCTTTTGATTTACTGGTTCAGGTTGAACAGGCACTGGCGTTGGTTCGGCAGCTGGCTCAGAAGTTGATGCCACATTTTGCTCGTCAGTGGGCAGAACAGACTCTTCATCATTGACCTCGTGTACACTGTCTGCCTCAGACTGAGAGTCGTCATTCAGATCTAGAACACTGGCCAGATTGGTTTCAGCAACTTCAAATGTATCTGAATCTTGGAAGTGTACTGACCAGTCAATCCCCTCATCCTTTTGTACTACCACCATTGCCTTGGATGATCCCTCATGAGGTGACTCAGCCTTCTTAGGTGTAGTGGTATTTGACGTTTTGCCTGGAGAGGTTCTGAAAGGATACTTGGGTCCTGAGTTCTTTGGCTTTTCACATTCACGTGCAAAATGACCCTTTTCACCACAATTGTAGCAGGTTACAGCTGACTTGTCAAAACCCAGCTTCGTATCTTTGGTTGCTGTAATCTGCATCCCCGTTCTCTTCACTAAGGCTTTAGCTCTCCTTACCAGGTTGGCATATGACCATAAGATATCTTGACGTTCCATCTCATCGTTGTCAATTTGGTCATAGTCTTCCTGTGTCAGATAAGCGTTCCCAATCTTTCCCTTGAGCAGATCATCGTATGAAGTGACCAATGCACTAAGCATTCCCATATGCTCCTTAACTTCTTCAGTGCTGCCATGTTTGAAATTTTCAGTGTTTAAGGCAGGCATTGACGTTTTGCTTGAAGGAGTGGAATAAGGTGGTTCACTTGGAGTTTCAGAAACAGACTTGCTTGAAGGACTGACATTAGAAGTAAAAGCTGTCTGCAACGGAGCATTGGATGAGGTGGCTGGAGAAGCAATGGGTCCAGAACAGTATAGCGATGGATTCTGCACATAGCTGCTTAGTCTGTCTAGATTTTGCTCTTCTTGTTCATGCTCTTTAAGTTTGGTGATGAAGTCATTTAAGTCCATTCCTTCAAATCCCTCACCATTCTTCAAGATCATGATGAAAGGCCTCCAGCTCTTTGGTAGTGCCTTAGACAGAGTCTCCACTTGTTGACGTTCGGAAATCTGCACCCCCAGACTATCCATTTCACTGAGAAGATGGTTGTATCTGTTGATCAGATCTGGAAGTTTCTCATTTACGTATGACGTGAAGTGATCAAACTCCTTCCTAAACTGAGATGCCTTTAGCTCCTTCAGAGATGCATTCCCCTCATTCCTCTTTTGTAAGGCGTTCCACAAGGAACGTGATGTTCTGTATCGTCGGAATTGATGAAAGATCTCATTCGGAATAGCTTGAATAAGATAGGAATAAGCTTTCTTCTCCGCATCATACGCCTTACGTTGATCATCACTCATTTGATCATAGGAAACTTCAATGTTCCCTTCTCCCTTTGGCACAACGTAATCGGCAGAGATGGCACGATGTAACCTAGGATCTACTCCATCAATAAAGATCTCAAACCTTGGTTTCCAGAATGGGTAGTCTTCCATGGTTAGTAGTCGGGGTACTTTATTAATGCCTCCCTGTTCATTGTCCATTATTAAGTTACTTAATGCGGTTATTGTTTGTTTGGCAGCCATTGCACTCATGTCAGACATTTTAGAACACTTCGTACGGAATGAAGAACACTTCGCACGATCACAGAACACTACGCACGAAGTGAAAGACCTACGTACGAAATGACTTGAAAACACACAGACTGTAATACGCACGAACTAACAACCTAGTACGCACGGATTGAAACCACTACGCACGGAGTACTTAAAATATTTTTAAAGGAAAAATTATCACACAGACTCAACACGCACGTAATGTATTTACCACGCACGCGTTGAATAGCTACTACGCACGGAATGAACACACAGCTTGATGAAGATTCTAGATGATCTACGACACTACGCACGCACTAAGGATCACTACGCACACATGGGGAATCACTTCGCACGAGTAAAACTCAAACAGTTAACAAAAAAAAACACGACCTTTTTTAACGCAAAACGACCTATGTTCGACCTACTAACCGGTTTAAAAATGACGAAAAGGACAAACACACAGGCCTAATCGACACCTAGATCACGAAATCCTAAAGGAAAAGTGATCAATCAAAGCACAAGGCTCTGATACCACTTTGTAGGACCGTTGGCGGACGGGGTTCTAAACTAAACTAAAACACCCTAATGCTAGGACTGATCTAGGATGAGAAATAGCGCGGAATTCTATTTCCCAAACCTCCTAAGGATTCTAAGATCTGCTTAGGTGTCCGGCACACAGTATCACACAGTGAAAAACACAGAGTAGAAACAAGAACACACTCTAAGAACTCACACAGAGATGCCTAGGCTGCCCTTGGATTCGGATTAAACACACAGTATTCGTTTACGAGGCTTAAAGTCGCGATTTAGTAGGCTTAAGGTCTTATCAGGTCGATTGCAAAGGCTTCCGTAAAGTATCGTCGATTACGTAGGTTACCCAGTCGATTACCCGCGCTAATGCGGGGTTAGGAAGTATTTATAGAGTAATTAACTTCATTACGCACGTGATGCCCATCACTGCGCACGTAGCTAGTTCAGTACGTGCGTACTGATTATTTTAACAATAATTAAGTAGATTTAAACCGACCTACTCACTACGCGCGTAGTGAGATCCACTACGCACGTAGTGTACATGACTTCGCACGTGGTGATTTCTCACACACACTTAAACTTCCAAACTCACATCAACACATGATTAAGTACTTGTAAGCTTAAGATATTCACATAGAATTACTAAGAATATATAAACATGTAAACAATTAATCAAAACACATTTGAATTAATAAGCATGTATATATTGGATTGATAAGAACTAGGGATTTACAATTATGCACCTACACTAAACATCCATGCAAGAAAATAAACAAAATAAAATCAACCACGCATGTAATATAAATCCGGTAACGAGCCAATCCTATGCGCCTTGCCCGTGAGCCAACGGGCAAGACTAAGTCATCTAAGGACTAAACCGAATGACTTGATGTGTGCTCCTTACACTTGATCCATCGCGTCTTCTACCGACCTCCGGATCCAAGTACGCCAAGACACCCTCCAATGGTCCTTGTTGGTTGCTTCGGTTCTCCTTTTACAATTTACAAATTTGAAAGGAAATGGCATGCAAGCCACAATTTCTATTCTAAGCTAATACTACAAATTACAAAGAATACGAAATCGGCATGCAAGCCATTAAAATTACAAACCGAATGAATAGATTAATTATTACAAACCATTGTGGTACAAACCACCAAATGAATGAATACATTAATCACAACAACCAAACACATCACATAGGTATTATGGCTCATAAATGTTACCGGATGCTAAATAATACAATCACATACAAGAAACACAAATCTACACATGGTGTGCCACACAAAAACCATGTAAATCTTATATGTCTTGGTTAAGATTATCTAATCAGTCAAGGCACTAATAATCCTATGTACATATGCATTAGCAACCTTAAACAAGTCAAAATTCCATAGTCATATATACACAATGTAAGTATATGCAATTAACCATTTTCATGCCAAAATGTTAATCCACATATAAATACACCAACCAAGACATAAGGCAACTTAATCAAAA
This sequence comes from Pulicaria dysenterica, assembly GCA_947179395.2. NCBI lineage: Eukaryota > Viridiplantae > Streptophyta > Magnoliopsida > Asterales > Asteraceae > Pulicaria > Pulicaria dysenterica. Next base: position 27,727,666 of record OX359288.1, read on the forward strand.
CACACAATAAATCTGGAATAAAATTCCAGAAAGTACAAGTAGCTCAAGCGATCCAACAAAATTGATTTTAGGCAAAAATGCATTCTGCCAGACGGGTTAGCGCCGCTAACTATACAGAGTTAGCGTCGTTAACTCCAGTTTAGCGCCGCTATCGCGAGACAGCTTAGCGGCCGCTACGGACGGTTTAGCGCCGCTAACATAGACAGGTTAGCGCCGCTAAACCCTGGAAAGAAGCAAAAATCACATTTTTCGGATTTTCAAAGCCACCAAGTGCAAAACTAGTGTAGAGGTGGCTCTGATACCACTGTTGGGGTTCGTGGTACAACGCAACGGAAGCAACAAAGCAAATAAATCACATTTACATGCATAAAAACAAACCACATGATGAACCCCATAAGTGTACCATACTCTACAACTAGTAAAGCAACTTAAACAGAAGGAAAAAGAAAAGATATATACCCCTGATGTCTTTGATGGTTGTATGTGTAGCTAGCTCCAAGCTCAATCTCCTCCTTAAACTCCTTCTTGAACAATCGAAGTCCATACCAAGAAACAAGGTGACCCAAGTGTACTAGCACTCCAAAGAATCCTTCCCTTAATGAAGATTCTTTTCTGGAACACAACCAAAACCACCAGGAAACTCTCCTCTCTTTTCTCTCTTGCTTAGCTTAGACAACCTCACTTTGTTTCTAAGAGTTTTCTTTCAAGAAATGGCCAAGAGTGGGAAGAGAGAGTTATGCATGTGTTTTATAAGCCAACTCACGACCCCAGAGCTTCCCTTAGTTGGCCCAAGGAAAATGATGGTGTATAACATGCATTGGTGGAGAGAGGAGGTAAAAAGAATAAAGTTGTTTCTGTCAGGCAGGGTTAGCGCCGCTAGCCGCCCACGGTTAGCGCCGCTAACCACTTAATGTTAGCGCCGCTAACGCGGTTGAGATAGCGACGCCAGGGTTAGCGCCGCTAACCCTTGCCAGGAAAACAACTATCATTATTTATCCTTTCTCACCCTCATCTTTTAGGTTATGTCAAGGTCAACCCCCGGCGTGTGACCCGATAGGCCCATACATCATCGGTAGTAATTATTTAGCGTAGGTGTGTCAGTGGGCATACTCCAACAATTTTCTCTCTCCTCGGAAAGGTATATATATCGATCATAACCTACTTATAGAGGTTTACGCTTACTAAACTTCTGTTATTCTATACCTTCTACTACCACATCTTTGCTACATGCAATCAACCGTTCACATTCAAAACCCTAAATTGCTCAGTGCGATTTCACAAACGCTCAGTGCGATTTCATTTTGCACAGTGCAAGCTCAATAAATTACTCAGTGTAATCTTTCAAACTCAACGATGGACGGAACCATTCTCAATCTGGGTGATAGAATGGTAAGGGGTGATGCGTTCAAAAACAATGGATTACCCATGATCAAAATCAATAATCAACGTGCGTGCCTTGCAATCCCTGAACGCAAGCATAACAGGGGATAAGAACCATGGGTGGATTACATCCGCAAATGCCCATTGGCATTCGTTTTCACTGGAGCACCTATTCATGTGGTTCCTCAGCATCTATTGGAGTTTTGGTACACGTGTGTCTGCGACCAAAACAACAATGAAATTCGGGGCACGGTGCTGAAAGGAGAGAAGACTATTGCTCTCACAGTGCACAGGCTAAGGGAAGTTCTACAACTCCCTATTCATGATGAGTTCGAGCCTGCTGTGACGAGGCAGGTGGCTAGGTCTGTCCTACCCAGAATAGGTCACCCACAAACAGAGGGTGTTATCAAAAAGGCCACCTTTCCAACCAGTTGGGGTTTTATAGTGTCTACAGTGATTCATTCACTAGGTACCAAGGTTGGAGGATTGGACCAAGTAAATGAGTTTGACTTGCAGCTGCTATACAATATGTATTTTGCAAGGAACTTGGACTACGCACAGCTCATCTTCAACGAACTCAAGGTCCAAGTGATGAAGACCACAAGGGATCTTCATGTACCATTTATAAGGTACCTGTCCTTGGCATTTGAAGCCGACCTGGGGACAACACTGTATGAAGCTGATCAGGATGTGTTCTTGACGCCTATACTCAACTCTAAGATTTTTAATAATGACATCTTCCCAGAGCAACAGGGTCTGAGTGATCCCATGAATGTGATAGCTGAGGCAGCTTCATCAGAAAGTGAAGCAGAGAGATCAAATCAAGGGGGAGCTTCTCGAGCTGACACTGAAGCTCGAACTGAGCACTCTTCTCAGGCTAAACCAGCCACTACCCAAGTTGCCTCTGGTAAGACCTCTCCACTTTCTCTTTATTCTCATTATTCTCCATCTACATTTGGAGACAAGGTTGTGGTAAACCCAACCCATTCTAGCCCATCTCCTCCACCTTCCATTTAACTCCAATCTGCAGCCACCCCTAGTATGCCCACTGCTGCTAGGGAGAAAATCCAAACCTACACTAGAAAAAATGCCAAAGGTGGTGCCACTCCTATAGGCATCACTGAAGCTGAGATCACACTGATCCCTCCCCAGGTAGAAGTTGAAGGGGAGACGCCTACTCTTAAGGTGTGAACCTCGAGGCTCTTCTCAACCCTTAAGCCTAAACCAGGTGTGGTGTCTACTCAGCCCACACTCTCCAGTGCCATGGAAGAGCCTGTTACTGTGCCTAAGCAGACACACTTAGGTAAGATTGAAGAAATGACTCACAAGATCCAAACTCTGACTTACAAGGTCCAAACTCTGATTCACAGGGTCCCTAAACCCTAAACCCCCCTCCAAACCAATAAGCCAACCACCTACCTATACACTTCACGTTTCTAGCCCAATTACTTCTCTTCACTTCTCATACCCACTGCATGACCTGTCAATGTGTCATCTCCATTCCAAGATGACTCACAGGGTCCAAACTCTGGTGCAAATGAGTTTGAGGGTAAACACCAACCCTTGGATGATGCACCCAAATTCCAACCTTCTCAAGCTGACTTGGACGACTTGATGAACTTCTTTCAAGGTCAGTTTAATAAATTGCACCTCAAGAGAAAGCAAACCAAGAAGAATATGATGCTAATTTTAGATTCTCTGGATGAGGAGGTGCTGAACTTGAAATCTGGTGTTGCTACCCTACAACAAAACAAGACTTCTACCCCTAGTGAAGATGACAAAAAGGGGGAGAATGTTCAAAAGGGTGAAGTTGAGTCTGTCCAAGCTGAAGCTTTATTATTATTGGCAAAGGGAGCATATCAGATTAAGGAGGAGAAAGAAATGGAGATAGAAGTTGAGCTGACTAAAAAAACAAAAGGCAAAACACCAGTAGTGGTCAGCTCAGATGAGTCAGAACCCCCTCAGCAGAAAAGATGAAAGATGATTCTCAGTGAATCAGCCTCAGATGAAGACTCTACTGACAAAATGACTTTACAAGAAAGAGCTTCTCTGTTGGCAGTAAGAAGGATGGAACAAGAAGATTCTGACCAGCTTGGGATGTCAATCAACGAGTTAAAAAAAGACAAATGGATGTTCAAGCTATGTTAGCTAACGAGAAAGAAGCAAAAGAACAAGCCTGGGCTGAGCAAATCAGAAAGCAGAATGAGGAATTAGCAAAACTCAGACTGCCTATTGTGCCCAAGGAGGAAGAAGTAGAAGAGCCTCGTGTTCAGAATTAACAAGAGGAGGAGAATATAACTCAGTGTTATACAAGATCTTACTTCTCTTCTCAAATTGATTCACTCAAGTTGAGTTCAGTTCAAGGGATGATCATCATGGAGTTAGTCCTAAAGAATGCTGAAACACCTTCTCTAGAGCTGAATCAACTTCCTAAACTGGGATATAAAGAGTGGAAGCAAGTGGCTATTCTCATTAAGTAGATGGAAAAGTCCTCTACCAGGAATCAAGTTAAGGATGAAATCTTAAGGCTACTTGCAAGAGCTGATGCGATGCAAATCATACCCAGGACTGAAATAGCTACCCTACTATCCTCTTTTCATAAAGTTGGAAAGAAGAAGCAAACAAAGCCAGCTGGATTAGCAAATATAGGTAAGTACAGTCTCAATCTTCCTGAAAGTATGGAATTCAAAGAAAATACCTACGTGGAAAAGCCTAAGAAAGGATTCATGTACTTAGACAGAAATGGTGTACAATGCTTCAAGTCTGATGCAAGTATCTATAGATGTGGGGTATCTCAAGTGTTTGCTATGAGACAAATTGTGGAAAAGACTGAACAAACTGCACGGTTCAGATACAGAATTAACAGAGCAATAAGATCACAGAAAGATCAACTTTAACACTTGCCTAATCTGCAAGAAATCCTTGAAGAAATCAACAATGAGATCAAGGAGTTTGAAGAGCTGCATCCTGAATAGATTAGTTCTATTGTATAAATTAGATTAGTTCTAATTTTGTAAGCACTAAGTGTGCATGATCTGAGTGATCAACAGTTCTGTATTATGATATGTTCAATTAATACAAGTATGAGTTTGATATGTTCAATTGTGTTATGATATGTTCATAATTATTAGTCTGATAAGTTTAGCTTGAATGAATAACTGATTAGTTCTTATTCATTAATGTGTTTGGTTGGTTTGTTCAACGTAAAGTTGGTACGTTCCACTTATAATTGATAAGTTCAATTAAAATTGATAAGTTCAATTAATGTTTGATTAGTTCAAAAATAAAATCTTAATAAGTTTAAGGTTTAAAACATAATTCTGTTAAACAAACTTAAAAAGTGTTTGATGGTTTTGTCATCATCAAATAGGGGGAGTTTGTTGGGAAAATGATCTTATTAATTAAGTTTGATGAGACAAAGTTAAGTTTATAAGATGTGTTCTAAAGATAACTTAAATAGAATTATGAGGCTTGATCAGGCTGAACACTTATAGTGTTTCAGACTGAGCCTAAGCTGAATATAAGCTGAGCATATGTTCGATCAGCTTATACTCTATCTTAGTAAGATTATCACTATGTGTGATAAGCTGTGTATGTCACCTAAAATATATATATTGAGCTTTCATCCTGATGTGTTTCAAGCTGAGTGACTCAGCGTATATACTGAGTCAGCGCAACAGAGTTGCTAAATAAGTTCTAGCTAACTCTTGGGACTTCTAAGGATGAGTTAATTAATATACATATTAGTTCATGTTTGTTTTTTAGTATGTTCTCGAAGAACTCAGCTTCATGAGTTTCAAGCTGAGTAACTCAGTCCGGGCAAGAAGTCAGTTTAAGAGAATTTAAATTTGTTTTAAATTTATCTTTTAACTCTCTATATCTACGGGAAGGATAAGAAGACTCCATAATCAATATTGAAGATTAAAGACTCAAGATAAGAAGATTAAAGATTCAAGATTCCTGGTTATCCGTTAGTTAGTTAGCAAATAGGGATTAGTTCTAGTTTGTTAGGATCCGTAGGAACAGGATTATAAATACTTATCTCCTGATAAGTTTTGAGGTACGACTACGACTACATTAAAACGAGTTACAGAGCCAAACTCAGTTTCACCTCAACCTATTGATCGTATGTGTTACGATTCTTGATTCACTGTTTGTCAGTTCAATGTTATCAAGATACTCACAGATTTCCAAGCTATTTGTGTGTTCGAATATTCACATTAGTTGTGAAATTGGTAAGTTTTCAATCTGTGATTAAATCCTATTTAGAGAGTCGTCCAGTATCTATAATCATAAGTTGATTATTGATAGCAGAGTTTGAAAGATTGAGTGATTTATATTAGGTGTTTACATTTCAAGTGTTGCTTACTTGTAGAGTCTGTAATCATCTTCTTATTAATGAAAAGCAAAGCATTTGACTGTGGTTTGATTTACTATGTGTAACACTTTATTTTGATTTGTTCAACTTCTGCAGAAAGTGTATTCAACCCCCCTTCTACACATCTGTTGCTTGTTGTTATTCTTGTTGGGATATGCCCACAGACACACGTATGCCATATGAATCACTACCGATGATGTATGGGCCTATTGGGTCACACACCGGGGATCAATCTCGATAACAACCTAAGTGGGGGGACTGATTTTGTCAAATTGCAAAGAGTTGGCATGCTGATAGGAGTTAGCAGCACTAACTCTTTAGAGTTAGTGGCTCAAACTCCTTAAGGTTAGCGGCTCTAACTAGGGGCCCGATAGCGGCGCTAACTTTTAAAGTTAGCGGCGCTAACCCCTGTCAGATTGCATGCAACTTTTGCATGTTGCCTCCATTCTCCACCAATCCAATTGCTTTGCTTTTCCAACCCTTTGGCCGGGCTTTTGGGGTCATAAAGGGGTCTGGAGAGTTAGAGAAGACTGTGAGACTTGGTGTAGCTCTCTCTTGCATAACACAAACATACAAACACTCTTGGTGAGGTGAGTTTGATTTTTCTTTGTGTGATCTTGAAGAGGAGAGTAAGGAGAAAGCTAGATTGTTGTTCCAGAGGTGATTTCACGTGTTGAAGATCACCAAAGGCTTGCTAGTACTTGGAGATTGATGTATACCCGGGGTGGACATCAATAGAGGAAGCCATTTTCGGCTTCTTGGATCTTCCCCACCAACTTCATCTTTCCAGAAGATCAACAAGGGTATATCTCTCCTTTCTCCTGTTTTACATGTTGCTTTTCTTAGATATGGAGTTTGGTACAACTTTTGGGGTTTCTTTGTTTTATGCTTTATGTGGTTGTACATTTAGTTTCTTTTCTTGTACCTTGCTTCCGCTGGTTGTTCCTGAAACCCCAACAGTGGTATCAGAGCCACCTCCATACTAGAATTGCAGATGGTGGCCTGAAAAACCCGAATCAAAATCTTTTTGTTTTCTGGAACTAGGGGTTAGCGGCGCTAACTTTGGTTTACCGGCGCTAACTCATAAGGGTTAGCGGCGCTACGCGCGCTGGACCAGATTTTTATTTTAAAAATAAAACAGTTTTGGTTCTCGGGTTTTTGGCATTCTTGTAGATTCTGGAAATTTGTTTCAGAATATATTTGCATATTTTGGTATTTTTTGAAATTCCATATGTTATGTTTGGTTGTATGTGGCTGATTTGAAATTGGTAAACCTTGCCTTTGACCTTGTGGTTGACTTTGTGTGTTTGGATGCATTTGGTGATTTTAAATCACAATGGGCTGTAACATTTATTAAAATTGATATATTTGTAATAATATTGTGGCTTGCATGCCATTTCATTCATCCGTGTAATTTGTAATAGATAAAATAGGAAAATTGTGGCTTGCATGCCATTTATTTTTTATTTGTATGTATCGTAAATTTTGGATGGGTGAACACACAATTTGGAGTCGGAAGGAGATGGAGTATTATAACCATAGAAGCCGGTGAAGTCTATTGGAGATGGCGGTTCTAGTGGGAGCTCGCATTGAAGACCTTCCGTCCCTTAGATTGACCACGTTCTACCCGTTTTGGCTCACGGGAAGAATGCATAGGAATATTGGCAAGGGTTACCAATTTATTTCGTTTATATGTGTGTTTTGTGATTTTATTATGCTTGCATGGTTTGCTTAGGATTCGCATGCTAGATAATTTTTCTGAATTAATAAAATCACATGAGATTTGGTAAAAATGGTTTGCAACTCTCGCGCGCGCTCACATTCAAGATTAACTCACCTAGTGGAAATAGGTTTTGTCACTAAACAAGTTAATCTGTAACCAAGCCGGAAACAAAAGCCCATTTTTCCATAAAACGTAAATATTGCGCCATCCAAAAGATGACATCACCCGAATCTAGTGAAACATGGAGTGATTTTCGAGCTTAGCACGAGTTATTCCATGTGGATCTGTGTGGAAGGTGAGTGTGGTATCTTGAAATTATCGGTTGTCGAGCTTAGCACGAGCCGGTAGTTGTCGAGGTGTCACAATGCATCTTGTTGGACGATTTACAATTGCAAATTAAAATCCTTGAGTGATTGTCGAGCTTAGCACGAGTCAACCAAGAATTTTAATTTGGAATTGGTACAAGTAGGGATCAAACATGCCAAACGACCGATGGTTGTCGTAGGATCCCGCAAGTGTTTAAGAGTTGCAATAGAGATTGCAATCGGTAAAATAGTTATCGGCCTAAATAGCTCCATGAAGTGATCCGCGGCAAACCCGTCATGGATTGAAGTGAAATATGGTTCTTAGCCCTTGTTAAAATATTTTGCGAGACGATATGGGTAATTATTTTAACGAAGATTAAATCAAACTAACTAATTCGTGTACTCTCTTTAAATATAGGATGTCGAATCATAACCACACCACGTCGAACTTTTCACTTTGTATGTTCCTAGAAAGGGAAAAACGCACGGGATTGAACTTTGTTGACTTGCGTAGGCAATTGAGAATTGTCCTACATGCCGAGTCTAAGTTGCACATCCTTAAGGAACCCCTTCCTGAACCACCTGTTATCGATGCGGCATGGACCATCCGATACGCGTATGAAAAGCATGTTCGGGATACGCACGATGTTGCTTGTCTCATGTTATCAAGCATGAGCTTAGAACTACGAAAGCAATTTGAGCACATAACTGTGTATGACATGATTAACAAGCTGAATGATATATTCCAACAGCAAGTTAGGCAAGAACACTATGAGTGTGTTAAAAGTTTAGCCGGTTGTAAGATGCGGGAAGGCGGGAGTGTTAGTGCCCATGTTTTGAAGATGAAGTCATACATGGACCAGATGGAGAGGCTAGGATTTCCTATAGGGAGGGAGCTCGGTGTGAATTTCATACTACAGTCTCTGCCCACTTCATATGAAAAGTTTGTAATGGACTATCATATGCATAGAAAGGAAATATATATAGATGAATTGCATGGAATGTTGAAGGATGTTGAATCTAACATGTCCAAGCATGAATCATCTTCATCCACTCTCGTTCCTGGTTCTGAGGAACAACATATTATCAAGAAGAAGAAATCGATCCCATCAGAAGAAGTTGGAGTATCCAAGCTTTCTTCAAGATTTGAGTCTATGGACATTGATGATGTGCCTCAGGAGACTCAACAAGGGGTGGTTTGCTACTTCTGTGGAAGACTTGGAGATTCGGGCCGTCATACCTGCCCTTCGTGCCGAGAGGATATAAAACTTCTCACAAAAGAGAGAGTTAATTTTCCTACTTGAGGTACATTCATGATTATACTTCATTGCTATTTCTTACAAAGCTGGGTTGTTTACCCGAGCTATAAGACTCACGTTTGTCACAAATTTATTTTTGTTGCAAAGTGTAGGTCTGTTCGTTCCAAGAAGGAAGAGCTTGAAGAACCGGATCTCTGAAGAAGAAATTTTGTTGATTGTCTTCTACAAGAGAATTGGGAGAGTTAGTCTCGCCATTATTTCCAGATTAATTATTACTTTTGTATTAATGCCCTGCGTGGCAAGACTTGCTTTATTGTATGTTCTTTTGGAGATGATGGATGTATTTTTAAATCTTGTATTTTATGAAAGTTTTTTTTTTTCATGTTGATAGTTTCATTTCAAATTGATCCATGTGAATGCTTATATGTTTTTTTTTTACCATTTATGGTGAACAAATACACATTTGATGACGATGGAGATGGCTTGGAACTAAAACATTTTGAAAATTGTTTTGAGATGTTTTATCAAAACTTATCCATATCATAGCATACATAAAGACTCATTATAAGTAATAAGGCAATCATGAATAATTGATTCTTAGATCCAAAAGTGGTTTGGATACATTAGCTCTATGGCATAATCAAACTTGACCAAGTAAACAACATTTACAACGCTTTGATCCATGAGGTTAGGATCTTCGTAAAAGTTTAGCCTCGGGTTAAATGAAAGATGTAGATCTTGTTTATTGGACTTGCATGATTAAGAAATCCTTCACCAGTGTTGGTAGGAAGGATTAAGACTTGTTAGATTTTAATCACACTTGTGTGGATAATCCGCTCAAGTATGCCACATAGAGTAACACTAGTAAAATTCTCCTTCACCATCTTTATGATAGTTGTTGGGAGAATGTTTAACTAGATGAAAGATTTGTGTCTTGAAACCTGGAGGTGTTCGAAACTAACCTAAAGAAAATTAAGAATCAGTAAGGGCATATAGATATCAATTCTTAGATCCAGAAAAGATGTTAAGTTTTCTTATCTATATTGGTTTAAACATGATATAGATCATGGGTTTAACCCATAATTCGTTTTCTATGAAAGACACATTAGTATATGGTGTCATAGTGATGAAAACCGGATATCTTTGATGATGATCTGGTGAAAGGAAGGCCTAAAACATGTATTCAATGTAATTGGTATACATTAATTTTATGAACCAAGTCCTCAATCCAAAAACCAACATAATGGTCACCTAAGCATCTAATGAGATTTGACTAGAAAGAGTTCTTTGCTTGTCAAATATCATAACTTAAAGTTATCCAGTCTACATTTAGTGGGAGATGGATGAATTATAAGTTGATGCTTATATATTTAAGTAGTTCATCTGAGTATTGGATAATTGTTTCTTAGACTTATGGGAACCATGTTTGGTTGCTCAAAAGGAAGAAGACAGTATACAAAAGCATTCCAGTGGAAGAACGTAAAACTTAAATAAGAGACGTAATGTTGACACTAGCATTTAATCAGCAAAGAGATGCTGGTAAAACCTGACAATATCCATTGCTTCTTTAAATCTGATAGAAGTCAAGAAGGCTGTTTAAATATGAGGTTGTAACAGCAGCTTGATAGTGAATCATTGTGAGGTCACCAGTCATCGGAAACATAGTGGGACCCAGGGTTCACTAGTGAATATAACCCATTTGATACATCCAAGTACTTGACTTGGGTTAATCCCATATCTAAGGTGTAATCCAAGAAGGGTGAAGGTAACATATATGCAATAATAGACAACTTCAAATACCGACTAGAGACAAAGTGTTTCATATTGATTATATGGAAACGTGTTCTAGTGGCTATGTTGAAGATGACTTGGATAAACTGAAGTATTGTTGTTACCTTGAGGAAACAAGTTAGTTCACTTGGACGTAAGAGACCTGTATCCTTCAAAGGATTAAGTTGAGGAAATGCTTAAGGCACTTTCCTAGGCTCTTACACATCCATAACTGTTAGTCCCATATAACAAGTGGTTCAAGTATAATGTGTAGGATAGATGAAGGATTGCATATGTAGAACTAGAGAGAAAGTATAAAAACACCATGAAAACACATAGTTCTTTATTTCATTGTGTGCAAAACCTTACCTATTACAATAGGCCATATCCCTATATATACCCCATGGGTATATTACATTTAAACTCCTATATCTATACATATTATGAATTTACAATAATATCCAGATTAGGTCTGGATTATGTGAAACATTGTTGTCACTTTGGGGAAAAAAATATGTTCACATGGAAATAAGAAGACCTTGATCCTTCACAGGATTAAGTTGAGGAAATGTTTTGAAGCATGTTTCGAGGTCTTAGATATCCATTATATCCAAGTTGTGTCCATGACTGAAGTCGACAAAACTTGCAACTTGTGGCTGTAATCTTGCTTTACAAGAAAGTCAACGGAATGAGTTTTCTAGAAAGCATAGATTAAGCCAGATACTCTTGTCAGGGCTAGTGGGAGCTTTATATGTTCTTAGTAAAATATACTCAAATGAAAATAATGTCCTAATTTAAGGTTGTTTTCAACCTATTGATGGAATTATTGTTCTACGAGTATAAATATGAATATGAAGCAAAGTGGATTCTAAAATTCAAGAAGTACTGAAGTATGTTCTTGATATTCGACGAAAATAGAGTTGTCTTGAGTATGTTTTACTGCAAGCCAATCTATGCTAATTAGACTGTCGATTTTAATCGAAACTTTGAATATACAAATATGTGGTACAGATACGACATTTAAATTCCAATGAGTGTCATTGACCCTATTATGAACTTCAGTAACATTAAGGGTATGTCGACTCTAATAAACGTGAGTGTCAGTGACCCTATTGTGAACTTCGGTTACATTGAGGGTATGTCGACTCTAATAATCATAAGTGTCATTAATCCTATTGTAGACTTCGGTAACATTGAGGATATGACGACTATGATAACATTATGTATGATCTCTTTGATAAACACTTTGCAAGTGGTTTAATAAGAGAATACAAAAGAGTACAAAGGGATATTGCGTTGATGATCCCATCGTTAAGCCATTGTCAAATACTAGTGATGATTTTCATACTATGTACAATAGCATTGTTCATGCTATTGACTAGGCTTAAATATCGTTTTAGTAAATATTTGATTTACAAATAAGCTTTGGGATTTGTAAGCAGTACTGCTAACCGATGATTGTATCGATATATAGTGGAGACTATATATACGCATGATGCGGTTACCTTCATTGGTCTTTACTGTGTTCCATCTTAGCATGTTTAACCACTTCCCAGAATGATTATACATTCTAAATTTCCACAGCCAGTCATTCTTCAAGGGAAGGAAGCTTGAGTTAAGGATGAGGTTAGGTGTTGGTTATGCATTGATCAAGGATTGAATGCATGAAACGCAATATTAACCTGTGCTTGAAAGGAGTTTCAAGTGACTGGAAGACCCACACCTGGGTTCACTTCATGGATCATGGTCACAAGTAACTCGGGATGGTAATATCATTACGTCCTTCGACCTGAGATGTATGAATTACTATAGCATGAAACGTTCTTACTTTGGCTATTTCAAAATGTAGTTCGTAACTGGCTATTATAAAGGGAATAGTTAAGTAAGATAAGGTTCACGCTATGGGGTTGTACAGTCAACGGAATTTGTTCCTCTGATATGAGAGATATCCCTGGGCCCCTCAATGATTGGGAGCTGACACCAAAACTAGCATGGCCATGCGCAAAGGAATATTGATAAAGGATCAGATATGTCCTTAAATTTTGGGCACCACCAATCAAGATCGAGAAACATAATCGTGAACGATCTGGAGATTGACATATTAATCCATGTCTCGTGTTCACAAAGATACCGCGAACAAAAGGATGTTTGATCACTTATCTTTAGGCATCCCATATTTTTTGGGGTTTTGGTTTTGTTCAGGATGACAAAACTCATATTGACTTGGGGGCAAAGATGCTTTACTAGAGGCCGCTCTTTGTCTGTGATTTCTTGGGTACAGTGTGTCATATGCAAGTGGGAGTTTGTTGGGATATGCCCACTGACGCACGTACGCCATATGAATCACTACCGATGATGTATGCGCCTATTGGGTCACACACCGGGGATCAATCTCGACAACAACCTAAGTGGAGGGACTGATTTTTTCAAATTGCAAAGAGTTGGCAAGCTAATGGGAGTTAGCGGCTCTAACTCTTCAGAGTTAGCGGCTCTAACTCCTTAAGGTTAGCGGCTCTAACTAGGGGCCCGATAACGGCGCTAACTTTTAAATTTAGCGGTGCTAACCCTAAGTTAGCGGTGCTAACCCTAAGTTAGCGGCGCTAACCCCTGTCAGATTGCATGCAACTTTTGCATGTTGCCTCCATTCTCCACCAATCCAATTGCTTTGCTTGTCCAACCCTTTGGCTGGGCTTTTGGGGTCATAAAGGGGTCTAGAGAGTTAGAGAAGACTATGAGACTTGGTGTAGCTCTCTCTTGCATAACACACACATACAAACACTCTTGGTGAGGTGAGTTTGATTTTTCTTTGTGTGATCTTCAAGAGGAGAGCAAGGAGAAAGCTAGATTGTTGTTCCAGAGGTGATTTCACGTGTTGAAGATCACCGAAGGCTTGCTAGTACTTGGAGATTGACGTATACCCGGGGTGGACTTCAATAGAGGAAGCCATTTTCGGCTTCTTGGATCTTCACCACCAACTTCATCTTTCCAGAAGATCAACAAGGGTATATCTCTCCTTTCTCCTGTTTTACATGTTGCTTTTCTTAGATATGGAGTTTGGTATACCTTTTGGGTTTCTTTATTTTTATGCTTTATGTGGTTGTACATTTAGTTTCTTTTCTTGTACCTTGTTTCCGCTGGTTGTTCCTGAAACCCTAACAATTCTCACCAAGGGACCAACAGAAACTGAGAAAATTGATCTTCAATGAAAGATTTTATTTCTTGAACGCTTGTGGAGGGAGTTGCAACCAGTGGGGACTTACTCCTGCCCTTGAACTCAAAATGTTGTTCCTCTGAAGTGTAAGAATCAAGGTCCTTAGTTGGTGTAGCAGGAGAGTGTTTGGGTGCATCATCCAAGAGGTGGTGTATACCTTTTTTGTCATCATCAATAGGGGTTGAAGTCTGTCTTTGTTTAAGAGAAGCCACCACAGATTTGAACTTAGATACGTCTTCATCCAAGGAATCTAATTTCAATATTAAATGTTGCTTAGTTTTTTTATCTGTTGAGGTGCAGTGTTTCAAACTGACCTTTAATAAATGACATTAAATTATCCAATGCAGTTTGAGAAGGTTGAAATTTGGGTGCATCATCCAAGAGTTGGTGTATACCCTCAAAGTCATTTGCACCAGAGGTTGGACCCTGTAACTCACCTTGGTATCTAGGTGAATCATTGGCAGGTCATGCAGGAGAGTGTGAGAAGTGAAGAGAATGTGGTTGACTCAAAGTGTCATGAGAATGGGTTGGTGGTTGGCTTATTTGGTGAGTGGGGGGTAGTTGACCCTGGGGATTGATCAAACCTTCAATGTTACCTGAGTGTGTCTGCTCAAGCACAGTAATAGGCTCTCCCATGGCTCTAACAAGTGTGGGCTGAGTAGACACCACACCCTGGTTTGGCTATAGGGTTTGAATGAGCCTTGAGGTTGGCACCTGAAGAGTAGGTGTCGCCCCCTCAACTCCTGCCAGTGGAGGAATCAGTGTGATTTCAGATCTAGTTATACCTTTTGGTATGGCACCACTTTTGGAAGTCTTCCGAGTATAGGTTTCGATATTTACCTTGGTAGCAGTGGGCATACCAAGGTTGGCTTCAGATTTGAGTATTTAATGGAAAGAAGGTGGAGGAGATGGGTTAGACTTGGTTGGGCTGACCACAGTCTTATCTCCAAATAAAGATGGAGAACAATAAGAAGAAGAAGAAAGTGGAGAAGTCATACATGGTTTGAGTCTTCCAACTAATGGAGACTCTGAATATGAAGATGGAGAAGACGTACCCTCAGCTTCAACTTCAAGCTCAGCGTGAGCAGAGTGCTCAGCTTGAACTTCTAGCTCAGCTTGAGCTTTTGCCTCTTGGTCAGACTCCTCAGCTTCACTTTCTGAGGATACTCCTTTAGCAATCCAGCGCATGGGCTCACTTAGTCCCTCTTTCTCTGGACAGATATCATAATTGAACATCTTTGAGCTGAGTGCTAGTGTGAGGAACAGATCCTGTCCAGCTTCATACACTTCACTCCCCAGCTCAGCTTCAATCACCAAGGACAAGTACCTTATGAATGGTACATGCAAGTCCCTTGGTTTCTTCATCACTTGGACCTTGAGTTCATTAAAGATAAGCAGTGCAAAGTCCAGATTTCTTGAAAAGTAGATGTTGTATAGCAGTTGCATTTCGAACTCATTTACTTGATCCAAACCTCCAACCTTGGTTCCGAGTGAACGGATCACTGTGGATACCATAAATCCCTAACTTGTTGGGAAGGTGGCCTTCTTGATTACACCCTCAGTTTGTGGGTGACCCATCCTGGGTAGAACTGACCTTGCCACCTGTCTTGACACGGCTCGAACACACCATTTACAAGGAGGTGTAGAATCTCCCTTAGCCTCTGAACCATAATTAGTACTTGTCTCTCCCCATTAAGAAATGTCCCTCTGATTTCTTCTCTGTCCTGGTCATAGACACACGTGTAACAGAACTCCAATAAATGTTGAGGAACAATGTGGATGGGTGCTCCAGTAAAAACGAATGCCAATGGGCATTTGCAAATATAATCCACCCACGCCTCATAACCTCTGTTCCTTTTGCGCTCAGGGATGGCTAGACAAGCTTGTTCATTATTGATATTAATCAACGGCACTCTGTTGTTCTTGAATGTTGCACCTCGTACCATTCTATAACTGAGATTAAGAATGATTCCGTCCATTGTAAAATGATTAGATTTGACTTCGATTCACACTGAGTAAAATCGTATTTCGCACTGAGCGAGGATTTCAAGTTTGGACGAAGGTTTGATTGCACTTAGCAAAGAGGTGTTTGTAGAAGGTATATTGAGTGTAGCAGAAGTTTAGAGATGAGAGAAATTAAGCGTAAACTTCTGAATTTCGGTTACAATCGATATATATACCTTTTGAGGAGAGAGAAAAGTTAACGTCGGAAATCCCTATTTATCCGTTACTCTAACTAACTTCTATATGTTTTGTTCTTGAGTGGAAGACTGGATTATATGTGATGGCTATTGCAGTTTGGTTATCACTGAAAATAGGAGTTTTCTTGAAATTCATACCAAAGTCTTGAAGCTGATGTTGCATCCACAGGATTTGAGCACAACAGCTTCCTGCAGCAACATACTCAGCTTCAGCAGCTGAAGTGGCCACTAAATTATGTTTCTTACTTGTCCAGCTTACTAACTTCCCTCCAAGCATTTGACATCCTCCAGTTGTTGATTTTCTATCTAATTTGCACCCAGCATAATCAGCATCAGAAAAGCCAACTAACTCAAATCCAGAGTCCTTTGGATACCAAAGACCTAGATTTGGTGTACCTTTTAGGTACCTAAAGATCCTTTTCATAGTTTGAAGATGTGATTCCTTAGGATCTGCCTGATATCTTGCACAAACACATGTAGCAAATATTATATCAGGTCTACTAGCTGTCAAATAAAATAATGAACCTATCATTCCTCTATAGGTAAATTGACATACAGACTTTCCATCTGAGTCTTTGCTCAGCTTGACAGCTGGTGACATGGGTGTTTTCATGGTTAAACTAGAATCAAAACCATATTTCTTTATCAAATCAAGAACATACTTGCTTTGATTAATGAATATCCCATCAAGCTTTTGTTGAATCTGTAAGCCTAGGAAATATGTCATTTCACCCATCATGCTCATCTTGTACCTTTTTGACATAGCTTTGGAGACCAATCACACAGAGATTCATTTGTAGAACCAAAGATAAAGTCATCCACATAGATCTGTACAAGAATCACCTTTCCTCTACTCTTTTTAATGAAGATTGTTTTATCAATACTCCCTTTGGTGAATTCCATTGATAGTAGATATTTGGACAGTGTATCATACCAAGCTCTTGGAGCTTGTTTTAGACCATACAAAGCCTTGTCTAACTTATAGACATGATGTGGATACTTTGAACTAACAAAGCTAGGAGGTTGTTTCACATAGACTTCCTCCTAAAGTTTTCCATTTAGGAAAGCACTTTTCATATCCATTTGATAGACTTTGAAGTCTTTATGTGCTTCATAAGCTAAGAACAGCCTAATGGCTTCAATTCTAGCAACAGGGGCAAATGTCTAATCATAATCTATTCCTTTTTCTTGTCTATACCCTTGTGCTACCAGCCTGGCTTTGTTCCTAACAATCACTCCATCCTTGTCAAGCTTGTTTCTATAGACCTACTTAGTGCCTATAATTGTATGATCTTTGCGGGCTGGGACAAGATTCCATACCTTGTTTCTCTCAAACTCAGTTAATTCCTCTTGCATAGCTTCAATCCAGTCCTCATCCTTTAAGGCTTCATCAGTTTTCTTTGGTTTCATTTGTGATAGGAAACCAAAGTAAGCAGCATAATTTGCAGTTGCCTTTGATCTGGTGGTTACTACTCCTTGAATGTTACCAATTACTTGATCATGAGGATGATCTTTAAGGAACTTAAATGTTGTAGTAGGAGATTGTGGTTCTGGACTTGAGTGATATTAAGGACTCTGAGGTGAACCTACATCCTCAGTCTCAATTGCAGCATCAAACTGTTGATCACTAAGACCTTCAGTCTGAGTAATATCCTCTCCAAAGGGATTAATGAACTCATCATCTTTCTCAGCTTGAGAGTCCTTTGGAGCTTGTGATGATCTTTTAGATGTACACACATCATCATCATTGTATTTATCATCTATGAGATACATAGGATTAGACCTTTTGGTTTTCTCAGGCCTTTCAAGCTCACTCAGACTGACTGAGTCAGCTTGACCTTTGTCAGCTTGAAAAATATTGTCGTCATCAAGGAGACATAAATTCATTCTTCTATAGCCTTTCTCCTTAAGTTATACACTCTGTAAGACTTGGAGATTGAGGAATAACCAACAAAAATTCCAGGATCAGCTTTAGGTTTCAACTTATGGAGCTGATCTCTTTGATTCAGCACATAGCATTTTGAACCAAAGACATGGAAGTAACCTATATTGGGCTTTCTTGATTTGTACATTTCATATGCAGTTTTGCCATGTATTTTGACTATGATTGATCTATTTTGGGTATAACATGCTGTACTTACAGCTTCATCCCAGAAATAGAGTTTCAATCCTGCCTCACACAGCATTGTTCTAGCAGCCTCAATCAAGGTTTTGTTTCTCCTTTCAGCAACTCCATTTTGATGAGGAGTTCTAACTGAGGAGAAATTTTGTAATATTCCTTTTTGTACACAAAAGCCTTCTAGGGTTGAGTTTCTGAACTCAATCCCATGATCACTTCTGAGTTGCTTGACAGACTTACCTTTTTGCAACTCTTCCTGTTTGATAAAATTTATTATCTCCAGGGCAGCTTCACTTTTGGCTTTAAGGAATATTACCAAGGTGAATCTAGAGAACTCATCTACTATCACCAGGGTGTACTTCTTGCCACTTAGGCTTGGAGTACTTATGGGTCCAAATAAATCCATGTGCAAAATATGCAATGAGTCTGTTATTGAAAAGTTTTGCTTTGACTTCAATGACCCTTTATGATGTTTCCCTTGTTCACAAGCTTAGCACAATTTGTCTTTGACAAATGAGATCTTTGGCAATCCAGAGACTAACTCTTTGTTGTATATCATGTTAATGTTTATGAAATTCAAATGTGACAATCTTTTATGCCACAGCCAACTCAGCTTAGGAACAGTTTGGGAATATAAGTAGGTTTCAGTATAGGGATCAGCAGAATTGAGATCAGGTAGATACACATCTCTTTCTCTCTTTGCAATTAGCACTAGCTTACCCTTTGCATTGTATATTGTTCCTGCTTTCTTCCTAAAAGTAACAACATTGTCTTCGTCACACAATTAACTGATACTTATCAGATTGTGTTTAAGACCTTTAACATATGCAACCTTCAGGAAAGTAACCTTGCCATCATGTATCTTCCCATATCCTATAGTTTTTCCATGGGAATTATCACCAAATGTTACTTTAGGACCTTCATCTTCCTGGAATCCTGTACATGAAAAACTAAACATATTAGTTTTGTTTTGGAACCCACTTTGTACTAGGTTCAGAAGATGAGCACTTAGCCGTTTCATCTTGTAGAGCTGACTGGTCAGCTTAAGCAGGTGTTGAGTCCTACATAGGCTGATCAGCTTGTTCCTTTTCAGGCCTTAAAATTTCACTATCACAGTCCTTGGCCTCATGTCCTCTACCTTCACACTTGTAGCACTTCCTTCTACCAATGACTACAGGAGGTAGGTTATCCAATAATCCTTTTGAGAATTTGCTCTCAGTTTTAGGATTATAGGTTGTGGATAATTTCTCAACTTTCTTTGCAAGCTGATTCACCTTATACTCATTGACTTTGGACATACCTTTGTCATATCTAGGTTTATTATCCTTTTGATAAGAAGTTTGACCAATAAACTTCTTTTCATTGACTTTAGACTTACCATTGTCATGTTTTCTAGACTTACCAGTTTCAACAACTTTGGACTTACCATTGTTGTGTTCTCTGGACTTACCAGTTTCAACAACTTTGGACTTACCATTGTTGTGATATGACCTCTGACTTACAGTTCTCTTCCTATTCTTAAAACTACTCTCTGAACTGGACAGAGAATATTGTCTTTTGAAAGGGTTTTGATTCAACCTTTCAATAACAGATGTTCTTTGAATAGGCTGAGTACCTAATCTATCATGCACAGACTTACTTTGCTATCTAGAAGTTGAACACTCATTCCCATGTTCCTTTGCCTTTACAAAATTATCGTATTTAAGGCTTTGATCATGTCTCTTTTCTGAAGCTAGCTTCTGAGACTTAATCAGTTGTCTATCTTCCTCAGAATCTGTACTTGCTATCTCATCATCATCAGCTGCATAAGCTGCGGATTGATAGTCACCTCCAAGTACAACTTTTACCTGTTTAGGAATCTGCTAGTTGATGCACTTTTCAGCAAGCTTTGATGACTTACACCAGGATTCAGTGACCTTTTAAGTTGGTCAGCCTTATCCTTAGCTTCCTGAATTTCTTCATTTAGAAGTTTGTTAATATTTCTTTGACATTCAAGAACACATTGTGCTTTCTTTCTAGCAGTAATGAGAATTTGATTTTCCTTAATCTCATTCTTAAGCTTAGTTATTTCAGCTTTGACGTCAGCTTGTGTCTTAAGGCTGGTCTTAAAGTCGTTTAACAGATAACCAAATGTAAGACCTTTTTCTTCAATGGTGTAAGAGTTGAAATTACTAACCTTGTACATGGAGGAAGGATCCCAATCACTTAATTTGTTGTTTTCTCAGCTTCCTTCATGTCAGCTTCAAAAGTTGATTCAGACAGACCATAATCAACATCATCTATTTCAAACTCTTCATCTTCTTGAGCCATCAGACACTTGTCATCATCATCTGAGGTAGATGATTCCGTATCCCAAGTTTCAGCATAGAGTCCTTTAGCATTGGGCTTGTCTTCAGGCTTTCCTTTCTTGAGCTGAGTATATTTCTTCTTGTACTTATCAGCTATGTAAGCATTCTTGTCAGCTACTGAAGATGTTTCTCCATTTTTTACTCTGCACTTAACAGCAATGTGTCCCTTCTTCTGACAGTTGAAGCACACAGCTTTCTTGGGGTCAAAATAACTCTTTCCTTCGCCTCTGTCAGATCTTCCTACTCCCCTTTGTGCTCTTCTCAATCTTCTGGCAAGCATAGCCATTTCTTCAGTGATAGTCTGAACATCATCAGTATCACTTGAGTCTGAGTCTGAGTAGTTAGCTTGAGAATCTGACTCAGTCTCAGATTCAGCTATGAAGGCCTTTAAATTCTTTTTCTTCTTCTATGCACTAATGCAATTTCATTTTTCTCAAAGGAGTCCTTCATCTGTTGTTGAGAAGATTTCTTGTGTTCTGTGATATGTACATGATTAAGCAAGAACCCATATATGGACTGTAGGTTATACATATGTAATGTACCTCCAGCCCTTAATGATATGGTTACCTCATTGAATTTCTCTGGTAACCCATCCAGAAATTTCAACACTAGGTCAGCTTCATCCTTTTTAATGCCTACACTTAACAGGTCATTAATCAAGCAGTGAAACCTTGTAAATACATCAGATAAGGTTTCATTCTTCTTAGAAAAGAAGTTTTCATAAGATTAGTTGAGATGATTCTTCTTATGCTGCTTGACCAGATCCGTACCCTTATATGTAATATTCAGAGTATCCCAGATCTCTTTTGTAGATTGACACCCAGTCATAGTATGCAATATCTCATTGGTCAGGGCATTTGCCAAAACACTCTTTGCTTTGTTATCCAGAGAAGGTAATTTCCAATCCTCTTCAGTCCAGGATGCCAAAGGCTTCTTGACTTCCTTTTCAGTCTTGTCAGGAGACTTATCACTGACAACAGCAGGAATCTTGGGGATAATTGGTCCATGAGTAATGACATCGTACATTCTGGTGTCAATGGACTTAAGGAAAAGCATTGCTCTGAATTTCCACATAGGATAATCAGATCCATCAAATATGGGACATCCTTTAGCAGCCATCTGAGGAAAGTTTGATGAATTGTTGCTTGTCAACATATTATACTTTCTCAGAATCTTGAACTTCAACTTATGAATAGTTCAGCCTGCTCTGATACCAGTTTTTGGTCCCTTGGTAAGATAAACAACAAGCAAGTAATGTGAAGAAGGGGGGTTGAATACACTTTCTGCGGAAAATTGAAGTAAGCAACACTTGATATGTAAACACCTAATATAAATCAAATCTCTCAATCTCTCAAACTAATTGATCAAACTTGTTATCTATAATCAACTAATGATTATAGACACAGACTAACTCTCTAAACAGGATTTATTCAAAGATTGAATACTTACCAACTTCACAACAGACGTGAAGATCGAACACACGAACTATGTTGGCAATCTGTGAATTTCTTGATCACGTTGAACATACAAAAATGTATCAAGATACGTAACACATACGATGGTGAGGTTAGGTTCCCTCTGAACTTATCAAGAGGTTAGTATTTATAACCCTGTTCTTATGGATCCTAACAAACTAGAACTTATCCTAATCTGCTAACGAACTAACGGATAACCCGGAATCTTGAATCTTGAATCTTCTATCTTGAGTATTCAATCTCCAATCTTGATCTGAAATCTTCTTATCCACACCGTAGATATAGAAAATTACAGAATTTAAAACATATTTAAATTCTCTTAAAGTGACTTCTTTTGTTAGGCTGAGTTACTCAGCTTGAAACTCGTCAATCTGAGTTCTTCGAGAACAAATTCGAAATCAAACATGTACTAACATGTATAATGACTAACTCGTCCTTAGAAGTCATAAGAGTTGGCTAGAACTTACTTAGCAACTCTGTTGAGATGACTCAGCGTACAGGCTGGGTCACTCAGCTTGAAACACCTCAAGCTGAATACTCAACCTATACCTTAGGTGACACACACAGCTTATCAAACATATTGATAAACTAACTAAGATATAGTCTAAGTTGGTCAACTATATGTTCAGCTTATACTCAGCTTATGCTCGGTCTGAAACACTATAAGTGCTCAGTCTGATCAAGCTTCATAATTCTGTTTAAGTTGTATTTAGAACATATCTTACAAACTTAACTTTGTCTCATTAAATCTTAACTGATGAGATCATTTGCCAACAATTAACGGCCGAGTGATTTTAGAAAAATCCTTTATGAAGAGCTGGTAAAACCCTGTGTGTCCGAGAAAACTCCGGATGGCTTTGACATCCGAGGGTGGAGGTAGCTTTGCAATAACATCAATTTTAGCCTTATCTACCTCGACCCCCTCATTTGAGATCTTATGTCCCAAAACTATACATTCGTGCACCATAAACTGGCATATTTCCCAGTTTAGCACGAGGTTAGTTTCTTCGCATTGAGACAACATTTTCTCTAAGTTATGAAGACATGTATCAAAGGAGTTTCCGAAGACTGAGAAGTCATCCACAAACACCTCGACACAATCCTCAATCATGTCATGGAATATAGCTGTCATGCAACGCTCGAATGTGGTAAGAGCATTACATAACCCAAAAGGCATACGCCGGTAGGCAAAAGTACCATAAGGGGATGTGAAAGTTGTCTTTTCTTGTTCCTCCGGATGCATAGGAATCTGAAAATATCCGTAGAAACCATCGAGGAAGCAATAGAAGGCATTTCTAGCCAAACGCTCCAACATTTGATCAATGAATGGGAGGGGGAAATGATCCTTTTGTATGGCATCACTGATTTTTTTATAGTCAATGCATACATACCACCCTGTGACCGTACGAGTTGGGACTAACTCGTTTTTGTCGTTACGAATGACGGGCATACCTCCCTTTTTGGGAGCAACTTGGAGGGGCCTGACCCATGGACTATCGGAGATAGGGTAGATCAAGCCAGCATCCAGGAGTTTGATAACTTCTTTCTTAACTACCTCTTGCATGTTAGGATTTAAACATCTCTGATGCTTCACACACGGTATATAATCATCTTCCATAAGGATCTTGTACGTGCAGAAAGAAGGACAAATCCCCATGATGTCGGAAATTTTCCATGCAAGGGCAGCTTTGTGGCTTTCAAAACAT
Organism: Pulicaria dysenterica; assembly: GCA_947179395.2. Lineage (NCBI taxonomy): Eukaryota > Viridiplantae > Streptophyta > Magnoliopsida > Asterales > Asteraceae > Pulicaria > Pulicaria dysenterica. Next base: position 27,751,541 of record OX359288.1, read on the forward strand.
GTAATAGCTTACTCTTCTCATTCAGTAAGGTTAGAAGCTATTATCATAGGTAGCTTGGAATCTTCCTCCAAGAATGCATATTCAAGGTGGGAAGGAAGTTCTTTGAGTTCAAGAGAAGGTGGGTCCAAAATAGATGGTTGAGAAGCGGAGCTCTCGGTTGATTCAAGGACCTCAAATACCTCGGGAACAAGGTTCATGTCAAGTGTAGTAGTGATGTTTATCTCATCACAAGAAAGCTTCACCTGCTCTACATCCAAGACATCCTGATCTAGAATTTTCATGTCAAACACATCCTTCTTTAAAGTTGGAACAACGGAATCCACGGGATAACGATGAAAGATATCAACAAAGTATAGAGTATCATCCTGGCTTGAGGAGTGTTTCATCGACTTCTGGATGTCAAAAGTCACCTCTTCCTCGCCTACTCTAAGCGTAAGAATTTTGTTACATACGTCAATTAACGCTCGAGCAGTAGCTAGAAATGGACGGCCAAGGATGAGTGGCACATTTTTATCCTCTTCCATATCTAAGATGACAAAATATGCAGGAAACACAAATTTGTCAACTTTAACCAAGATGTTCTCCACGATCCCACGTGGATATTTGACAGATCGATCGGCTAGCTGAATGGACATACGAGTCGCTTTAGATTCACCTAGGCCCCACATGGAAAATACAGAATATGGCATCAAATTGATGTTGGCACCTAGATCAGCTAGAGCGTTTTTAACAGTGAGATTACTAATCAAACATAGGATTGTGAAACTCCCAGGATCGTTTTCTTTGTGGGTAACTTGTTTTGAAAAACGGCTGAACATTCCTCATTTAAAGTTACCAATGACAGGTCCTCTAATTTCTTTTAGTTGCTCAGCAAATCCTTAAGAAATTTAGCGTACTTGAGCATCTGAGAAAGTGCCTCCACAAATGGAATGTTCACATGGAACTGTTTGAATAGCTCCAGGAACTTACCATATTGTTCCTCCAATTTCTCCTTCCTCAACCTCTCAGAGTATGCAATGGTAGGCTGATTTCTTTGAGCGGAGGTCTGACTTGCGCGGTACTTGCTTGGTCTAGCTTGTTTTGCGCCTCGTCAAGATCATTCGACTGGACTTGATTTTTAGTAGAATTGGATTGAGAGGGATAAAGTGGTGTTACCATGGTCGTCCCACTACGTAAAGTAATCGCCTTCACGTGTGCTTTCGGATTGGTATCCGTGTTGCTTGGGAGACCTCCCTGTGGTCGCTTTGACAAGAGCTTAGACATATGGCCTACTTGGTTTTCAAGATTTTGAAGTAAGGCCTGTTGATTTCACATAGTAGCTTCCGCATGATTGAGTCTAGAATCAGTTTGATCATATCGTAATTCAGATCGAGCTAGATATTGTTTCACAAGATCCTCCATATTGGAAGATCCCGAAGATGATGCGGAATGATTGACGGGTGGGGGTTGAGTGTTGTACTAATGTGGTTGCTCATATTGCTCAGGTTGACGATCATATTACTGAGGCTGACGTGGTCTTTGTGGGTATGGAATCCCTGGAGGGGGTTGAGTGGTATGATTTTTATAACTGAAGTTTGCGTGATCTCACCTTGCATGGTTATACTGAGTTGTGTTGGGATTATATTGAGACTGCAGCTGATTAGTAATGAAATCGAACTCCTCGTGAATCGGGGTCTTCTCCTGGCACTCATCGCTGGGATGGGGCCCTGAGGCAGAAATTACATGTAACCTGTTTAGGAGGAACACAAATCTGATCCATTTTATTAGTCAACTTCTCTACCTGTGCAGAGAGATCAAATAAAGCATCCAAGTGAAAAACTCCACCGTTCTTCGGCAATTTAAGTCTCGCATAGGATTTATTGGTAACTATTAGTTGCCATATCTTCTATGAGATCATAGCATGCTTGGGGGTGTCGGCTACCCAATACGCCTACTACGGCAGCATCGATCATCTGTCGCGTGACAACGGTTAAGCCATTGTAGCTTATGAAGATTTGGTTCCACAACTCATAGCCATGTTGAAGTCATCTCCTTAGAAGATCTTTTTATCTCTCCCAGACGTCGTAGAGACTCTCCCCGTCGATCTGCTGAAACGATGAATTATCATTCCGCAGCTTGGCTGTTTTGGCCGGCGGGTAGTACTTAGCTAGAAATTTGTGACAAGATCATTCCATGTTGTGATGGAATTCAATTGGAGGGAATTAATCCAAAGCTCGTCTTTATCTTTGAGAGAAAACGGGAATAAACGCAAGCAAATGGCGTCTTCGGAGACACCATTGATTTTGAAAGTATCGCATATTTCGAGAAAGCTACGAATATGAGCGTTAGCATCCTCGTCGAATAAGCCATGAAACTAAATGGATTTTTGAACCATCTGAATTATATTTGGTTTGATTTCGAA